>JAPCYP010000101.1:0-1200000 GCA_035048595.1 Echinosophora koreensis
CACGACGTACAAGCCAGTTCTACCAGAGACCCCTAATAGATGCTCAACAGAAGGAACTCGAGAATTGGAACGAAAATAATTTTATATGTAAGAATTTCATTTCAATGGATTATCTGATGATCTTTATGATTATTACAGTACCAATTCCACTGCCAAGGAAGTATGGGAGGCGCTGCAGTAGAAGTATGATATTGAAGAGGCTAGAACCAAGAAATATGTTGTCAGTCACTACCTGAAGTATCAAATAACTGATGATAAATTTGTAGAAGCCCAATCCCACGAACTCCAGAAAATTGCTCATGAAATCATCTCTAAATGTATGAAATTAGATGAACAATTTCAAATAGCTATTATTATTGATAAGTTGCCTCCTAACTGGAAAGATTTTAAAAACATCCTCATGCATAAAACCAAGGAGTTCTTTCTGGAGAACTTGATTACACAGACCATTGGGGCTGATTCGTACACTCTTACAAAGAACAATGTCTTTGTGGGTAAGGGTTATGCTACTGATGGCATGTTTAAGTTGAATATTGATATGAATAGAATTGTTTCATCTTGTTGTGCTCTTCTAATGCTTGATTTGTTGTATTATTTGTTAAATAAAAAATATATTTTAGTACATTGGTGTACTAATTTTGTACGTTGAGGTACAATCTTGTTTAGCCTAAAAAATGATTTTAATACATCAATGTATATTTTATTACATCGATGTACATGTTCCTGAAATGTTGTTTTCCATGAAGATCGTTTAAATTAAGAAATAATGGGGGCTCATCTTCTAATAATTCACCGATTAGAACAAGTGTGTCTTATAATGAATTATTAGAGAAAACAGAGATTTCTTTGACATGTTTTTTCTTGTATCTCTTACTGTTGTGCATGATATGGTTTTGCATCAAATGGATATAAAAACTGTTTTTCTAAATAGTGTTTTAGAAGAAGAAATTTTATAGACCAACTTGATGGTTTTGTTGTTTCTGGTCATAAGAATAAAGTATGCAAATTAAGTAAATCTTTGTATAACTTGAAACAAGCATCTAAGCAGTGACAACATGAAAATTTTGATAGCCTGGTTATCTCACATGGTCTTAGAATTAATGAAAGTGATAAGTGCATATATTATAAATCAATGATAATGTTTGCACTATTTTTTGTTTATGTGTGAATGACTTGCTTATCTTTGGTTCTAATTTTCATGTTGAGAAAAATGTCAAAAATATGTTTTTGGAAATTTTGAACCTGGAAGGATTACATTATCAAAGATTTCCCACTGTCCTTGAAGGATACAATGATGCTGATTGGAATACCCTTTCAGATAACTCCAAGTCGACTAATGGCTATTTTTCTTTAGCTTAGCTAGGGGAGCTGTTTCTTAGAAATCTAAGAAACAGACCATATTAGCTCAATCTAATGGAGTCAAAGATGATTGCACAGGCAACTGCTAGTGAGAAAGCAGCAAGGTTGAGAAACCTGGTGTCAGATATCCCTGTGTGTGATAAACTGATTCCAACCATATTGATCCATTGCGATAGTACCACGAGTATTGCAAATATTGTGAGACTGGACCATGTGAGGTCTGAAGAAAATTTTGTTGATCCTTTGACGAAATGATTAGCAAGAAAAAAGGATTTTAAAAACTCTAAAGGAATGAGACTAATGCCCTCAGATTAAATTGTCTCTTATAAGGGTAACCTAACCTATCGACTGGAGATCCCAAGAAATAGGTTCAAAGGGTAATAAAACTTATAAAGAGATGTGAGAATCATGCTACGATAAATTTTTTAAAGTCTCATTCATATGTTCAGAGAATGAAATCCTGTAGTGTTGAAAGTTTGAATTAGTAATTTATTCTTAATGAGTTCTATACTCTATATGGAGTAGAGTACCTAGCTATGGGAGTAATCTTGACAGACTCACCTATGTGAATGTGCAAGTGAGGCCACTTCCTATGCAATTTTGGGTAAAGTTCTCTAGAGCATTCTCTATACTGGGATATACGGGTATGGTCGTAATGCATAGGCTTATTAAACTACACCCTGAAAGGTTGAGTGTGTAATGTTGTCAAAGATAGAGTTCAAGACCACATGTCACTCTAGTATATTCTAAAGCATCATCACTATGTAATGGTTCAAGTCTATGGACACCATTGTTTATGCTCAATCTTATGTTATATTGTTTACTGCTCGATGAAATGTTTTTCCAATAAAACAAGTGGGGGCTTGTTGTATGTTTTATTGACAAAAAAAAAAAAAAACAAAGATATCTTGATGTACGTTTTTTGTACATAGATGTAATTAATTCATATTTTGAATACTTAATGTATTTGGTTGTACGTTGATGTAAAAATAATTTTTTACACAGATGTATATTTTAATACATCAATGAATTTTAATAGATTACAACCAGATGTATATCTGGTTGCTTTGCTACTGGTTTCATGTCCTCTAATGTTTCTGAGTTGCTGTTTTTGAAAAGATTCAACATTCCAATCAAGTATTGTAAGGCTCCTGTTGTTAAAGAAGTTCTTTGGTTGCCTCCTAGCTTTAATTGGATCAAGGTGAATTCAGATGGAGCTGCCAAGGGAGCTCCAGGTATAGCAGCGTGTGGAGGGATCTTCTGTTGGTGTAAGCCCTAGTGGCCAATCTATTTTGAATAGATTATCATTTGTATCATGACTTTGATCATATATTTGATATATGAATAAGGCATTCATTTATTATGTTATTAGTTTATAGCATAATAAAGTCCTTAGAATAGGGCTTGACTTAATCGTGAAACCTCATTGAATAATAGAACACTATTATTAAATATTCGTAGTCGAGTATTATTGTTAATTAGAACGACAATAATACATAGAGACTATTGTGTGAGTAGATCGATGACCACATCTCACGGGTCATGGATATGTGATACCAAGTCAGCACACAGGTATAAATATTAGGAGTAATATTTATACCGGATGACCCACTGTGAGAATACTTTATAATAGTTATGTAAGTGTCATAAGTATTCTCATGGTGACCATAATGAAGTAGTCCTTCGACTTGAAGTCACTACGATTCCTACATGAGGAGTTGTAGGCTTTAATGCTATCAAACGTCATGCATAACAGGGTGATCATAAAGGATGTTATTGGGCTTGCAATAAATCATGTTGAGGAGTGTGAGTGATGTAGACAGGATTCGTCCCTCCTATATAACAGGGGTAATGTTTTGGGCCTCTCGATAGAGTGAGACGTGAAATATGCGTGGCCACGCGTATGTGATATTAGGCCCGTTTGTGATTACACGTCTGCTCGGGGATCAACGAATAAATAATTGAACATAACAAGGATGACACTCGTATGCCTTATGTTCAATAAAGACATATGGACGAAGGGACATTTACTGCACAGTAAATTTTGGTCATGGTAAGGCTAAAATCGGATCATTGATACTCTTGCTAATTGGGTAGTAATGATACATTGCTAGATGCCGCTCATTATTTATAATATTTAATATTATAATTAATATTTGATATTATTGTAATATTTATTATTATTGCCAACTTAGTGAGAGACTACAAGGTCACACGCATAGAGTAAATGCGGAGTGGGTCAATTAATTAAATATGATTTAATTAATTTAAATGTTATTGGACTTGTAGCGTACAAGGCCTAATAAGTGAGCAGTTAAGTCAAGAGGAGTTTGTAACTTATAAATAGACAATTAGTCTCCCTCTAAACTATGACCGGTTAACCTTGCCTCCCATAGCCGTCAGCTAGCACAGGATGCAAAACTCCGACGCCCGTTTGCTCGCGTAGACTGAGTAGAGGTGGTTCTCCTTCGTAGCACTTGTGATCACAGTGAAAGCATGCTACAAGAGGTGAACACAAATAGCCCTTTATGTTATTCATGTTTTTGTAATGTGCGATCCTGGGGATGGTTTTCTTCCGTTTTGAGATATGATTTTTAAAAATGATTATCTCATGAAAACCTCAACAGTGGTATCAGAGCGTATGGTCGTTATTATCTTGAATCCCTATGTGCTTGTTTGCCTATTTGATAACATGATTTATTGCTTTTGAATATGATTCAATCGAATATATGTTATCTTTTGTGAGCACATGTTTGTTCTTGTTTAATATATATGTTGATATATGAACATATGATTACTGGGCGTTCTCTTATTAAAAGAAAAAAAATGGTGACAAGTTTTTTTTTTCTCTTCTGAAAACTGGACGTTAATTTGTTTTGGAAATATGCCAAATTCACTTCCTGCACAGGAGCTGCGCATAATTTGATTTTAATATTAAAAGTTTTTGAAATCATAATTATTGAATTGTTTTTGGTGCCCAGTTATACGTCACTATGCGTAGTTCATGAATTTGAGATATGATTGAATGTGATTTGATCATATGGAATTGAAATCAAAAGAAATCTGTTTCAAAAATTAATGCTTTATGATTTCAAAAGCCGATTACTTATGTACGGGTTTTCACGTGTAAATTAAGAGCCAGTTATTTAAGAGATTGGAATCTTTTGAATTCAAGTATATGATATTGATATGTGATATCAGTTTTGGATTTTGAATTGAAGTTTGTTTTTGATTAATTTTTTTTTGAAATTCAAAAGTTTACAACAAACTAACATGAATGTAGTGCCTTTTCTTTTTCAATTCTTATTTTGAATTCTTATTAAATGACGTGAATGGGGTGTGCTACTTCACTGTGCACCTTTCAAATAAGGTAATTTTAAATTAATTTAAAATTGTTTAAAGCTATTAATAATAAAGGTTATTATTATTTATAATTTATAATTAAATAATTTTAAATGTATGGTGTATGGTTATGACCCTAGATTACAGTGTTATTTATTTTGGGTAAATACGACTGTATGTCGTGATTTATTTATTTTAAATACGGCATGCGTGTCATGTCTTTAATTATTTATTTATTTATTTTAAATAAATGTAATTCTTCGAGTTGAAGAGGAGGCAACACCAAATGATAACGCCATGGGAGAGGCTTAAGAAGCTTGCTCGAGGGTCAAAGAATTATAATAAATTAGTTATTTAATTCTTGCTTTTTTAGGAGGTCATAACTATATTACCTTATCTTATATGTTTATGTATGATATGCATGGAATGTATGGGATGTATATTTTGTATGTGATGCATGAAGTATATGTATACATATGTTTTAAATGTTATATATGTTTGTTAAATGTACGATAACATGTATGCATGTATTCTGAAAGACGTTATGTATGAGATACAATGCCGGTGAGATCATTTTAATAAAAATCCCTCAAAAGGAAATATTAAGTTTAAAAGCCTTCCAATGCATGGCACTCATCAGGACTAATATCGAATGTGTGTAGATCCACCAAAGTGGAGTGTATTTTTCTATACTAGTAAGATGCGATGGGACAATTGTAATGTCCAAATGCTATCCGTTGAGTCTAACTTAACTAAGTCAATTCAATAAGATTGAAAGGCTTAGAGGCATGAGTTGGGCTTTAGTCCATGAGATGGATTAGAATAAGGTTATTCACCCAACTGATCCAAGAGTTACATGAGATGCAATTGGAAAGGAGTTTCCTACCTAAATAACTAAGTTTTGGGAGATCAGCCAAAGTTGACTCAAAACAAGGTGAAATATGGATCTTGGTCTCACTAGAAAATCTTCAAAGGGATTTTCTGAGTCAATGATGAGGGCATTGATTTGAGTAAAATAGTGGGAGGTGTATTTATTTAAAGACCTTATTAAATATGTTTATGGCATGATACTTATATTTTGCATATTTCTTTGTGCAAATTACCATGAAATAAAACACTATAAGGTATTACTGCGGTTTGTCCTTAAGAAGGACAGGATATCCATAATTAATTTTTCTGGATTGGTGCAAAATTTGAGGATTGTCCTCAAGTGCGAGAAAGAGTTGTTTGTTCTGGAGCAAATGATTCCTGAGCAACCGGTTCCTATTAGGATCGAAATGGATGCTTACGAGAAGCATCAAGTCGATGTCATAGATTAGGATGCCTCATGCTTGCAACCATGAAGGCGTGTGATATGATCATGCTAATCATGATGCTCTATTTAAAGCATGCAATGCATAAGAACCATAAGTCTTTCCGACCATTTTTCAGTTGCGAACTGATAGAAGGGAAATCCCGAAAGTTACGATGTGCTTCATATTATTGAGTACATTAAGAACTTGGTAAAATGAGATTTCCTTTTGTCCAAATGTTAGCCAGTGATATGATCTTGCAATTGTTGCTGGATAGTTATAGTCAATTCGTTATGATTGATTCTGACAGACCTCTACCAGAGATTGCAAAGGAGTTGAGAACTACCGAGCATAGTCTCTACAATAGAAAAGGGTAGACTATTGTGATAGTCTTGAAAGTGGAAGTCTTAAGCCTGCTAAACAAGGAGAAGAATAAGGGCAAGAACAAGTTCAAGCCCAGTACTTATGTCTTGAAGCTAATAGGCTGGGGTTGCAAAGGAAGACAGTTGATTTCATTGTGGTTTGACCAGACATTTAAAAACTGCTAAAGATACCAGAAAGAGTATATGAAAGGAAAGGAAGTATGACTTCCTCTTCGAGCATTATGTTGTAGAAGTCAACCTACTTTAAAATCATGGGTATTTGATAGCGCATGTGATCTCACATTAATGTGAAGGATCAAAGAGAGTGGACGTTGACTAAAGGCGAGGCCAACCTGTGAATAGGAAATGGAGCAAAAGTTGTTGCATTAACTATAGAAGTCTTTGACTTTGCCTTCGGGGCTTGTTTTGGAACTAAATAAATGTTATTATGTCCTCGCTATTGGCAGAAATATCAGTCACATGATATTTTCTATGCTAGCACATTTTCGGATAATGGACTTAGTGTCCTTAATTCTCATATGTCCATCTATAATATAAATGTGAAAAGGGTCAAACTAAGTGATTTGAACCCTACATGCCTTTAGCATTGTCGTTTAGGCCATATAAGTGAGAAACGCATCTCTAAACTCCATAAGGATGGACTCTTGGACTAATTTGATTATGAATCGCTTGATGTATGCAAATCTTGCTTGTCGGGGAAGGCTAAGGCTCCAATCACCGGGCAAGGTGAAATGGCCAATAATCTTTTGGGTTTGATACATAGCGATGTATGTGGGCTCCTAAACAAGTCGGCTAAAGGTGGTTATCCTTACTTGGTCACATTTATTGATGATTTCAGTAGATATTGATTTGTGTATCTTTTGAAACACAAGTCTGAAACCTTTGAAAAGTTCAAAAGTTCAAGAATGAAGTGGAGAACCAACTTGGCAAAAGTATCAAGGCCATATGATCAGATCGTGGTGAATACTTAAGACGAAAGTTTGATGACTGTTTAATAGAGTGTGGGATAGTATCCCAACTCACACCTCCTGGAACGCCACAATGGAATGGCATGTCCAAAGGAGGAATCTTACCTTGTTAGACATTGTACAATCCATGATGAGTCATTCATATCTTTTGACTCTTTCTGGTGTTTTGATCTACTTACAGCTGCATTCACTCTTAACCGTGTTCTATCTAAAGCAGTTGAAAAGACTCCATATGAGATATGGATGGGTCGAAGGCCCAGTTTGTCATTTATGAGGATTTGGGGATGTCAGATTTATGTGAAACGTCTTATGACGGATAAATTAGGGCCCAAATCGGATAAGTGTATATTTGTGGGATATCCTAAAGAAACCAAAGATGCTACTTCTACAACACCTCTGAGAGAAAGTGTTCGTCGCTAGGACTGGAGTGTTCCTTAAAAAGGAATACATCTCTAAAGGAGACAGTGGGATGAATGTAGAACTTGGAGAAATCCAAGAACCACAAAATACTGACCCGCCTATATAATGGAACAAGAACCGGTACCACAAGATGTTGTGGTTGAACCACCGATTCAAGTAACAGAAGACTAGCATAGGTCTAACAGGCCACATCGCCAACCTGAGAGATATGGACTTCTCCTGACTCGGGAAGGTGATGTGCTGCTCATGGATCAAGATGAGCCTGTAACTTAACAAGAGACCGTAATTGGCCCAGAATATGAAAGTGGCTTGAGGCCATGGGATCCGAGATTGAATCCATGGACACGAACCAGGTATGGACTTTGGTTGAGCCACCCGAAGGGGTAAAACCCATAGGGTGCAAGTGGGTCTTCAAGAAGAAGACTGACATGGATGGTCAAGTGAGTACCTTTATGGCGCGATTGGTTGCGAAAGGTTTCAAGCAAATTTATGGTGCAGACTATGATGAAACTTTCTCCCCAGTAGCGATGCTTAAATTTGTTCGGATTCTACTTGCTATTGCTGCATACTATGACTATGAAATCTGGCAGATGGATGTCAAGACTGCATTCCTTAACGGGAATCTTATCGAGGGTGTGTACATGACACAACCCGAGGGTTTTGTTGATCGAAGGACGCTGGAAAGATATGTAAGTTGCGGAGATGCATTCACGGATTAATGTAAGCTTCCAGAAGCTGGAATCTTAGTTTTGATAAAGCTGTAAGACAATTTGGATTTATAAAAAACGAGGATGAACCTTGTGTGTACAAGAAGGTTAGTGGGAATGAGATTGTCTTTCTTGTATTGTATGTGGATGACATAGTGCTTATCGAAAATGATATCCCTGCACTTCAAAATGTGAAAACATGGTTGGGAAATTGTTTCTTGATGAAGGACTTAGGCGAGACTTCCTACGTGTTAGGAATCAGGATCTATAGAGATAGATAGATGAAGTTGTTGGACCTTAGTCAGAGTACATTATGTACTACACTAGTTATCTTGTATGCTTTGAGCATGACGAGAAGGTACCAATTGATATCGGTGAAGGTCACTGAATTGTAGTCGAGAACATCCTCAAGTATCTGAGAAGAAATGATGATACATTCTTGACAAATGAAGGTGATGAAGAAGTCGTTGTAAGGTGTTACATCAAAACTGTTTCCAAACCGATAAAGCTTATTCCAGATCGCAGTTTGGAGTTGTATTTTATCTTAATGGTGGCACTGTATGCTTGAAAAGGTTCCAAGCATGAGACAGTTGCAGAACTTATTACAGAGGCCAAGTATATAGTTGCCTTAAATGCATATTTAAAGGCTATTTGGATCAGGAAGTTCATTTATGAACTAGGAATAATTCCTAACTTTGCGAACTCCATTGATCTCATTGTGATGATGATGGAGTAATCAGATAAGCTAAGGACTTGATCTCACAAGCGATCCGAACATATACTTAGGTGCTTCCATCTCATTCGATAGATGATCGATAGAGGAGAGATGTGAAGATGTGCAGAATGACAACACTAAACAATCTGCTAATGGAGTATCTTGCTCAATGGTTGCGTGACACTCACACTAGATCAATAGGTGTTAGACTGATGCCCGATTGGCTCTAGTGAGATTGTTGGTGTAAGCCCTAGTGGCCAATCTATTTTGAATATATCATCATTTGTATCTTGACTTTGATCATATATTTGATATATGAATAAGGCATTCATTATTATATTATAAGTTTATAGCATAATAAGGTCCTTAGAATAGGCATGTTCATTCAATGAGATATTAAGTAGTTGACTTAATCGTGAGACCTCATTGAAATAATAGAATAGCTATTATTAAATATCCGTAGTAGAGTATTATTGTTAATTAGGACTACAATAATACATAGAGACTTATTGTGTGAGTAGACTGATGGACCACATCTCACGGGTCATGGATATGTGATATCAAGTCAGCACACATGTATAAATATTTAGGAGTAATATTTATACCGGATGACCCACTATGAGAATACTTCATAATAGTTATGTAAGTGTCATAAGTATTCTCATGGCGACCGTAGTGAAGTAGTCCTTCGACTTGAAGTCATTACTATTCCTACATGAGGAGTTGTAAGCTTTAATGCTATTCAAACGTCACGCGTAACAGGGTGATCATAAGGTAGTTATTGGGCCTTGCAATAAATCACTGTTGATGAGTGTAAGTGATGTAGACAGGATTCATCCCTCCTACATAACAGGGGTAATGTCTTGGGCCCCTCGATAGAGTGAGACGTGAAATATACGCTGGCCACGTGGAAGTGAGCCAATATGTGATATTGGGCCCGTTTGTGATTACACGTCTACTCGGAGATCGATGAATAAATAATTGAACATAACAAGGATGACACTCTTATGCCTTGTGTTCAATTAAGACATATGGACGAAGGGACATTTACTGCACAGTAAATTTTGGTTGCGGTAAGGCTAAAATCGGATCATCGATACTCTTGCTAATTGGGTAGTAATGATGCATTTCTAGATGCCGCTCATTATTTATAATATTTATATTATAATTAATATTTGATATTATTGTAATATTTAATATTATTGCCAACTTTTGATCAAAAAAAAAATTTATTGCCAACTTATGTAATATTTAATATTATTTGATATTATTGTAGCATACAAGGCCTAATAAGTGAGCAGTTAGGTCAAGAGGAGTTTGTGAATTATAAATAGACTATTAGTCTCCCTCTAAACTAAGACTGGTTAACCCTTCCTCCCATAGCCGTCAGCTAGCACATGACGCAAAACTTCGACGCTCGTTTGCTCGCATGGACTAAGTAGAGGTGCTTCTCCTTCGTGGCACTTGTGTTCATAGTGAAAGCACGCTTCAAGAGGTAAACACAAATAGCACTTTACGTGATTCATGTTTTTGTAATGAGCGATCCATGGGGATGGTTTTCTTCCGCCTTGAGATATGATTTTTAAAGAGGATTATCTCATGAAAACCCCCAACATCTTCAGAGGTGCTAATGCTTCAATTCTTGGCTGTTATGCCTTTAACATTGGAGTATCTTATGCATTACATGCTGAATTTCTTGGTGCCATTCTTGCAATTGAATTGGCTTTTAAAAAAGGGTGGCATAAATTATGGTTAGAGTGTGATTCAAAGATGGTTATTGAAGCTTTTAATTCTGTGAAGAGTGTCCCTTGGCAACTTAGAACTAGATGGTTAAATTGTATCTCTCTTACTAAGAGAATGTCCTTTTTTTACTCTCATGTTTATAGAGAAGGCAATTCATGTGCTGATAGGTTGGCAAACTTTGGTACTAGCATTAATGGCTTGATTTGGTGGGATTTAATTCCTTGTTTTTTAAAGGATGACTTTTTCCGTAATAGGATGGGTCTTCCCAGTTATAGATTTTCTTAATTTTCATGGGTCAGGTTCTTGCCCCCCATGCTTTTGTATTCTTTATTCTTTATTTTTAAATAAATTAGGTGTGCTGCATATGATTGACTTTGCTTGAGGTGCCAACATAATTGGGATGTCTTTCAAAGTAGTGATGCCTTTGCATGCCTTTTATTAAAAAAAAAGTTACATCGTTGTATGTTTAAAATACATTGATGTACAAATCTCACAAACGTAACTTTGTTGAAAATATTTAAATACATCGATGTACTATTATTTAAATACATCGATGTACCATTTAAGTACATTGATGTACAAGTGCGAATTTTGGTTTTATACCCGTTTTTTAGCCCCTTTTTTGCTCATTAAAGCTGATTAAATGTCTTAAATACACGTTTATATCTGTGTCTAGTACGTTTTCTCTTGTTTTGGGTATAAAAACTTGGTTTTGGGAAAAGTTTTGATACATAACATCATATTGAGATAGCTTTCATCCAAAACTTCTTTGAATCTCCATTTCCAAGATGTAAAGAGTGTGAGGGAGTTTGTTGGTGGTGGTTCTCTATGTAGGAAGGATCATATTTCGGATGAGACTGTTATATCCTGGGGACGACGGGGCTGTACACTGCTGCACAAACCTGACAGAGCAAAAAAGGTCTTAAAGAGAGCGACCTAGTTCACGACTCAGCCTTTTGTTTCTTGGTCGTGTTCATCGTTTGCAGCAACAATAAGCAAATGAAATCACTCCAATAATTAAATCAGTGAGATCACTAAAAACAGTATATGCATGCCAATATCGCACCTGAATCACATCCCCGATTCATAAAACCATTTTTATATTTACAAACCAATTTTTTTTTAAACAGAATAACTTATATCATTAAACCATCAGCAGACTCAAAGTTACAAGCACAAATAATTATTGAAAACATAGTTCATAGGATAAAAGATAAACTTTCTAGCTAAAATATGAGCTTGAACATTAACATTTCTACTAGCATATTGAGCTCTACTAGCAGGACTAGCTAATAAGAGCTCCTTACAATAAGAAATCGTGCTCCATACTCAAAGACCTCAATTGCATCGGAAGAAATACTGTCGACAACCCCCTTCCCTTAGAATCAGTTTCTAAAATAACATGTTGTAGACCAATACTTTTGAGTCCACCGAATAGCCATCAAAAGGGTGTATGCTTCTCCCTCTCTGACAGGTAAGGACAAGTCCTTCCAATGAGATTTAGCCAGCAGAAAAGCACTTGCATCATCCCTTATTCAAACACCAACCCCCAAATTTATGCTCTATGTGAAAGAAAGTTGCATCCAAATTGCATTTTACATAGCCTAAAGGTTAAGTCTTAATTAATTGTGAGAATTTGTTAATTAAAGGTTGTTTGCTTTATTTCTAATTTCTTGTTTCCATTTTCTGTTTTCAGAAATAATTACAAAATTATCACTTTATTTTTATTTTTGTTTCCTATTTTTAAGTATTTGTAAAAAACAAAAATAAAAAAAACTGTTTTCGATGTTTCTATACAAATTTTGTTTTATGGTTCTTATTCATAATCCCTTCCTTCATTTCCGGCCTTTCATTTCATTTATCATGCTTTCTTTATATCTCAATCGTTTATTCTTTGAGCAGAAAAAGATAATCACTGACCATACCCACTAAGCATTGTCCATATAGAATCTAACAACACTGCTTACATAAGCAAATGATATCACTTAAATAATCAGATCACTAAAAAAAATCTTTGCCAGTATCGCACGTGAATCACATACCCAATTCGTAAACCATTTTTATACAAACCGACTCATCCAAAAACGGCATCATATCAACGAATAAAATATTAATTACATTTTGTCATGTGCTTATGCTGTGGAAAAACCAAAAAGAAAAGTAACATGATAATAATGGGCGAGAAAGCAAATCCTCCTTCCATAGGAACCTGCCATTCATCATCCTTATCAACTCAGCATCGAGTCCATTTCCACATTCACACTCCACATATCTCGAAGTTAAACGCACTGCCGTTTGTTGCCAACTTGCCAGGTATACTTCGCTCCAACACGTGCATCACGTATTCACATCGCCTCCCAAAACGCCACCTCCCCCGGCATCCCTTCTCCTTCCACACAGACTCTATTCATTCGTATAACTAAAATAATTTTGTTTGGTACATTAATATTTTACCACTTTTTCATATCATTTTTTTACACTTGATTTATGTTCATATATATATATATATATGGACTGAGAAGTACACGAACCATACTCTTAAAACCAGATCGAGTGACCCTCGGATGTTGTCTCTTCGATAATAAGCCAATGACATTCGAGAGAACAATTAAGCACATTATACTAATTATGGAGGAAACCAAATCGCAGATCCTCCTAAAAACTATCAGGTTGTTACAAGCATATGGAAACCTAGCTCGTTGCTACATCACCTCTATGACATCAGCTAGGAATCACGTCCTCGACTTAAATAGGACATTATTAGGTCATATATACTATCTACTATAAAAGCTAGACATGAGACTAACCCTAAATAGGTTTACTTTGATAGTCGTTCAGCTAAGATCATAATCGTGCTCAGAGCTTTGTAGTTCTTCTACCAACACAAATTTTAACTACTTATTATCTAATCATTGTTATTTTCAAAACAAAAGTAAGTTGACAAATAATTAAGAAGTGCATGAAAAAATAAGAGTAAAGAAAAATGATATAAAGTTATTACATGACTAGTCCATGACTCCATATCTTAGGACTAACATGTGACCATAAACTCAGAAGGAGAGCCATTATAAAAGTTATTATGTACAATTATAACTACAAAAATTACATAATAATCCACATTATTGCTCTTCACCTCAACCCCATAAAAAAATTTAGAAGATAAAGAGATACAAACTACAAAAATTTTCATTTTTTTCTTTTTTCTTTTTCTATCCCCATATTTTCTTATTTTCTCTATGCTTTTGATTGATTGTTGTTGATTAAATTTAAACTTCTTGGGATGTGTCTGGAGAGGATAGGGGGAAGCACGTGTCTTCTCCACCAGTGTTCCATAGGAAGTGAGCATAGTTAGCAGCATAGTATGAGTTTGTGGGTTCAGCAGATATGGCTTCCAAATATGTCTCCTCTGCAGCCCACAAATCGTTCTTTACCTTCCATAGGAAGGTGGCGTATTTATTGTAAGCTTCTGCATCCGGTGGCTCCACCTTTATCGCTCTCTTGAAGTATTCCTCAGTCCTATATTCAAAGCACAAACCCAAATGTCAATAACAATACCAACCACTATTCACATGTAAACTAAATTGCATATGCAAGCTATTGAATTGAATTCCACTAGCTTAAAAGATATTTCTCTTTTTTCTTTTTTTCTCTTTTAATTTTCTTAGCATTACGTATACGTACAAAAGTCAAAGTCCACGAGATTTCGTGTGAGATCTTTCACTTATCATGCACGTGGGTGTCACGTGCGAAAGATGATAGATCTCGCTCATGAACAGGTGGTGCAGGGAAACTACACCGCATACTCCTCTATCAAGATTCAAAAACAGGAAAAAGCCACTTTTGTTATCTTCTTCCAAGTTGGTTAATTCTCCAAGGCAAAATAATACCATCTTCCCCGGAATAATATGCATAACATTAGAATAGTTGTCCTCATTTTAAATAAATAATAATAATCTCAAAATAGCAATTAACTAATGACCATTCCGAAACATAAGTAGTGATATGAAGAAAGTGGTAATAAGTTAAAAAGCTACCAAAGATTGGGAAGTAAAATGGGGTGACTTATAATATAGGGTGTGTTTGGACGCTCGTTTTAAACCATTGTAACTAGAATCCAACTATACACTGAAATTTTAAACTTACTAACAAAAATAAATCTTTTTTTTTTTTTGCTAGAGTATCATCCTAAAAGAATATTCTCTAGTCCTCTCAAGCATTTAAATGAAGATCCTTACTATTTTTATTTTTATTTTCATATAAATGAATTCAAATGAAGGAAACCATGATCATATGATACCCTGAATCTTAAACTTATTAAAAAAATCATTTTAGTTATTATTATGGAATTAACCAAGGTTTCAAATCTGGACTCAAAACCAAAATCTGGACAGTGATGTGTTGGTTTTGGCAGTTACCGAAATCACATCATCACGATCATAATTGTAACTGCATCAATCGTATTTTCTCGCAATATCCGTGACGCAAGGTAATAAGGATTGCGATTTAAAACCTTGTAATTAACATTTCAGATACTAAAACGAGATTTTACTAATAAAAAAACACTCACCTGTCATAATCATGTGCAACGAGGTAGAGAAACTGAGCGTAGTTGGCAAGAAGGAGAGGATTGTTGGGTTCTTGAGACAACCCAGTTTGGTAAACAAGCTCTGTTCTCAAATACTCTGCATAGTCCTTATCGGACTCAATCCTCGCCATCACAGGCGAAACGAACCGTTTCATCGTTTCCCTGTCCAAACCCTCTTCATCTCCATGCAAACCCACTTCCATTCTCGAAGCTTCTTCCACCATAGCGTTCCACAACCTCGCTTCCTCTTCCTCCTTCACCGACTCTGTTTCCCCTGTAGTACAAACCTGAGACTGAGACGCACCGCCATCGGGGACCACCGTGCCGCGATACCGGTCCGACCGGTCAAAACGCCCGTCCCCGTCAGCACCGTTAACCGACGGCCTGAACTTCCCGCCGCCGCCGTTTCCACCGCCGACATAAGCAGTTTTCTTCCCGTTTGAAGAAACAGAGAATGTCTTGATTACAGAAGAATCAATTTTGTTATTTTCCCGATCCTGAAAGTTGGTGGATGAAGCTACCTCCGTGGTGGCCGGCGGCGGAGTCCTTGCGGCGGCGATCGCGGCGTTGTTTCCCATCGAATACACGGTGAAATTCGCGAGGAGGATCATGACATAAACCATGAGGGTCGGTGTGTGTGAGAAGACTTGTTGGAAGAGCCAAACGAAGGAAGCGTGCATTTCTCTTTGCACCCTTTGGAGGATTCCTTGGAGATCTTCGTAGTAGAGAATCTCTCTCATTTGCAGCGTGTAGCATTGGAGCTCCCTTATGATGAAAACCATGGAGGAGAAAGCTTTCTTCATTGAAGAATAAGCTGATTCACCTGCTTCTTTGAACCCTTCTTTCCACTTCAGCTTCTTCTTGATTATCCTCAGGGAAAACGGAAGCTCCACGCTGTTCGCTTTCCGGAGGATATTCGCCGGAATAATCTCGTCGCCGATGCTGCTCCACGGTGGCTCGAAGTTCACAATTTTAGGAGATTGTTCAATGAAATTGCTTCCATTGTTGTTGGAAGTAACCTCGTTGTTGTTGTTATTGTTGTTGTCGGAAAATTGGAACCTGAGGGCTAAATCTTCGATTTTCTTTGCGAATTCTTCATCTTCTGAGGAGAAGAAATCTAAGCTTGCGGAGCAGGTTCTTCTTATGGTTCTGGAATTGGGAAGTGGGTGTTCCAAGGATCTTGACCTGTGAAGGGGCGTGGATTGAAAGAGGGTTGAGGAGTGCACAAAACGGCATAAAAGAGGGTGTCGTTTTGAGGAAGGAGATGAGATTGCAGAGGCAACTAGGGTTTGAGATGAAGAAGATGGTGAATGAGGAAGAACTGATTGTGACCATTGCATACATGTCGTAGCTACCTTCACTCCCATGATGATTTTGTTTCAAGAGGTGAAAAGGGTTAAAGTGCTCAAATTAGGGTTTTTATTAACAGAGCAAAATGGTATGAGAGCTTTGGGATTGGAATCTGATTGCTCCAAAAGATGAAACTTTTTGAAGACTTGAGAGATGGGTAATCAAGGAAACCTCTTTTTAGTTTGAAAAGTCTTCAACTTTTGTTCCTTTAACCTCACTTCACCCTGCAATTCAACCAAACAGCTTTATAGCACAAAAAAATTAAATAATAGAAAGCATAAATAAAACATAGAAAGAGAAAAGAAAAAGGATGTGATGGTGAATATGAACACATAAAAATCTAAATTCAAGTGAGAAAAAAGTGATAACCTCAATTTCCATGGCTAATGATTACAATTTCCATGAAAATCGGATCGTAGAACAAAACTCGGGGAAAAACGAGATCCGAGAGAATTGAAAGTGTTATTAACTAACTTACTCTAATTTGGGGTTTTTTAGTCTCCGGTGAAACGCCGGCGAAGATTTTCCGACGAAACGCGGCGGAGATGAAGCGCAATGGGTTGCAGCTTCAGTGTATTAAGAGGAGCCAACGCGGAAGGGTGTGATATATATAGCACACAGAGGGAAGAGGGAGAAAAATATCAGTAGCTACGACCGGTTGCGACGGTGTCAATGGTCCCATGGTATTGCTTACGGACTTCAGTGTGGCTTACAGCTGCCTCAGGTTACCGGTTAGGCGGCTAGTTGGGCCCGCATTTGCTGCCACTAACCATGGCATTGGCGCTAGCTATTATACTGATTTTTTCTTTTGTAAAGTTTTTACTTTTTAGGTAGTTAATAGGTCACGGAAATAGTTCGTCAATAAAATTATAAATAAATAATAATAAAGGCACAATAGGGACTGAAAATTGAATTTAACCCCTTCATTTTTTTTTTTTATCAATTTACACAATTCCATCAAATTAATATTTAGTTTTAAGATATAAATTTAATTTTGTACGGTAAGTTAATAATTTTCAATTTTTAAAATCTTATAACACATATTTTAAGTTTGGGGCATTTTAAGATTTCGAATGATATAAATATCAATAAACATTGATTTAAACGAAGGAGATTTGGATACTTTAAGTATTAATATTATTTTAGTAGGAGTCTTTGTGTTTGATCATATTTTGAGATCAAAGATGTTGATGGGACAAGTTTAACTTGATTATAATCTACTCCAATATTATAATTTCTCCTTTTTTTTTAAATAGATTTGAGCCTACTTCACCATGACCATAATAGTCATGACAAAACTGAACCAACATGATATGATAATATAATATATGAAAAATTTGAATTATGCATAATTAAAAGAATAAAAAAGTAAAAAATTAAAATTAGGGCATTTTTTAACATGCATATGTTTTTTGGTGTTTAAAATATCACGGTCGATAATCAGCGACTATTTCTTTAAGAAATGTAGAGATCGATCATCGAAATGGGTATTAACTCTTCAAATAAAAAAATTTCATACACACAGTAAGAATCGAATCTCTGACAACATGATTCAAAAACCCAACTGTCTACTAATTGTGATGGGCACTTTAAAATAAACAATATTAATGTTAATATATTATCATATTATGCAGAAAATTATTAGTTTAATTCAAAAAGTCTTATTGTTTATGTCTAAAATTTAAAAGAATATATAATGTTGGACCAAGTTGAGATAACCAGAAACATTACTCGAACCTGACCCAAAAACATATCAAATCTATTTCTTAGAATCCTAATATGTGACATTTAATTTGAGTTGAGATAGATTAATAGAACATATCGAGTTTTGGGCACTGTATAAGATCAGTTTTTCATATAAAAATGATATTTTTCTTTGATTTAGTTAAAAAGATTATTAAATATAGATTTAAAAATAACATATTTTGTTAAATAAATAATGCTAACCCTTATAAAGCCTTTTTTGTATAAAACAAAAAATAAAATATGTGTTACTAATACCGCCCTTTGGCGGCCCTTTGGCGGTGGAACTTGGAAGAATCTAGCAGGGAGGAGGGAAGGACTTTTCAATCCGACGTGGCTTATTTCACGGGAGCATGTTGATCGGATCTGGCCGTTAAACGAATGCCACGTGTTCTATGTAGTGATAATAATACCGTAATAATACCGTGATAATTTATCAACGACCCTTCCACTGTAATCTCTCCAGGGACACGTGTCCTACCCTCGACATATATGAGCATTTTCTATTTTCGTACTGTCCTTCATTATAGGAGATCTGTTTCTATTACACTTTTTTGGTATGAATATATATATGGACCTAGATATTTTTTTTTAAGAGTTATGTTATTATTTGAATATAAATTTTGGACACCATATAATATTATATATTTATCTTTATCTTTTATCTATTTTTTATATTCTTTATATATATACTTCTAAAAAATACACTTAAAAAACAAAGTAAATACCATATGATGTTTTATTAAAAAAATCATTCATCTTTCAGTAACGTAGGCATAATAATAATACCGTAATAACACCCTTCCACTGTAATCGCTCCAGGGACACGTGTCCTACCCTCGACATATATGAGCATTTTCTATTTTCGTCTGTTTACACTTTACTTTAGGGTAAATTATTATCACGATCCCTTATTTATTTTAAAATATTTAATTTGATCTTTTAATTTTTAAAATATTTAAATTGATCCATTATTTGTTTTAAAATATTCAATTTGATCCCTCAAAATGTTAAGTAAAAAAGTCATTTTCGATAAGTTTCAATGTTAAGTTGAATAAATTAAAACAAATAAGTGATCAAATTGAATAAATTAAAACAAATGAGAGATCAAATTGAATAAAATATCGGAACCAAGTTGAATAAATTACAACAAATGAGTGACTAAGTTGAATAAATTAAAACAAAATGATCAAGGGACCAATTTGAACATTTTAAAAATTGAGGAACCAAATTAAATATTCTAAATAAATAAGGGACCAATTTGAACGTTTTAAAAATTGAGGGACCAGATTAATTATTTTAAAACAAATGACCAAAATAGTAAACTAGCCATTTACTTTACTTTACCATCGCACACTACTGTTTCAAGTTCTAATTTTTTATTATACAATCTAAAAATATAGGTTGTTTTTTACGTGAATTTAAAAATTCATTATGTAAAACCCATTTTATGTTCCATTAATATAATTAGTTTTAGGATACTTAATATTTTAATTTCTATATGGGACAATGACTTTGAATTTACTCTCTCTATATATATAAAAAATTCAAAATCAGTTTCTATGTATGCAATTATTTTTAAATTGATCATCACAGTTTATTGATGTTATAACAAAGTTTGTTGAAGGTAAAGTATAAAGATCAAATTTAGAATGATTATCACGTATAATGACAAAATTTAAAATGATTGTCACATGTAGTGACTAAAATTTCGAATTTAGTCCCCTATACATGACAATTATTTTGAATTTGATCTTTATACTTAAACTTTGTAAACAAAGTTGTTACATAAATAAACAGTGACAAACAAATTAAAAAAATTTGTATATATGAGATTCCATTTCAATTTTTTTCACATACAAAAACCAAATTCATTTGGTTCCGGAAAAAAAAAACCAAATTCAAAGTAAAAGTTTATAACCTAAAATTAATCATATTACTGATACATGAAATCAATTTTACATAATCAATTATTTAATAGCACATATGACTTCATTTGTTGTATCTATATCCTCAAAATTGCCAAGCTACTTTTGTCATATTTAAGCATAAGGGGAAATAATTTACATGTGATATTTTTTGGTTCTAAACTCAGTGTATCTCAATACTGTCAACGAAGGATTAATTAATGTTCGCAGGGTGTGACATCCGCTAGCCAATCATTATCTTAACACCGCCAGTAATCGGACCCGAGAGCAAACCGAGTCGACTTCCTAGAGTGTTTCAGGGCAGGCTTTACAATCACTGGGCTAAGAAGTTTGGTTAATTAACATGTGATATGATCATGCGCTTGATATTTTATTTTATTCTTTATTCTTTGCGGATGAAGAGCAAACATTTCATATGACGAGGGCAGAATATATATTCTTATTTAATTTAATAGTAAAATAAACAACATGCAAAGTAAAGCTTAAAAAACATCGAGAAACTAAGCAGAAACATATATTTCAAAATGAATGCTTTTATTTTTCAGATAACGAAAGTAAGAAACTGATCACTCTTTTAATATGTTTTAATTAGAGCAATTATTTAAATATTGAGGTGAGGTGAGTTTATGCAATTTATAAGCAAGTACCACACAATTTATTCCTTTAAATATATGAACAACACTATTTAAAATAAATTTATCCTCCGTTTGGATTGAGAGGAAGAGTAAATAAAAAATAAATATGTAGATAATTTCTCTTGTTTGGATAGTAGAGAAAAAGGGTGAAAATTTTGGTACTTTTTCTCTCAAGGGTTACTTTTTATCAATTGCGTAACAATTTATTATTTCTCTAGGGCTGGAAAATATTTATGACAATGATAGAAGTTTTAATTACATATTAAAAAAAGAAAGAAAAAATCAAGCAGATGGATGATTCGCCCAAACCAACCCATTAGTGTTGAGTAAAGTTTGATTCGGGTTTTACACCTTGAAATTGACTAACCCAAACCAACAGAAATCAATTCATTTTGATAGGTTCAAGCTTTTTTCATCTCTCAACCCGCCCAACCCGACACAGTTACTCTCGTAGTTGAGTTAAAGTTTTTCTAGTTTATGAAATTCAAATTTGGTTATAACCAACTCATTTAACTCGTGGGTTAAGCTAATATGAGTGAGGTTGATTCACCATGTTGGAGAGCTTAAAAAAAGGCAGAAGTAAACTAAATGTGCGGGTTACATAAACTTGGGCCATAGTAAAGAAATCAGATTCCTAATCCATTTCTTCTTGCTTTCTCTTCCTCTTATCTTTACCCTCACAATCGGTGGCCGATCACCATCTACTTCTTCCTTGTTGTCCCAGCCTCAAGCATGCCATCTTCTTTTCCACACGGACCAGTAGACAAGCCACGTGAATATGAGACAAACGTGAGTCAGACGCGTTTTAATGATCGATCTTTTAGTTTCAGATGCAATTTGCTCCAACTCTGATGTTTCAGTCGTCTTCTTCACTAACTGACATTATATTGCGCACCGATGTTTGACCTTTATTTTGAATTTTTTGAGTCAACACTTCCCAAATTCATTACATGACACATATCCTGTGGATTAGAGTGTTTTTCAACCTAACCCAACTCTATATCGCTCTAGCGCTCCGCACATAAACAATGCTTTCCCCTAGATATCTAGTCAGCTGTTGCACCTCCACGTATTTTGGGGAGAACCCGCTAGCTCTGGGCTCGAGTGACATTAATTTCATCCCTAACCACAACTCATCCACTGATTCTTCAATATCACCCAGTTCGGACCTCCACTTAGTTCCATCCAAGCTTCATCCTAATCATGGATAGATCATCTAGATTCGGGTCTATAAGCAGTGACAATTGCCATATGAAGACTCGTACTTTGTTAGTTGAGTAAAATCCCATTAAAATTATGAATTCATGGGTTGATCCAACTCGCGGAACACTCCTAAATCTATCCATGATTCATCATACATAATATTTACTCATTCCAAACATATATATTTTGTCCAATAACAAAACCTAGAAAATTTTTATAGGTTGATATATATCTACACAATTATAATGAATATTAGATGCATCCATCACCTTATTCCTTTGGTTTGACTAAGAAAATAACAACAAGTTCTTGAATCAAAATAACAATATAGATGTTTTATTAATTGAAGTAATTCATTTGGACATGCAGGAAAATTTTTATATTTTGTTAGTCAACTAATAATTAAGGCAACGCTTGACGTATAATTAAACAGAATAAGGTGCGTAGAATGAAATATTCTATTACATTTGAGTCGAATCAAAATGTTGCATATTTTAATATTTTATTTTATTTTATTTTATTTATAAAGTGCATAACTGCATAACATAAATTAAAACTCATGTATCCTATTCCGTTGCATTTTGTTATGTTTATGAAATGCTACTTTATCCATGATGACAACTAAAGATGGTGATGGATGGTGCAACCCAATAGGGAGTACTCATTTCTTTGTTTATTAAACTCCTAATATCTTCATTAAGAAATCTTGCACCACTTGTTTAATTTGATAGTCATTTTTTATTATATTGATTTATACACGGGCACAAAAGCAGCAAAGAATCAGAAGAAAAGAAATAAAAATATCTAAAATTTGGGTGGGGGCAAGAAAGAGGGTGGGAAAAACCGACGGTTCAGAATGAAACTAAAACGAAAATAATAAGTGGAAGAAAAAAAAAAAGTAAAAATAAGGCCAAGTTGATCAAGCTGGCTCCATGAAGGAGACAGCAGCATCAAATCAACGGCTGAAAGTTGTGATAATGACATGCTTTTCCACGGTCAAGATTAATTCTCAGGCGTGATTTCGTTTTCTGTTTTCTTTTCTTGTGATAATAATCTCAATGGTCTCAAGTGGTAGATTCTTTCGTACTTTGTCGTACTCGTAGGAATATGACAATTATTTGAATATGTTGCTCTGATAATATATTAAAATACTTCACGTCTATTCTTTCATCTCTCGTTTGGGAAGCGTGCTTCAGGGGAGGAATATAAAAATCAGTGTGCAAAGTAAGCATGATGCAGTAATTGAAAACAAAATCTGCACCAATCATGAATGTGGTTAACTTATTTATGTCAATAATTAGCGAAACAGGATTATTAGTTTAAAATAATCTTCTCAAGAATTGAAACATACAAATGCATCGAAAAGAATTTGAGATAAAAGTTGTCATGGGAATGCTTTGTATGATGAGTTTTGTAAATAATTTCGAGGCTATATTCTCATGTGAATTATTATTTAGCCTAATAAAAATTTAAATGATTTATTGTAAAATGCAATTTGAGTGAATTTTTTTTTTGAGGGATCAATTTGAGTGATTTGGATAATTAGCAGTAAGCGTATTATATTATAGATAATATGGTTAAGGCTATTTTTTTTAAAAAATTTTTTAACATGCATCTCATATACTGTATGAATATTTGTAAATTTATAAAAAATAAAAATAAAAGAAAAACATTTAAAATTATAATACGATATATACATAATTAATCAGTTAGAATATAAAAAGTGTTTATAAAAAAAAAAAGTTAGAATATAAAAAGTATTAATTAAAAGGGAAAATAATTAAATCTAAAAAGAAAATGTGTTAATTGTAATATATAAGTTAAATTTTAAAAAAAGAAAAAGAAAAATTAAGAATGACATATAAATGAGAGTAACCAAAGAGATTCAACTATTTTGAGAGAGTGTAATATAATTTAATATATAGAATATTGTCCCGAAAAGCAGAAGTAAATGAAAATTAATAAGTTAATTATCAACAAAAATATTAAAATAAAAAATATTTTTCTTTCTTTTAATGTAGGTGATGTCACGTGATCGAGGAAGAAAAGGGTTGTGAATAGAGGTGGTAAAATGGGTCGGCCCGATTGGGCTACCCCGAATAAGCCCGATAATTCATAAGGTTTGGGTAGTGAATATTTTGAGCCCGAATTAATTCCGGACTTTTTTGGCCCGGCTTGGTGGAACCCGAACCCGAATCCAAAGCGAGCTAGCCTTTGGGCAGCCCGGTTAATTTAACGTATTTTTTTATTTTATTTATATTATTTTCTTAATAAAATTAAATCTTATGAAATTTCTTTTAAAAAAAAATGACAATTTCAAAACTCAAAACTTATGCTTATTTCTAATTGACTGCAGGTTTGTTTTAGAAAATTATATATGTATAGAGTGAATGTAAACTGAGTCAATTAGCACCCATTGCCTTGTCCATATTTATTATTTGTTCTATTGCATTAGTACCTATGTTAAATCTCTTTTTTCTTTGATCTTTTTATAAAATACCTATGTTAAATCTCTCACTACAACTCTCAAATGATATGTACATTTTAAAGTGGGGTGATTAGGTGTGCTGCATGTGGATTGAAATTTAACACTACGTGAGTTGGTAGTGCTGGGAATTTAACACACTGTGAGAATCTGTTGCTGGACTTTTGGCATGCTAGGAATTTACTAGCTAGCAGTTGCTAACATAATTACTTTAATAATATGATGTAGATCCCTGTTAATACATTTTTGTTAACAATGAAATTTTTCACGACAGTAAAAGTTCCTGAGTCCACTCTTTAACAAGTCTAATAAAACAGTTAAATTATTTAAATTCCAATATGCTGTGCAGCAACAAAATTGATGAGATTCTCTTCCTAATACTACACATTGCAAAACTGACAAAGAGAATCGAGCTGACCCGAACAAGCCCGCAACCTGTATAGAACTGGGTTTGGGCACCTTTATTTCAGCCCGAATTGAATTTGGGCCTTTTTGGCCAGGCCCAATAAAACCCGAACCCGCGACGGGCCGGGCTGGGCCGGGTAGCCCATTTTGCTACCTCTTTTTTTTTTTTTTTTTGGTTATTAACATCAAACAAACATAAACTACAGCCTGGGAAAGGCTACATGAAAAGAATCAGCTAATAACAAATGAGAGATCTCGAAGGAGGTTGATCTAGCACCCTCCATCTTCGATTACTCCTCGTTCCAGCCTTAGCAAGCGAGTCTGCAACTTGATTTGCCTCGCGGAGCATGTTGTAACACCCCGTTTTTCGTTAAATGCTTTATGTATGCTTGTTTGTTTGGTTAAAGCCTTAGAACTTAGCTTAGAGTTGTTGTTGAAGGGCTAAGTGAGATTTCTAGGCTTAAAATCCCTTTTGGGTGCATGAGCACGACCATGCTCATATCTAGCACGACCGTGCTTGAGGCACGCATCTTGTGACTGTCTGAGTCACAAGCAAGGCCGTGCTCAATAGGGAGTACGACCGTTGAACCTCTTGAAGTTCTTGCTCTAGTTTTGGGACCTTTTGAACAAGTGATAATGGTCCTAATATTTTACTCTTCAATAATTACACATGAATCTAGTTAGATTTTATCAAAGCTTTGGTTTTCTTTATATCTTTGAGTGTGTATCATTACTTTTTTGATGAATATTGTTGGTATCAAAATCGAACAAAAAGTAAAAGTAACAATTATTAATATTTGCAAGTACATCACAGAAGATACATATATCCGTCTCCAAGGAGTCTTTTTTGGATCAAAATGATTCACTAATAATATGATTTTGATAAATCATCATATTTTTAACAATTATTAATTCTTGCAAGTACATCACAGAAGATACATATATCCGTCTCCAAGGAGTCTTTTTTGGATCAAAATGATTCACTAATAATATGATTTTGATAAATCATCATATTTTTAACAATTATTAATTCTTGCAAGTACATCACAGAAGATACATATATCCGTCTCCAAGGAGTCTTTTTTGGATCAAAATGATTCACTAATAATATGATTTTGATAAATCATCATATTTTTATTTTTCTCTCTTAATTATTAAAATAAAAACCCACATATCAAAGTATTAGTAGATATCGGTACAAAACTTTTTACACTAATAATATATACAACTTTAATAAAACAATATAGGTTCCCTCTTGGCCTGGTGGTTGTAAGGCTTATCCTGAGATATTTTAGAGGTCGACTTGATTTGCTTTGGGTTCGATCCATGAATAGTAATTAGTCATTCATTGTCAGTGTTGGAATACATTGGGTTTAGAAAAAAAAAATTTATAGGTTCAGATACATACCATGAGAGGAAGAAGTTTACCGAATTGTACCTAGACATCAAGGCTGTCATTTTACCTACATTCTGTCTACATTGAAAAAAAATTTATCTGCTCATTTTACTTTTCTTTTATCTTTCACATCAAGGATATTTCAAGTCCATATCCAAAAACTAATCTTTTTTGAGATAGAAAAATTATTAAAATACGTTCAATCTTTTTCAATAAAACCTTTTTCATACACATAGTTAGAAATCAAAACCAAAATAATTAGGGTCTATTTAGTTAATTTTCAGTTTCCTGTTTTCATTTTTACTATTTTCATTTTGTTTTTTGTTTTCAAAGATTTCTGCAGGAAATACTGAAAATAACTTTTTATTTGTTTTCACTTTTTTGTATAAATCTTTGGATATATGAAACATGATAAAAAAAATGTGACACTTTTATAATTATTATAATTATAATTGTTTTTAAAATTAAGAAATAAAAATAAAAAGTTAGAAACAAACCAAACAGATCCTTTTGATATTTTTATTGACACCGACCCTTATCATATTTAAGTATCTCAGTTTTCTATCCACTATAATTTACCTTGTCGGTTATTCATTTTACTTTATTTCTTTGACTTCTAGATTGCAAACGAAGTCCTATGCTATAAGTAATATTACTAACACCCAAACATCGCAATCAAATTTTTATTATGATAAAAGACTACGACAAATTCAACTTATTAACATCGTAGATTATTTTACTTCAGTTAGATTTAGTGAATAAAAAATACATAGCTTTACATATATATAATGAGAAATATACTTAAAGATGAAAATCATATCCAATCAAGACAAGTCATGTTCAATCATCAAGAATGAAGAAATAAATACTATAACGGAAACGTACCCGAATTCATGAAAAATGATAGAGAAACTTGTAGTTCTTAGTCTTCCAAGTCAAGCATGCACAATTCTTCTTAAACTATAAAGAGTCTCTCCTTTCTAATGATAGAATGTTAGAAAAGAAAACTGATTGCATATGACTTGGGGACCATAACTTTTTATAATGAGTTCATGCTCTTTCATGAAGAGTCAAGACTCTTAGACTTTTCTTATTCTATTTTATCCCATCATAAAAATAGAAATAAGACTTTAGATATCTACACAATATTTTTCATGACAAGCCTCTCCTTTCTAATGATGGGATGTTAGAAAAGAAAACTGATTGTATATGACTTGGGGACCATAATCTTTTATAATGAGTTCATGGCCTTTCAAGAAAAGTCAAGACTCTTAAACTTTTCCTATTTCTATTTTAGTCCATCATAAAAATAGAAATAAGACTTCAGGTATTTATAGAATATTTTTCGTAACAATTATATCCTTAATCATAAATCTTACCTGTATTAAATCATTTTAATTTAGTTAATTAAAATAATAATTTTAACACATTTAAATATTACACGTGTCACTCAAAATTTTCTAAGATATATATCATCTCGTACGATCTGCATTAGACCAGAGGCACATGATACATACATTGGCTTTATTTCTGAGCCGTCAAAAGGGTGGGTGTGGGGTCCAATTTGCTGGGCCCAATTATTCTGAAGTGAAGAGTAAAGTTTTGTCACTGTAGTTGTGGACCCAATTAAGCAGATGAAAACGAATGGGTCGTTGGCATGGAGCTTCAAAGTATATTACCAGGGCCGGCCCAAGGGTGAAGCTGATGAAGTTAGGGTTTTAGGCCTCCAAATTTTTTTTTTACTACCTATTTTAAATATATTTTTTTTACAACGTATATATACCATATTTTCTTCATCTACTAAAAGATGGAACATTTTACAAGATTATATCCCTAGCCTAACTCTTAAATCATTGTCACAAACACGTTGGAAAAGTCGTATTGAAAGTATAAAAGCTTTAAGATTTCAAACATCACAAATAAGAGATGCTTTATTGAAATTAGTTGAAGTTAATGACGAACCTAAAATAAAAAGTGAAGCTGATTGTTTAGTAACTTATGAGCTTGACAATTTTGAGTTTTTATTAGGCATGACTATTTGGTATGAGATATTTTTTGCAGTAAACTCAGTCAGTAAAAATATGCAATCAAAGGATATGTGTATCAATGTTGCTATATAACAATTAAAAGGTCTTATTTCAATTTTTTGAAAAATATAGGGAAGACTGATTTGAAAATGCTTTAATTTCTACCAAAGAAATTGCTATAGAAATGAATATAAAACCAAAGTTCCGTGAAAAACGTATTATTCGTAGAAAGAAACAATTTGATGAGATTATTGATAGTGAAGTTGTAAAATCTCCTGAAGAATCATTTAAAGTTGATTACTTCTTGTACATAATAGATAAAGCAATCACCTCATTTCAAAGTAGATTTGAACAATTTAAAATGTATCAAGATATTTTTGGTTTTCTATTTAGTATTGAGAAATTAAGGTCATTGGATGATGAAAATTTAAAAGAAAATTGTCTTAACCTTGAACGTTTATTAAAACATAATGACAACTCTAATATTGATGGATTAGATTTATTTACAGAACTAAAAATTTTAAGAGAAATTATACAAGTGGAAAATGATACACCAATTGACATACTTAGTTATATAATAAGGCTTGATTCTTTTCCAAATGCATATATCGCTTATAGAATAATGTTAACGATTCCCGTAAGCGTTGCTTCGGCAGAAAGAAGTTTTTCAAAACTAAAATTAATAAAATCTTATCTAAGATCGACAATGTCTCAATAAAGATTAAATGGACTAGCTTTATTATCGATTGAAAAAGATTTGTTAAATGAAATCGATTGCAATAATTTAATAAATGATTTTGCATCCCAAAAAACACGAAAGATAAACTTAAAAAAAAAAAAAATTATAATTTTTTATTATTTTCTTTAAAAGGCCTCACTTTGGAGTTCGCTTTAGGCCTCCAAAAGTGTTGGGCCGGCCCTGTATATTACTGTATTAGCAGAGGCAAATATGAAAGTGGACAAAAAGCTAGGTAGGGGGATGAGAAAAGATGGTCACATTATTACAGCATAAAGACTCATTTATAAGGTAACATAATTAATGACAAAACTTTGGTTAAATTTTTTTTTTTAATACAAAAAGGATATTCATTCATTCAAATTGGTAAAATACATCAAAAACAACACAAATTCAACATCACCAAAAACCAAAAAAGATGAATCTACGAACAAACTCACAACACCCAGGTTAATAGCATAACACGGCAAAATGCCTATAAATGTGACAAAATCAAAGTGACCGGAATATCTATGCCTCCGAATCTGTAACGTTGACGCCCAAGTCTTGATTGAATATGTAATGGTTCGAAGCTGATCTGTCAATCTAAACCAAATGAACACCACAACAAGATGGGAAACAAACGACGCCGCAACAAGACGACGAACAAAACACTGCCGCATGCAGACGAAGAAAACAAGGAAAAACACGAAAGAAAAACTAGACCTATGTGGAACAACCACTTATTTAGATAAAATGAGATAAAAAACGATGTAGAGGAGTGATTCCAGGTCAAAAGATGACCCAAAACCACCTCCTTCCCGTGGATGAGGAATAAGGAAAAGAAGAGTAGGGGAAAGGTTGAGAGAGAGAGGCAGCTCTACTTTGGTACAATTCTATAGATACATTAGATGTTGTTTTCAATAAAATTATGACATGTATAATAGTTCATCAATAAAAACACAACATATATATGAGCTATTACATATATCTTAACTCTATTAAAAAAAATAGCACCTAATAAACTTATGGAATGGTACCCAAGTTAATTAACCGGACTGGCATGTGAATATAGCAGTGGCATTAGTCATGGCGATAATGTTATGGACCGTTCACAGAGCAAAGGTTGTTAGTTACGCCAAGGATTCTCATCTCATTGGTTCCAACAGTTACCATTTCCATTTATCATTTTGTGTCAAAATAAAGGGATAAGCTCCTTTGACAATTGACTTCCACTGCCCCTTTTGCTTCCCTGAATTCTTGGCAATAACTCCGTCTGAAAAAAGCAGCACCCATCTTCTTTGTGTATTTAGTTATAAAGGGGACTAGTCATAAGTAATAACACACTGTGGGACTAGAAGAACATGGTATTTCTACATCAATTTTCAAACTTCAAAATTCGGTGTTTTAATTTCAATGTGAGGATGTAACACTTAACTCCTGCATAAGAAAAAAGGGAAGAAAAAGAGGTCAAGGATATAAAGCTATTTGACCCTTAAGAAGGCATTGTGTGAACTAAACCAAAAAAAAAGAAAAAAGAGAAAAAAAAAGGGCTGAGGTGGGGACAACGGTATAAATGAAGGAAGTAGCAAAATGTAAATCATGTCTAGATACATTCTCATTATTCTACTCATTCCTCGTTCATTTGTTTCATCTTTAATCTATCTAATCTAATAAAAACCAAAGTCTGAACCTAATAGGTTTTTTTCCTCGAAAGGCTTGGGAATAGCTATTTATTGAGAACGCCTCCTGGTTAATATCTAGTCGCATCCACATAATTAGTTATTTAGTTTATAATTGACCAGGGCCTATTTATAGGAATTTTGGGTCTTATCCGAAATCTTTAAGGAGACTTAATATTACTGTATTAATTTTTTAACTTTTTAAGTTGGGATCATTCATCAAAGTTTTATAATCAAACAATTTTAACATTTCACTTTCAATAGAATATCAAAATGAGAAGAAAAAGAGAGAGAAAAATGAGAGAATTCAAAAAACTTGAAGTGAAAATATTAAATTTTATAATATATATAATAAAATAACAGTTAAATTTTGGAAATATAAAAAAGTAATTAAATCTTAAATAATTACCTCCAACGACTATTTTATCCTTTTGCACAGTTGCATTCCATTTCTCAGTTGTTAATTAATGGCAATTAACTATGACATTTCACAGAGAAGAGTAATAAAGACCCGGAGGCATAAAGGTGTACCATCTTAGAATTTATGTTTGGGCTTAACTTAACCTTAAAAGCTAGCTCATGAGATGAGGGTTGCCCCTCACTTATATGGATTATTCAGACCATATCACTATCTAATGTGGGACTCCAACACCCCCTCATGCCCAGGACTGGACATCTGGAGCATGAAGTTTGCACAACTGGACATCTTCGGGTGGCCCAACTGATCTAGGATAGGCTCTGATACCATATTAGAATTTATGTTTGGGTTTAACTCAACCCCAAAAGCCTTGAATGTTGAAAGGTAACTAATACACTACCTGTGATTGATTTTCGATCTCAATAATGCATGCATTGTATGTGGAATTAGGTCTTGTTACTCAACCATTTGGAAAGCCAATTGTCATCAAAATATATATATAGATATATATATATATATATATATATATATATATTAAAAAGTAAAAAAAAAAAAAAAAAACTGAGGCCCAAGGTAGTGGTCTTAATGTCCTTACACTCTACATGGCCCTGTTTACAAAAATTATTATACGATAATTTAATCAACGGATTAAAAAAAGTTTATGTACCAAAAATGACTTGATAATATATTTGAAATTGATAGTTATTCATATAGTACAACTATTTCATCTAATTATTTAGTATCAACACATTTCATTTCAATGTTCTTTTTTTTACGACAATAAATGACATATATAGTCATAAGAAAATAAGATACAAATAATTTTATGTGAATATAATGGCAAATAAAAAAAAAGCATAAGTAGGTATAGTACTCAGGTTGGGTCGGGTTTCGAAAGGAGAAACCTGATACCCAACCCAATCCCCTTAGGTCTGGCACTTTTAAATCCAACCCAACTCAATCCGAACCAACCTGATTTTTCGGGGTTGGATTAGATTGGCATATCATTTGATTGACTCGAACCCATGTCCACCCTATTACAAACTTTATCTAATATATTTTTTTGCTTTAAAAAAAAAAAATTCCTTGACATCGATGACTCACCCATCTTCTCTACCAAGCTGGCATCGTGAGTCAATGCTTCAACTTTTTTTTTAATGATTGTTTTTTAAATTAGGATCCAAACCATTAAATTAACCCATCAACTTATCACCAGTTAATTCACATACGCCAAAATCTTGCTTGCCATTAAATTGAGCCAACTTGGCTTATGACACTTTTCATTTACCCATAATAAGCGAATTTGAGTAATCAAATTTACCCGTCTTGACATCTCTACGTCCGAAAGGGATAGAGAATAACAACTCTTTTTTATCTTCCAAAAAATATCATGTCGCTCCACCTCCTCCCCAAATTTTATTCAAGATTATTTTAAAGAAAATCTTTCCACATTTTCTTTTTATAAAAATAGAAAAACTTTATAAATTGACCCTTGTTGAAGTTATGTATTTATTATTTTTTCCTTCTCAATGAAACTTTTTCTGGAGGTAGTGAACTAGAATGTGATAAAATTATTTAATTGGAATTTAAGTTTAAGATAAAATCGTCTTAAAAATTTAGGATCACTTGAGTAAAATTTATTAAGAAAAAATAAAAACAAAATATACATGCAAACACTAAGGGTGTGGCATTGTGATAATTCATGTTCTGTGTCGAGGAATAGCAAAGAACACCAAGCGAGTAGGACGAGTGGGAGCAGATGATGAAATCAGACAAACAAAACTTCTAAAAAGAAAATGCCAACAGGAAGAAACCAAATAATGCATCATTTTCACATAAACAAACATGCGTGTGTATATATATATATATATATCCCTTGGAAGCAATGCAATTAGAACTTATTAGAAGCCTGTTGTACATAAGGATGTCTAAAGGACTCGCGTGGGCCAGAGACCTACAGCTAGTTCATTGAAGTGTTTGGTGCTTGAATCGTTAGAAAGCACATTCATTTTGAAACTTTATGAGTCAAGTGTTGATAAAAGTTGAGCCAATATCATGTGGGCGAACAACTACTGATTTTTCATGTTTGATTTCACAAATGAAATGAAAACATGTTTGGTTTCATACATGAAATGAAAACATGCTAGAAGCATATTCTGCTAGCTACCACACAGAACCTGTCAAAATGCTGGCACTATTGACTATAAATATCTGTAGTCATTATCACATTTATACAGCAATGTTTCAGAAGGTGAAGGCTATGTGGCGATGGTGCAACACCCACCAAAGTGGTGCACCACCTAAGTGGTATAATCTGATTGTTTCAGATTGTCACTCGGATAAATTTGACTTTTCAACTTAAATGAGAGTCTTGTATTTTTTGTATTTGCAAAAAAGGGTACTGTATTTTCGTATTTGTATTAATACCCATTATTTTATTAAGTAATTTATTTATTTTATATGAAAAATTTAATTTTTTTTAAATACCCTCCATGTCAATCGTACCCAAGGTAGTCAAAACCGGACCGGACCGGCCGGTTGGACCGGTCCAACCGTGAACCGGACAGCAGGGCGGTTCGGTTGACCTTCAGAACCGGCCTTGCGTGGAACCGGTGTGAGAACCGCTGAACCGGTTCAAAACCGTTAAAACCGGGCATAACCGGTTGTGGACCGGCCTGGACCGGTTCCCTGAAAAAACAAAATCTGTGTCGTTTTCGTATGGGCATTTTCGTATGACTTTTTCGTTTTCGTGCTCCACAATCTCCACTCCTCCATAGTTGCTGCTTGCTGCAGCGAAACGACGACGACATGCTGTAGAAGAAGAAGATAAACGTATGAAGCAGAAGAACAAAAACATATGGAGGGAGCAGAACAAAACGTATACTGAGAAGGAATGGGGTTGGGGCGGTGGCTGCTGAATTAAAAAGAGAAGTAGGATTTCCTTGTTTTAGTAGAAATGGATTTGGGCCCATCCTATCCAAGACCCAAATTCCTTTTGTTTTTTAAAACATGTGGGCTGGTTAATTGAAATTTGTTTTCATAGGCTTTCAAAAAAATAAAAAAAGAATGGGTTGGAGAAATGTCTTCTATAACATATCTTTATATTTGTTTGTAATAATCTCAAAAAAAAAAAAAATATTGGGCTTAATAATTTTAGATGTTAAGTTATTTTTTGTTTAAAATTGTTATATATATTATATTAAGAATTATAAAAAATATTATTTAATTAATACCGGTTCAACCACGGTCCAATCACGGTTGGACCATTGAACCTTAAACCAGTGTCTTCACCGGTTCAATGACCGGTCCGATTTTAAAAACCTTGATCGTACCCATTCCTCCAGGAGCAAACCCACTTCTCCACCCAACACAAACCAGGGCAGCAGCGACTCCAACGGCTCGCCGGAGAGCTACCCACCCTCCGCCTCCGCCTCCCCCTTGCCCTGACCGCTCAACCTCCTTCTCCTCCTCTCGTCGCCTCCCTCCTCCATGCTGGTCCCCTGATGAAACCCTCGCTGCGATAAGTGGTACTCTCTCGCCATGGATTCCGATGAAACCCTCGCCCTCATCAAGCTCATGGATTCCACGGAGAAAACCCCCCTCTCAAAATCGAGATCGATTCTGAGATCAACGTAGATGACGTTGACCGCCCACCCAGTCGGGATGTCTCTCTTCCCCACCTAATCAGACAGTCTCCCCCTCCTCCTTTTGGAAAGTTTGAAACTTTTTGAAACCTTCTCGTGTTCACCTGATGGAAGCAAGGTGTTCCGGATCTTTGACGATGGAGTGGCGACAAATGACAGACGGTGGGGGGCGGTGAAAATCTGTTTGCGATGGTCACCCAGAAACGGCACCGCCATGCACCTCTGTCGAAAACGAAAATAAATTTACACAACAAAAAATCGTAAAAAAATACTCCCTCTGGTCCTATATATAAGAGGCAAAACCCTAAAACACACAGACCAAGGAAATGCATTGAAATAAGCTATTTGTAATTAATATTCATATAAATTTACAAATTTAACCCTTCAATAATTAATGAACAAACCTACTTGTATTGAAAGTTACACTGTCTCGTAAATACAAACCCTATTATAAATAAGGGTAAAATTGGAAATGAGCATTTAATATTTGTCAAAATACATGCATGTCTCTTATATTTTGGACCAAAAAAAAGTAGTCATTTGCCTTTTATAATAAGGACCGGAGGGAGTATTAATTTGCAAAATAATGAGATAGAAGTTTTTTTTATTAAAAAAACATTATTTTCATATAGGTGAAATTTGCAAATACAAAGAGTACGGGTATTATACTATAATATATTGTATTTATATATTTTGACTATACTACAAATTCAACCTCAAACTTTGAATATTTGACCAACCCATGTGGTAAATTGATTGGCCTAAATTTTGGCACATGGATGCTGCACCACTTTGGTGAGTAGTACACCTTAGACCAAACCGTTTCAGAATCATCTCCCCACTTCCTGCTCACTCCTTTTTTTTTTTTTTTAATACTTTGGCTATAGAAGAATCACTTTTTAGAAGTAAAAATTCCTTCAATAATAATATCTATACCTAATTCTCTTTCTTTTTACTCTACACCTCCCTTTTATAAAAAGAATTAAAGGAGAAAAAATTCACTTTTTCTTGCATGTCTCTGTCTCTCTTCATAAGAAAGGTGCAGAACACAAATATAGAGAATAAGATGATGGGTAACTACATCAATTTACTTCAGAAAATAGATAGAAATTACAATATTTTGTTAGTTTATCTTCTTTTTGAATTCTGTAAAAGAAATAGAAATTTATACATTTTTTTTATTCTTTTTAATTTGCGTAGGAATAAGCTGCAAGGGAGAAGCAAGATTCAAGAAGGTATCCTAGCTAGAGGCATATATAACTACAAAAAAATGCATTTTAGTGACCGAATTTAGCGACCACTCTTAATCGGTCGCTAAATATGAAAATTCGGTCAATAAATATGGAAATTTGGTCTCTAAATCGGTCGCTAAATAGTTTAGCGACCGATTTAGCAACCACCAAACGGTTGAGCGACCACCAAATTCAGTCGCTAAATACGAAAATTTGGTAGCTAAAACGTTTAGCGACCGAATTTTCGTATTTGACAACCAAATTTGGTGGTCGCTAAATACCTCTTTTTTTTTGTAATAACACATAAATTTAACGCTCAACTCTGGACACATGGATTGCCTCTGTCATCCTAGCGTTTAGCGCTGGAGTGTTTGATAGCACTACCTTTCAAGTGATCAACGTTGGCAGTGCGAATGTAGCAGATTTTGGGACTTATGGTTCATTCTTTGAAGAAAACTCTGAAAATCAAGCTTTTCTTGTATGGACGTTGGGGATTGATGCTTTGGGAACAATCCTCGAAGATCCAGTGCCTCCTCCATAATTCTCTTCTTCTAACTCTCCTATTTTCCTGATTGTTAGCATGTTTATGCAATTATTTTAGGTTAGGGGAGGATGATGTCCTTTGTGAATTCAATGTAAGTACAATTTGTTATCTCAATCCAATCATTTCTTCTAAATTTAGTGACTTGGTCCACACATCATGCTTTTCTTGGATCAGCTACCTAAGAATTGATGTTAGCTTATTTGATTTTGAAATTGGAAGATTGGAGGTAGAATCTGAACTAAAGTATTCACCATTATCGGGATCCTAAGGATAAGACTAGGTAATTGTGAGTTCTTGTGATTAATGCTTGATTCAAATTAAGAAGATCTACGGAATTAGGGTTCTTAGGTTGAAACAAATGGATTTTGTGCCAAGGATGTGATTTTAATCTATAAAAACAACAAATTCTATCTGAAATGGACAATACTTTCATGGATCAAGGAACAAAAGGATTCTACTCCTAACCGCTGTGATTTTGCTGACTCTCCTTAACTACTTTGCATTTGTGTGTTGTTACTGCATTTGCATTTTATTTTATTGGGTTGATTCATGTTAGTCCACTGCATATACTTTTGTTTTATATTTTTTACCTTGTACTGTAAGCTCAAATAGTAATAAATTTGCGAGTTGATAATTGGAACATAATCCTTGTTGGGAGCAAAGCTCTATTCATCATTTTATTATTTATTATGATTTAGTAGACTTGCCAATTTGTTAACAAGTTTTTGATGCCATCATTGGGGGTTGTTGATTTCAATATCAATAAAGCAAAAGGGTTGCTAATTTGAGTTTTTTTTTTTCTATTTCAGTTTTATGTCTTAGTGTAGTTTACGTGTTTCTAAATTTTTTTGTTTTCTTGTGTTTGATTTTAATTCCTTATGTCTCTAAGTTGTCGCTATTTTTTGTTTCTAAGTTTATTTTTGTATTTTGATTTTGATTTTGATTTTGATTTTGATTTTGATTTTGATTTTGATTTTAGTTTACCTGTTTGTGCCCCTGCCCTACACTGACTAGAACGAATGTTTGGAATTACCTATATGCACTAAATGAAATGTTTTTGCAGCAATTTTATACTCCTTTTGAACAATTACAGAAATTTTAAGTAGGTGCATCGTGCTCTAACTAATTAGTGTGTGATTTTTGCAGTGGAAACCATGTAAGTGGTGCTTGCGAGGAAGCATGACAAAACTTCTAAGAACCAGTGGGTTACATGGGAAAATATCAAGAACAATCATTTCTCTTTCGGGACTCTCCACAGCAATTTCAACAAGAGATGACCTCATAATTGGAAGAAACATGGATTCTCGTTATATAACAAACCACTATGTCAATGCAAGAGAGAAAGATGCGCCTACAGAATCTAGAGTATCAAGTGGTATGCATATCAAAACAGGTTCATGAGGGATTCCAACCTACAAATCTCGAGAACCATGCTAACATTCATGAGAAGGAGGATGCACAAGAATGGAAGAGCCAAGAATTTACACAAGAAGAAGTCCATGTCCAAGAACAATAAATTGAGGAAATGATTGGTGAGGAGTTAGAGGAATTTGTGAAGGGTGCTGTTAAAATTGAAAAATAATAATAATTCATATAGTTTCTTAATAGAGAACCCCATGTACCTACTCCTTATGCTTAAATGCATCAGGTTGAAAGTAAAAATGAGGAGATAGTGAGTAAATTAACAAGAGTTTCCACTACCATATAAGGAGCCCAGTTGAATGAGACAAGAATTCAGGTTATGAAGCCACAAAATGAAGGACAATATATGACAATACTAGTTCCAGCACTTGCCAAAGTTCTTCACCTAGGTTGGCCAAATAGAAGAAGTTTACTTAGGACACGGTTTAAGATCTTTGACAGAGGCGAAAATACCCATCAAACTTCATGCCATCTTGAAAAGAGCCCCAACGTCAAGATAAAACGTTGAAGTAGCTTTGCTTGGGAGGCAACTCAGAATTAATTCTTACTATTTTTGTTGTACTTTGTTTATCCAATTTTTGAATTCAATTATTGTTTTTGTTAGAATAATGCTTGGTGTTATAATTTGCAGGAGGTCACCTGTAGATGTAGAAACTTTGAGTGAGCATTTGAAGGCTATAGTAAGAAAAATGGAGATTAAAGCGATGTTGAAGAATGCTGCAAAATTCTGTAGGTTATATGTGAAATGAATAGATTAAAACACGAGAAGGGGGGTTGAATTGTGTTTTAGTTAACTTTTTTGCAAATAAGAAAGTTTTCTTCTTAAATAGAAACAGACACTTAGATCTGTCTGATATTAAACAGGTTTAATGAAAACTTAGCACTTTCAACCCAGTTAGCACAATAAATATAAAGCCAACTTAAGAAGATAAGGGAAGAGAGTTGACACAGAGATTTATACTGGTGCACCCCAAACCTTGGGCTACGTCCAGTCCTTGGTTTCATCAAGTATTAACACTATAACTGATCAGGTTACAGACAGGTATTGTTTGCACATCTAGCCTCCTCAGGCTCAACTAACAAGTATTGTTTGCACATCTAGCCTCTCCAGGCTCAAAACAAGTATTCTTTAGGCAAGCCTCTTTGTAACACCCCGTTTTTCATATAAGTGCTTTTGTGCGTGCCTTGTTTGTTTGGTTAAGCCTTAGGGCCTAGCTTAGAGTTGTTCTTGAGGACTAAGTGGGATTTCCAGGCTTAAAATCCCCTTATACTACATGAGCACGCCCATGCTCGTGTCCAGCACGCCCGTGCTTTGAAGACGCGTCTTGTGACTGTCTGAGTCACAAGCACGGTCGTGCTTAATAGGGAGCACGACCGTGCGCAGTGCATGACTGCGTCTCGCTGACGCTAAGTTGAGCACGTCCATGCTCAACAAGGAGCACGACCGTGCTCAAGCATGAATGCGTCTCGGTGACGCTGATGTAAGCACGACCATGCTTAAGTGGGTGCACGACCGTGCTCGGGGCATAGTTTATAAATAGAGGCAGTATCACGAGGGTTACCGTGTTAAACCCTATTTTGGCATATTGGGCAATCCTAGTGTGGCAGAAACTTCTTCTCTCTTCCTTCCCTTGAACCCGTTGAAGTTCTTGGTGTTCTTACTCTAGTTTTGGGAGAGGAACATGCACGTTAGTGTCTTGTAAGGTAAGCCGGTTATCCCTCTTCTATTTCCTTTTCCTTTTATTGAATTGGGAACTAATTGGTTAACCTTTTTGTTGGCCAAGGCTTGATTCGTTTGTCAAGGCGCTTGAGGGAACGCGGCCAGTTTGCTACCAGGAGTCTGATCTTCATACCAAGTATGGGAAGGAGAAATAGTATGAGTATGTAGGCTTGGGGGTAGCGTAAGACGAAGGGTTACCCGTGACCCTTTCCTTGTTAACATGTTTATAACTTTATATGATTAATTGTTATTTGATGATTATCTGTTGTGATGATAATATTGGTATGAATGTTCTTATTATTTGTTATTATCTGTTATGAATATGTTAATATTATGATGCCATGATTATGATGAGTATGATGTTATTTACTATTGTTGATGTTGTGCTCTTAATGAATGTTGATTGTTGAGGATGTTAATACCAAAATAATGATAAGACGTTAAAATACGTTAATGATAATAATGAGAATTAGGGAATGTTTCTCCCAGTTGTTCATAAGACATGAATATAGTATGAGAGGTATGGTTATGTTCATAGGGCTTAGTTAAAGACCCTATGATTGATTAGTGAGTGTTCTAGGAACATTAATAATGGAGCTATGATTAAAGGATTAATTCCCCATGATGATAAGACATGAACAGTAATGAAGAACAGTTAAGATTAATGAAGCTGATGATTAATGGATTAGTAATAACCATTAGGATTGAATCTGGCTTGTTCCCAATAATTGGCAAAGGGTCTGTGACCCTTCTGCCAGACCAGCAGGGCGCACACTTGAGCACGCCCGTGCCCAATAGGGAGCACGCTCGTGCTCCCATTCAAATCCGAGATTAGGGCGCGCTGGTTGAGCACGCCCGTGCTCAACAGTTAGCACGATCGTGCTTGACTGTGAGCTCAGCATGACCGTGCTAAGGGGTGAGCATGCCCGTGCTCACCTATGCAGAACAGAATGCAGAATAGTACAGAAGCAGAGGTTTCACCCCAAATGCTCTAAAAGACTTAATAAAATACCAACGAAACATGAAGACCAAAGACAAGTGAAAAGATGATGCTGAGCCTTGATGCTTAGTGGTCAAGGTGTTGATGATGATGTACCTTAGTAGCCTAGTGGCCAAGAGGGCCTTGATGCTTGATGGTCAAGGTGGTAATCTCTAGTGAAGAATGACTAGAGTGTTTAATAATGAATACGAAATGGTAATGATAATCCTCGAGAGTCGAGTGGTCGAGGTGTTGATGGTGATAAACTTGGGTAGCCTAGTGGCCCAAGCGGAGGTGGTGGATGCTGTTGTATGTTTGTGTTGAGCATGCATTCACGCATCAGAGATGTTAGTGGAGGTTATACAACAAAGGGGAGGTCGTCCACATGTAAGACAATCTGGCCATCCGCGGTGATTCATCCGAGACTGAGGGGATCAGGTATCCACACGATGGCGCACCCGTGAATAAGGTGCGTCGGCTATCCTAGGGATCCACCCATGGTTGGTGGATTGGCCTGGTGTTGGTACTTTTTGGTCAATGTAGAGATGTAACTCTGAAGTTGGCTTCCTGAGATAGTTTGGATCCACATGCATAACAGAGTAATGGAGTAGAGTTGCATTGCATAGTATACACGTTTGTATGATGATAATTATATATGTTATATTGTTGTCTGCTATAACATGATTGTTTGATGTATGTTCATCTTGGTAACTGCTTCCTTGCTGTTATATTCATATATATATGTTTACTCCCCATCTCTATGTTTCTTGTTTTGGGGCATGTATCATTTATGCAGAGGTCGATGTACAGCCAGCTGAGGAGTGACTCTGAGGAGCCGCAACTCGTAGATAGGATTTCCGTTTTAGTAGTTGTTTAGTTTGTTTCCAGTTGTATCCGAGTTGTTTTATCGGATTGGTTATACCAGCTCTGTTTATGTTTTCAGTTATGTTATGTTTTCTTTATAAACATGTTTTGGCTATTTCCGCGTTATGTTACAATGCGGCAGTCTCTGCCCGGTTTTTAACATTATATATATTTGCATGTGTTCTCTCTCTCTTTTCACATATGTGTTATCGCTTTTAAATACATGCGGGGTAGAGGGTGTCACACTCTTCAGGCTCTACAAATGGTAAGAGTTGAATGAAGCAGCACCTTCAAGATTTATTACTTTGTAAGTCAACGGAAAAAACACTTAATGAGTGAATCAGGATTTAGGTTGGTATGACCGAAGTACTGACTTCTCAATAAATACAAATGATTGAGCAGAGAAATATTCTAAGAAGAACTTAGAGAGCTTTGAATGCGAAGAGAGTATTGAATGCTTGAGTGATTAAGTTCAGGTGTGTAGTCTTCAGAAGCCTTTAAAGTCTTCTATTTATACTCACCAGCAATAAATCCAATGAGTTGTATTCTTCATATGAGTAAAGCTTTTGTTCTTTATACATTAATGCCAAAGAGTCGTTCTAAGTCTTCATTTAATGTTTATGATCGTTGGAGAGCTTCAAGACTGGTTGAACGAATTTGTTAGCGTTGCTTCATCAGAGTGCAACTTGATTCAGAGCAATAACAGTTGCTTTTCAGACTTGGGCAACGGGACTTTCCTTGTGCAACATGGGTCTGCGATGGCATAAAGGTTACTTTGCTTTTTACAACAAAATGAATTTCAAGCATGGATTGATGCTTTAAGCTTTTGAATTCTAATTTCTTGATTTGAAAATGCAAGGGAATATTCTTGTCTTTCGAATAAGATTGGAGTGAAAGACTTTCTGTCAAGTTGAAGGATAAGACGCATTTTCATAGCATGTTGATACTGAGTCTTACTTCAGAGGCTTTTTGTTATCAAAACACGGTCGCATCTTTTAGACTTGTTGTTTTGCCAGAATGCTTTTTGATTTATGATCGGCACACTTAATACACATATTAGCAGACTTCAAAAGGTTCGATTAAAATCATTCTTTGTTTGGATTCATCAAAATTAAATATGTCAAAAACTTAGACTTAACAATCTCCCCATTTTTGATGATGACAAACATCTTCTTATGATTTTATTGAACTTCAAATAAAAACAATAATAAGAGTTTGAAATAACCAAAGTGAACACAAGAAGGGGGGTTGAATTGTGTTTACCAACTTTTTCGGTTACTTAAAAAGATTTTCGCAGGCACAGCAAGAAGGTTTGGTTAAGAGAGGATTAGACGAGTGAAGCGTCTAATATTAAAACAGAATAGCACACACAAACCAAGAAGGTTAAAAAGAGTTTGATAACCACAGTATTAACTCCCCAAGTTAAAAAGCTAAGACTGAAACAATACTCAAACAAATTAAAAGATAAGGGAGAAGAAATATCACTCAAGAGATTTATACTGGTTCACCCCAAAATCCACAGGGCTACGTCCAGTTTCTTGGCAGCACCAAGTTTCCACTATAACTGAGTAAATTACAGTACAAGTATTCTTTGCACACCTAGCCTCTTCAGGCTCAACACTCAAACAAGTATTCTTTTCTCACCTAGCCTCTTCAGGCTCAAAAACAGCAAGAGATAGAAGGTTTGTATAGTTAATACAACTTGCAAGTCTTTCAGATCACACTCAGAGAGTGGAATAAATATGAAATATGAAAGACTGCGAATTTATATCTAATGATTGAGTATATATTCAATGAAGGAATGAAGAAGTTAATGAAGAGAGTAAATGCTTCTGTGCAGAGTTCTTTTGATATTCAACTTCTTATCTTCATCTTCATTGTTTGATCTATTTAAAGGCTTCAATCAAGAGATCCGTTTGACACAGCTTCAGAGAGTGTTTTCATCTGTCTTGAGCTTTCTGAGACACCATTTAATGCCAAAGAGTCGTTCTGAGTATTCATTAAATGCTTGAAAACATTGGGCATTGTCAAGAGTGTCCAAGAGTACACTTTAAACTGAGCAGCTGTTCTTTCAGAGTATATGGCAGCAGGCTTCTTGTACTTGTTGCAGAGAGCTTTCTTCTTTCAGTGCAACATCAGTTTACTTTTCCATAAAGTACTTTTACTTTGTACTGGAATAGGCAAAAGGTTACTGCAGTGGTGCAGAGATAGCGTGTTTATTCCTTAAAACCTTGAAACAACGTTCTTTATTCTTTGTCCTTCGAGCTATTGTCCATAGGTCTTCGAGATCCTTAAGGATGGCCTATAATTTTGAATATGGTGACTCGGACTTGATTTCTGACATACTGACTTGGTGTCAGCAATGAGAATTTTTAGACGGGTGAAAGTCATCCAAAAACTTAGACGGGTGAAAGCTTGTTCAGAAACTTAGACGGGTGAAAGCTTGTTCCAAAAGTTAGACGGGTGGTCAGCTGAGCCAAACTTAGACGCATGCTTCTTGCCACGTCATCAACTGAGCTTAGTCTTTCTTGAGCGTTGACTTTCTTTGACTAACTTTTTAGACGAGTGAAACTTAGACGAGTCACTGCTGAGCTTCTACTAAAAAGTAGACGGGTGAAATTTAGACGAGTGACTTCAAGTCTATTTTCCTGCACACTTATCAAATATATCAGTAATTTCTTTTGGTTCAATATTACCATACTTGAACTATTTGGAATCATCAAAACATAGAGGATTTACACTTTGAATGTGTTTTAGACTTATGAGGTCCCAACATTCTCCCCCTTTTTGATGATGACAAATATCTTTTCTGATTTTATTGAACATAAAAAAGAAACAGTAGAAATTTCGAAACAGATATAAATGATCATAGTAGGTTAGGCTCCCCCTTAGTTTATGCACTAAGTAAGGACAAATATGAGGTCATCATGATATTAGAAAGAATAACATACAATAAGAAATATAAAATCATGAAAACTTAATTATATTTCCTCCCCCTTTTGGCATCAATCAAACAGAAAGAGAAAAAATAAACATAGAAGATAAATTGCCAAAAGAAAAGCTCATTTCATTTAATCAAAGTCATGAAGGATTACAAGTGATAGACATCACTGACTTAGTACATTGCATGACTCAACAAAGAGAAAGAAAAAAAATTTCTAAGCACTAAGAGCTAGGGCCTCCTTGGCTTTTGAAGAAAGCTTCCATCATCTGCTGCATTGCTTGCTGCTGAGCCAACATCTGAGCTTGAAATGCAGTCTGTTGAGCAATTGCTTCATCCTGTCTTTGAATGACAGTCTGCAAACTTGCAGCCATTTCATCCAGTCTCTGATGTGCAGCAGGATCAAATGCAACAACTGGAGCAGTAGAATCTGTAGTGGCCAGAGAAGTTCCAGAAGCTGATGGACAAGGAGGAGGGGTAGGAGGTAACTCTTCAACAACAATATCATCCTCAGGGTGAGGATCTAGAAATACATTTGTTGACAGAGTGGTTTCAAAATCATTATTAGGGTGGAATTCCCTTAAAAAGGCATGAATTCTGTCATGATGTAGAGGGGAATTTATGATAGAAAGAAGGAACTCATAAGATCTCCTAATGAGATTTATGTGAGTAAAAGGAGTAGTTTCAGGAAAGTTTAGGACAGAGAAAGGGAATACCATGAAGAAGGGAGGGATAAAGTAAATAGAGGGTGAGACGGGGTAGAGAGCATAGGCTTGGCTACCTCTAATGGGAATGTCTGCCTTCTCTTCTTCTGTCAACCCAGAACTGCAGCCACCCTTAGAGAACATCTTCTCTTTGAATTTCAGCTTCTGATCAGTCCTCTGGATAAGGGAAAATTTCTGCTCTACTGCCAGGGATATTGTCTTCTGCTTCCCTTTCAACACCATTGAGTCAAGCATTACTCTTATGGCAGTGGAGGGCTTCATGAAGATGTGAGGATTAAATAGCCATTTTCCTACTGGCTTCTGCAACCTTTCCAGCCTCACAACCTGCCTTTCAGCTTCCAGAGAAGCAATCATGTCCAGAGTCTTGCCATCAAGGTAAGAGGGACAGAGATCATCTGTTACAGAGAAGGGTGTGGTTCTGGAGGATGAGTTGTAGGGTGGTAAAGTGGCTAAGGGGAGAGAGTTGTGTCTGGTTTCAGAGAATAAGTCTGGAAAGACTGTTCTCAGAGGCACTTGGCATTGGTTTGAGATATGGTCAGGGATTGGTGAGTGTGGTGAGGGTGGTGAAGTAGGGTTGTCAAAATACTCAAAGTCATTGATATCCTCAGTTTGAGGAATATCAGAATGGTGAGATATTTGTGGTGAGGGTGGAGCAGGTGAGTGAGTATCAGACATGTGAGGTTCTGATGTGGTAGGGTTAGATTCAGGTGAGTGTTGGTTAGGTGATGTATGTGGTGGAGTTTGGATTTGTGGTGAAGTATGTGGAGTGGGAATTCTTGGTGATAGAGGTGGTGTTGGAATTTTGGGTGATGGAGGAGGTGTAGGTGATCTGTGAGGTGGTGTAGGCATTCTTTGAGGTGAAGGTTGTGGAGTTGGAACTGTGGTGGTAGAAGGTGATGTTTCCTGAGGTGGAGGGGTTGAATCCTTCTGAGGTGAGGGTGATGGTGATGGAGATGAAGAGGGAGGCAAGACAAGTTTCCTCTTTGTAACAGTTGTCCTCTTCTTCTTAGGGATCACAGTCTCTTCTGATTGAGACTCCCCCTCAGCTTGTACTGTCCTCTTTCTCTTGAATACCTTGGTGATCTTAGGTACAGAGGCAGTAGCTTCCTCAGCAGCAGCAGCAGCAGGTTCAACAACCTGAGTAGACTCTTCTGTCCCAGCAGTTTCAGCAGTGGTTTTTGTAATCTTCCTCTTCTTCCTCTGAAGCTGATCAGTAATTTCCTCAGCTGGTTCCTCAACCACTTCAGATTTAACACCAGGAATGGAAACAGTTGCTTCCATCTGAACAGAGGCTTCAGCATTGCCATCCAGAGTAGGATTCAGGTTCATCTCCATTAAGGCCAGGGTTTTTGTGGTAATCTCAGTACAGAGATCAGCAGAAACAGCCCTTCTTAAATCCAACTTACATGCCCTGAAGATCCTAGTCATAACCATTCCAAAGGGGTAATCTTTATCTTTTCCCTTTACAGCTTTCTCCATATGAATAAAGATTAGATCAGTTATGTCTATCTTTATTCTTTGGACAAGATGGAATAGGGCAAACTTTTCCAATAAATTGACATGGTTTCTAGACCCAGTCCTAGGCATTACACAGTTTATAAGCAAAACATGTAAAAACCTTGCCTTGGGGGTCAGATACTTGGAGTCCATGTTGTCAGGGTTTGCAGTCCCATAGAGTACCAAATTTACATTGGCTTCCCCTTGATCCTTCATCCAGTCTTTGTAGTGCCCAGCTCCTTCCCTAGGGCATCTTGTTACTTCAGCGAGTAACTCGTGAGTGATGAAGATATGATCCTCACCAACATCCCCAGAAATCATGTGGGTGGTGGAGTCCTTGGTGATCTTCGCTGTAGTCCAGAAATCCCTAACAAGAGCAGGGAAGACAAGTTCTTGCAGTTGAAAGAAAGGTAACCATCCAGCATGGTTAAGTTCCGGGAGTACGTCTAAACCTTTGGTTCTGAGTTCATCAAAGTTTGGAACTCTTCCAGGGAGCACCTTCTTCAACTCAGTAACAGATATCTTGGTCTTCTCAGATAGTGTCTCAAGGAGGCTTTTGGGTGCCATTGATTTGAGAGAAGAGATTAGGGTTTGACAGAGAAGGTTTAGTGAAGGTGAAGACGAAGAGAGCTTAGAGAGAAGAGTTTGTAAGCAAGGAACTTTTGAGTGGGTAGTTTGTGAAAAGACACGGGTTTATGCCAAAAACGTTTGAGTGCTTTTTGCATTGGGAAAGAGGAAAGAGAGTGTTGCCATAAATGACAGATAATCAATTTCAAATAAAATAAAATATTTTAGAAAAGGAGGGAAAATGCAATGTACGTGTGTCTCAGTCAGAATTTAGCACTGAGTGCTTTTAGCCACGTCATTAGACGCTTGGCTAAATTAGACGAGTCAAGTAATCATAGAAAATATAGACAAGTAATTTTTCTGACAACACAGCAAAACATTTAATCAGGTACATTATGCATGTTAAGATTTCTTCTTATAAAAACAAATCTGTCTTCACTTAAGGGTTTGGTAAAAATGTCTGCCCACTGATAATCAGTGTTTACAAACTTAATTTCAAAAACACCTTTTTGAACATAGTCTCTGATGAAATGATGCTTTATTTCTATATGCTTTGCTCTAGAATGCTGTATTGGATTTTTAGACAGATTAATAGCACTAGTATTATCACACCAAACAGGTATATTATGCTCAATCATTGAATAATCTTCAAGTTGATATTTTACCCAGAGTAGTTGTGAACAACAACTAGCTGCAGATATATATTCAGCTTCTGCAGTTGATAGAGCAATGGTGCTTTGCCTTTTGCTTGACCAAGAGATCATATTTGCTCCAATGAAGTGACATCCTCCACTGGTGCTTTTTCTATCAATTCCTGTCTCCAGCAAAATCAGCATCACAAAATCCAGCCTAACCTGAAAATCTTCAGATTTCTTATATAATAGACCAAGGTTAGTGGTTCCAATTAAATATCTGAAAATTCTTTTGACAGCCTTATGATGAGATTCCTTAAGGTCAGATTGGAATCTAGCACAAAGTCAGACACTGAATTGAATATCAGGTCTGCTAGCAGTTAAATATAGCAGAGATCCAATCATACCTCGGTAGACAGTTTGATCTACCTTTTTACCTTCCTCATCCTTGTTTAGAACAACCGTTGGATGCATAGGAAGTACTCATAGGCTTTGAATTTTCCATTTTGTACTTTTTCAGAAGCTCCTTGGTGTACTTCTGTTGATGGATATAGATTCCATCATTTGACTGTTTTATTTGAAGACCAAGGAAGAACTTCAACTCTCCCATCATGCTCATTTCAAATTCATTCTGCATCAACTCAGAGAACTCTTTGCAGAGCTTTTCATTAGTAGCACCAAATATAATATCATCAACATAGATCTGTACTACTATAAAGTCTTTTCTTGAGCATTTCTTGAATAGTGTAGTGTCTACTTTTCCTCTAATGAAGTTATTTTCCATTAGATATGTGCTTAATCTATCATACCAAGCTCTAGGAGCTTGTTTGAGTCCATATAAAGCTTTCTTAAGCTTATAGACATGGTGAGGATTTTCAGAGTCCTCAAAACCTGGAGGTTGCTTGACATAAACTTCCTCCTCAATTATTCCATTTAGAAATGCACTTTTAACATCCATTTGATAAAGAGTCATATCATGTTGTGCAGCATATGACATGAGAATCCTAATTGCTTCTAGTCTAGCTACAGGAGCAAAAGTTTCAGTGAAATCAATACCTTCCTGTTGATTGTAACCTTGAGTAACTAGTCTTGCCTTGTTCCTTACCACTTTTCCATCTTCATCTAGTTTGTTTCTAAACACCCATCTGGTTCCAATAATGGTTTTCTCTTTGGGTTTAGAAACTAGTGACCAGACATCATTCCTTTTGAACTGATTTAGCTCTTCTTGCATGGCTAGAATCCAGCTTTCATCTTGCAGGGCTTCTTCAATCTTTTTAGGTTCCAAATCTGATATGAAGGCCATGTTGTTGTTTTCATTGAAGGCAGATCTGGTTCTAACTCCTTGAGATGGACTTCCAATGATGAGATCTTCTGGATGATAGGTCTTGAATTTCCAATCTTTCTTCAGAGTCTGAGTTTCAGACTTATCAGCATCAGTCTGTATTTCAGATACGTCTACTTTTGACTTGTCTGAAGATTCTTCTACTGTAGGATTGAGTTCAATACCTGCAACATCATCTTCTAGATCTGATAGTTCCCTATCAGTCTTCAAACCATCATTAAACTTTACATGAAATGATTCTTCTACAACAGAAGTTCTAGAATTGAAAATTCTAAAAGCTTTAGACATTTCAGAATAACCAATAAATATTCCTTTATCTACTTTAGAATCAAATTTACCAAGATGATCTTTTGTGTTGAGAATATAACATTCACAACCAAATGCATGAAAATATGATATGTTGGGTTTTCTGTCTTTCCACAATTCATAAGGAGTCTTATTTAGAATAGGCCTGATTAGTATTCTGTTTTGTACATAACAAGCAGTGTTAATGGCTTCTGCCCAGAAGTACTGAGGAAGATTATTTTCATTTAGCATTGTTCTTCCCATCTCTTGAAGAGATCTGTTCTTTCTCTCAACTACTCCATTTTGTTGTGGAGTTCTAGGTGCAGAGAAATTGTGAGAAATACCATTTTCCTCACAGAACAGTTTGAACTGCTCATTTTCAAATTCTCCTCCATGATCACTTCTTATAGCAGAGATACAGAAACCTTGCTCATTTTGTACTCTTTTACTGAATACTGAAAATGCCTTATAAGATTCATCCTTGTGGGTTAAGAAGAGTACCCATGTAAATCTAGAATAGTCATCAACTATGACAAAACCATATTTCTTTCCACCTAGGCTAGCTACACTAACTGGTCCAAACAGATCCATGTGTAACAGTTGCAAAGGTCTAGAGGATGTGACTTCTTTCTTAGATTTGAAACTTGATTTTACTTGTTTACCTCTCTGACATGCATCACACAAAATATCTTTCTTAAAAGAAATATCAGGCAATCCTCTCACAAGGTTATGCTTTTTCAATTTTGAAATTTGCTTCATACTAACATGTCCTAATTTCTTATGCCACAGCCATTTTTCATCCTCTTTAGACATAAAGCATGTTACACTTTGATCTGAAAGTTCAGTCATGTCAATCTTATACAGATTGTTTTGCCTTTTAGCAGAAAAGAGGGTTTTTCCATTACAGTCATTGACCATGCATGCATCCTTAGAAAAAGATACAGAGAGTCCACTGTCACATAATTGACTTATGCTAAGCAGATTATGTTTTAATCCTTTCACAAATAACACATCAGTGAATGACAGGTAAGGGAGGTTTACCACCAATTTTACCTAAACCAACAACTTTTCCTTTCTGGTTGCCACCAAAAGTTACATGTCCACCTTTCTTAGGTTGGAGGTCTAGGAACATAGACCTTTCGCCTGTCATGTGTCGCGAGCATCCACTGTCCAGATACCATGACAGGTGTTTGCTTTGTTCTGTTGAGAATGTTTGCAATAGGAATGATCATGACCTTAGGTACCCATATTTTCTTGGGTCCTTTTTTGTTAGTGTGAGGAGTCTGTAAAGACTTCCTCCTTTTTTTGTGAATACACTTAGACATGATATGTCCAGCTTTTCCACAGTAGGAACATATAGATTTAACAGCTACATTTGAAAACTTTGTTGATCCTTTATGATGTTCTTGATTGGAATATCCAATACCTTCTTTGTTAAGGGAGTGCCTCTGACTTCCTAAGAGTTTAGTCAGATTATCTCTACCATTAACAAACTTGGCAAGATCTAAGGTGAGCTCTTCTACTTTCTGTTGAAGTTTAGTTACTTCTTCAGATGGTAGAGTTTCAACTGAGATTTCAACTTCAGACTTTTCAGTCTTAAGTTTACTATTTTCTTCAGCTAACTTTTCACACTCTAGAGATTTCTGTGTGTACTCATTAGAGAGTTTAGCATACTGTCTCTTGAGGGATCTAAAAGCTTTAGATATATAGTTGGATTCTTCCAAAAGTTCATCATAGGCATCATTCAATTTTTCAAGTTCAGAATGTACCTCAGTTTCTGATTCTGAATCTGTATCAGCCATAAGACAGAGGTTTGCTTCAAGCTCCTCTCCTTCACTTTCAGTGGAGCTTTCATCAAGATCTTCCCAAGTAGCCATCATTCCTTTCTTTTTCTTGTTGAAGAATTTCTTGGAAGATTGCTTTTTGATTTGAGGGCATTCTGCCTTGATGTGACCAGGCTTTTTACATTCATAGCATACAATGACATTTCTGTCATTGGATCCATCATCCTTGTTATGCTTGTCTTTGTTGAAGCGCCTGAAGGGTTTGTCTTTTCTGAAGTTTCTTTTCTTCCACAGCTTCTTCATTTTTCTGGTGAAGAGAGACAGTTCATCATCTGAGTCATCCTCATTTGATTCTCCAGATTCTTCTGAAGATTCATCTGCTTTGAGAGCTTTTGAACTTGCTCCCTTAGATGACTTCTTGTCAGCTTTGAGTGCAATGGACTTGTTTTTCTTTCCATTGTTCTCTTCAATCAGTTCTTGTTCATGAATCTGAAGGGTCCCAAGAAGCTCATCAAGCTTCATTGTTGTTAGATCCTTGGCCTGAGGCACAGCAGTTACAAGTGGTCTCCATTGTTTTGGAAGACTTCTGAGAATCTTTTGAATGTGTTCCTCAGTCTTGTAAATTTTTCCCAGAGATTTCAATCCATTGGTTATGGTTTGAAACCTTCCATACATTTGGCCAATAGTTTCACCTTCCTCCATTTTGAACAGCTCATACTTTCTGACAAGCATGCTTACTTTTGTTTCTTTTACTTTGCTAGTTCCTTCATGAGCAATAGCTAGTGAGTCCCACATTTCTTTTGCAGACTCACAAGCACAGACTTTTTCAAATTCTTCTCTGCTCAGAGCACACATGATTGCATATCTAGCTTTGGCATTAAGCTGCCACTTTGTTCTTTGATCAGTGGTCATGTTTGCTTTAGGAACTTCCTCTCCTTTGTCATCTTTAGGGACAAAAGGACCTTCATCGATAATATCCCAAAGATCAGAGTTAGTGGATTGTAAAAACCACTTCATCTTTTCTTTCCAGTAGATGTAGTCCTCTCCATTGAAGAAAGGAGGTCTCGACATTGAGGATCCTTCTCCAGCATGGTTCTTGCTTCCACTGGTTTCTCCTGCCATCTCCAAGATCTTTTCCTCTACACTGTTAAGTGCTCAACCCAGAGGCTGAGCTCTGATACCAACTGAAATAACCAAAGTGAACACAAGAAGGGGGGTTGAATTGTGTTTACCAACTTTTTCGGTTACTTAAAAAGATTTTCGCAGGCACAGCAAGAAGGTTTGGTTAAGAGAGGATTAGACGAGTGAAACGTCTAATATTAAAACAGAATAGCACACACAAACCAAGAAGGTTAAAAAGAGTTTGATAACCACAGTATTAACTCCCCAAGTTAAAAAGCTAAGACTGAAACAATACTCAAACAAATTAAAAGATAAGGGAGAAGAAATATCACTCAAGAGATTTATACTGGTTCACCCCAAAATCCACAGGGCTACGTCCAGTTTCTTGGCAGCACCAAGTTTCCACTATAACTGAGTAAATTACAGTACAAGTATTCTTTGCACACCTAGCCTCTTCAGGCTCAACACTCAAACAAGTATTCTTTTCTCACCTAGCCTCTTCAGGCTCAAAAACAGTAAGAGATAGAAGGTTTGTATAGTTAATACAACTTGCAAGTCTTTCAGATCACACTCAGAGAGTGGAATAAATATGAAAGTATGAAAGACTGCGAATTTATATCTAATGATTGAGTATATATTCAATGAAGGAATGAAGAAGTTAATGAAGAGAGTAAATGCTTCTGTGCAGAGTTCTTTTGATATTCAACTTCTTATCTTCATCTTCATTGTTTGATCTATTTAAAGGCTTCAATCAAGAGATCCGTTTGACACAGCTTCAGAGAGTGTTTTCATCTGTCTTGAGCTTTCTGAGACACCATTTAATGCCAAAGAGTCGTTCTGAGTATTCATTAAATGCTTGAAAACATTGGGCATTGTCAAGAGTGTCCAAGAGTACACTTTAAACTGAGCAGCTGTTCTTTCAGAGTATATGGCAGCAGGCTTCTTGTACTTGTTGCAGAGAGCTTTCTTCTTTCAGTGCAACATCAGTTTACTTTTCCATAAAGTACTTTTACTTTGTACTGGAATAGGCAAAAGGTTACTGCAGTGGTGCAGAGATAGCGTGTTTATTCCTTAAAACCTTGAAACAACGTTCTTTATTCTTTGTCCTTCGAGCTATTGTCCATAGGTCTTCGAGATCCTTAAGGATGGCCTATAATTTTGAATATGGTGACTCGGACTTGATTTCTGACATACTGACTTGGTGTCAGCAATGAGAATTTTTAGACGGGTGAAAGTCATCCAAAAACTTAGACGGGTGAAAGCTTGTTCAGAAACTTAGACGGGTGAAAGCTTGTTCCAAAAGTTAGACGGGTGGTCAGCTGAGCCAAACTTAGACGCATGCTTCTTGCCACGTCATCAACTGAGCTTAGTCTTTCTTGAGCGTTGACTTTCTTTGACTAACTTTTTAGACGAGTGAAACTTAGACGAGTCACTGCTGAGCTTCTACTAAAAAGTAGACGGGTGAAATTTAGACGAGTGACTTCAAGTCTATTTTCCTGCACACTTATCAAATATATCAGTAATTTCTTTTGGTTCAATATTACCATACTTGAACTATTTGGAATCATCAAAACATAGAGGATTTACACTTTGAATGTGTTTTAGACTTATGAGGTCCCAACAGAGTTAAGATCAGACGAATATATTCATGCTTCCCCTAAACTTATGCTTATCTTTAACAGATTTTAGGGTTGAATTTTAATTTATCAGAACATCAGAGCATTTGATCAGAGCACATAGAGAGATTATAGATGTGATGCATAAAGGCATTCAGACGCATAAATATCATGTTATATTTTCTTTCTGTTTCTCCCCTTTATTCTCCTTTTATACTTTCTCCCCATTTTTGTGACACCCTTCTACCCATACATATAATATAAGCAATAAAAGGCATATAATAAAATAAAATAACATACATCCTTTATAAAAAGGTCAATGGATAGAAAAGTCCCACATGAACAAGTTCACAAACGCGAAAAATAAACCAAGTTTAAAACTAATAAACAAATAAAATAATAACAAACGTCCCAACCCGATGTCACAACAGAGCTGGTATAACCGTTCTGTACATCACGGAAAAACAACTGAAACTAACTAATTAATAGAGAGAAAGGCCCTAACTATGAGTGGTGGCTCCTCAGAGTCACTCCTCTCCGGGCTGCTCGTCATCCTCTGCATAAAGCCAACCAGACCAAACAAACAAACAGAAAGAGGGGAGTAAGAATCATGTAAACATATTCGACAAGAGAAGCAAGGTAAACAAACAAGCATGGCAACATCATAGGAATACATCAACATATAAATCCATACACAAAAACATCACATCAACCAAGTATGCTAATGCGGTGTAATGCAACTCTACTCCACTACTCCAAAATGCATGTGGATCCAACTAATTCAGGATGAACGACTTCGGAGTTACATATCCGTATTGGCCATAGAAGCACCAACACCGGCAGTTCACCAAATCTCGGATGAACTCCATGGATAGACAACGCATCAAACCGTGGATGCCTCATCATGGGGGGCCGCAGTCACCAAACCATCGGGTGACCTACCGTGGATGGCCGGATCACTGTACTCTCGGGCGATCTCCCCTATGTCGAACCTCCCCCTCAACCATCAACTCCAATGCTCCATGCATGGCACAACAACAAACAATCAACAACCACCTCTTTTGCTCGGGCCATGAGGCTCCCAAGACTTCAAAATCAACATGCTTGGGCCGATAAGCACCCAAAACTTCAATATCATCAACACCTTAGACCCAAACCGTGGGGTCAAGGTCCCCTTGGCCAATAAGCACCAAGGTACATCGTGCGATGATCCAACGGATACCGACTTAACTATCTTATCATCTTTAGTTATTTTCATTAATCATTAACCGAGTTATCTAATACATAACATTGATTGATTGTATCATCTATCATTATTGGGGAAAATAGGGTTTGAAACCCCTTAAAGTCCTTAATTATGTTCTCTGTCCTGAGGGGTGAGCACGGGCGTGCTTAACCCCAGCACGGGCGTGCTGCCACATAAGTGAAGTACGGTCGTGCTTCCTTTTAGTCACGGTTGTGCTCAGCTGCACGGTTGTGCTCCTCTGCGGTATGACGATGCTTAATGCGCGGCCATTTTCCAGAATTCAAACTAGGAGCACGGGCGTGCTCCCTGTTCAACACGGTCGTGCTCAATGCACGACTGTACTGTTCTGGGCAGAAACCGAAACTGAATTCAAAACCAAAATCTTAGGTTTTTAATCCATTAATCCTAGGTCAGTTAACAACATATTTTAGGGCTTAAACGTCACCATCAAAACTCAGCCAATCATTCAACATCATCATGCCAATAACAATCATCAACACAATATCATATTCATATCAAGATAATCAACATAAACATCAAGAACATGTTATCAAAACAGCCAATCAACCAGCATATTAGATCATACATTCATACATAACAAACCGGGGTTATGAGAACCCCTTTACCTTACACTACCCCCACTACCTAATGTATACACTACCCTTCTCCCTATACCTGGTGTAAAGATTCCCAACGAAAGCTAAGCGGTAAACCAAACCCGTTTCCTCGAGCGGCTCAAAGAGTTCCCCAAGCCTTGGTCAAAACATAAAAAAGGAAACCATTAATCCTCAATTCAAGAAGAAGAAAGGAGTTAACAAAAAGGGATGACAAGGTGCACGAATTTTACCTGGTTTAGAGATCCAAACAGTAAACACAATGAACACGTGTTCGCAACGGTGTTCCCCAATTGAAGAACGGTGGAAAACAGTGAACAAAATGATCCCTAGAGAGATAGTTTTTAGAGAAAAGAGATGAGACCTCAAAGAGAAAGGTGGGATGCAGTTTCTGAGTGTTAGAGTCGTGTAAACTAGGGTTTAGGGCGTGACTTAAAGGTTTAAAACGAATTAGGGTGCAACTAGGTCGAAACAGAAGCCCCAAAATGCTGTCAGCGTTGTTATGCCGGGCTCAGAAAATGTAGGCCGTGCAGATTATGCAGAAAACTAGAATGTGAGTTTTTCTGCACTTTAGACCGGGCTCATAAACTTACGTTGGGCGCAGACTCTTAGGCCGGGCTCAAAAACTTAGGCCGGGCGGATCCCAGAAAACCAGAATTCACTGTTACGACCCTCCCAAAGGCTAAACTACCTCCAACATACACATATGCATAAATATCAAACATATCAAACATATAACAACATATAGATGCCAAAACTAACACATAAACATAAGAGTGAATCTTGGGGTGTTACACTTTTTATCAGCAAAAAGAGAAATAAGCAGAAATATAACTGAAATAACTTGTATTTATTAAGAACATCATTGACAAGTACAATGCTTAGGAAAAAGAAAATACAAAGGAAAATTAAAGATTTTATTTTTTCAATGATCTTCCGAAGCGTGTCCATAACCTTATCCATCGTTTCACGAAGACCGATGATTTCAAATATGGCAACAGGATCCATACCAATGATAATGGATGCTATTTTAGCGAAGTCAACATGTGCAGATGAGGTAGAGGGACCAGGTTCAGAAGTGGCATTTGATGTCTTAGGAGGTTCATAGGGAAAAACCTCAAGATATTGTCAGGGAAGGGAGTAACCAGAAGAAAAGATAAATGTAATGTCAAAGATCAAAGGGAAAAGAGAAAGAGTTAAAGGATAAACTGAGTGCAACGAACAAAAAAGTTTCAAACAGAGAATTCTAAAAGAAGTATGTTAAATATTAGATAAATAAGAAATAAGAGGAGATAGGTTGGTAAAAAACCAAGATAAATTTTGAAAAGAAACAGGGAAACTAAAAGTGTAAACAGAAAAAAAGTTTTCATAAAAACTTAATAATAAAAAGAAAAGGAGTGAAAATGAAGGTTGGTTGAAAGGGTAGAGTTGCCTTGCTTCTGCTCTATCTTCATCAGGGTATCCAACCCATGAAATATGATAAGAAGAGAGTCTTGCTGTGCCGGTTGGCGTCTCAAGTTTCTCAACCAGGGACAATCCACAATGATGAGCTGGGTCTTGAAAGACTCTTGATTTAGGATGGCTCATGAAGAATGTGGACCATATTGGAAACTTCAGCTTCTTTTCAGTCCTCTTCAGTCAAACAAAGGGCTTCTTGCTCTTGGGTTGCAGTTTCTATGGCTTGCTATATGGTCCTCTGTCGGGATAGATTTTCAGAATTGTGTCTGGCCACATACAAGCAGTAGGATTGAGCTTGTATTTCCAAGAGGCTCTATTTAGCCTAATTGCAGCCTGCTCAGCAATGAGATTGCAGGTCGCTTTAAGATCATCTGAACTTAGAATGTCAGGATTGATGAGGTCAATTGGCTGTGGGGTAGTGGAAATATATCTGAATGGAGGGATGTTTGTTTTTGGTATACCTCTGTGTGGTGTGGTTGGAAGTGAGGGTGGTGTTGGTAATGAAGTAGTGATGGGTAAGATGAGTGAGTCAAATACTTGTGTGACAGGTAAACGTGTTTGATTTACTTGTCATGGTGAGGGAGATGGTGAGGAATGGTGATCTGAGAGGTGATCTTGTGGGAAGTTTGGTTGTGGTACAGGTGAGGCATTATCTGGAGTGAGGTTTAAATTGAAGTTTCTGAGTGAAAGGGCAAGAAGGATTTCAGCAATGGTGATTTGGTTATGAAGGGGAGTGTTTTGTGATGATGGTGTAGGGGAGGAGGTAGAAGGTGAGGGTAATTGAACTGGTGAAGGAGGTGAGGGATCAGATGACCTTACTGGTGATGTAGCAGGTGACATAATCTATAAAGGAATCTGCACAGGCTCAGCAATATTCAGCCTTGTACACCTTCAGGCCGGTGTAGCTTCAGCTACAGCTACAGCTTTCCTCTTCAAATCTTTTTGAGGGGTAGCAGCTTTCCCCTTGGCTATTTCCTTCTTCAAAACCTTGGAAATAGGTTGGTCATCATCATCATCAGATTCCACTGTGATGACCAACTTTCTCTTGACTTGAAGCTTGTGTTTGACCTTGGGGTCCAAAGTTACAGACAACTCAGTGGCCTTTGAGTCATCAGACTCTTCAGAGACTTCTTCTTCAGACTCTTCTAAAGGCTTCTTGTCCTTTGCTTCCTCATTAGAATCAGGAATCTTTCCTGGTTTCCTCAGCTTCATCTTAGAGAGATTTCTCTCATCTATGGCAATAACCATATCAACCTTGCCTGTGGTCAGTTGAATACCTCTGATATCCAGCAACTTGGTAAACAACATTCCATAAGTGTAGGAGGTTCTGTTCTGAGGCTTGACCATCTTCAGCATGTATTTGAAGATTATATCATTTAGATCTATCTTCCTCAAACTCAGAAGATGAAATAGGGAAAACCTATCCATCTTGTTGACATTGTCTTGAGCATTTGTCCTCAGCATAACACAATTGATCAGCAAGACATGAAGAAATCTTCCTTTTGGAATAAGTTTTGAAGCAACTTTATTCCTAGGGTTAGACGCTCCGAACAGAACCCTATTAACAACATCTTCGCCAAAATATTCTTCGCAATTATCTGAGAAGGCATCGCCTTATCTAGGACAACCATTTACCTTCTGAATACTATTGAGAGTGAAGGAGTAGGGTCTCCCATTACACTGTGTCCTGATAGAGATGTGGGATTGAGACATTCTTTCTTCAGCTTTTTCCCAGAATTTCTGAAGTAAGAGTGGGTACACCGGTTCATGAAGATCAAAGAAATTGACCCATTGTGATGCTTCCAACTCAAGCATCACATTCATTCCACCTTTGTTGACTTTATTCATCTTGACAAATCTTCCATGAATAATCATAGAGATGTCATCAATACTCATTCCAAGACGATCATCAGCACGAACAAATTTCTTTGAGGGTCCTTTGGGTGCCATGGATTCGGGTTGAGAGAAGAGAAGGGTTTCAAAAATATTTTCACACGAGAGAGAGAAAAGTGAATGATTTGATACGATGAAGGGTTTCTGACAAAAGAGTTTTCCTTTTAAGAAAGAGGTTTCAAAAAGTGCAGTTGAGAATAATAAAGACAAAAACGTTTTGAATTCAAATAGTTTTAGAAAACTGCAATGTAAAGTCTCAATTACTAATCCGTGTCATTAGACGGATTATCAGTACAGACGCATTATAGCAAACATTATTCATTTATGAAATGCATGTTCAGATTATCTCAATATAAATGGATCTTTCTTCAGCTAAGGGTTTTGTAAGAATATCAGCCCATTGATTTTCAGTTTTGCATATTTGATGTCAAAAACACCTTTTGAACATAGTCTCTTATAAAGTGATGTTTGATTTCTATATACTTAGCCTTAGAATGCTGTATAGGATTCTTGGATAAACTTATAGCACTAGAATTATCACACTAAACAGATATATTATGCTAAAACATAGAATAGTCTACAAGTTGATGTTTTACCCATAAAAGTTGTGAACAATAGCTTACAGCTGAAATGTATTCTGCTTCTATAGTAGATAGGGCAACTGTGGTTTGTTTCTTGCTTGTCCATGAGACTAAACTTGCTCCAATGAAGTGACATCCTCCACTGGTACTTTTTCTTTCAAGTCCGTCTCCAGCATAATCAACATCACAGAAACTAACTAATCTGTACTTTTGAGTTCTTAAATACATCAAATCAAGATTAGTTGTTCCAAGTAAATATCTAAATATTCTAATAGCTTTGAGATGGGATTCTCTTGGGTCAGATTGGAATCTTGCATACATACAGACACTGAATTGAATATCAGGTCTACTAGAAATTAATTATAGAAGAGAACCAATCATACCTCTGTAGGTAGTTTGATCTACCTTTTTACCTTTCCCATCTTTGTTCATATTTGCATTGGGTTGCATGGGAGTTTTCATTGGCTTTATTGTATCCAATTTGTACTTCTTTAAGATCTCCTTGGTGTATTTTTGTTGATGAATGTATATTCCATCATTGGTTTGCTTGATTTGTAGACCAAGAAAGAACTTCAATTCTCTCATCATGCTCATCTCAAATTCATTCTGCATTAGCTTAGAGAAATCCTTGCAGAGCTTTTCATTAGTAGCACCAAATATAATGTCATCAACTTAGAGCCTTCAAAACCAGGTAGTTGTTTAACATACACTTCTTCTTCAATTATTCCATTTAGAAAAGCACGTTTTACATCCATTTGAAATAAAGTGATTTCGTGTTGTGCAGCATATGACATGAGTATGCGAATAGCTTCTATTCTAGTTACTGGTGCAAAAGTTTCAGTGTAGTCAATACCTTCTTGTTGGTTATAGTCTTGAGCTACAAACCTTGCCTTGTTTCTGACATCTTTGCTATCTTCATCAAGCTTGTTTCTGAAAACCCACCTTGTTCCAATAATTGATTTTCCTTTTAATTTTGGAACTAGTGACCATACATTATTTCTTTTGAACTAATTTAGGTCCTTTTGCATTGCTAAGATTCAGCTTTCATCTTCAAGAGCTTCTCCAATATTTTTAGGTTCTATCTCAGATAGAAACGTCATATTGTTTGAGTCTTTGAATGCTGATCTCGTTCTGACTCCATGAGAGGGATTGCCAATGATTAATTCTCTAGGGTGATGTGTATTCAATTTCCAGTCTCGTCTGGGTTCGATGTCAGACACTTGTTTGGTAGGTGGTTCAGACGCTTGAGTTGATGCTTCTGCATTCTCAGTCTTTAAGTTTTCCTCGATCTGAACATCTTGTTTTCCAAGATCTAAACCTGCAATATCATCTTCAAGATCTGATAGTTCCTTATCAGTCTTTAAAGCATCGTTAAATTTGACATGAATAGATTCTTCCATTACTTCAGTTCTAGAGTTATAAACTCTATAAGCTTTAGATATGTCTGAGTAACCAAGGAATATAGCTTTATCTGCTTTGGAGTCAAACTTTCCAAGTTGATTCCTAGTGTTTAGAATAAAACACTCACACCTGAGAGCGTGAAATTAAGAAATGTTGGGTTTTCTACATTTCCACAATTCATAAGATATTTTGTTTAAGAATGGTCTTACCAAAATTATGTTCTGCATATAACAAGCTGTGTTCACTGCCTCAGCCCATAAGTATTTTGGGAGTTTTCTTTCATTGAACATAGTCAGAGCCATCTCTTGTAGAGATATTTTTTCTCTCTACTACTCCATTCTGCTGAGGAGTTCTTTTGGAGCAGAGAAGTTGTGAGAATTTCCATTTTCTTCACAGAATGTATTGACCCGTGGTCACTTCTGATAGCTGAGATGCAGAATTCTTGCTCATTCTGTACTTTCTTACAGAATATAGAAAACATCTTAAATGACTCATCCTTGTGGGTTGGGAAGAGTATTCATTTATATCTAGAATAGTCATCCACTAAGACAAAACCATATTTCTTTCATGCCTTACTAGCAACACTTACTGGACCAAATAGATCCATGTGCAACAGCTGTAGTGTTCTAGAAGAAGATACCGGATTTTTGGATTTGAAGCTAGATTTAGCTTGCTTCCCACATTGTCAAGAGTCATATAGGACATCCTTTTTGAAACTAATATCAGGCAAACCTTTCATAAGGCTATATCTCTACAACTTGGTTAATAGTTTCATACTTGCATGTCCCAACTTCTTATACCATATCCATCTTTCATCTTCCCTTGACACAAAACAGGTCACACTTTGATCAGACAGTTCAGTTAGATCAATCTTATAAAGATTTTGTTGCCTGTTTGCTGAAAATAGAACTTTGGCATTTGTGTCTTTGACTATACATGCATTCTTAGTGAAAGGAAACATTGTATCCATTATCACATAATTGACTTATGCTAAGCAGATTATGTCTTAATCCTTCAACTAAAAGAACATTAGAGATATGTGGTAAAGGTGATCCTCCACCAATTTTACCTATCTCAATAACCTTTCCTTTCCGGTTCCCACCGAGAGTGATATGTCCTCCTTCTTTAGGTTGGAGGTCTAGGAACATAGACTTTTCTCCTGTCATGTGTCGTGAGCAGCCACTGTCCAGGTACCGTGATAGGTGTGCTCTTTGTCCTATTAAGGATATCTGCAACAGGAATAATCAAGGCTTTAGGTACCCATATTTTCTTGGGTCATTTCTTGTTAGTTCTTGAAGTTTGTGACAACTTATTTATTGTGTTAATACACTTAGACGTGATATGTCCAACTTTATCACAGATTTTGCAACTATCCTTGTTAGAATATGAATTAACCTCATCATAAAAAGATTTAGGCTTTTGTCCTAAGATTTTGTTAGATACTTTATGATACGTCTTGTCAATGAATCCTATGCCAATTTATCAAGAGAGGGTTTCTCACTTCCTAAAATCTTAGTCAGATTATCTCTGCCATTGACAAAACAAGCAAGATCAGAGGTGAGCTCTTCTACTTTCTGTTGAAGTTTGACAACTTCTTCAGACTGTGGCGTCTCAACTATGATCTCAGCCTTAGGCTTTTCAGCCTTTAGTTTACTGTTTTCCTGAGACAGTCTGTCACACTCTTAGGTCTTATCTTCATGCTCTTTTAATAGTTTCACATATTGTCTCTTAAGTGTTCTGAAGGCCTTAGTTAAACATTTAGATTCTTCAATCAATTCATCATAGACATCTTGGAATTCTTAAAGATCAGAATTTACCTCTGAGTCGGAATCAACATCTACCATGAGACATAGATTTGCTTCTTCACTTTCTGCATCTTCCTCTGATGAACTGCCATCTAGATCTTCCCATGTGGCCCTTTCTTTTTCTTCTTGTAGAACTTCTTGAAGGGTTGCTTCTTCAACTGAGGGCATTTAGATTTAATGTGTCCTGGCTTCTTGCATTCATAGCACACTATAGGACTTTTATCTGAAATTTTGCTTTCTTTGAAGAACTTTTCTTTGTTGAACTTCTTGAAAAGTGGTCTATCCTTTCTGGAATTGTTATTTTTCCATAGCTTCCTCATTTTTTAAGTAAACAGTGACATTTTATCATCACTATCGGAATCTTCTTCAGATATGTCCTATTCTAAATCTGACTCTTCTACTTTTAGAGCCTTTGAGGGAGTCTTCTCAGCTTTGAGAGCAATGGATTTCCCTTTCTTTGTAGAGCTATCTTCATTAAGCTCTTGCTCATGAACTTGCAGAGTTCCAAGAAGATCACTCATTTGAAGAGTTGACAGATCTTTAGCTTGAGTTATTGCTGTAACAAGAGGTCTCTATTGTTTAGGCAGACTTATCAGAGTTTTACTTACTTTCTCAGCATTGGTGTAAGTTTTTCCCAGAGATTTCAGATTGTTTGTGATGGTCTGGAATCTCCCTATCATTTGAGCAATGCTTTCTCCATCTTCTATGGTGAACAACTCATACTTTCGTACAAGCATGTAATTTATCTTTGTTTCTTTTACTTTTGTTGATCCCTCATGAGTTACTTCTAGAGTATCCCATATCTCTTTAGCAGACCCACATGCATGGAGCTTTTCAAAATCTTCCTGACTTAAGGCACACATCTAGGAATACCTTGCTTTATGATCCAACTCCCATTTGGTCTTTTCTGCAACAATCCACTGAGCTTTAGGTTTGTCTGTGTTATCACCATTCTTTGGAGTATAGGAACCTTCAATATTGGAATCTTTCTTTATAATAAATATTGTTTTCTCCATCGAAGAACGGAGGTCTGTTCATGGATGCTCCTTCCATCCTTGTGTTGCTTCCGCTTCCGCTAGCTCCGACTGTCATGATTTCTGTTCAATAGGATCTTTCCACAACACTGTTAAGTGCTCAACCTAGAGGTTAAGCTCTGGTACCAACTGAAATGAACAGATTAAAACACGCGAAGAGGGTTGAATTGTGTTTTAGTTAACTTTTTCGCAAATAAGAAAGTTTTCTTCTCAAACAGAAACAGACACTTAGATCCGTCTGATATAAAACAGGTTTAATAAAAACTTAGCACCTTCAACCTAGTTAGCACAATAAATATAAAGCAAACTTAAGAAGATAATGGAAGAGAGTTGACAAAGAGATTTATATTGGTTCACCCCAAACCTTGGGCTACGTCCAGTCCTTGGTTTCACCAAGTATTAACACTATAACTGAACAGGTTACAGACAGGTATCGTTTGCACACCTAGCCTCCTCAGGCTCAACTAACAAGTACTGGTTGCGCACCTAGCCTCTCCAGGCTCAAAACAAGTATTCTTTAGGCAAGCCTCTTCAGGCTCTACAAATGGTAAGAGCTGAATGAAGCAACAGCTTCAAGATTTACAACTTTGCAAGTCAACGGAAAAAACACTCAATGAGTGAATAAGGATTTAGGTTGGTTTTACCGCAGTAATGACTTCTCAATAAATACAAATGATTGAGCAGAGAAGTGTTCTAAGAAGAAGAACTTGGAGAGCTTTGAATGCAAAGAGAGTATTGAATGCTTGAGTGATTAAGTTCAGGTGTTTAGTCTTCAACAGGCTTCAAGTCTTCTATTTATACTCATCAACAACAAATTCATTGAGTTTTATTCTTCAGATGAGTAAAGCTTTTGTTCTTCATCCATTAAAGCCAAAGAGTCATTCTGAGTCTTCATTTAATGTTTATGATCGTTGGAGAGCTTCAAGACAGGTTAAACGTATTTGTTGGCACTGCTTTATCAGAGTGTAGCTTGACTCATAGCAGTAACAGTTGATTTTCAGGCTTGGACAGTGCGACTTTTCTTATTTGTGCAACACGGGTTTGCAACCGCATAAAGGTTACTTTGCTTTTTACGACAAAAGGAATTTCAAGCACGGATTGATGCTTTAAGCTTCTGAATTCAATTTCATTGATTTGAAAATGGATGAGAATATTCTTGTCTTTCGAATAAGAGTGGAGTGAAAGACTTCCAGTCAAGTTGTAGCATGTTGATACTGAGTCTTACTTCAGACGCTTTGTGTTATCAAAAGACAGTCACATTGTTTAGACTTATTGTTTTGCCAGAATATCTTTGTTTTACGATCTGCGCACTTAATACACATACTAGCAGACTTCAAAAGATTCAATTAAAATCATTCTTTGTTTGGATTCATCAAAATTAGAGATGTCAAAAACTTAGACTTAACAATATGATATACCGAGTGATTCAATCACGCACCAGTGAAGGAGAAGATGGGTTTGAGAAAGTCTGAGTTTACACTTGTAGTCACCCGTTCACATTCTTCAAAATGCATCAACTAATAGCTAGTTCTATGTTGTCTCAATGCCATTTTTAGCCTCTTAGACAGTTTATTGTGTTTTGTGATAGAAATTTGAATGGATTGGTTTCCATGGATGTTCCAATTTATCTTTGCAACAACTATTTTTATATTGTTTTTCTAAATAATGTGTCATAGTTATGCATTAGATTACAATTGCAGCTTTGAAAAACCTTGATTGATTGGTAAATTCTTGTGCATTACTTTGTGAATTTGTCATTGATGAATCTAGGAATTGTGTGGGTTTTTCTTGCAACACTCACATGTGTGGTTTTTTTGCTTAAAGATTGTGTTTCCATTCTTGTGTGCTTGACCATCACATGAAATTCTTCTTAGAACTTGACATGTTTCTTGATTCATACCACATTTCTTATGCAGCTTAAAAAATGATGAAAAGGAATTTGAAAAAAAATATATATATAAAAAGAGTGCAAAAACCAATAAGAAAATGGTTAAAATGTACTTTTAGTCTCTCAAGTTTTCACTTTGTAGAAATTCGTCCATCCATTTTTCCGTGCAAATATAGCCCTCAGAATTTTTGAATCATGCAATATTAGTCCATCCATTACGTTGCCATCTGAAAACTAACGAAAAATGCATACTTGACAAACGTTTTGCCATGTAGCTCCATGTAGCATGCCAATGGAGATAAAAAATAATAAAATAATATTTTAATAATTTATTTTAATATTTATTATATTAGTAAAAGATGATTTGTCTCCTTCCTTACAGCTTTGTCTTTCTCAATGCAGAGTTGAACCACTCCTTTTGCTTCAACTTCCCAATTGCCTGATTCCCATGACATGCTTTGACCCTTTTTGACACGTTCCCCGAACTGGGGTTTCCATCAATACTCTCCCAAAGTTCAAATCTTTCCTGTGGTAGAATCATCTCTTCGCGATTGTTTTCAAACTCCGGCGATTGCGACAAAAAGGCGGCAGCGTCGTACTAACGGGTTACGATTATGACGCTGATTTGGTAAGAACAATGGTTTCTAGCTTGGAAATAAGGTTAGTGATGGTTCTGTGCAATCTGTTAAAACCATGCGGGGAAAAAAGCATGTCTCGTTTTTTAATCGTGTTGTGTGTGCTTTAGAAATGGTTCAACGAAGGAAATGTATGGTGTGGACATTATTGATGAGATTCCGATGATGTATTATCCATATGTATGCTTGTAGGGTACTCCTTGTTAAAAGTCTGACGAGGTACATTTGTGTGGTGATCCTAGGGTTTTGGATATTGTTTGAAAGATTTGTCAAGGCATACGAGATATGTTTTATGAGCAACAGTATGAGAGGTTCAAACAGATGGTGGTTGAAGCAAAGACCTTACTTGTAAATCTTCAATACATTCATTCTGGTGATTGTGTAGTTGCATTCTCGAGGAAAGAGATATTTGAAATTGGAAACTCATGTATTTCGTGGAATTACAGGAGAGAAAGATGAAGTTGAAAAGAAGAAGACGAGGTCACATGGTTTGCACATGACCTTGTTTTACTAATAAAATAAATATTTAAATAAAGTATTATAATATTTAAATATTGTTTAATTATTATTATTTTATTTTCTAATCTAGCTGGGGATGCCACGTGAAGCCAGGTGGAAAAATGTTTATCATGTTTGTTTTTGTCATTAGTTTTCTGACAAATACTTAATAGAGGGACGAATATTGCAAGACTGAAAATTTGGGAGGCCTATTCAGCACGAAAAAGATGGAGGGAAAATTTTCAACAAAGTGAAAACTTTGATGGACTAAAAGTGCATTTTAGCCAAGGAAAAGTGAATATGAGATTTTCTCGATACATCGACATATATCATATCTCATACCCCATAATCATAATTGGGGTCAATACCCTCCATGTTTTAACATGGACCCCAACCCCATTACAATGAGTGGTGGGTCTTACAAGGAACGGGGAAAGCCACGGCTCACCCCAATTTTATTTTCTTTAATTTTTTTTTATATAAAAATTATTCATGGCACCCTTAAATTAAATTTGTGCAACATATATTACATGCAAAATTTGACAAAGTATAATATATTTGATTTTATGAAACATTATTATTAGACCCTACTGATAACCCTCTGGCTTATCTAGTTTTATCGCTAGTATAGTTATGGTTTTTGAGTCAATTGATTGAGTTTAATCTCATTTTTGCCCACGTTTAGCTGGAATTGTCCTTAAGTAGCGTCTTGAGTCTTTTTGTTAATTGTTAGCAAATGAATAAGAAATTGAGTCGAATAAAGCATTACATGTTGTTGCTTAGTTTGAGATACTGTTCTGGAATTAAGTTGAAAAGTGAAGCCGCAAGGAATCTAGGAAGAAATGAAGAAAAATTTTGCTGGATGCTGATCAGGAGCCATTCGCCCCGTGCAACAAGGCTTGCCCAAGGAGCTAGAGGAGCAAAATTGGGGGTTTTTGTCTCGCCCTATGAAAGATGTCTCGCCCCGTGAGCCAGAGGAGAAAAAATGAAGACCCTCTGTCTTGCCCCGCGAGACTGCGAGGTTGGGCTGGGCTTATTTGTAAAACATGTGTTGGTGAAATCGGAACCTTAAATCTTTCCCACATCTCGCTCTCTCATTAATTGTTTGCAATTTGTTTAGATTCTGTTGCGATTTGGTATTTATTAGCATATCTTAATTGATTCCCATCACAATCTCTCTCTCCTTTGACTTGGACAAAATAATTGTTGGTTTTGATAATTGTTAAATTGGTTACCCAATCCCTGTGTTGGACCTCGGTATACTTGTCGTGTTTTATTATTTGCTTCGATCCAGTACACTTGCCGGAGCCCATCAAGTTTTTGGTGCCATTGCCGGGGATTGACATTACCAATTTTCTTTTATGAAAGAAAATAATTATTTTGAACAAGTATTTTTCTTAATTTTTTTCTGAAAATTTCTTGAGTTTTCTTGATTTCACTTCGGCTTGTGAGTTTTTGTCATATGCGAGGGACAATTTCTCCTGACGAGCTGCTATTTGATCCAGAAATTCGAAGGACCGAGCGAAGGTTGAGAAAATAGAGAATGCTTGCGGCATTAAATCCAGTTACTATTGGAGACATGGCAGATAATCCTCCACCTCCTCCTCCATACAAGCTTCTCTACTAGTATTTGCTTCCCAGCTGGGAATATTGTGGATCTACTGTTGTGAGACCTTCCATCAATGTGAATGCTTTCGAGATCAAGCCATCAGTTCTTCAATTGGTGCAACAAAATGCATTTGATGGAAAGGATAATGAAGATCCTTACAGGCAAATCTCTCAATTCTTTGATATATGTAATATTTCTAAGTATGCTGGAGTTTCTGATGATGCCTATCACTTGCGTCTATTCCCATTCTCTTTACGAGAGAGAGCACGCGACTAGTTGGATTTGAATCTGGATCGTGATAGCATCACCACATGGGATGAAATGACGCAGAAATTTTTGACTAGATTTTTCTCTCCTCACAAGGCAGCCCAATTGCAAAAAGCCAAAACTTCTTTCAAGCAGCAAGAAAGAGAACCTTTTAGTGGAGCTTGGGAGCGGTACAATGCATTATTGAGGAAGTTCCCAAATACTTACTTTGATTTCTGGTAGAAGGTGTAAAATTTCTTTAATGGGTTGCTAACTTCAACCCAAGTCATATGTGATGTCGTAGCTGGCGGTTCTTTATCTTATAAATCTTCTGAAGATGCACGGATACTAGTAGAGAAGATGGCCAATAATGATTATAGTCGAAGATAGAATGAGCGTAACAATCCTCCTCCTAAAAATTTTGTGTTAGAGCTTGGAGCAAGATCAGTTGAGACACTTCTTGCCCAATATGCTCTGTTGAAGCAACATAATGACGCTCTCTCTAAGATGAAGGTGAATGCGGTGTAGGGAAATATGATGATGAGTTGTGATTTTTGTCAAGGCAACCATGATAGTGCAAGTTGTTCGGGTAATAATTTTTTGCAGGAGCATGTGGATTCGTGTCACAATTTCTATGACACAATGCCACAAAGGAATGACTATCATAGGAACTAGCAAAATGACCCCTACACAAATACTTATAATTCGGGGTTGAGGAATCATCCTAATTTCTCTTGGAGCAACAGTAGTAATTACTTCGGGCAACAACACTAACAACAACATCAAAGGAAGAATTATGGAAATCAGAATAATAATCAACAGGCCCTCCCTAGGTCGAATCAATTGCAAATCACAGATTGTAGGAAGCAACCTTGGGAGTTGGCTAATGAGAAGACTAGTGCTGCCATTGAGAAGTTGATAGTGCACATCGATATGACCATTGACAAACTTGCAGCTCATACAGGTGCAGCCATCCAAAATCTGGAAACTCAGGTAGCTCAACTTGAAAAGCAATTAAATGAGCGTCTCCCAGTCTCTTTTCCAAGTGATACAGAGAACAAACTTAAGAACCAATGCAATGTCATAACAATTAGAAGCGGTAAAGTGTTGGTATCAAAAGGAAGTGCTTCAGGAACTAATGAAGATGAAAATTCTAAAATGCCACAAGTGGAAGAAGAAGTTGTCGAAAAAGCTCCGGAGAATGATGGGAAGTTGAAATTGGTTGATGAAGAATTTGTCAAAAAGAAATATGTTGAACCAAAGGATCTTCCATCTTATATGAAGGTGCCATACCCACAAAGACTTAAGAAGCCTTTGCAAGACAAGCAATTCTTTAAGTTCCTTGATGTCTTCCACAAGCTTCAAATTAATATTCCTGTTGCGGAGGCCTTGGAGCAAATGTCATCCTACGCTAAATTCATGAAAGAGATTCTCTCCAAAAAATGGAAGATTGTTGATGAAAAAATGATTGCTTTGACCAAGGAGTTTAATGCAATCTTACAACGTAAGCTACCTCCGAAGTTGAAGGATTCAGGTTCCTTTAGTATTTCATGCACTATTGGGGAAATGACTTTTGGGAAGGCATTGTGTGATTTAGGGGCGACCATTAATCTAATGCCCCTATCTGTGATGAGGGGGCTTGGACTTCCAGAAGCCAAGGGCATAATGATGTCCCTTCAAATTGAGAACCGATCAATCAAATATCCTTATGAGATGGTTGAGGATTTGCTAGTGAAGGTGGATAAATTTATTTTTCCGGTGGATTTTGTTGTGTTAGATATGGATTAAGATGTTGAGATGCCTCTCATATTAGGTAAGCCTTTCTTGGCTATTGGAAGAGCGCTAATTGATCTGCAACAAGGAAAGCTTACAGTTAGGGTGAAAGACGAAAATGTGGCATTCAATGTCTTTGAAGCTATGAAGCATTCGGTGGAGAAAATTAGTTGCTATAGTGTGGATGTGGTTAATCCTCTTGACAAATCACTTTCTACACAAGAATCACACGGTTCATCACTTAAAAAAGTGTTGGTAAAATCCCATGTTGATGAAGAAGAAGGGGAGTTTCTTGATGATGCGGATTTCCTTGAATGCTTGAAGCAATTAGAGGCATTACCGATTCTCCCCAAAGAAGAGGCAAAAGCTGAAGGGCTTCCTAAAGATTGCATAGTTGAAGACAACAAGAAGCCGGAACTGAAACAACTCCCTTCTCACTTGAGGCATTCTTTCTTGGGTGAGGAAGGACAAAATCCGATTATCATTAGCAATGCTTTGAAAAAGGATGAAGAAGAGAAGCTCTTGAGAGTTCTCCGGATCACAAGTCCGCTACTGAGTGGAAGATTTCATACTTGAAAGGTATAAGTCTCTCTTTGTGCATGCATAAAATTTTGATTGAAGATGATTATAAGCCAGTGGTTCATTGTCCTTAAATCTAAATAAATCTTGACAAATAATTCGGTCTTTTTTTTTCTTTTTTTTTTGTAACAACAAATAATTCCGTCTATGTAACAGTACCCGTTATGAAAATATGTGTCATATAAGGCAGAAGGACCACAAAAGAGAAACAAGACAAGCAATTTATAGTGCAATTAATTGAGAAAATTTTGCAGATAGGATCACGACATTTAAAGTGGGAAAAGTCAGTGCTCTAAGTCTCTAACCATTGTCCCTGTGTGGCGGAGCATTTTATTAAAGTCATAATGTCACATACATTTCACGGGTACTGAGAGTCAGTGTGAACTTGGCAAGCTTACGACACCATATTTGGAGCTCTTCAATACCACACAAAGTTGTAAATGTGTTTCACGTTTGTACAAGTACTTTGGCAAAATGGCCATTTGATGGATTCTCATCTCGATCGACCTTCAATTATTGTAAGGAGAACTCAAGGTGGTGAACCATGTGGTGGAGTTTCTTGTCCCTTGAATCCCTATAATTAGTGCTGTGATGTTAGCCAGGTGTTACATTTATTTATGACGTAAAAACAAGAATGCAAATGCAAGTGATATATTATTTTAATTTTAATTTTGATACACTGTTAATTAAACACAAAACAAATCATTATGAGTGACTTTTAAAATAAGGAGAATGCTAACGAATACCCTTAGTGTGTGTTTGGATGAGATATTTTCAAAATTCCAAGGAATTTGAAATACATGGCAATTCAATTACTTCAATTGAATTACTTTTATTTCGAAAATAATTTGTTTGGATAGGGTAATTCAAATACCTTGTATTTTAAAAGTATTTTGAATTCTTTGTTTGCATAAAGCATTTCAATTACCTTCAATTATAATTTTTTTGATTGGTATTTGTAGAGGGTGAAGTATTTTAAGAGGGTAATTAAAATACTTCACTCTAAAATACTTTGTTTGGGTATTAAATATAAAAGATTTTAGAAATCAAGGGATTTTATGAGGGTATTTTGTTCAAGGTAAAATTGAGGAATTTGAAATATCTCCTAAAGAGGTGGTATTTTGAAATTCCCTCTCCTTACTCAGTGGGGGCGCCAGCCCCCGGACACCCGGTGGGGGGCCGGCCCCGGACAATCGGTGGGGGGCGTCGGCCCCCGGACACCCGGTTGGGGGGGGCGCCGGCCCCTGACAACCGGTGGGGGGCGTCAGCCCCCGGACGCCGACCCTTATCAAACCGGTGGGGGGGCGCCTGCTCCCGGACACCCGGTGGGGGGGGGGGGGGGGGGAGGCCGGCCCCGGACAACCGTTGGGGGGGCGCCGGCCCCAGACAGCCGATCGGGGGCAGCGGCCCCCAGACACCCGGTGGGGGGCGCCCGCCCCGGACACCAGCGGGGGGTGTCAACCCCGGACAAAGTATTTTTTAAAGGAATATTTAAAAACAATGTAATTGAAGGTAATTGAAATGCTTTATCCAAACAAAGAATTTAAAATACAAGGTATTTGAATTACACTATCCAAACAAAATATTTTCCAAATGAAAGTAATTCAATTGAAGTAATTGAATTACCTTACATTTCAAATTCCTTAGAATTTTGAAAATACACCATCCAAACACAACCGGGGGCCGTCGCCCCCACCGGGTGTCCGGGAGCCGGTGCCCCCCCCCCCCCCCCCCCCCCCCCACCACCTGAGTAAGAAGAGAGAATTTCAAAATACCACCTCTTTAGGAGGTATTTCAAATTCCTCAAATTTACCTTAAACAAAATACCTCCATAAAATCCCTTGATTTCAAAAATCCTTCATATTTAATACACAAACAAAATATTTTAGAGTAAAGTATTTTAATTGCCCTCTTAAAATACTTCACCCTCTACAAATACCTCATCCAAACATACCCTTAAGGTATTGTTTAAGAAATAAAGAAAGGAAAATTTGTACGAAAAATGATGTATTTAGTATTTTGAAAAGTGTTACGCTTAGTTTCTCAATACAAAGTTTCCTTTAGTGAGTTCCTTAACCAATGCCCTTAGGGCACTCGTTGGCAAGACCCTTAAAATAATTATGATAAGAATTAAATATTAATAATAATGTGATAATTTATTATTAATTAAGAGTGTAAAAAATCTTTACAAACCGGTAGTACATGACAATTAAATCTCTGCTGTGTAATACCCTCTGTTTCTTCCTTTCATTTTTTTTCCTCTTCTTGTTTTCGTGTGTGTATATTTTGTACATTGTACTTTACAGTGTGTATTTTATTTCTTGTACATAGTAAAAAATCTTATACCGCGAAAAGGAAAACAATCGTTGAGTTATACAATTGCATTATAAGTACTTACCAGGATGATTTTGACTAGGTTGAGTGTTCCCCCTCCACCCACCTCGGTCGGCCCTATTGGGTGATAACAATTGTTACGTTATTATAAAAAACTCAAAATAAATCACGAAACATTATGTTGAAGATCAAAGCATTTCGTGAGGTATACGTTGAATCAGTATGGCCCTACAGAAGAAAAAGTAGTTGGGATGAAACAAAAGTACGAAGAAGAATAAGGCTGCTATGTGGTGAAGTCTGCTATGCACCAAACATGAGTGGGGTGTAACTTACACCTCACCTTTTGACCTGTGATACTAAGTTTGTAGATTCTTTTTATTATTTAAAAATGTCCCAAAATTATGTCTATTTGCAAATTAGTCTTTTGTCCCGTTTTTAAAACACTTCTTATTTTTGTCCGAAATCATCTTGCCCCTTTTTTAGTGTCTTCGGCGAGTTCATCCCCAACTTCACGATCAAGCAAGAGCATTCCCTGCCCAGCACCGCAAGTGCCTCCATTCCCTTAGTTACGCCGGCTTCGCGAGTGCATCCCCTTCCTCAGATCTGCTAGAGGCTAGAGCCCTAACCGACAAAATGCCTAACGACCTGGGTCCTGATCCTCTAAACCTGAATTCTTTGTCATCCAAACCCGGAAAAAGGTGACGGCAAACACCTCCACCATCGTCAACCATTTATCAGTGCATTTATAAAAAAATAGCCAATCTACGACACTACCATAAAGAATATTAACCACCTCCAAATTTGTTGAAGACGGCTTCTGCTCATTTCAGGTGGACGGCAGGTTAATATGATGAACATGTCCAATAAAATACTTGCCAACGGAGGTTCTAAACTCGATACATGCTCTTCAAATCCTGCCATGGACATCGATGAAAAACAGTTTCACAGAGGCAACGATAACATTTTTTGACTGAGAGACAAGGATAATATTCACTGAGGGAGACGGGTATGAGACCTTCATAGGGCATGGAAGCAACATACTCTCGGTTAGATAATTTTTTTAAAAAAAAAATCAAATAATGAACATTTATTGAAAACTATTATTTTTAATAATGGGTTACTTAAATAAAAAGAGAAGCTCAAAGGATTAAGTTGTAAATAACGAAGTCATATCACATGACCTGCTGAACTAGTCACAAGTTCTAAGAGAGCCCCTATTATGAAGATCCAACGATCAGAATCCGATCACCACATGAGGAGCAACTTACACCCCATTTTGTGGAGTGCATAGAGGACGCAGCCGATGCTATCACAACCCGTTAGGTTATGGTGCATTCATGCACTTTCATAAATGACGAGTGTCGGGCTTGGTAGTCAGAGTTTACCTATGCAATTCATGAGTTTTGGGCTAGTATAGTAATAGCTAGTTTTGGGCTTGGTAGTCTGAGTTTACCTATGCAATTATATCCGGATTCAGTTCTCTAGGTTTGTCTCTGTCCTCTGAAAATGGTGGTGCCTTTGGGCACCCTTCTGCCTTTACTTAAACTAATTTAACAATTTTACTTATTTCCCAATCAATTTTTAATGTTACTTATTCTACAAATTTAAGGTAATCAAATTTGGGCCTTAGTGTATCTTAATTATAAATCAACGGCTACCTATTAAGGTTTTTTGTTATTTTAATTTTACAGTACCTATTAAGGTTATTTACCCTACACATAAATGTAGATATTAGACGGCACCATAAGAATTATATTGAAGACTAACAAGTTAGTTTCTGTAACAGCGACCACAACCAATAAAGAGGAAATTAGAAACAAATTTAGATCGATGATAGATAAATTATATCTCTAAATTGTAAAATTAATATTTCAGAGCTAATTAGGTTTTTTTTTATGTCTAATAATGATAGAAATACGGACAAGAATAATTTCGTTCCCAAGTAAAATTTCAAATTACATAACACATCGGTAAAGTGTTTGTGAGCCAAACAATGGGATTAAATTGTCAAATATATAGCACATAGAGGCAAACTATTTTTGGAAATAATCAGTCCAGGAAGAAAAGTGTCAAATTATATAGCATATTGAGCAAAATATTTTTTTTGTCTAGAATTTCGGGATCTGAAAGTCACAATATCCCCACTAATTTAAGTCGAGTCGGGTGGACCCATATATATAAGGAGCAAAGTTTTTTCAATACCTATTTTTTTCATTTATAATAATCAAATCCTAGACTTTATTTAAAAGGAACCAAGCACCAACCATTTAAACAAATAAACATTGGTAGGGCAAAATATTTTTGAGTTGCTATAGCAAAAAAAATTAAGAGAGTAATTTATCCTATATATTATTCATACGGCCACTATCTGAAAACGATATTTCCCCTTTATACCTCCTCGGGCAGCGAAGGATAGTGTTTACCATAGTCAAGTATAGCGCTGCAAATACCTCCATATATAGAGAAAGCAAATTTGTACACGGTGCCACCATGTATACGACTAAACCCAGCTAAGAGATTCATTGATCACCATAGAACACTCATATATAAACATCTAAACTCAAATTGCAGTCGTGTCTATGAAAGCCACCAGCTACGAACTACCAAGTACCAACTTTGTTTCCACATACCAATGAAAAAAGTCTGAATTGAAGTTCCGTTTCGGAGTTTGACATTATGTGAGACATCATACTCAGTTACTCACCAACGGAGATTGGCAAAAATGGTACTGGACTTGTGTCCCTTAACTAATTGGCTCAGGTTCGAATTTCATCTTTTGTTTATGGAGCGAATTTTTCTTGGGAGGAGGTTTCCCACTTTCAAGTATCATTCACTTTCCCGCGGGAGATTAGTCCCTGCTTCCGGCGGGATGCTCCTGCTCAAGGACAAAATATATATATATATATATATATATATATATATATAGTAGGGATCAAGTTACTCCAAAAGTAACAGTAAGAGAGTTAATCCAAATCCTCAACCTTGATTTATTGTAATCCAATAGAAGTTAAGTGACTTATTTAGAGTGTGTTTGGGAAAGCTAGAAAAAAAAGATTATGCTGATAATTTGTTTTCAAATAATCGATTATTGTGATAATCGATTATAATCAGAATCTGTTTTTGTTTAGGTATGTTTGCTGAAAAACGATTTTAAGATAATCTATTTAGTTTGGGTGGTGTAAAAATAGTCACTTTTATATAGTAAATTACGAAAAAGGGGTATGAAGTTATTTGTTTATATTAATAATATTTGATGTTTTTTCACAATTTTTTTTTTGAAATGATTTTTTTTATATATATTTTGTCATCAATTTTTTTATTATAAAAAATTGAATAAAATTTGTAACATTTTCTCGTACCTATGAAAACATATAAAAAAATATTTTATTTTTAGAATCTTTAACTATAAATAATAAATATTCCATTTAAATAAAATAAAGAATTTTATGTTGGATATTGAATATAATAATATTTCAAAAAGAAGTACATATAAAATAACAAATGATCTAAAATGTATTAACTGAGGTTGGCGTGAGTGGTTAAAGACTTAAAGGCCTCTCGCCCCTTAACCAAGGTCTCGGGTTCGAGCCTTGGGTATGGAAAAAACCTTAGTTGGGAGGGATGCCACCCATCAAGGTGCCGAACGAACTCCCACAGGAGATTAGTCCCCGTCTCAGGTTGGCGGTGGGATACTCCTCGAAGTAGATCGAAAAATAATAATCTAAAATGTTAAGGAAGCTACTGGGGCAGTGCATTCCTTTTGGACGAGACTGGGCAATCCATACATATATATAAAATGCTTTTAATCAAATAGGAACGCACTGCCAAAATAAAACGCTATTAATATTATTATTATTTTAATCATTAATTTTTTTTGATAAATTTCGTTTTTTTTTCTTCAAATTGGTCAGTTTTTTAGAGCATTTTAATCAAAGTTTGTTGAATAATGTCCTTTTGGACAAATTTCATTTTTTTTTCGAATAGTAGCTTGTACCATTTCTTTTTGGTTTGAATAGCTTGTAGCATTTGGTGAAAAGTGAAATAGACAACTATAAACACGAGAAGGGGGGTTGAATTGTGTTTATTAGAATTTAAAGTAGAGTTAAAAACTTTTTGCATGCAGAAGCTAAGCACAGACGGGTGTAAAAAGATACACAGACAGGTCACCTGTCTGTTGTAGTTTTCTCAGAAAAACAACACACGTAGAGATAAGAAAAACAGTCTTGACAGAAACAGTTTTAACCCCTTTGTTAGAAAGCAGATGATATATATAATCAGAGTAACTAAAGAGATTAAGGGAAGAGAGATTAACACAGAGATTTATCCTGGTTCACTCTTTAACACAAAGAGCTACGTCCAGTCCTTGGCAGCACCAAGATTTATCCACTATAACTGATCAGGTTACAGACTCCAAGTATTGTTTGCACACCTAGCCTCTTCAGGCTCCAACACAAGTATTCTTTGCACACCTAGCCTCTTCAGGCTCACTCAGATTTGTTTGAGAGTTTTGTTTGTAATAAATACACTTACAGACCTTTCACTAACACTCAGAGAGTGGTTTAAATATAAGGCTTTAGGAAAGTCTGCGTAATAACTTCAAATGATTGAAGAATACAGAATGAATAAATGAACAGAGTAATGGCTCTTTAATGCTTTGTAAAACTCTGATGATGTTCATCTTCAAAGACTTCTGTATTTATAGCCTTCAAACATTTAATATCCGTTAGAGACATTCCTTGCAACTATGGCTTCAGGCAGAGCTTCATTAAATGCAATATAGTCGTTCTGGGCAGCCATTAATGCAATGAAGACGTTGGTTGTACTCTAACATGAGGGATAATAGCTTTATGCATCGTGTAGACGCCAACTCAGAGTTGTGCAGAGTGCTTTTGTACTTTTGCAGAGTACATTTCCCTTTCTGTGTAATGACTGAAAGTACTAGGGAATAAAGCATATTGGAAATGTTCTTTAACTGGGAGTTTATCTCTGACTTCCTAGTTTGCTTGAGAGAGAGCACTTGAGTTTCTTGATAAGCGTGAGAGGGTTCTCAGAGTATTCTTCATGAGGGGACAGCTTGCAAAAGCTTCCTGTACTTCGAGTTCTTTTAACGAAGAACCTTAGACAAGTTGAAGAGTAGAGACAGGTTGTAAAATCAGTTTGCACATAGTCAACAATCCTAGTCAGCAGACAGGTTGACTTCTTGGCTAATACAGACAGGTGAGACTTAGGTAGACAGACAGGTGAGTTTTGTAATCTTCTGATCTGTACACTAAGTAGACAGGTTAGCAACCACAAAATAGGTTAATTAAATCATTACCCAATGTTTAGTTTTCATCAAAACTTAGGGAAATGCACACAGACATTTTAGAGACTTAACAATCTCCCCCTTTTTGATGATGACAAACATACAGATGATTTAATGAACCTTTGAAAATATCAGAGTACAGAAGTACAGACAGTAGACAAGTTGATATTTTCTATATGTGCAGACAGATGCATTAGTGTTCAATAAAAAGCATCAGAGTAATATGCAGCAGGTTTAAGTTCATAGTATCAGAGTATATTAGAGAACGAACACTTAGCATAACACTTAGCATAAATTGTTTACATTTAAACATTAAATATCTTAACATTTTTCTCCCCCTTTTGTCAGCAACAAAAAGAGTAAACATATAACAGTGGAGAGAAAAAGAGACAATAAAGAAGATGATAAAGCAAAAAAGATTTGTATTCATCATAAGCATTTCGATTACAGGGCAGTTCCTACAACTACTTATCTAGGCTGATTAAAAAGAAGATACAGGGAGTCAACTTTCTGTTCTAACAGCAGCCTAGCATGCCTCTCTGCATCCAATTGTCTTCTGACTTCTTCTAGCTCAGTCTTAAGGAGATTGAAGCTCACTGAATCCACCATTTGAGAGGAGGAGACTTCTGCAGACAAGCTGGTTGAAGCAGCAGACAGGGATGGATACCAGGGTAAGGCTAAAACTGGGGGTGCCTTAGGTACAGAGAAGGGTGAGGAGACACGGGGAAAGAAAAGTTGATGAATGGTTCTGAAATAAAATAAAGGAAGAAAAACTATTTTAAACAGAGGGGTGATTTTGACTCTGTCAAAATCAGGAGAGGGAAAGACATAAGAGAGTCTTTCACAAAGAGACAGTCGAGTGACTCTTATTGGAGTAGGAGGGGGAAGAGGTTGTTGGGCTAAGACAGATGGAGGTAGGGGTAGGAGAGAGTCTATGTGGGAAAAGAACGAATTAGACCCTGTGATTAAAAGAAAGAAAAATCTAGACCTAGAGGGTAACATTACAACAGAGGCAGGATAGTTAGATCCTTCCAATGTTCTAATGAATAACACAATAGGGGGATAAAAGAAGATCTCCCTACATGGGTTCAGAATGTGAGGTGGTGGAGGAGGGATGACAGATAAGTGAGATATACTTGCAGTCATCAGAGATTGCAAATCACTCACAAACAGTCTAGATGATATGCCAGATTGTTCTCTGGGAGTTGAGTCCCTGTGAACAACTGTGTATTGACATACATCAGACAAGACATCAAGAGATGGTGGAGAGGGGTGAGAGGAGACAGGTGAGTGAAAAGGGGAGGCAACAGATAAGGGGTTGACACAGAGAGCAGAGGGGGAAGAGACAGCAGAATCTGGAATACCTTGATGAAGGGGAGAGGATGGTGCAGAAGGGAAGGTGAAGAGTGGTTCTTCAAAAAGCCTTGCTTTCTTCCTTGAAGGAGACAGAGAAGCTTCTTCAAGATGACCAACTGTCTTTGTTCCAGCAGACAGGTCAGTGGAGGGTGCAGAAGCAGTAGCAGCAGCAGGCTCTTCTGCAGGGACAGCTTCCCTTTCAGCAGCAGCCACAACAGGCATAGGGTAGCCTGACCTTCTTTTTCTGGGAATGAAACCCAGATCAAGAGATTTGATCTCCCTAGGCTCTTCTGCAGGTGGAGAAGTCTGCTCCCCCTGAGCAGGTGCTTCCTCTTTACTAGGCACAGACTCCACTTGTCTGTCCTTGGCAAAGGTCTTCACCAGTCTTCTTCTCTTGGTGGGTTGTGTAGAAACCACACCTAATTTTCCAGCCTCACTGGTCTTCCTCTTGGGAGAGGGCTTCTTCAGCTTGAATCTGAGAGGCTCTACTGTCTCAACAGATCCTTCAGAAGCTGTGGGTTCCTCAGGCCTTTGATCCTGTCTGGCAACCTTTCCAGCAGCTTTCCAAATCCTTTCAGAGATAGGATACTCTGATTCACCAGTGGAATCAGCAGGCTCCTCTGCTATTTCCTTCAGTTTCTGCTCAACAGCAGGCTTCTTCTTCTTCTTCTTCTTCTTCTCTTCTTCCTCATCCTCCAGAGGGATTCCTTCAATCCCCATCATAGACAAGACCTTATTGTCTATGGGCAGAGCCATGTCCACAAAGTGGACATCAGTTGGAACAAATATCTTGTTCCTAAAAACCCTTGTCAGCAACATTCCATAAGGGTAGGTAGGCATATTTGTCCTTCTGATCAGAGACTCAAGATACATGTAGATGAGGTCATTGATGTCTATCTTGATTTTGTGAATCAAGTGGTACAGAGCAAATCTGTCCAACTTGGTCACATTATCTCTTGACCCTCTTCTGGGCATCACACACTCCAGAAGCAGCTTGTGCAAGAACCTGCACTTGGGCACCATGCAGACAGGCTTCTTGTTCTCAGGGTTGGGAACACCATAAACAGCAATATTGATATTTTCAGTTCCCACCTGATCTTCCCAGTCAGGTCTGAAGGCAGTTCCAATCCTTGGACATCTGGTTGCCAGTTCCAGAGAGCTTATAGGGAACAGAAGAGTTACATCAGCTGACATTTGAGCCTTGAAGCTCTTGGTTCCATCAACCACATTGGTGATGACCACAGCATTCCTCCAGAAATCTCTGACAAGCTTGGGATGGACCAGCTCCTTGATATCAAAGAAGGCTGTCCACTTAGAGTATTCCGACTCCTCAGTGACATCCATTCCCCATTTCTTCATCTGTTGAAGATCAACAGTCTTTCCAGGTAGAATCTTCTCTACATCAGTTAGTCTCATCTCGTATTTCTCAGCAATCTCTTTTGGAGACAGGCGTTTTGAAGATGCCATTTTTCAGAAAAGAGAGAAAGTGAAAAGTTTTGGAAGGGAGAAAGGTTTGAACGAGAGGAAGACGAAGACGAAAAGACTTAGGGCTTTTTGAGAAGGATAAAGTTTGAAACTTTCTGAAGATTTGCCTTTTAAAGAAGTGAAAGCAGGAGAGAGAAAAAAGACATTTTTAATTAAGAAGGGCACGATTTGTGTGGGGAACTGTAGCGCCCACTTAGACATAATGAAAACATGGTTTCGAGGTAGAAACTGCCGTGTTCATGATTAGCTTCAGATTAACAAATGGTATTTAAATAAATGAATAAATAATAACCATTTTAATAAAACTGTTGGGTTTCAGCATAGTGACTCAGCAGAGTCAGACAGGTGATCACAGACAGTTTTAAAGACTCAGACATGTCATTCAACAATACAATGCATGTTTAAATTATCTCTAATAAATAAAAATCTTTCTTCTGCTAAGGGCTTAGTGAAGATATCAGCCCATTGATTTTCAGTTTTAACAAACTTAATATCAAAAATACCTTTCTGAACATAATCTCTAATGAAGTGATGTTTGATTTCTATATGCTTAGCCTTAGAATGCTGAATTGGATTTTTAGTTAAGCAGATAGCACTAGAATTATCACACCATACAGATATATTATGCTCAAAAATAGAATAATCCTCAAGTTGATGTTTTACCCATAGAAGCTGAGAGCAACAACTAGCAGCTGAGATATATTCTGCTTTCAGCTGTAGATAGAGCTATAGTTGTCTGTCTTTTGCTTGACCAAGAGACCAAGTTTGCTCCAATGAAGTGGCATCCTCCACTGGTGCTCTTTCTTTCTATTCTGTCTCCAGCAAAGTCAGCATCACAGAATCCCACTAATCTGTATTCATTAGTTCTTAAATACAGCAAACCAAGATTAGTAGTACCAAGCAAATATCTAAATATTCTCTTAACAGCTTTAAGATGAGATTCTCTTGGGTCAGATTGAAATCTAGCACACATACAGACACTAAACTGAATATCAGGTCTGCTTGAAGTTAAGTACAGCAAAGATCCAATCATACCTCTGTAGACTAGTTTGGTCTACCTTTTTACCTTCATCATCTTTACTGAGTTTTGCATTAGGTTTCCATGGGAGTTTTCATAAGTTTAGCATTTTCCATTTTGTATTTCTTGAGCATTTCCTTGATATACTTTTGTTGATGGATGTAGATTCCATCACTTGTCTGTTTGATTTGTAGACCAAGGAAGAACTTCAATTCTCCCATCATGCTCATCTCAAATTCTGCTTGCATCATCTTTGAAAAATCCTTGCACAGCTTTTCATTAGTTGCTCCAAAAATAATATCATCAACATATATTTGGACTACAATGAAATTTTCTTTATAGCTTTTCTTAAACAGAGTAGTATCTACTTGACCTCTTGTAAAGCCGTTATGCATGAGAAAAGAGCTTAGTCTATCATACCATGCCCTAGGTGCTTGCTTTAAACCATATAATGCCCTTTTAAGTTTAAAAACATGATCTGGTTTATCAGTATCTTCAAAACCAGGGGGTTGTTTAACATAAACTTCTTCTTCAATTATTCCATTGAGAAAAGCACTTTTCACATCCATTTGAAAAAGAGTGATTTGGTGTTGTGCAGCATATGACATTAGTATGCGAATAGCTTCTATTCTAGCTACAGGTGCAAATGTTTCAGTATAGTCAATACCTTCTTGTTGGTTATAGCCTTGAGCTACTAACCTTGCCTTGTTTCTGACAACTTTGCCATCTTCATCTAACTTGTTTCTGAAGACCCATCTTGTTCCAATGACAGACTTGTTTTTGGGCTTGGAGACAAGTGTCCAGACATCATTTCTGATGAACTGGTTGAGTTCTTCTTGCATAGCAAGAATCCAGCTTTCATCATCAAGAGCTTCTTCAATGTGCCTTGGCTCTATTTCTGACAAAAAGGCCACATTGCTTGATTCTCTTAAGGTAGATCTGGTTCTTACTCCTTCTGAGGGATGACCAATGATGAGATCCTTAGGATGATGAGTTTTGAATTTCCAGTCTCTTTCAAGAGGACCTTGACTTGTCTGTGTCTGTTGAATTGTCTGTTCCACTGGTCTGTCTGGTTCTGCTTCAGGTTCTGGTTTGGTTAAGTCAGGTTGTTGATCTTCTGACTTGTTTATATCAAGACCTGCAAGATCATCTTCTAGATCTGACAATTCCTTATCAGTCTTTAAGTTATCATTAAATTTGACATGAACAGATTCTTCAATAACAGATGTTCTAGAATTGTAAATTCTAAAAGCTTTAGACATTTCAGAGTATCCCAAAAAGATACCTTTGTCTGTCTTAGAGTCAAATTTTCCAAGTTGATCCTTGGTATTTAATATGTAGCATTCACAACCAAATGCATGAAAGTAAGAGATGTTGGGGCTTTTTCCTTTCCACAGTTCATAGGGAGTCTTCTTTAGAAAAGGCCTAATGAGTATTCTGTTTTGTACATAACAAGCTGTGTTTACTGCTTCTGCCCAGAAGTACTTAGGGAGATTATTCTCATTGAGCATAGATCTAGCCATCTCTTGCAGAGATCTGTTCTTTCTCTCAACCACTCCATTTTGTTGAGGAGTTCTAGGTGCAGAGAAATTGTGAGAGATCCCATTCTCCTCACAGAACTGACTAAACTGCTCATTTTCAAATTCTCCCCCATGGTCACTTCTTAGAGTAGAAATGCAGAAACCCTGCTCATTTTGTACTCTTTTACAGAATACTGAGAAAGCCTTAAAAGACTCATCCTTGTGGGTTAAGAAGAGTACCCATGTAAATCTAGAATAGTCATCAACTATGACAAATCCATATTTCCTTCCACCCAAGCTAGCAACACTAACTGGTCCAAACAGATCCATGTGTAACAACTGAAGAGGTCTAGAGGTTGATATTTGGTTTTTAGATTTGAAACTTGATTTTATCTGTTTACCTCTCTGACATGCATCACACAAAATATCTTTCTTAAAACTAATATCAGGCAATCCTCTCACAAGGTTATCCCTTTTTAGTTTTGAAATTAATTTCATACTAGCATGTCCTAGTTTCTTATGCCACAACCATCTTTCATCCTCTTTAGACATCAGACATGTTACACTTTGATCTGAGAGATCAGTCAGTTCAATCTTATACAGATTTTGTTGCCTTTTAGCTGAAAAGAGGGTTTTGCCACTAAGATCTTTAACTATACAGAAATCTTTGGTAAAGGAGACATCAAATCCACTGTCACATAATTGACTTATGCTAAGCAAATTGTGTTTTAATCCTTTAACCATAAGAACATTTGATATAGAGGGAAGAGGAGGTTTACCACCAATAGTACCAATTCCTATAACCTTCCCTTTCTGATTTCCACCAAATGCCACATGTCCTCCTTTCTTAAGTTGGAGGTCTAGGAACATAGACCTTTCTCCTGTCATGTGTCGCGAGCAGCCACTGTCCAGGTACCAGCAGTGGTGTTTTCTTTGTGCTGTTGAGGACATCTGCAACAGAGATTATTTGATCTTTAGGTACCCATAGTTTTCTGGGTCCTTTTCTGTTAGTTCTAGGAGTCTGTGAAGACTTCCTTCTTTTCTTATGGAGACACTTAGACATAACATGTCCAGTCTTTCCACAGAAATTACAGACAGGTATGGATTTAATAGAAGTAGATGTAGCAGACACTTTAGAGTGCTTAGTTGATACTTTATGATGTATCTGATGGACATATCCTATACCTTCTTTGTTAAGGGAGTGCCTCTGACAGCCAAGCAGCTTTGTCAGATTATCTCTACCATTAACAAATTTGGCAAGATCAGAAGTGAGCTCTTCCACTTTCTGTTGAAGTTTTTCAACTTCTTCAGACTGTGATGTATCACTAGAGATCTTAGCTTCATTAGACTTTTCAGTCTTCAGCTCACTGTTCTCCTTGGCAAATTTCTCACACTCTAGAGATTTCTGTTTATGCTCACTGAGGAGCTTAACATGATCTCTCTTGAGAGATTTGAAAGCCTTAGACAAACAGTTGGATTCCTCCAACAATTCTTCATAGGCATCAAGTAATTCCTCATAATCAGAATTTACCTCATTATCTGAATCAGAGTCAGTGTTAGCCATTAGACAGAGATTTGCTTCTTCCTCTGTCTCCTCATCAGTAGATGTTGACTCTAGATCTTCCCAAGTGGCCATCATTCCTTTCTTCTTCTTTTTGAAGAACTTCTTAAATGGGGCTTTCTTGAGTTGAGGACATTCTGCTTTGATGTGTCCTGGTTTCTTGCACTCATAGCAGACAATTGAGTTTTTGTCTGTTGAGGTGGAATCCTTGAAATTCTTGTCCTTGTTGAATCTTCTGAATGGCTTATCCCTTCTGAACTTCTTTTTCTGTAGGAGAAGCTTTATCTTTCTGGTTAGGAGAGATAGTTCTTCATCACTTTCAGAATCCTCAGATTCAGACAGGTCAGCATCACTGGAATGACTCGTCTGCCTTTAAAGCTTTAGAGGCTTTGGAAGACTTTTGATCAGCCTTCAAAGCAATTGACTTGCCCTTCTTTGTTGAGACTTCATCTCCAAGTTCTTGCTCATGAACAGTAAGTGTTCCAAGGAGTTCATCCATAGTCAAGGTGGTAAGATCTTTGGCTTGAGAGATAGCAGTTACCAGAGGTCTCCACTGCTTAGGTAGACTCCTAAGTATCTTTCCAAGCTTCTCAGCATTGGAGTAAACTTTGCCAAGAGACTTTAGACCATTGATGATAGTTTGAAATCTCCCAATCATTTGAGCAACAGATTCTCCTTCTTCCATGAGAAATAGTTCATACTTTCTGACAAGTATGGCAATTTTTGATTCTTTGACCTTGGCGGTTCCTTCATGTGTGACAGCTAAGGTGTCCCATATTTCTTTGGCAGAGTCACAGGCACAGACCTTCTCAAACTCATCAGGACTGAGCGCACAAATAATGTTGTATCTGGCTTTGTGATTCAGCTCCCATTTTGCCTTTTCTGCAGGGGTCCACTGAGCTTTTGGTTTGTCAGTGTTGTCATCATTTTTAGGGATGAAAGGACCATCTGTGATGACATCCCAGAGATCAGAGTTTGTAGATAGAATGAACCATTGAAATCTATCTTTCCAATAGTTGTAGTTTTCTCCATTGAAGAATGGAGGTCTGGTTAAGGAGGCTCCTTCGGTCTGGTTACTTCCACTAGCTCCAGCAGTCATGTCTATTCTTCAGGATCTTTTACCTCAACACTGTTAGATGCTCAACCCAGAGACTGAGCTCTGATACCAACTGAAATAGACAACTGTAAACACGAGAAGAGGGGTTGAATTGTGTTTATTAGAATTTAAAGTAGAGTTAAAAACTTTTTGCATGCAGAAGCTAAGCACAGACGGGTGTAAAAAGATACACAGACAGGTCACCTGTCTGTTGTAGTTTTCTCAGAAAAACAACACACGTAGAGATAAGAAAAACAGTCTTGACAGAAACAGTTTTAACCCCTTTGTTAGAAAGCAGATGATATATATAATCAGAGTAACTAAAGAGATTAAGGGAAGAGAGATTAACACAGAGATTTATCCTGGTTCACTCTTTAACACAAAGAGCTACGTCCAGTCCTTGGCAGCACCAAGATTTATCCACTATAACTGATCAGGTTACAGACTCCAAGTATTGTTTGCACACCTAGCCTCTTCAGGCTCCAACACAAGTATTCTTTGCACACCTAGCCTCTTCAGGCTCACTCAGATTTGTTTGAGAGTTTTGTTTGTAATAAATACACTTACAGACCTTTCACTAACACTCAGAGAGTGGTTTAAATATAAGGCTTTAGGAAAGTCTGCGTAATAACTTCAAATGATTGAAGAATACAGAATGAATAAATGAACAGAGTAATGGCTCTTTAATGCTTTGTAAAACTCTGATGATGTTCATCTTCAAAGACTTCTGTATTTATAGCCTTCAAACATTTAATATCCGTTAGAGACATTCCTTGCAACTATGGCTTCAGGCAGAGCTTCATTAAATGCAATATAGTCGTTCTGGGCAGCCATTAATGCAATGAAGACGTTGGTTGTACTCTAACATGAGGGATAATAGCTTTATGCATCGTGTAGACGCCAACTCAGAGTTGTGCAGAGTGCTTTTGTACTTTTGCAGAGTACATTTCCCTTTCTGTGGACTGAAAGTACTAGGGAATAAAACATATTGGAAATGTTCTTTAACTGGGAGTTTATCTCTGACTTCCTAGTTTGCTTGAGAGAGAGCACTTCTAAGTTTCTTGATAAGCGTGAGAGGGTTCTCAGAGTATTCTTCATGAGGGGACAGCTTGCAAAAGCTTCCTATACTTCGAGTTCTTTTAACGAAGAACCTTAGACAAGTTGAAGAGTAGAGACAGGTTGTAAAATCAGTTTGCACATAGTCAACAATCCTAGTCAGCAGACAGGTTGACTTCTTGGCTAATACAGACAGGTGAGACTTAGGTAGACAGACAGGTGAGTTTTGTAATCTTCTGATCTGTACACTAAGTAGACAGGTTAGCAACCACAAAATAGGTTAATTAAATCATTACCCAATGTTTAGTTTTCATCAAAACTTAGGGAAATGCACACAGACATTTTAGAGACTTAACAAAAAGTGGTCCTGCTTTGGTATCGTGATTCACGCATGAAGGGGCAGGGACGAATATTACACAGTGAATAGATTATAATCCAAAGAAACAGTCCTTGCCAAGAGATGTTTCTAAAACAGCTTTTTTTTTAACTTAAAACAGCTTTTTTAAAATTTCAGTTTTTTAAAATTTCAATTTTTGTATAATCGATTATTGTGATAATCGATTATAATCAAAATCTGTTTTTGTTTGGGTCTGTTTGCTGAAAAGCAATTTTAAGATAATCTATTTCGTTTGGGTGGTGCAAAAAAATCACTTTTATATAATAAATTACGAAAAAGGGTATGGAGTTATTTGTATAATTTAATAATATTTGTTTAGAAATAAGTTTTGTAGGGGTAAACATGGAAGAGTGTTTTGAGAATGAAAAATAATCAAATCACAATAATCTTAAGTTAGAAAAAACTAGATGGCATAAAACAGCTTTTTTCCCCTAAAAAAGCTTTTTTATTAATTTAAGCAAAATGCCAAACATGTTAGATTATCTATGAAACAGCTTTTAAGCTAAAAAACAGCTGAAACAAGGGAAAATAATCTTTCCCAAACACACTCTTAGAGTAACTCTCTTAAAGTTACTCTATATATATATATATATATACACACACACACGAGGAGGGATCATATTACACTAAAAAAAAGTTACACCACTTATACTCCATCCCAGCCATTCATTATCATAATTTTAACGCTACAGATTTAATCACTTAAAGGGTCACGTGCTCACTAGAATTGATGAGACTCTCTCTGCAACATTTCTCCATCGTTGCAACTTGCAATCTTACAACTTTTCTCTTCTCTCGGCAACCTTCTTGTTCTTGGCTTCCTCTCTTGCTGCAATCAACCGCATATGCTTGTATATTGAACCTTTTCTCTTCCCTTCTCTTCTCTCTCACAATGGAACTCTCTTCAACCTCTAACCATGGCATGACAGCCAATGGAGCGCAGAGCCTCTTCCCTCCCATAGGTTCTCCCTCACGCATTCGATTGTAGCACGCCGCTGTTTCAACCATCGCGTGACGCCCCTGTTTCACGCTATAGTCTCAAAAGCACCGACTGAAGACACTCTGGTGGATAAGGTGTTTGAGAAAATGCCTCGAAGGGAAATGGATGTTCAGGCTGTATTCTTTATGTGCTACTGTGTGCTTTCCAATTGTAATACTTTGTTTTGCTGTGCTCGGGTGAGACTGATTTTTGAAGCTGGTACACAGACACTCCATTTCTTGCACAGAGCATTACCTTCTTTAGTGATATTTCATGGTTTTAATTGCATTGGTATTAAAATGCTAACAAGGTTAGGTCGTCCCATGCAAATTGGTTGGAATGTCAAAGACAATTGGACATAAAAACAATGAAAAGCTGAGGCATCTTGTTTGTTACTTGCCTCTCTTATCTTCTAAATGTGACTTCTCAACTGTCCAACATGTTCATGTTTATAAAAAAAAAAAAAAAGCTGTCCAACATGTTCAACTTTCATGTTTTGTTGGGCTTGAACAATTATTGTAGAAGTAAGGGTAGGTTTAGGTGACGTACCATCCTCATATTACTCATGTAATATAAAGAGAGGATGCCAATATAATAGTGCTATTTATAGTGTAGCTTTTTTCATAAAACTACTAAACCAGTTGCAAATCTCCTTTTACAAGAAAAAGAAAAATACTCGAAAATGTTAATACAATCATTGCATAATAATGAAAGTGTCCTTAAAACAATCTCTTATTCACTTTAATCATTCTCTCATTCTAATTAACTTGAACAACAAGTTGTAGAGGTTGTCTTTGATTCGCCTTGTAGTTGCCTATTCCAAAACTATTGTTGCAATCTTTCACATCTGCACCAAGAGACGAACCAACAACATAAGCATATAAGTGCAACTAATATTGAAAGCTTAAATGCTTATCAAATTTAAATGCTTATAAAAAAATTTAAAAATTTAAAAAAATTATTTTGAAAGTTGAAATAAAATACATAAGCTCAAGTTAGTATTGCTTACACTAAGTTATCTTTTGTTTGCAAGTCGATTGATAGTGACCATATTCTCCACAAGATTTACATGCTCTCCTTTTGTTTGAATAATATTTTTTGCTTGAAAAATTGCCAAAATGTGCCTACAAAGTATTCCTATGAATTCAAAAAGTTGACAGCCACATTTAGAGTTTTTTGACTCTAAATTTATATCAACAATGAAACTTTCCCGAGCATTAAAACAATTAGATACTCGATACTTACATTCTAAACCATTTTTCTCAATCTTCTCCTTTGTAAAATGGCTAACACTTGCAAGCTCATTATGAAACTTTACAAACACATTTCTAGTATAGGTTGATGCAGCGTGCTTTTCAATACTTGAGCCTATACTCAGAATACGTGATTTGTGCCTGGACTCAAAGTCTTCTCTTTTTTCAGCCTCATAACGATTATTAATTGCATTCTCAAACTTAACCACAAAATCTCGTAGCGTTGTGGTTGCATCAACAAATGAGTCAAAAAAAGAATTGATGCTCTCACTTCTTTGTGTAGTATTCATACCGGCAAAAAAGGTGTTTCTATTATAAACCGGTATCCATGACTCTCTAATTGCAAATAACCTTTGAAGCCATTCATTTTCCTGCAAATTATACAAAACCATTATTCGCTGCCAATCATCTTCAAAATCTTTGATAGTTGATGATTCACGAATGCACCTCTTCAGCTCACGCTTGAATGTTGAATTTTTGTGATATATGTGTGCAAGCTTCTCAGGAAACTTCTTTCTAATGATCCACAAGCATAGACGAAGTCGAGTTTCTGGAAATACCTTGGCCACAACAGCTCCAATAGCCAAATCTTGATCAGTGATTATAGATACTGGCTTCTTTCCATTCATTGCCTCAAGCCAACTTTCAAATAACCATATAAAAGATGTCTTAGATTCATCTTGTAATAACGCACAACCAAATAAAATTGATTGAAGATGATGGTTCAATCCAGTAAATGGGGCAAACGGCATGCTATATTTGTTGGTTTTATATGTGGTATCAAAGGTAACTACATCTCCAAAATGTTGATAAGCTAACCTTGATCTAGCATCTACCCAAAAAAAGTTTATCATTCTGCCATCAGCATCTAATTGTATCACATAAAAAAAAAATCAGAATTTTGAGCTTGCTTTTATTTGCAATAATTAAAAACGGACTGTGCATCTCCAACATCTAAATTCTTCATGCGAATATTTCTCATATGATTCCAACAATCTCTCTTTGAAAAAGCTAAGTCACACCCATCAAACATTGCAACAACCTTTGCAGTAGGTAAACCTTTTTCATTAAATTTTTCAACAAGATTTTTTGCCGCAGCATTCATCTTTTTGTGGCACCTCAAATAAGTCACACTCTTAGGACTAGCCATGATATGATTATGAGTATTGACAAAAGATCTTATAACCCATACGTCCCGGTTTTTTTCTTTTGACACACTAAGATATGCTTGGCACCCCGTGCGTATGGTTGAATATTTTTTCTTAACTTCTCTCGTGTTGCCATTGTTGTTTTCGTTTTTATCGCTTTTTGCCTTGTGTTCACCTTCCCTAACACATACGAAAATACAATAATTCACCTTAGAAGCTTATCAAAAAAAAAAAAAAATTCACCTTAGTAGAGCGGGTACGAATCCCGAAACCTTTTGTCTTAGCAAATAATGTATAGAATTCTTCAACTTTTTTCAAAGACTTGAGGCTTAACAATGACTTCTTCAACGATAGAAGACTGTGACATATCAATAGAGTCATAATTTGTTACCGGTCTATTGTCTGAAATGAGATTAGTTTCCATATCCACGTTGGAATCGTTGATAAGGTGCATATCCATTGTCCGCTAACCTGAAACCATCAATTAAAAAAAAATAGAATTGGTGAATTATTAAAAACCATTAATTAAAAAAATAGAATTGGTGAATTATTAAATTGAAGCTTTTGTTTTTCTCTCAAATATATTCTTCCAATTTTATGAGGATATATAGCAATCGCTTTCTCCTGGTACATGATTCAGTCCATTTATACCAATAATAACCAAATAGTCAATTACGTACCTTAGCTTTTGGAGCCCCACCGCCTACTGTACTTTGCTGTTCTTTGATAATTATTACTATAGTTGGGTGTGGGATTGAAAGAGGACGAGACGTTGGTGAACGAGAATTACTATAATTGCTATTTGGTTTTGTTTCTTGTGTGGCGGACCAGTCAGAGAGCACGTGACCCTTTGAGTGATTAGCAATGCAGGTTAATGTGTGAAATCTCATCAATTGTGTGAGCACGTGACCCTTTGAGTGATTAAATCTGTAGCGTTAAAATTATGATAAATGAATGGCTGGGATGGAGTGTAAGTGGTGTAACTTTTTTTGAATGTAATATGATCCCTACTCAGTTACTCACATCCTCATACGGTATATTTAATTAATTCTTATATATTGTTTATAATATTATTTAACCATAGAGTCCATACTGACATAAAATTATGAATTTAACTAATATATATTATGTGTCAACACTTTTCATGTTATTACTAATCATAAATTATCATAAAATAAAAAATATTTAATTATTATCAGAGCTAATTTAAAAGTCATATATAAAATGATTTATAATTGATTGATAATATAAAAAATTTTACATTGAGAATATATTAAAATTAAACTCTAATATGAAATGCGATCATTAAAAAGAAAACATTTCCCAAATATTTGACCCAGATAAAATCATGGTTTTCTTCCAGTAATATTTTTCGCACTCGCCTTTATATATCTATAGTCTATAGTAGTATATACAAAGGATAATGTATCGAGGAATCCATTCTCCACGTGTCATTCTCTAACAACGTCCATATCAGCATCATCCTATGAGTCGATCATACCATGAAGAAAGGGCTGACTGGACATGCCTTTAATGGTCCTTCAAAATGGGAAAAAAAATTATGCATTAATACACAAAATTTGTCATAATTTGATTTGATATTTAATTTAATGCAAAACATTTTTGAAATAAAAGGTGTCGTTTGCCCATTTCAAAATTTTAAAATGCATTTATAAAATCTGGTATGATGATGGTATTAATTATAAGAGATTTTTAATTCAAAACGTCAACAATCCAAATCAGATACTTATGTGAATTAATAGAGAGGACAAATTTTCAATTGAAAACAAATAAAAGCAATTCCATTATAACATGAAAGAATTATTCAAATTCAAATCCAAGCAAATGGTGAGCATCTATAATAATATGCAAGGATAGCTCACATACTAAATCAGTTTCCTTTTCCTAACTTTTGCTACTATATGCATTAATAGTCCTCCTAAATTCTATTCAAATATTCACCCCTTGATCCCTGAAGCCAAGCGTCTCACATATCCCTCCCTTATGCTTGGCATCTATATCTATATCTATCTATCTATAGTCTATAGTATATACAAAGGAGAATATACAAAGGAGAATGTATGCATGTATCTGTTCTTCACGTGTCATTCTCTAACAACGTCCGCATCAGCATCATCTTATGTGTCGATCATACCATGAAGCAAGGGCTGACTGGGCATGTCTTTACTGGTCCTTGAAAATGGAAAAAAAAAAATTGTGCAATAATACACAAAATTTGTCGTAATTTGATTTGATATTCAATTTAATGCAAAACGTTTTTGAAATAAACGGTGGGGTTTGTCCATTTCAAAATTTTAAAATGCATTTATAAAATCTGATATGATGATGGTATTAATTATAAGAGATTTTTAATTCAAATTATCAACAATTCAAATTAGATACTTATGTGAATTAATAGAGAGGTCGAAATTTCAATTGAAAGCAAATAAAAGCAAATCAATTATAGAAGGAAATAATTATTCAAATTCAAATCAAATGGTGAGCATCTATAATAATATGCAAGGATAGCTGCCAGACTGAATAGGTTACGTTTTCCTCATTTTTGCTACTATATGCATTAATATTCCTCCTAAATTCTATTCAAATATTCACCCCTTGATCCCTGGAGCCAAGCGTCTCACATGTCCCTCCCTTGTGCTTGGCAGTGTATGTGCAGCTGCAAGGCAATAGATTAGAAGATTATGGTAGATTGGGAGAAACACAAAGATTACACTACAAGAAAAAACTGGTTTTAGCGACCGAATTTAGCGACCGATTTAATCCGTTGCTATCAGCGACCGAATTTACCTTTTTCTAGGATTGGTCACAAATTATATTCAGCGACCGAATTAGCGACCGATATCATCAGTCGCAAAATATTCAGTCGCTAAAACAAAGTATGGAAAGATAACCAAATTTACCTAATTTTTTGCGACCGAATTAGCGACCGATTATATTTTAAAATCAGCGACCGATTTTTTTTCGCTCGCTGAATATAGAATTTAATGATTAGCGACCGAATTATTAGCGACCGAATGTTTTCGGTCGCTAATGAAAACCTAAAATTAAATTTAGATCCTTTCCCCATTCCCCCCATTCACACCGCCCCCTGTCCCTTCGATTTTCGGTGTCCCCTCCACCATGAAGACGACGCTGCTCCACTCCACCAAGAAGACCGGCGCTGGTCCCCTCCACCAAGAAGACCGGCGCTGCTCCCCTCCACCACGAAGATCGGCGCCACCCTTCTCTGTTTTTCTTCGACCCCAGCCCTCCCCGCCGCGAAACCAGCCATCCCCGCCGTGAAGCCAGCCGTCCCCGCCGCGTTTTGTTTTCACTTTTCAATACCAATTGCGTTACTTTTCCACCTCAAATTCATTTCAGATTATTATTTGCGCCCTTTCCCTCGAGTCTCTCTCGCCGCCTCGCGATCGCGTCTCCCTCGCCGCCTCGTGTCTGTGCGTGTTCGTCTCCCTCCCTACTCGCCGGTCGCCGCTGCTTCTAAACTGGTACGAGTTTTCCTTCATCTCCCTATTTGTTCATATCTGATGCATATTACAGTTTGTGTTTTTATTTATAGAGTTTGGAATTTGTGTTTGAAATATTCTGAGTTCTGATGTCTCTGGGTTTGTTTCAAATTTCTCGTGTTTTGAATGCAGATCTGGTTTCTGAATCATTTCATTTTTTGGGCACAAACTTTGTTTCAGTAGAGATGTTTGTACTGTTTATTTAGTGTATATATTTACATCTCTAGGTTGTAGTGATGTTTGTTGAGCCTTTATGATTATTTACAATTTTGTGTCTGTTTGGGGCCTTTGGGTAGTCGTGCAGTTCAATTGCAGTATTTCACATGAGGACTTCAATTTTAAGAATCATACTGCCATATATTCATATGCAAATTATATTTTTAATTTCTGTACTTCTTTACTTATGAATTATGATTGAACTGAATGGTTGGTCTCTGGTTGTTGGTTTCTGCACAATTTGTGTGAGGTTGGACATGTTTTGATTTTATTAGATAACCACACATTATGATGTATGTTTTTTTCCTCTTTCCTTGTAAGTGTTCTTGTTTTAGTATAGTCTTCAACAATCTTCTGAGTTGCAACCTCTCTGTTTTTCTTTAACATTTAACTTGTTGGGTTCATTACCTAGTCTCCATTTTAATCATGCTACTTTCGCAGGGAACCTATAATGTGAAACTGACATTTAAGGATTAGAAAGACAAGCAGTTAACATATCTTTCTCTTCAAAATCGATGCTGCATCTTCAGTGTCTGCTTCCTAATTTTCCAGCGCAGTGACTTAAATCTTTATGTCATTTGTTAGACTTGATATGTAATCTTTATATCTATTGTATGTTGTTAACTTTGAAATTTAATTTATAAATATGTAACGATATGTCGGTAAAAACCGAAGAAATCGAACCGATCCAAACCGCATTTAATTGATCGGATCGGATCGGATTTTTTTAACAAAGCTATCCAAACCGAACCGAACCGCATGTTCTTTTTATCTTTGGATCGGATGGCTTTTTGCCTCAAAACTGATCCAAACCGAACCGCGAACACCCCTAATATTAAGTAATGAAATTTCAAATTTGTTTGGTAACTAAGTCAATGGAGTTGGAGAGAGAGTTTTGGTTTGAGTTCATAAATAGCCTTTTAAGTTGAATCTGCATATGGGCCATATGCTTTATGTCAAATTTCTGTAGAAGCTACAACTCAAAGTTGACAATTATGTTTACTATCCCTTACCCTGGTTCTTTATTTTTTTTTGTTTGACCTGTGGTTCTTTAATGTTAAGTTAGGCTTTATCATCATTATTATTTTTATTTGGCTATTTGATTTATTAGTACACAAAGTCTGAGTCTTATCAAACTAGAAAGGATGTGCTCAGTTTCAGTTTTAACAACATATGTCCTATCAAACTATGCTTAGTCATAAGGAATTTGGCTAGGATGAAACTCAGACATATGGTTGTGGCTGATGATAAAGTATGGGGCAATAATATTATGTTAAGTAACTCTTTGCTAAGCATATGTTTAATGTATCAAAAATCAAAATTCGTTCCAACTTAATGCTGTTAATTAAGGATGACAAAAATGCTATTACTTTATTGACAATAAAAGGACCTAGACGTTTAACATGGTTAAAGTCTCTATTACGATCAGAGTAACATTTATACTATTTTGACTTTCATATTTATGCAGACGGCTCTTACAAAAATCTAAGGACATGATTGTTGTTACTGCAACCAATAGCATATTCATCTTATCAAGTTGGTACCGGAGAAGAAGGTGATCCATTCTTCTTATATGGTTCTCAAATATTTTACTAAATGACTTATAGGGTGCATGTTATAGCTCCTCTTCCTTCTTTTTTTAAATATGGGGTCTAATTTAATTTCCTTCTTTAGACTTCTCTTGATTTGCTGCTTGTGATATGTGCTCTAACCACAACGTCTGACTTTGTATAAGCATTGAATTGTACACATTTTAGAAGAATGCTACTGGAGTTGTATCCACTTATTTGATACCTTCATATCTTCCCCTTTTTGCCTTATTTTTCAACAGGCAAAGAGAGAAGAATTGCTTCAATTTGTCCAAGCTGCAAAAATATCTTTATGGTATGTTTGAACTAGAAATGTGCTTTTTCTCTTTTTCAGCAGATATCTTAATTATTTGAACTTGACTGATGTGTGCTTGGGGTTATGAAATGCCAGTACTTGCTACATTGCTCACTCTTGCATGGATAGTCATGGAACATCAACATTTTTCATAGCTGCATGTTCTGTTCATGCTATAGAAATTTTGGTTTCAAGTGTATCACTATTTATTTTCTAGCTGGCTCAGATTTTGTATGCTGTTCTGTAACTGTTATTTCGCAGATTAAGGTTGCATGAGATCTTTGAATCTGGGCTAAATCATTTCCTGGTTTTTGTTTGCAGAAGTTTGTACTCAAGTTAGATTTGAATGATGACAAGGACAAACAGAAGGCCTTGAAAACAGTCTCAACAATTTCAGGTACCAAATCATTGTTCTATTATTGTTCACTTTGGGTTGTTCCTCCACTAAACTTCCTGATCTAGCCTTCTAATATCTTGACAAATGAATTAGAGAACGTGAAGGAAGGACAGTAGTAGAGGGCTGCATGTTTCCTCTTCACACTTTTTATCTAAGATACTTTAATATCTAAATTTTCAGTTTTGAACCCTCAAATCAAGGGAAGGTCAGACAACCAAAAAAAAAAAATCTTGCACTTGTTATGTTATCAATGGTGATGAACAAATCTAGTTACTATTATTCTTTCTCTCTTGTTTTCTGAGTTTGGAAACTCAGAAGATTCGGCTCAAAAACAAAGCAAGGGTGAGAGCGCTATAAAAAAGAGAAGAAGTCATATACAGAAAAGGGAGTGCGAAAATTAGAGGAACACACATGGATACAAGACACCCATATTTAGTGGCCATTAAAATTGCTGCTAAAGGTCATGATAATTGCTGCTATAACTTTTGACTTTTAGCAGCAATTATTTGGGTCTTTACCAGTATTTCCTACAATTGTCGGGAAAACTTTTAGCGACACTGGATACACCGGCTAATTAATAATTGCCGGTAAAGGTTTTTGCGGCCATTATTATTGCCGCTAAAAGCCATAATAATTGCCGTTAAAAGTACATTATGTTGTAGTGTTGGTTATGTGAATTGATTCGTTGTTTGTTAGTGGAGAGCAAAGCTCAATAGGTTGTTGAATGTGTGCTAATAAATTTAGTCAAGTGCTTGTTATTTGTCTCCTTTATGTTTTCTTTGTTAGTGAAGAGCGGAGCTCAATAGGTTTGATATTTTATGAGATGCATGACTGGTTGTGTGCTGATAATTTAAAAACCATGCATGTGGTTGCCAACTTGAATTGTTGTTTGTGTCTAGAGAGCGAAGCTCAATAGGTTGTGATGTTGTCTGAGATGCATGACTGGTTGTCTGAGATGCATGACTGGTTAAGTGGGCTATGGGTAGGATTAAGGATGGTTCAGATGATGGGAGTTGGCTTCGAACTGATGTGCTGGAACGCCTCTGTCAATATTGGGCCAGTGATGAGAAGTTCCTGATAAAGAGCGAGATCGGAAAGCAGAATCGGGCTTCTGACACTGGCGCTCCACTATACACCGGTGGCTCAATAACCATTCATGAGCATTTTGATAGGATGGTAATAAGTCAACATGAATTTTATTGTTTTTAATTTAGTGCTTTATATATGTCCTTATTAATAAAAATTGTATTTTTTGCTTTTATATATGTAGTCGAAAGAGCAGCAGAGAAAACCCACTGCAATTGAGATCGTGCACAATGCCATTTACTTAAAGGTGGTTGGCAGGAAAAATAAGAAGGGCCATGTATTTGGCCTCGGTCAGCTTGGGGATCAGTTCATGGGCATATCAGCGCCGTGTAGACATTATGATCCTGATCCCAACCCAGATGTCAGAGAGGCCATCCTGACCATGAATGCAGAACTTACGGCGAAGGATAACAAGATACATGAGTTGCGGGAGCACGCATGACAGCAGGACAGTCGCATACGAGAGCAGGATAATCGCATGGAGGAGTTGTTTAGGTACTTGGGATTCCGACCTAGCAGTTCCGGATTTGGCAGCGCCCACGTCGAGGCTACTACTGCGGATGCCGCTGCTGCTGATGCCGTCGCTGTCACCGATGCTGCTGCTATTGATGACGCTACTGCTGGTGTCACTGCCTCGGATCACTTTGGCATCAGCCCACCCCCTTCACCCCCTCGTCACATAGATTAGTTTTCCCATCTTTGTATGACACATTGACTATTACATTTGTATTTCTCCTTGTCTTCTATATATTTTGCGTGAATATTTATCAAATTATCTGCTTTAATATGATTGATATTTAATTTTATTTGCTTTAAGTTTATGTTCACTAATTTTAATTTAATTAATTAAATCTTATTTTAATATTTTACGGCATCAAAAAAAATATAATAAAAAATCAGCGACTGATTTTTTTTGTCGCTATTTTAAATATGACCGTTGATTTTAGCGACCGATTTTCTAAAATTAGCGACCGAATTTTTCGGACGCAATATTTAAATATGACCGTTGGATTAGTGACTGATAATTCGGTCGCAAAATTAAAAAAATCGATCGCTAAATCGGTCAATTTAATTGTAAGGTGACCAATCTAAACGACCAAATTAAGAGTATTCTGCGACCGAAATTTCGGTCGCTAATTAGTGACCGAATATAATTCGGTCGCTATATAATTAGCGACCAAGGTTTTGGCAACCGTTTGTAATCGGTCGCTGACCAAATTAGCGACCGAAAATCGTTAAATAGCGACCGAAAATTTCAGTCGCTAAAACCCTTTTTTTTTGTAGTGTTATTATGGTAGGTTTTAGTGGTTGCTATTCCTCACCTATTGATTAAACAAACTAATATTCTTTCTTCCTTATCTCTAAATTTCTTATCTCTTTGCAATGTGCCAAAATAATTATAGGTCAAATGGAAGAGAGTCCTTGCCTCAAGTCAGAAGCAGTGTCAGAAGAAAATTAAATCAAGCAGTAATTGTTGAATTTCTACCACCTATCTACTCATGCTCTACTGCACATTTATCCTTATCAGTTTACAAATGTCATTAGTAAAAAATTGCAACAATTAGCCGCACCGCATCTTGCCGCAAAGCATTGCATAACTGTATCACAGTTTTACAATTTGCCTTCCACCGCCCAAATAGGTTTGCAATATGTCTCCATAGGTTTGGGCACCGTTTGCAATTTACCTTTTCAGTTTGTGCATATCCTTACTAGGAGGGTTTGTATTATTATAGGGGTGAAGAGGTAAGTTATTCTTTTCTTATTCTTTTTTGCATTATTCGTATGCATGCTTTTTAGGACCTAACTCTTATTGTTGTATTGCAACTTATGCTTTAATTCTATTCATTATTTCCCCCTAATTTGAGTGTTGCTGGTTTATAGCTCAACTATTCCCTTTCAAGGTATGATCCTGTTCACCATTCATCACCAAATCTTCATCATTCATCATCGGCTAATAATTATCTCGGCTATTTCTCCGGGCTAATTAACTGTCAACCGATTTGACCGTCAGTTAATTATTTTCCTTTTTGATTGATAACATATACTCCCTCCGGACCTAAATATAAGCAACAAAATAGCTACATTATTTGGACTTAAATATAAGCAAAAATAATTAAGTCAACACTATTAAATGTTAGTATTGCAAAACTCAAGAAAATTAACCAATCAAACTAATTCTCCATTTACTTTTCCAGGAGCATTGCATATTCCCTAGACAATTAACTCTCTTTTTTACACAAATCAAGATAATTAAACTAACTTAACTAACTTTCTTAATATGTGTGAATTTAGTTTTTTTTGCTTATAATTAGGTCCGGAGGTAGTATATCTTTATCTTTATATATATAAAAGAAGCAGTCATTGGGGTCATTTTTTCCCTCCAAAATTGAGGGTATTTCTGTCATTATATTATTTGTATTCATTATATTATTTTATGTTTAATTTAAATATTTTTGAAATTTGAATTAGTCTTGGAATTATAACATATGCTCAATTCTTCCTCTGCCATTTCACCTAGTAGTTTACATATCATTAAATGTAATTTGCCTTTTCCACACTTTACCTGCATCTGTTACTGCATCATTTAGTGCATTGGTCATTTGACCTTCCCAAAGAGCACACGAAACCAAGGGTCAAATGGGGAGCCCATATCAGCAAATCAGCCTATTCTGTTGCCTCTTGCCTGAAACCACAAACTTCTGGACGACAAACTTCAGGATGAAAGCTGGGCGGCGGAGATCTGGTCTGGGGTACAGATGGCGTTGCTATGGTGGTCTGATGTCGCGGTGGTGAACAGTGCCGCTATTCTGTCTTTCGTTTGTTAATGCAAATCCTGTTTGCGACATCACATCTTCTATGTCTGCAATGTGTGGTTTTGATTTTATGCCTTTGGGGGTTTTCTTTGTTCATTGTTTATGGGTAGCACTGGTGCATGATGAGAAGGACCATGACGGGGTCATTTTTCACAAACAAGGTGGTTCAGCAGATCAAAGGTTCTGGCTTGATATTCTTCATCCATTGCTTCATAACATTTGGACAACGTATATGTGAATTTCTTTGGATTTCTTTTCTTAGGTTAATTTTTATGAAAACCTTCTCTTTTTAAAATAATAAGGTTTAAAATAAGTTAACATTAATTTTTTCTTCAATTTTTTAAAGAAATTTCAACTTTTGTTGAAGTTAAAGCCTACTTATATTGAAAGCACGAGAAAGAAATTAATTAATGCTCATTTAATAATTCTTAATTAACAAATAAAAATTATTTAAGAATTTGCATGCAATGTGATGACATTGGTATAGCAACATTATGCTTATTTACTTTTTGTCTGTGCATTCTGTTCTATCATATTGTTCTTCAAGAAAGGGAAACGATCTGTTGTTGCATCTTTGTGGTTGAAAAGATATTGCTCTGTGTAGGGTTGAAGAAATAAGGTTGAAAAGTTATTGCTCTGTTACGTGTATTAGGTTGTCAGATTTAACCTTATATTGGTATCATGCATGTATGATTGGTAATTGAAGAAATGACTGAAGAAGCGAAGATTATGCCTTCGGAAGACAACATATGCTCTTCTTGGAAACTGAGAAACATAGTACAAGTGAAAAAATGCAAAAGCAAAATAGTACAATGCAAAATATCTTGTACCTTGTTACCTTTATCGCTGGAATAACTGGAATTTGTACAAGGGAGGCAAGACAGTTTTCAAGTTGCAATTGCTCAGAGGTGTGCCAAGTTTGTGCAAGAGAGATAACAAGTGGCCACGTTCAAGCTATGAGTCACAACGGATATTATGCATTTGATTCCATCTCTAAACAGGAAAATTCAAAACAACCGTTGAAGAATTTCAAGTGAAGAGGAAGGTTTATATAAATAGAAGACCTCAACTTCTGAAGAAACAACTTTTGCAAATACAAAAACCATGTTAGAAAAACTCTAGTGATTCTACAAGCTAAATATCTTTTATTCTTTCAAGAGAAAAAATATGTAATACCTTAGCTTGAATATTTCGATAATATTCAACAGATCTTAAACTTTCATATCCTCACACATAGTGAGTTAGAAGATCAAAAGAAACCAATCTCTTTGTTAGAGGTAGAGCCTCAAGAGGCTTGGTAAGAAAGGAATACTTGTAGCATGGAGAGATGTTGAATACTTGTTGTAATCTATTTGGAAAATAGTGGAGAAAAACCTTCAAGGAGAAGGGACTGGACGTAACTCTTGGTTGGAAGAGAGTGAACCAGGATAAAACACTTGCGTGAATCTTCTAATCCCTTATCTCTTCAGTTTTAATTTTTTATACTAACTGTGGGGATTTGAACTTGATTTTGTTAAGTCTTTAAAAGTTCTTTTTCTATATGTGTGTTTCTACCTTTCAATCCTCTGTGAGAAAATTGTTTTTAAAAAGGTTGTTTTCGAAAATTATTAACAAACACAATTCAACCCCCCCCCCCCCCTCCTTATGTTTGCCTGTGTCAACTTCAGTTGGTATTAGAGCTCAGCCTCGAAAGGGTTGAGCATCTAACAAGCGCCGAGGGAGTACGATCCAACAACCATGGATGCAGAAGGACAAGTTATCAATAGACCTCCTCTCTTCGATGGATTATGACTACTGGAAGAAGAGGATGATGGCCTTCTTGGATGCACAAAATTTAGACATCTGGGAACTGATTGAAAATGGCTACACTGAGCCTAGAGGTGAAAATGGAGCAGCCATTGCTAGAACAGATTGGACTGCAGATCAAAAGGACAAACATCAACTTAATCTCAAAGCAAAACACTATTTGATGTGTGCCATCACTAGATCAGAACATGACAAAGTTCACAGTTGCAACACTGTAAAGAAATCTGGGATACTCTGGCCCTTGCCCATGAAGGTTCATCTCAAGTGAAGGAGTCAAAAATAAGCATGCTGGTTCACCAGTATGAGCTTTTTAAAATGGCTGATCATGAGACTATAGATCAGATGTTTGGAAGATTTCAAACAATCACCAACAGTCTCAGATTTGTTGGAAAAATCTATGAAAATAGAGATCATATTAGAAATATTTTGAGAAGTCTTTCCAAGCAATGGAGACCCAAGGTTACTGCTATTCAGGAAGCAAAAAATCTGAAAACTCTTTCACTGGAAGAGCTTCTCGGGTCACTCAAGGTTCATGAAGATGTGTAGGTACCGTTGATGTGCTAATTTCTAAGCAGATAATCTCTTTTGTTGTTTCCAGATTTGTTTTGTACATCAGGAGCAAGAAAAACATATGCCATAACACATAAATAAAATTTACAGAAATTGCGCGAATCAAGGTGACTATTGTCGTTACCTCAATCCCAGACTTGAAATTTAATGTTGTTATATTGCATTGTTTCTGCCTTTCTGGTACAATGAAAGATCGTTGATGTACTGGAATTTAATTCCTGGTATGCTATAAAGTGGCTTTCGGAAATATATTTTCGGTTGTTTAGAATAAAGTTACCGGAAGTTTATTTCCAAAGGTAACAAATACTAAACAGTGTATTGGACTTTAAATTTCGTTATGTAAAAAATAGTGTTGGGAAATAAGCTTCCGGAAGTATGAAATTGTAGACAATTACGTACCTAGACATGGGGAAACGCAGAATGGAAGAATGTGTTCAAGAGAGTAAGCTATTCAAAGGGGAAGAATTAAAAAGAGGAAAAAAAAACTATCAACCTATTAAAGGGAAGTTATTGAACGGGTGGGGGTGAAGAGGGAGAAGAGGGGAGTGGTGTATTTTTCCAAAATATAGGTTATGGGTGTCTAAAGATAGCTGGGGATATTACAATTTTTTTTAAAAAAAATATGGTGTATTAGAAAAAGTTGTGGTGTTAAAAGCAATACCCTCTCAGTTGAGGAAATGGATTCTCTGCAGTCACTTTGTGAATGCAGGAAAATCTTGATAATTGATTGAATTTTGTGGAGGCTAAATATATTAATATAAAAATGAGTCTGAAATTATGACCATAAATTAAGGTGAATGCGTGAAATTTATGAATGCAGGGAATCTGGATCCCTCAGTTGGGTGTTTATTTTAATGGGCCTCGGTGCATTATTGGTTTAAATGGGTCTTTGCTTGGTAATGATTTTGAAGGTATTTCGGGTCCTTCAAAGTGAAGCGTAGTCTGCCAGGCTACTTCTTCGCGACTTCCTAAGTCCAAAAAATGTTCTTTGGGTCACAACAATAAATAGACTAATTCAAAATGCAGAAGATGGAGAATTCCACCATTGGGACCTTATGGATTAGCTTATCTTGTAAAGAAACAGAGGAGGTTCAAAGCAAGATGCTTGGTCGGTGTAGCTCCAGTAGCAGTGATGGAATCATGGAGGAAGAGGTTTCTTCTGCTAGCTTTGTCCCTGATTGGGTTGTCCCCTCTCATCCTTCTCGCCTATCCGATGTTGTTGCGTTAGGATCTTCAGAAAAATTAGTGCATCGAATGGTGACAGAGCCTATTGGTAATGGTGCTATAGATGGGTCCGAAGACATCTCAAGTGATGCTGTGTCGTTTAGGTACTGGGATGGATCGATCAACAATAAATCTCAAGGTAGCTCAAACTTTATTTCTGGATGACCAACAAAATATGGGAGATTGCATGAAGAGAGTGGGAGAGAAACACGGTTTTGAGGGGTGACATTGTGTGAGTGTAGAGTGACACACATGGATGAGATTATGGGTTACAAAGAAAATAGGGGTTTTTGGGGTTTATAATACAATCATGAGTGGTAAAGTGGTCAATTAATATGGGCTGACGGTGGAATTAGGAAGGTAATAGACCGAGATTAGAATATTTAAGCTGATATTATTGATGTTTAAGGATCTTGAGGTAGATTTTATCAAGGAGGTTTCAGAATAGGTGGAAGGGGAAAAGAGTGACAATAAACCATTGAGTTTGACTCATGGTGTTGTTGTCCTTTTCTGGAGCTTAGAAACAGGGCTATTTGTCGAAGTTAGTGTGTTGCAGACTTGGTTTTTTTGGCTGGCTCACTTGGTGTACATCAATTGTCCTTATCTTAGTTTGGTTGGGGTCTGACTCAGCATGGAGGGCTTCTTTTTGGGATCCTGATTCTATTATGTGTTGGATTCAAGAGTAGTGTATTTTTGTGTTGTTGCTGGGATAGGTTAGTATAATACTAATAGTGGTTGGTAATTTAACAGCAGTACTATATTTACATTTCACCTGTTGCTTTTGTTTTCATTATTGTATACAGATTAGAGTACATCTTATACTCTTTATCAATATATATTTTTTTCCTTATAAAAAAATATTTAATTTCTTGACCATTATGAGTTGATGACACTGAATTTGAAATATTAACTTGTCTGACAATTGCCTTACAATTCAGTGTCTTCCAACTCCCAATCATCTGTTGGTCGTTCATTTGAAAAAAGTGGTATCACTTAAAAAATACATTTTCTAACCATTACCATTTGTTCTCTAATTCCTCAACTACAACAGCAATATCCCTCACCATCCTTCACAGCATAATCAGCATTCCTCACCACATGCTCTGTCACAAAATGATGCTGTAAATGACTCCCTTAATTTCGAGGACAATTAGATGAGATCCACTCGGGCAGGAGCCAGGAGGAGTATTGCTGTATACAGCTAGAACCTGTTTTGAAATCCAAGTGGCACTTTTTTCAGTGAAAGAGAAGATGGAAAAGCTTTTAACCTATTATAATTATAACAAGGATCCCTCCACAAATCAGAGACATAACTCTGGTAAAATCTTCAGTTATAATATTTAAAGAAGAAATCATATCACTCCTCATGCAGCCATCTCACATTCATTCCAAAAGTGTCCTTAGAATTATGTATGGGTGATATAAGAGGGACTACGAGTTCCTATTCTCACAAAGTCAAAGCCAAGGACCAACCACTGCAGAATGTCGACATCCTACAAGTGTCCACTTAAATGAGGCTGCCCAATGCATGGGTTTCTCGGCCGGTGGGATCTGGGGAGAGTAGATATAATTACTATTGCGCCAAGAGTCACCTTCACATTGTCCACTTAGGTGAGAGCTTAAGAAAAAACAATAAGGGAGTCAAAAGCTAATGGAGTAACTGACATTGGATCCAAGGAATTGTTAATCAATAATCACCCCAAAACTATGGAGAAAAAAAAACTGAAACACAAAATGAAAACCATGTCATATTGATTCACATAAGAAACAAATCCAAAAAACTTGGAGAGGAATACAAGGCTGGCTAGTAGATCAAGCAGCAACCAAATTAAAAGATAAAACTTGAACGTCAACAGTTTTCCAGCTGCAATTCAGTTAGGTGAGCGGATTCGCTCCTGCTACTGTACCGCTCCAGCGCTGCTCCTGCGAGATCCAACGGTGCAGCAGCTGTTTTGGGGGTGGGACCACGTGCGGTGAGGTGTGGGACCACGATCTAACGGCCCGGGACGAGCAGCAGGATGCTCCTGCGCTGGAGCGAATCCGGGTCCTTCAGTTAGTGCTTTTTCCAGCGGCAATTCAGTTAGTGCTCAATAGAATATTCTTCAGTTGATAATCAAGAAGGAAAATGATATTGGCATTGAATTCAACGTCAACGCAAATCCAACACCTGACGTGATTTTTCAACTTCAATCTAGAGTGTCATTGACATTAGATTGGCGTCAAACCCAAGACCAATCCAAACACATTCAAATCCTGACTTGCTCAACATTATGTACAAAACATCAAGCACATTTGAGTTTAGAATGCAGTCAATGATCTATACCAAAATCAGTTCTTTACAAATAAAACCCATGAGGGAGCCATAAGATGGTCAAGGTGGTTTGGAGTGTGGGACAAAAGTGTTGAGAGGTATAAGATACAAAGTTCAAATCTCACCCCCTACTAACATAACAAGCTAACAACTAACATTTGCCTATCAAAACACAAAACAAATAAAACCCATGAAGCACAGTCAAGATGTAACCATAAGTACCCATTATCAGACCACACTTTCTAAAAACAATCTTATTTTGAGGTAAAACTACTTACTGAGGGATGAATATATGATGCATTCTCTGCCACAAGGCTAAAAAGACTAGCCACAATACAAGGGTATTGGATAGAAGAAAAACAAAAGCATGGTACATCATTCTGGAAAAAAAACCAGGTTCTCTAGCATTTTTCTATTTGGTATACTTCTACCTGTTGCTGGAATCACAAGTTCAGTTCACCAAATGGGTTGTTTTTATGAATTCTACACAACCAAAATCCCAATCAACGAAACAGAGAACAACAACGATCACGACCCCAACAAAAGAACTCCCACCTCAGGTTCAACCAGATCCACTCCCACACCAAACAAAACCCCCAAAATTCCACATACCCATTACCCAAAACGCAAAAAAGCAAACATTTTTATTCCACAAAACCACGATTATTAATTTTACAACTCCAAAAACATTAAGATTATAATACTATACAACAAACAGAGTTTGGAACGACAACTACATGAAAACCAAATCGAAAAAACAAAAAACGAAAATTCAAAAGTCACCGTCTGTTGCTATCGTAATCGACGACCTCGTTATCAGCGAGGGATCGAGAGTGCTGAACGATGGCGCGTCCAATCGAATTGATCCAATCCTCCTTCTCCTTATCAGAGTCAGCGAGGAAGAACATGGTGGACTGAGGGGTGGATAGTTCGAACGCCGAGGGCTTACGGAGCAAGTCCTCGGCGCCCTTAACGGTGAGGCAATCGGCCACCGAGATGACGCCGCGGGGGACGGCGGAGGGTGCGGCGGCGTCGGTCGGGTCCTTGAACCATAAGAGCTTGCCTTGCTTGAGGACGAACCAGCGGCGGCGCCAGGTTTTGATGTAGTCGCCTTGCTTGGTGAGCCAACCGGATCGCTCCGGGTTGGACCAGAAATCGATGCCCTTGTAGTCTTCCGGGTCCGGGTCTTGACCCGTTGCTAATCGCCATAGATTCTCCATTTCACCCTCCACACACGCCTCAATTCTCTGGGTCTGTGTGTGATTAACCCCTAACCTGATTTGGAGTCAAATTTGGAAGGGAAGTAACACGAGTAGAGGGCAAACCGGCAAAGCGTGGAGAACCCAAGAACAAGAAATATTCGCTTATTATGTGCGTTTGGAATAATTTATCAAGGAATATCCAAAAAAAAAATAAACCTTATTAAAATAAACTCATTAAAATACTAAATTATTAAAATGACTTATAACTCTCTTATAACCTAATTTTTGCATGAGTTTAATAGGTATGTAACGTGCTGGCGTAAAGTTTTTATACTGTCAATTAATCAGAAATCATGATTTAGGTAACTTTTAAAGTAATTATGATAAATGTCAAACATTTTAATGATGTGCGAATTTCTGATTGATTAACAGTACAAAAAATCTTTACACTATTAATGTATATCCATTAAATCTGTTTTTTTTGTTTACAAAAATTTTATCAAATAAATTTATTAAGGCCGGTAAGATCATGTAGAGCATTTGGAAAAGCAAGAATGATACTCTGATTCTGACTTTGCTGGATGCAAGTTAGATAGGAAAAGTACTAGTGGAACTTACCACCTTCTAGGAAACTCATTAGTTTCTTGGTTTAGTAAGAAACAAACTAGTGCGGCTTTATCAACTGCTGAAGCAGAATATGTTGCTACAGGAAGTTGTTGTGCACAAATCATATGAATAAAACAACAACTTATTGATTATGGTGTTCTCTTAAAGAAAGTGCCAATCAAATGTGATAATACTAGTGCTATAAATCTCACTAAGAATCCAAAAATGCATTCAAGAAAGCTTTTTTTTTCCATAAGAAGAGAGTTAGGAATAATTGATACTACCTATGTTTGATGTTTTGAATGTTATCTTGATGTTTGTTGTCTGTACATCGATTGATACATCGATTAGACTAGGCAAAATTTCAAAAATTAAAGGTGATACATAGATTAGATAATCTATGTACAAACTCAAAATTTGAAAAATCTGGGTATACATCGCTTACATAATCGATTGAATCAAAATTAAAAGGTTTAAAAGGATATGTACATCAATGTTGTACATCGATTGAACTAAAAATCAGAAAGATCAACTCTCTGGAAGTTGTTATACATCGATTAGTTAATCGATTATTTTGATAAAATAGGTACAGGATAGCATGTACATCGATTTGTACATCGATTATCCTGATATGAAATTTTGAAATTTTTTATCTGATATGGTATACATCGATTAGCACATCGATTAGGTCATAGTTTTCACAAACATCACTCTCTGTATATGTTTATACATCGATTGGTACATCGATTAGGCACATGTTAAAAACACTGACCCTGTATATACATCGATTTGTACATCGATTGAGTGTTAGTTCCAAAACATGGAACTTGTGACACCCTCTACCCCGCATACATATAAAGCATTAAAAGATAGGGTAAACTAAAATAAAACATCATTTATTAAAAAATTAAAGTCGACATGGATAAAGAACATCACATTGTATCAAACGCGGAAAATAAAAACATAGCATAAATAAAACCCAACCCTTGATGTCACATACAGATCTGGTATAACCAATCCGGAAAACATCATCAGATACAAACTGAACAAACTAACTAACTACTGAAAAACTAGAAATCCTAACTAAAGAGTCGCGGCTCCTCGCAGTCACTCCTCAACTGGCTGATCGCCGTCCTCTGCATAAAAGATACATGCCACAACAAGAAGCATAGAGATAGGGAGTAAGAAACATGTATATGAATACAATGGCAAGGAAGCAGTTAGCAAGACGAACATACATCAAACAAGCATGTTATAACAAACGGCATTATAACAAACGTCAATATAACATGATAACATCATCACACAAACGTGTATGATAAGCAATGCAACTCTACTCTACTTCTCCATTATGCACTTGGATCCGTTCTTTTCTTCTTCTTTTTTTATAAGGAAAATAATATTTAAGAGAGTACTAGGAGTACTCCACCCATATACAAAGTGTTACACTAACACAAGATGGAGACAAGGTAAGTGTTCAACCCAGAGAAACAAGCTATCTACAAGGTTGAAGAGCCAACTTACGTCCCCAAACACCCAGTCATTAAATCCTACTGCCTATACTATCCCATGAAACCAGAACCTGACCAATCAAACACCTTCCCAGGACCCTGATAACTAAAGCAAAACCATAAACCAAAACTACCGCAACCATCCAATGTTTCAATAACATACTCCTACAACCAGAATCAATGAAATCCTAGAGTACCCAAATGCACAACAAACCCCCTTTAAGCCTTTCCACCATTCCCTGATGGCTAAGGAAACTAGCCATGTGACCTCTTAGTTTCTTCCATTTCCACCAGTTTCTGAATTAATTCATATTTATTATTGCTTGATACCAGGTCAATTTTCAAACCCACTTCCCAAATTTGATTTGTTTCTTGGTATACAGCAGATCTAATAGAAGCTCTGTAAGAATTCAAAGATTGTTGTGACCCACCAAAAACATCTCTCGTGACCAAAGGTTTCTTCCCATTAGCAATGGCTGCTTTCTTCAAAGCCACCAGATCCACGTCAGAACAAAAACTCGAAAGGCCATCATCACAGCACCTATCCTTAGTTACTCCCACGTTAGCATTAGCAGTTGAGACCTCCTCCTCCACACAGTCAACGATGACAGCATTAGGGCCCCTATCAACCCCTACCTCTGTGCTTCTACTTACTAATAACCTGCCCAAAATCTTCCTTTGTATATACCTCAAACTAGGGCGAGATAATGGGCCGATACACATGTTATTCGAAACTATATGAGCCCTATTTTTATCCAGCTAGCGCATGCTCTTTATCACGATCATCAACCCATGAAGCTTATCACCAACATCCAAAAGCTCTGTTTCATTTCCAGAGTTTTCAATTGAATCACTAGTGAAGGAGTGAGTCCCTTCTAACTTTATCTGTTCAAGCCCATAAAGTTCATTAGTGGGCTCATTTAATCCGCTCCACTTATCAAGACTCTCAAAGCTCTACTTTAAATCCTTGCCCCTATTTTCGACAGGACCAGGACGCACATCTTTTGTCCCAAACTAGAGCGGCCCATCAGAAGGGTCAGAGACATTCAACATCAGATTTTTAGGCCCCACCTCCTTGTTGGCAAAGTCTAACTCAACCTCCTTGCATCTGACCCCATTTGCACCTCCTACTAGATGCTTTCCATCTGACCCTTCTGCTCCATAGTACAATTTAGGATCCCCCTCCTCGAAGAGTGAGCGTTTTTCAAAATTTGAAAACCCATCCTCCCCTCTTGCCTTGTCATCAACCCCATGGTTGCCCACCACCGTGAGAATTGTTTCTGGTGCCATATCAATCCTCTCGTTGCCGACAATAGCTGAGGCTGAATCATTTAATAAACTATCAACTGAGTTGGGAGCGATTTCCTTTGCACTTGGATGAGAGACGATTTCCTCCATCAGCCGAATAGAATGAAAGTGGTGATTGATTTTAACCTTGATCTCAGAGTTCAACAGAGAAGAGTGAGACGTCTTGATGAGAACTTTTCCAAAATCGAATCTCGACCTGAGTTTTGTGGAGTTGTCCAAAGCAACCAAGTTTCCTATCGTAGAGGCCAATTTCTTGAAGAAATTTTCAGACCAAGCGTGCACCGGTACACTGAAGAATCTTATCCAAACTAGCCTTTCCTTTAAGACCAAATCTGGAGTCCATTTTAACCTCTGTAAACCAACTGGTTAAAGTTTCATCCTTTTCCCTCAGAACTTGCATAATATCTTCTTTTTGATCAGAAGTTAGAAGAACTGAGTTTCCACCCAAGGGGTGTCTTTGATTTTTGAAATACCTTCCTTGCACAGGAGCTGTTGAAAGACAAAGATATCCTTAGAAGATTTGGTTTTGGCCACAAGACTACCATGTAACCACAACATTTCTTCCTTTGGAACCTGAAACTCCAAGCCTCTCCACTAATTAACCGTGTATTTCAAACCTTGTTGCCCAAAATTAGCATTTAAAAACCTTGGCTCCCTTATTCCATGAATGCTATTACCGGATACCACATTTGCATAAGAAACATCTTTTTGTAACTTCATTCTTCCTTCAAGTTCTTGACATCCCCTTATAGTTGAATCCACCAACCTTCTGTTTCCCTTTTTCGTACAAAGGTACATTTGCTTTCCGCTTCAAGTTACCTATTAAAATAGCATCCAATTGAGCTTCCAGTACCTTTGTGTCTTGAACACTGGCAAACCTTACAAAGCCAAATCTCCTCCCTTGCCTAGTCTTCTTTGTTGGAATATAAACATCCAACACTTTCCCCCAATGTCTAAAAACATCCCACATTTCAGCTTTTCCAAAACTGTCTGGGAAACTTGTGAAGAAGAAAGATGCTGACCCCGCTTGACCTTTATGGCTGTTACCACTAAGATTGGACCTTTCTAGAGCTTTGTTAGGAGAGAGATTGGTATTGTTATATAATAGCTTAGATTTCCTCCTTACCTCTACCCACCTGGTGTCTTTCTCTTTGTCTCTCATCTCTCATCTCTATATGAAAAGGGTCTTACAATTTATATTACGATGATTCATGGGCACATAACTCACGAGTATAGTTAATTTGGAATGTAAGATAAAAGACGAATGAAGGTCACTTTCATGTTCTCTTTCTTGAGAGTTTAGGTTATGGGTGTGGCCAGTTTGCTGAGGTGTTATCCGCGTCTAGAGAGTGAAATTGAAAAGAGAGATCACATGGATCCGTTCTATCTCAGGAAGTAAACTTCGGAGTTACATTTCCACATTGGCCAAATAAGCACCAACGCCATGGCAATCCACCAAACCTTGGGTGGACGCCTAGGATAGCCAACGCACCTTACTCTCGGATGCGCCACCACAGTTGTACACGATTCACTTGAATCGCCGCGAACTACCAGATCGCCTTGCTCTCGGACGACCTCCCCTATGTTGAACATCCTCCACTATCATCTCTGATGCATGAATGCATGCTCAACACAACACACAAGCACAACCACCACCTCCGCTTGGGCCACTAGGCTACCCAAGTTTTAACACCATCCATACCTCGACCACTCGGCTATCGAGGATTATCGTTATCGTTTCATATTCATTAATTAAAAACTCTAGTAGTTCTGCACTAGTGATTACCACATTGACCATCAAGCATCAAGGCCCCCTTGGCCACTAGGCTACCAAGGTACCACATTATCTTTAATTAACACTCTAGCCATTAAGCACTAGAGATTACCACCTTGACCGTCATGCATCAAGGCCCCCTTGACCACTAGGCTACCAAGGTACATAAATCTTATCACTTGTCTTTGGTCTTCATGTTTCGTTGATATTTTATTAAGTCTTTTAGAGCACTTGGGGTGAAACCCCTGCTTCTGCATTGTTCTGCATTCTATTCTGCATAGGCGAGCACGGGCGTGCTCATCCGTCAGCAAGGTCGTGCTGAGCTCACAGTCAAGCACGGTCGTGCTGACTGTTGAGCACGGGCGTGCTTAAGCAGCGCGCCCTGATCTAGAATTTGAATGGGAGCACGGATGTGCTCCTTGTTGAGCACGGGCATGCTCAACTGCGCGCCCCGCTGGTCTGGGCAGAAGGGTCACAAACCTTTTTGCCAAACCCTTGGGAATAAATCAAGATTCAATCCTAATGGTTTTTACTAATCTAGTGATCATCAATTTCATTAATATTGATTAAATATCCATGTCTTACAAAAAGGGAATTAATCCTTTAATCTCAATTCATTTAATTGTCCCTAATCGCTCAAAGATTAAATCCCTAGAGTCTTGACTAAACCGTTTGGTAATCCTTACTCTCATTACTATAATTTAGTCTTATGAACATAGGGGAACAACCTCCTTTAACGTCATTAACAGATTTAACGCAATCATAACAACAATCAACAGCCAATACGTCATAAACTCATAAACATGCCAATTCATTCAGTCAAGGCATTCAATTATCATCATACTCATAATAGACAACCTTTATCAATAAGACTCATGCCAGCATCATCATTAGAAACATTTTAAAATCGAATAGCAATTAAGAATATAGGAATACTAACATGTTATCAAACATAAAGGGTTATGGGAACCCTTCGTCTTACGCTACCCCCAAGCCTACATACTCATACTATTTCTTCTCCCCATACCTGGTATGTGGTTCGTGATTCAAAAGAAGAAAGAGGGTCCTCTAGGGTCTCGTCTCACGAGCACTTATCTACGACCTCAAGAACAACAAGGAAACACCTTAATTAGACTCTTAGGCCAAGAAATCAAAAGGGAAAAGAACGAGAGGGACGAGGTGTACGAATCTTACCTTGTTTGAAGGCTTAAACAACGAATACGATGATCACTTCTTCGCAGCGATGTTCTCTTATCCAAGAATGGTGAAGAACAGTACAAGAATGGAGTACCTTGAGAGAGTTTTCTAGAGACGGTTGATGGAAATTGAGAGAAAGAGAGAAAGGAGGCAGTTCTGAGTGTTGAGACATGATATACTAGGGTTTGATCGTGTTTTAGGGGTTAAAAATGGTTTGGAACACGATTTGTGCTTAAAAAGAACCTAAAACGCGTTTTCTAGTTTTGCATTTATTCGTGGGGCGAGCTCCCGTTCTCGGGGGGAGCCAGAGAACCAATTTCTGTCAATTGGATTCGCCGGGCGAACCCGAAAGCGCAAAGCTGAAATGTTAGATTTTCGCGGGGCGAGAAAATACTCGCGGGGCGAGGCCGAAACAGTCGAATTTGGCCACAACACCAGAAATAAGACTTGTAGATAATTCTCTTAGCTTTCCAACACATTAAAGATCACCCCAATCGGACATATAGAACTCAAGACATGACAAAAACGGCGAAACAGATTATTAGGACTCTAAAACGATTGAACCTTCCTAAGGCTAAACCTTCCCAAACATGAACTTAGACATCCAGAACAAGCATAACAAGCATATATAAGCATATATAAGCTAAGCGTAACACATTAACATTTATTAACATAGGGTGGAATTCAAGGTGTTACAGAACTCACTAACATAGCTTATACATCGATTGTTACATCAATTGTGTGTAAATTGCAATTGTTGGACTCTCTGACATTGCTTATACATCGATTAGAATACTTTCTGACATTGCTTATACATCAATTGCGTTCAAGTTTCAGAACTTGGTACTCTCTGACATTGCTTATACATCGATTGCGTTCAAGTTTCAGAATTTGGTACTCTCTGACTTTAGCTTATACATCGATTGATACATCGATGTACCTGTTACAAAATTGAATCATGAAGCTAAGTACATCGATTAGCACGTGTGTACAAGAGGAAAAACCCTTTAATACATCGATTGGGCAATCGATTGACTGATATGGGTTTATAAATTTCAACACTTCCCTCCAAATCTTTCACAATTCAAAACCAAATTTCAAGAACCCAAACCCTATCAAAGCTCGAAAATCACTTCCCATGGCTCGTGTGAAGCAAACTGGACCTTCAACCCCTGTTCCATCAAACTCCACATCATTCTCCTTAACTCCAACATCTTCTCCTCAACCTATTTCACCTATTGCAACCCCTGCACGCCCTAAAAGGATAGAATCTAAGAAAGTCCAAACTTCTCAGAAGCTTGACAAGCTTCCAATCAAGGAATTGGCAAAGAAGAAACAAGATAAAGGCAAGAAAATGGCTAAATCTTCTAAGTATTAGGAATTTGCGCATCAAATAGACGCAATGGAATAATTCCTACCAAGAATCCCTGCGAATGGTGATGGTTCATGTTCAAAAATTTACCTCTTGTAGCGTAGACCTTTGATTTGAGTCGCTGCAAATCACAAGCACTGCACGAACATCAATGCCTCTACGTAGTCCACACGAGAATATAAACATGTCTCACATGTTCATCCTCGGAGTGTGCCTCTAAGCCCTGCTAGGTGCGAGAAGAGACACGGCGGTATTTTCCTTTTTCACATAAACTGAATACAGAATGCGGCCAAAGATGGAGTAGTGCGGCTCAGCACTCTATCACTACCATGTATAGGTAGGCGCCCCACTTAAGTGAAAAGGGTTTAACCTAGCCCTCTTGGGATCATCTATCATGAGAATGGACCAATAGAAATTTGGGTCTAACCCAATTTCTTTTAGTTCCAATTAATCTGCTCTAAGTGTGTGACCCTATAGGTTCCCATAACGTTGGCAATAATATTAAATCATATTTAATATTTAATATTATAAACAATGAGCGGTGTCTAGCAACACATCATTGCTACCCAAGTAATGAGAAAGTCAGTGATTTGACGTAACCTTTCCGTGACCAATGTTCATGTGTATTATTATCCTTTTGTCCTTATAACTATTTTGAACACAAGGCATAGAACGTGTTACCCTTGTATAGTCCAATATCATGTTCCTTGATACCCGAGTAGACTTAATAATAAATAAGGTCAATATCTCATATTGACTTATTTCAGCACGGCCATGTATTTTATAGTCTCACTCTATCAAGGGGCCCACAGATATTACTCTTGTTATATAAGAGGGACAAATCCCATCTAGATCACTCACATCCCCCTGCATGACTCACGGTGTACCCAATGACTGACTTTATAGTCATCCTGTTACATATAATATTTGACGGTATTAAAGCACACAACTCCTCATGTAGGGATCGTAGTGATTTTAGGTCGAAGGATTGCATACACCATTGTCACTATGTGAACTACTTATGACACTCACATAACGTTCCATGTAGTGTTCCCATGGTGGGTCAATCCAGTACATCATTACTCTAATGTGTACCTATGTGTGTGACTTGATATCTCATATCCATGACCCGTGAGAATCAGTCCACACACATAATAGTCTCGATGTATTATTATTATCCTTATTAATAATAATACTTGACTACGGATATTTAAGAATAGAGCTCCCTTGATTAATATCGTCTCACTATCAAGTCGTATACTTGATATTCTATTAAATAGAACTTTCTATTCTAATGACTTTATTACGTTTAAACAAACAACATAATAAACTGAAATGCCTCATATCATAAATAATAACAAGATACAAATGCAAGTCCAAAGGAAAAAATTGGCCTTTAGGGCTTACACCAACACTAAGAAAGGTCCAAAGAAGCAAGAAAAGAAGAAGCAAGTTGCAAAAGAGGCTCCAAAGAAGAAACAAGAGAAGAAGAGGAAGAGAACTGATGATGCAAATGATGAAGACAGTGAAGGCGTCACTGAGGTTGAAGTGCTTAGAAGGTATTTTTATGATGAAGAATATATTATGCTTTATAAGAATGACTTTAAGCATAGGGATACACATGAAGCTTGGACAATAGATTTCAATTATTAACAAATGGATTCACATTTCACAAGGTATTGGAAGAATATAAACTGAGCGATTTTCTGCAAATCAAGAGTGACATTTACCCCACCTTGATTAAGGCATTTTATTGTACATTAGAAATGGACAATGATGGCTTCTCTGCTGAAGTTAAGAATGTGATACCCTTATACCCCGCATGTTAAAAGCCATTTAAATTAAAAACATTTAAAGGAAAACATGCAATTACTGGATAAAATAAACCATTGTCCATGGGTAGAAAAGTCCCACATGAACAGTTTACAACGCGGAAATAAAATCATTTTTAAATAATAAAAACATAATCAACCAATGAATATAACCCAACCCCGATGTCACATACAAAGCTGGTATAACCGTTCCGGAATAAAATCCACGGAATTACAACTGAAACTAACGACTATGAAACATAAACTAGCCCTACGATGAGTGGCGGCTCCTCAGAGTCACTCCTCTCCGGGCTGCTCGTCATCCTCTGCAATGCACCAATCAGGCCAAACACAAACAACAAACATATATAGGGAGTAAGAATCGTATAAACATGTTAGCATGGAGATAGGCAGTAAAGTAAACAACAAGCATAGCAGCATCACATCAAACATCAACATCATCATTATGCTATGCAGTGCAATGCAGTCCTACTCCGCTAAACCATCAATGCATGTGGATCCACTAAGCTCGGGATGAACGACTTCGGAGTTACATATCCACATTGAGAATCTACTCAACGCCGGAGAATCTACTCCTTGGATAGCCAACGCATCAAACCAACGAATGCCTCATCACGGGGGCGCTAGGAGAATCTACTCCAACCAACATAAACTCAACCAACCATGAACATAACTATAACATATTATCAATCATTAACATGTTATCAACTAATCAGCCAATCATACATACATAACATGCATCAACCGGGGTTATGAGAACCCCTTTACTTTACCCTAAACCCAGACCTATGTAGATACTACCCTTCTCCCCATACCTGGATTGAAGGTAGCTCTTTCGGTGTCCTAAGCAACGAACCGGCTCTTCCCCTTTACAGCGACTTACACCGAAACCAAACCTTGGATCAACAGAATACCAAAGGTTAGTTCCCTATTCACAATAATGGAAAAGGAACTTAGACAGGGAGGAAACGTTACCTATGCAACAACACAGCTATGCTAGCGATCTCCCAAGGCCTCCGACTCTCACCAAAACTGATCACAAGGAAGAAAAACGGAAGAAACTCTGCCCTGGCCGCACTCAAGGCTGCTGCACTCACCAAAATAGGGTTAAAACGTTAAACCCTCGATTCTGCTCACGTATATAACTTCCGGATCTGAGCACGGTCGTGCTTACCCTTGAGCACGGTCGTGCTCCACTTAGCGTCACGAGACGCGGTCCACGCATTGAGCACGGGCGTGCTCAATGTTGAGCACGGTCGTGCTCAACTTAAAATCTGAAACACGCTTCTGACCTTAAGCACGGGCTTGCTGGCTGATGAGCACGGGTGTGCTCACGTACCAGGAAGGGACTTTAACCAAAAATCCCACTAAGCCCTTAAACGATAAATCCAACTTAACCAAAACCAGCTTAATTAAAATAATTCTGAAAAACAGGGTGTTACAAAGAACAAAAGGATTGAGATGACTTTTGATGAGTTTGCTCAGTTCATTGGAATGGATTACAATGGAAGTAATCTTGCTGGAATTGGACCTGAAAGTGTGTGGATCAAAAGCTTTGATAAGGAAGAGGCTAGGAAGGTGTTATTGGTTGAGAATGCACTTGAAGGAAGACTGATCAACATCAGCTCTATGCACATTCAGCATAGACTTCTGCAATATGTTCTGAGCAGAATTTTGGTTCTTAGGTTAGGAAACCATGTCATTCTGCAGAATGATGATATTCTGATGTTATGGGCTATGATTGAGAAGAAGCAGATAAGCTGGAGTTTTATAATAGCTAGGCACATGCTTGATTACAAAATCAGTGGAGCTACACTACCATATCCTGGATTGGTAGTTAAACTGCTTGAACACTTTGGTGTTTCTCTTGATGGTGAAAAGAGGTTTCAAGCTAGGTAGGTCACTCACAAATTTGGTGAAAGCACCATTAGCAAGATGAAGCTTGCTAGAGTGAATGGTTAATGTATAAAAGTTGCTGGTGAGGTTCAAGATTAAAGGCCTGCTGTAGACAATTCTGAAATCAACAACAAGATGGACCAGTTGATTCAGATGTTCTAGAATTTTGAAGGAAGGCAAATGAAACATCATCTGGTGATTAAACAATCAATTGACTATCTAAGTATTAGACTCAACACCTTAGAGGGCCAAATGGCCACTCTACACCAGAATTTGGGAATTTCCATTGCTGCACTTTCAGAAGCAAATCCTACTTCTGAGGATGTGGTGACTATGGCATGAGAAGCTGCTGCTGCTGCTAATGAAGATGAAGAGCAACATGATGAACATGTCGTTCAAGTTTCTCCTTCTCAGCATTCTGAATAACCAAGGACCAATGAAGATGCTTAGTTTAGCTTACGAATATCAACGGGGCATGAGGGGACTGAGAGTACTCCCCCGCTCCCCGTCCCCGCCGCCTAGTTTTCTCCCAGTCCCCGTCCCCGATCCTCGTTGTGGGGAGTTTTTCTCCCCTGTCCCAGTCCCCGTAGATCCCCACGGGGACCCCGAAAATTCATAAAGAATTTACAAAAAAAAAAACTAAAATACATTATTACATTGAGCCCAAAACCAAAGAGAAATCAACCCAACCCTTTAGTGCACCCAAAACACAAAAAAATAAAATAAAATAAAATTAAAAGAAATAACTAATAAACCAGGAAAAAAAATCAATGATCTTCTTCTGTGAGGCTTGTGGTGGTGCGACGAGGTGGTTCCAGCGAACGACTGGGAAAACCCATGTATTGGTACGGTGATCGATGGTACGACAGCGGCGTACGGTGGGTTCGTGATGGGTCACGTTCGCAGATCGCAGCAGTCTCGGGCTTGAAGATCGGGGAGTTGGAACGGAGGACGTGGTCCTGAAAAACATGTGGCAAGAACTCTGGTCTGTTGGAGGACTTATGGCGAGTCGAGGTGGAGGAATGGTGACTCGACATTGAGATCTCAGCGATTGTCGTTTGGTGATGGTCTAATAGCGACGGCGGCACAAGCAGAGGTGTTGCACAGAGCAATGTGGAACAGTGACGGCGGAGCAAGCAGAGGTGTGGTGCAAGCTTCAGAGATGCCGGATGCGTCACTTGTCGGTGGCGGCTCTGGGTTTCTAGTATGAGGTGCAATGCAGAGCAATGTGGGCGGCTAGGGTTTGTTATGAAGAGAGGAAAGGAAAATGAGACTGATTTTCATTTTCATGTTCCTGCAGTATTTTATTGTCTTTTAATATTCAATAAAAAAATATAAAAAAAAGATATGAAAAGACCAAAAAGACCTCAATAGTGTTAGTAGTTATAATATAATAATATATATAATAAGGATAATTAGGTATTCTCCTCAGGGCGGGGGATATGATCCCCATCCCCATCCCCGAATTAGCCACGGGGGGATTTTCTCCCCCATCCCCGTCCCTACGGGGAAACTTCCCTGCCCGCGGGCCCCCATTAGGGGCAGTCCCCACATGGATCCTCGCTCACGGCTCAAAATTGCCACCCCTAGTTTAGCTCTTAGGGTGTCTTAGTGTATTTTGTATGATGTTTGTTTGTTTGATATTTGTTTGCACTTCAATTTCTGATTACACATTTTTAACAATATTTAGGATTGTAACTTTGATATCGTTTGGTATTATGGATTGTAATTGAATGAATATTTGATATCATGTTAATGAATTAATGAAGTTTAAGTATGTACCAATGCATTACAAGTTTAATGGTACCATACTATTCATACACATATTATGGATTATAATGAATAGGCTATGCAAATGATGCTATTTTTTATCCTATACATGTTTTAGAACTGTCTATTAGACAGGGGGAGTAATGATAAAATTGTTGATAAACTTTGATAAGTACATAATTACTTCCTAGATATATTGATTTTAAACGTGGTGAGTATGGTAAGTTTGTCATCAATCAAAAAGAGGGAGTTTGTGGATAAATGACTCTTAAGTGTTTTGATTAATGACTAAACTTAGAATGATTTGATGATTAAAATGATTCACTAACTACTTGCAAAGCTTGAGTTTTTCATTGAGTATTTTAGATCAAGTAAGGTGGACATCATGGAACTTAAAGAAAGGATCATGAAGATTGACTTGAAGAAGGAGCATCTTGAGCAAAGCAAATGAAGGAGATCCTTATATATTTGTGAAATGAATATTCTCAATATTAACTCTTAGTTAAGCTCTCAAAATAATAAGGAAAATGATTTTAAAAAATAAGCAAATTTTCAAAATGAACTTAGAATGAAAAAGGTTAATTAATGAATCTGTACATCTATGTACTTTCAATTAATTAACTAACTTTTAATGAAAACCTTTGTGTACATCTATGTGTAAGTGTTATACATCTATGTATACATCGATTGATTCTTGACTTGCTTGATCAGGAAATATTCTTGACAATGTACATCGATTAGTACATCCGTGTATCAGTAAAGACAGAACCAAGAAGTTTTTTAAACAGATACGTAATCGATTGGATAATCGATGTATGTGGTTCTGTGTTGCAAATATAAGTGTTTTCAAGAAATACGTCGATGTACTAATGTGTGTAACTCTTTAAATCAAGAACATTCACGAACACAATCGATTAGACAATCGATGTACATATGTTATAAAAGAGAAATTTTGTTTAATACATATGTGTACTTATCGATTGACTGATAACTGATTTTCAAATCAATTATGTTTTGATCTCAACTGACTTATAAAGTGTGTCCAACGGATATATTTTGATTTATAACTATATAAGGACATTAGTAAACACTTTTTTTAATATACAATTACTGAGAATACGAGATCATTCACTGAAAATTTGAGAGAGCTTAGCATTGAGAAAATTTGAGTATTTTCAATAAGTCTTCAATTTATAAATCTGATTTCATCTGTATTCAATCTTTTGCTTGTAAAAGTTGTGATTAGAGAGAAGGTTCTCTCATTGGCTGATTCAAGAGTAGAAGGGACTCTTGGTGTTGTGCAAGAGTAGAATGAACTCCTGTATGATTTCAAGATTACTTCGAAAGTTGTCATATGGGCAGAAGGAACCGAGAAGTGAAGCTTTTGTAAAAGAATCTTGTAAATTGATTTTGATTAGTGGACTAAACTCACAATGGTGTGGGGACTAGATGTAGGTTACCAAAGGAGGTAGCTGAACCAGAATAAAATTGGTTAATTTTCTCTTTCCTTTAAACTCTTTTATATGCTTAGTGTTGAATGCATGAATTAGAAGTATCATTGGGAAATTTGCATGATTTGATTTTTGTTTTTGTTTCTGACTTTGATCACATTTGAAATCTAAAGTGTTATTAATCTTTGTATTCTAAAACTCTGAGTTTTGTGAAATAATACATATTGCAAAAACATATTTTGGTTTGTTGGTTGACAAAATCTTTTTAAGTAAGAAAACAATCCGTTTTTGCAAAAAAGGGGGAAAAAGTTTTAAAAATTTTACATACTCAATTCAACCCCCTTCTTGAGTAGTGAGAAGTCACAACCAACACTTTTAAGCTTTGGTTTTATTTAAAATTAAAATATAAGGAATCTAATTGCACATATTACTACTAAATGAAATATATAAACACAAAATTAATAAAATCTGCCAATAAAAATCAAAAGTATTTTTACAAATTCTTTTTTATAATAAAAAATTCACAGAAACCAATGTTCAATGCTATATAGAAAATAAGAAAGGCATGCTTTGCTTTATGATGTAGTTGTTCTAATACATGTATGCCACAACTATCTAATACCCCTGGCAACGTTTTGTGAACAAGAAAAGAATAAAAAAGCAAAAAAAAAAAAAATATAGAATAGTAGTGGTGGTGCATTACTGCATTCATCCGGAAAAAGATTTTTTTTTTTTTTTTTTTTTTTTTTTTTTTACAATTTGTCAAAGTTGGGAATGAAGATGGTTCAATAGTAAAGAAGATGGTTCAATAGTGAAAAATCTCTTTGAAAGCTAAGCAAAAGTTCCTTCGTAAAACTTTTGAGTGAAATATATTTGGCTCACCTCGTTTTAGGAAAAAGAGAAATTTAAAAAAGCTGGACTAAACACGCCAGTTTTGGGTTCAAATTTTTTTAAAAAAAATGCTAATATCACAAAAGTTAGTTTTAGCATGAAAAAATTATTCTCACCAAAACTTAATTTGCTCTATGTTAAAAAAAATGATAAAAAAATGTACCATAACTAAGCTATGAATTGACATCACTAGTACAGAAAAGGGATTTCATATCGGTTATTTTTGCCTTTTCACATCAGTTTTCAAATTGATGTTGAAACGTCCGATGTGGTTTATTGCCACTTTTTACATCGGTTTTAAAACCGGTGTCAAAAATTCAGTTTTAGCATTAACAATGTAACCTGTTCAGCACTTTTCACATCGATTTCTGTAAAAACCGATGTGATAACCTAACTTTCCACATCGGTTTTCTGTAAAAACCGATGTGATAACTAATTTTCCAGATCGGTTATTTTAAAAACCGATGTTTAAAACTATATTTCCACATTGGTTTTGAATATAACCGATGTAGAAAGTTAGGTTATCACATCGGTTTTTACAGAAACAGATGTGGAAAGTACCTTTTTTTTTAAAAACCCCCTTTACAGTAGTGACATCCTTCCCCCTGTTTCAGTAATCCAGATCAATACAGCATCTAAATATTCTCAACAGAATCACTTTTGTACAACCAAAACACACTAAATTAAAAGATTACGAGTAATACATATATTCAATTACATTCAGACAACGAAGATAATTAGAAACCAAAAAGCTACATTATGATATATTATAGATTTCATATCAAAATATATGTCAGTCAAAAGTACACTATAGCTAGTACATAATACGTTTATAAACTAACTACATAGAAACTATGGTTGGTACACTTCAAGAAAGAAAGTTGCCCAATACATCCTTATGTTTTTTATGTCGGCATTAGAGAGTGGAGTCGGATTGTTGAATATCTGCAAGTTTAATTGGACATAATATTATATCTTTTAAGTAATAAACTAAAATTAAACATATAACGAATCTATATATAATTGTTACAACTAATTGTTACCAATTAGTATTTACCTCCTGCCATCTTTCAGTGATACCGGAGGAGATAATTTCGACCATCCACTTCATTACATAATATCCACATTCCCATGATCCAAGTTGTCTACGGGACTACGTACAAATGAAACCCAATTAGAATACGAGGAATTAAATAGAAATCAATAATTATACCCATTGTGCTTGAAGCGTTTGAACTAATAAATATCTTACGTTAGGAATAATCCATCTAATAGCCCGACGCCTTTTACCACGCAGCATACGGCTTGCATCAATAGAACTATCATAAGAAAATAAACATTAATTAAAGTATATCCAATGTACTTGGACTAATTTTGAAGAAAGTTATTTTTCAATATTGTATTGTGTATTGGTAGGTAGTACACTTTTAGGCCTTGACAACTATAACCAATGGTTTTAAAACCGAACCGGTTATTGAATCGGTGAAGGGACTAGTTCAAGGTTCAATGGTTTGACTGTGGTTGAACCTTGGTTCGGCCGTTAATAATTAAATGATATTTTTTAAATTTTTAACATGATATATTGAGTAATATTACCATAAATTTAAATTCTTATATATTTTTCAAAATATAAACACCTTTTGTAGTTTATGTTAATAAATTTACATAAATAAAATATAAACACCTTTGGTATTTGCATTAAAAAAAAATAGAAGAAAGTGGACGTTGATTGATAGGGCCCCGCCCTCCCTTGGTTTGATTCTGCAAGAGGATGCTCGTAGTTGTAGCTTTCCTCGTGTAATTGCTTAGTTTCTGCTTCTTATTTCCCTAGTTATAGGAAAAAGAAAAAAAGAAAGAGACAATATGGGACGATTGCAAGGACTGGAACATGAAACCTTAGACTAATAACTAATAAGCCTTGCACTATTGAACCTACTCTTGTTGGGCCTAAGGATGGTTTACCCGGATGTCGAACAAACTTTAAGATCGAATAAAAGGAAAAAGAAAGTAAAGAGACTGTTCGCGTGCAGACAAGGGAGAAGATTGTTCACGTGACAAGAGCAACCCTAGTTTTCAACATATGCAGAGCCACTGCCCTACCCCATCTCGTCTTACCATCTTTGTCACTCCTCGTCCTCCGCTGCCCCCTTTATTCCTTCTCACTGCTCTTCTTTCTTCTTTCTGTCATCACATGATCTGGCTTCCGAAGCACCTCGCCGGAGTTTACGGAGGAGCAGCACCTCGCCATTTTGCAGCAGCAGCTATGGAGAACGATCCACGACGTTCTCGTTTTCCCATTTTTTGAACCGGTCCAGACCAGCTTACAACCGGTTATGGCCGGTTTTACCGGTTCAACGGTTTTTACACCGGTTCCATACAAAGCCAGTTTTAGGAGTAAACCGAACCATCTTGGCATCCGGTTCCCGGTCAAACCGATCGGACCGGCCGGTCCAGTCCGGTTTTGACTACCTTGACTATAACACATTCACCACCATTCTCGAAATGCCACCCATATTCATTGCAAGTGAGTCTTTCCATTTCCTTTCATTAATTTTTTTCATTTCATTTTTGGGTTGCAAGTTCCAAGAGAGAGGAATTGTTTCCTTGGTTTTCTTCTATGGCAACACAACAATATGATTGGGATCAAGGCTGCTTTTCTTTTTCTTTCAGAGCAAGACACAATCTTTACTGTAGCACAGTGTTCACGAGGAGATGCTCCACCATCGCCACCATCATAGCAAGACGACCAGAAACCTAGCACGACGTTCGTGAGGAGATAGTCCACCTCCGTCTTCCCCTTTTCATCTTTACTGTAAGTCTCAACCTAGCCACTCCTCGTGTTTCATTGACCGACCTACGAGCACCTCACCACAAAAGATCCAACCATCCCAGAGCGCAGTTCGGCCATGCTACTGTTGCAGCACTTCCGCACCACTCCACATCGTGATGGTGAACGGACAGTCACTACCTGGGTCCTTGCCATCGACTCGTTCCAGTAATCAGCCGATTTTTCAAAACCATCTCCGGTTTCCAGTTCATCCAATTTATCTCTGGTTTCAATGGTTCAAAATGGTTTTCTTTCGGCTCTTTAAAGGTGTGTTTGGTTCAAAGGAGGGGAGCACCAAAGGAGGGGAGGGGAGGGGAGGGGAGGGGAGGGATTTTAATAGAGGGGAGGGGAGGGGAAGGGAGGGGAAAGATTTAATTTGACATTGTGTTTGGTTGAGAGGAGGGGAGGGGAAATAACACTTTCATGTTTGGTTCAGGAGGGGAGGGGAGGGATTTTAAAACAACTTTACTTTTTAACCTTTATACTCCCTCCGGTCCTTATTATAAGAGGCAAATGACTATTTTTTTTTGGTCCAATATATAAGAGACATGTATGTATTTTGACAAATATTAAATGCTCATTTCCAATTTTACCCTTATTTATAATAGGGTTTATATTTACGAGACAATGCAACTTTCAATACAAGTAGGTTTGTTCATTAATTATTGAAGAGTTAAATTTGTAAATTTATATGAATATTAATTACAAATAGTTTATTTCAATGCATTTCCTTGGTCTGTGTGTTTTAGGGTTTTGCCTCTTATATATAGGACCAGAGGGAGTATTATTTATTTAAAAATAGACAAATGAGGATATTTTAGTCAATACATATAAAATACTTTAAAATCCCTCCCCTCCCCTCCAAATCCCCCCAATATTGGAGGGGAGTTAAAACTCACTTAAGAAGAGATTTTGCTCCCCTCCCCTCTAAAAATTGAACCAAATATGATAGGTTTAAAAAAACCCCTCCCCTCCCCTCCAAATCCCTCCAACCAAACACTACCTAAGGCTATCTGTTTTTTAAGTGAACTGAACCGTAGACATACCCTATTCAATTGGTTGAATCGACCAATCCAGTTCGATTTTCAAAACATTATGTTAAGTAGATTAATATCAATCTTTTTGTAATATTGTTGAAATAAAATAAAAAATAATAAATAGACACCCATTTTCCCCACTAAATATATTATATCTTGGCTATAACACTTGAGAAATTGTTCTAATTTTAAATTAAACTTGCTGAATATATATTGTGTAACAAACAACACAGAGTGGAAGAATCAAATTTATGATCAGTTCACTGCCAATAAAGCTCAAAAGTCGTCATTCTGCTGAAACCTTGGAAGTCCAACTTTATATCCAAGGGCCTTGACGTCTTGTTGCACTTGTGCTCTAAACTCATTGCAAGTAAAGGGCTTGTACTTGGAGCTTTCAATCACAACGTCTTCACCAGGGAACACAAAGTAGCCTATTGAGATCCTCTCCCTATGTTTGTTTACCTTTACTCTATGTGATACACTCTTATATCTGTCATCGCTTATTGCCTAGATCAAAACATTCAATTAATCCCATTAAAGAAAACATCAAACTATATAATTCATAATTATTTAGATAAGAATTTAATTGGTATGAAAATATTTTTTATACCATCAACCAATTATAAATTGTCATATTACACATCATTAAAAATGTGTTATTATCATGGCTGTCTTAAAAGTCATATATAAAATGATTTATGATTGGTTGACAATATAAAATCAGTGACATTACATTACATATCAAAATTAAACTCTTTCTATAAAGCATAGCAACATAAAATTTGACCTGCATCATGTCTCCAATGTTGACAATCAATGTGTTGGAAATGGGTTTTACAGTTAGCCAGTGATCATCTTTGAGCACTTGAAGTCCACTCACTTCGTCATCTTGGTTCAAGATGGACAAGACTGAGCTATCTGTGTGTGCCTCCATGCCCCAACCAACATTTGTATCAGAGCAATGGGGGTAGCGATAGACACGCGCTATTCCTGTGTTTTCTGATAAATAAGACTTTGAGGGTTTCAGATTCAGGTCAAGGTTCTTCACCATGGCTTTGAATAAAGTTGTAGCAATTCTTGACAGATGAGTTTCGTAATCTATTAGCAGAAGTCTTGCAAAGAAAACATACAAATCTTGTTAATTAACTTTGAACACAAATTAAATAAATGGCTCCAAATTCATAAAATATTTAGACAATTCACTTCCATGAATATTCTAGGACTTAGATTTACATATACCTTTATTTTGTATTTCAAATATATATGCTTAATTTTATCTTATCTTTTTTTTTTTTTTTAAATCTTTATATGTATAGTATAGTATATATATGCTATAGCATGACTCTCTCGTTGAGTTTAACTGCCCTTTATTCAAAATATCTTTATAGTTGCTCGATGAAGAAATTTATTTTTTATTTTTATTTTTGTTAATTAGAGATGAAGAAATTCTCTAACACATACGTCAAGTGGTATGTGTAATCATATCATCTCTTGTTCAAATATATATATATATATATATATATATATATATTAATACCCCTGGCCATAGAGTGGAACCTCCACGTGAGGTTTGGTTATCACTTCAAAATCCTTTTACAACATAATTATGGTACTTAAACGATTCAAATGTCTTTTAAATCTACTCATAAAACATTATAAATTAAAATATTTAAATAAATAAAAAAATCCAAAAAGGAATTATAGATGCAATTAGGTTTAGAAAGTTAAGAATCCTTAGATTAATTTTAGTTTTAAAATATGTATTATAGTTAAATAATATATATTAGTAATATAAATAAATAAATAAATAAATAATTATCTATACATATAAATATGTGCGGGTGCGGTGTGGGGCGGGGTGGGTACCATAGTACCCATACCTACACCCATACCCATTCAAATTTGCGGGTAATTACCCGTACTCGGACCCTTACCCATTATGCGGGTAATTACCCTACCTATCGTGGGTAATTTTTGCCGGTACCTAATGGGTAGTGTATAAATTGCCATCCCTACTCATAGGACATTTCCACCAATCAACTTTCTTGGTACTACAATCCAATTTGGCCTTTGCACAATGACATCCAAATTAAAGAGAGTGATAAATATAGAGATTATTTTTTGGTAAACATGACATAGGTATGAAGTATTCACTACTGTTAGTAGCGATTAATCTCCGTCGAGGAACCTGCTAGACACACAAGGTGGGTTCTCCCCTCCCAATTAGGTTTTCTCCATACACAAGAGTCAGGATTCGAACCTATGACCACTTGCTTAAGGTGCCCAAGTCCCTTACCACTGGGACCAACTACACATGTTGGTAATATAGAGATTATTACTTAGTTGTATTTATTTATTTATTTTTATTTTTTTTGGGTTGTCTATTTTTATAAATATTTTTTTATTTTATTTTCTCGCTTTCTTGTCTAATCTTTTTTACTTACGCAGTAAAAGCTTTGGCCTAACAATCATTCAGCTCAATTGGAAAGAGATTAACAATCATCGAATTCTAGAAGGGAAAAAAAAAAACTTATATCTTAAACTTCCTTTCTAGTTTTATTCTATTCTATGGATTTAATTTATATGCATTGTTCTTGTAAAGATTTTTTTACACGATTAATCATTCATAAATTGCTACATCATATTAAAAATGTTTGATTCTTATCATAATTACTTTAAAAGTTACATTTATGATGACTTGTGATTGATTGATAATATAAAAAACTTCGCACGTGTTAAAAAAATATATTTTACATAAATAATATATCAAAATTAAACTCATAAAAAATTTAGCTAAAAATATTAATGTTCGATCAAACTTAACTGTTCCATAAATGTCTTGTTTCTAAATTGAGTTTGTCTCTAAAATGAATAAGTACTAAAAGTATATTTACCTTAGATTATTTAGTAAGTTATGATATTTATGCACTTTATCAAATCAAGTGGGATCTCTTATTTATTCACTTTAAAGATAAGCTCATTTTAAAGGAGCCTTTATTCTATATTTTTTTTCCTAACTTCTAATTTAAAATAAGTTAGACCAAAATTAGATTAAGCAAACCCTACATAATGTAAGAAAATGTTTTACCGACAATATCTGTTGACGACAAAAATTCATATTATATTATATATGTGTATATTAAAAAATAAAAAAGTGAGAATAAAAACAAATTATGATGTCCAAAACTGATGTGAAGAAAACAAATATTTTTTGACAAAGATGTGAAGAAAACATAACTGTTATCTTTTTGACGAAAAGACCACTTTGCAAATATGCAATCACTTATTTCTCCTATACCCTCGTGGTAGCAATTTGCGTAATGAGACCAATAAATTTTTTTTTTTTTAAAATAATGAGACGAATTATTTAATTGCCTCCAATTGCGAATATGCAAAGTTGCAAACAGATGTGACTGCTAGCCTAATAGTGATTTGATGATAATATCGCTCTCTTCCTTTTATTCATGATTTTGATAGTATTCCATAATCAACAAAGTTTTACATTAAACTCGTGTCAAATCTAATAATAAACCTCATACAATTCAAATTAATCCAATTGGTCTACTAAGCGTCACACTCTCAAAGATGGACCCCTAGCCCACCAATCAGGCCATGACCCATTTTCCCTACACAACACTCCAAACAAGAACAAAAAAGACACAAAGGCTGGCCAGGAAAGAAACAGGAAAGAATAAACGGATGGAAACACACATACTCCCTCCTGTCCACAATGTAAGCAAAATTTTCCGAATTTTTTATCCAAAATATAAGTAAATTTCAACTACTTTCTTCTCATTTAATGAAGTTATTCTCAAAATACCCTTCATTTAATACAAATTTTGTTTTCCAATGACTCTTTTTATTCTCAATAACACAAGTTTAATAAATAAGAGGAAGGGTAATTTAGGTAACAAACTTAATTTTTTATTCCCAATGACTCTTTTAGATGAGATCAACTAACTATCTTAATATATGTGTCCCATTTAATTTTTGCTTACAATAGAGACAGGAGGGAGTAGAAAAAAACATTGAAAGGAGACAAAGATAATACTAATATACTAATAAAGGTCGTACTGTCGGTTAATGTCTCAATAAAACAAAAAATATATATTAAAAAGGAGAATGTTAACCAATGTCCATTAATTGGGGATCTGAAAAAAGAAATTTTATATTGGAACTTGATGCATTTCATATTTTAAAGAGTGTCAAACTTGATTTTCCAATGAACTTACTTATTTTGGTTGGTTTCCTTAACCAGTGTCTTAAGGACACTGATTAGCATGATCTTATTAAAAATACAAGTTTATACACTTTTTCAATTTAATAAATACTCCCTCCGATCACTATTATAAACAAAAATTAAATTAAATAAAACACACATATTAAGAAAGTTAATAAATCTCATTTAATTTTTAAAAAAAATTAGGTTTATTACCTAAATTATCCTCCATCTATAATTTCATTCTTCATCGTTAAAATACATCTGTATTAAATAGATCCCACTTTCAATAAGGATGAGAGGAAAATAATATCAACATTAAATTGGATGGGAGTATGAAAAATTTACTTATATTTTGAACGGATTTTTTGGTTATAATATGGGAGTAAATCATTTTCTCGTATAAATTACAACTGGACATTTGTTAGCATTATGTTAATAATAATAATAGTGAAGTTGCCGACTTTGTACTTACCTGATGGACTCAAGGGTTGGAAGTTGAGGTTGGAACTGCGAGAGTTGACTCAAAGGAACATCGAAACCTTCAACCCAATTGATAGTTGCAGATGGTGTTAGGGCAGGGCTGCCCCAAAAGTATGTGACAGGGCTATCACTGCATGAAGCATGTTTGGACTCAAAGGGCATAGAGAAGAGCTTTTTGGCTTCGTCTTGAAGTTGCTTCAAAAGGGTTAATGGAACCTCATGGTTGACCAAACGGAAAAAACCCCAATCCTTGCAAGCTTCCCCCAGCTTATTCTTGTCATGGTCTAAGCATTGAAGATCTATGACTGGCACAAGATCCGGATCATGAATCGGGTCACCCGTGTCATCCGGGTCTAGGGTAGGTGGCTGCTGGTGGTGGCTAGGGTGGCGGAGAACAGGAGGGTAGGACTCTAAGTTGTTCATTGTTATATCATATATGGTATGGAATTCATCACTCCTTCTATAATAAGTTGATAATAAATAGATAGATATGGAATGGAATTCTGGACGCACGTGATTCAGATAGAGAATCAAATGGGGGCCCTGAAACCATACAATATAAATTAATAATAAAATATTAATAATAATAATATTATGTTATGGTGGGGGTGGTTGGGGGGACCAATATATGTGGAGGTTGACAATTGTCCATTCGGCCCTCTTGCAGGGGTGGCCCAAACAAATCTGCGAAAAAGTGGGTTTGTCTAGTTTTGGTCATGGTACGGTCTTGACAATGAGTTTTTCATCATTCAATTTGCTATTGTTATTAAATTACACTTTTGAACCTCAAATTGTTATTAAATATTTAATTTGGTCCCCAAGTTTTTAAAATATTCATTTTGGTTCCCTAATTCGTTAAACATGTTCATTTTGGGGACTAAATTGTTTTAAAATATTCATTTTGGTCCCCTAAATTGTTCTAAGATGTTCATTTTGGTCCCCAAATTGTTTTAAAATGTTCAATTTGGTCCTCAAGTTTTTAAAATGTTCATTGTCGTCCTTTAGTCAACTTGACGTCGCCGTTAGTCAACTTGACGGAAGGACCTATTTGAACAAGTTTAACGAATTAGGGGACCAAAATGAATATTTTAAAACAATTTGGGGACCAAATTGAACATTTAATAACAATTTGGGGACCAAAAGTATAATTTAGCCTTCATAAATCAATCGACCTTGAACTTTCATACCTGGTGAGTTCTACGGTGACGGTGGTGTAACGGATCAGTTTGATTCAGTTTTAGGTGGAAAAAAAATTCGAACCGATAAAAAATAATTTGGTTCAGTTTGATTAGTTTTTAAACAATTTTTCTACAAAATCCGAACTAAACCAAACCAAGCCAAACCAAACCAAGCAAAAACGAATTGGTTCGGTTTGATTCGATCTGAACCCGAAATTTATTAAATTTTAAGATATATATATATATATTAAAAAATATATAAAAATATTAAAATATAGTAATTGGTTCGGATCGTTTTGATTCGGTTCCAGAATCCTTCAACTAAAGAACCGGACCAATCACCATCCAGTTTGGTTCGGTTCGGATCCAAACACTAAAAAAAAATCTGAACCAATTAAATTGGTTCGGTTCGGGTTGATAGGGTTATTATTGGTTTGAGTCTTACAACCCCCTAACGGGGAGGGACCTAGAAAAGGGTCCATTTGGGGGGGGGTCAGTCCCCTTCTCTTGTTCTCATTTTCTCCTCTCCTTCTCCGCCACCCTCCTACTTCCCCACCCCACTCTTTCCTCCGACCTATCCTTAAGCCCCACCGCGCTGGTCTTCTTCTCTGGCCCTCGTTGTTACTGTGCGTCGCTCAATCAGTTCCAATCGTCCCGTCGTCGCCTCTCTGCTCCCTTGTGCCACTTACCGCTCTTTCGCTGTTCATCTCCTTCACAAACCACCACTCCGATCATCTTCTTCCCTCATGCTTTGAGTATCGTTGGGAATATGGGGATTAGGGTTTCTCACAGTTGATGCTTCATGATGGTGGCCGAGGAGAGCGACGGTTCTGGTGCAGCTGGATGCAGAGGGGTTAAGGCAAAGGCGGTGACGCAACGACGGTGATGTCGTCTAGTACGTGAAGGGGCGTTGTTCACAGTGGTGTTGGGCTACGCTAGTGGTCGGACGGTGGGGCTTGGGATGTTCCCGCAGTGGATGCAGATGCGTTCGAGCTTGTGGCGTCAGCGACAGGAGGCAAGGTGTGACGAATATGGTGGTTCTGACGGATTCACCGGTGGTGGGGGGGCTAAAATGTGAGAGGAAGGTATGTTTTGGCTTGTGTGAAATCTCTATTGATGGAGGTGTTCAATGATTCCTGTATTTGTTCATGGTATTTTTCATTTTTGTTTGAGAAGACGGGATGATAACAGGGACGAAGACAAATGTATATAGAAGAAAAGGAAAAGGATGGGATGATAACAAAGAATAAAACAAATGTATATAAAAGATTCTGAAAGTTTTGATGATAACTATCTTGTGAAAGCCCTAGTAACTCAAGGAACAAACAGAATAGAGAAATTGTAAGTCTCTAAATGGATTCCCCTTCTCCCCTCTGTATCCTTCTCTATATCTTGTAAGGATCTTAACTTTCGTTTTGTCTTTTAATTTTTTCTTCCTCAAAAGTTTATAAGCTACCAGCTGTTTAGAGAGAATAAAGCTCAAGGGAGGAGGTGAGAGAGAGGGGAGTGAGAGAGATGGTCTGGGCGGTGGCTAGTCACAAGTTGGTCTGTGCGATGGCTGAAGAAGGAGGTGGGAGAGAGGAAGAGTGAGATAGGGTGGTTTTTTTCTTTTTTTGATTTGAAAAAGTTAAAGGATTCTAAAATAATAAAATTTTGTATTTAAGAAGTTGCTCGTGGTAAGAGACATGACATATATGAGTGAAGGAGATGCCACTGCCATGAAAAGAAGTTAAAGAAGAGGAAAATGGTGGTGAGCATGGATGGGAAAAAAAGTCTCAAGACATTTTTAATAAAAAATTAATTTAAGGCTTCAGCCGTCCATTTTTATCTCATAACTGATATTAATTTTTTTATCCCTAGCTCACAATAATTAGGTATTTTCAGCCCATACATAAGTTACCTCTTCAAAAACTCCCTATTATAAGATTTTCTTTTATAATCAAAATTCATCCAAATCATGATAGATGATTGGTTGACAGTGCAAAGAAACTTTACACGGTAGGTGTATAACAATAAAACTCTAAAATTTTATTAAAAGTGTCAACTTAATTCTTTATATATGTACTATCCACCGCCACTGGCCATGTAAGTAATTTTGTATATTTACAAATTTTAATAAATTTATTATTAGATTTATGTCATGTAATTTTGTTCATGTAACATGATTTTTTTTTTACCAAAGAGGACTTCAAATGGATCTAGAACATTCGTTTTTCCTTTTGGGTGTTACATTGTGAAAGTACATGAGTATGAAAAATAAAAACTGTAACTATTATGGTAGAATATTGAACTTCCAATGTCAATATCATAATCAAAATTTGAAAATTTGTGCCTTGATTTTTTTTTTTATTGGATATAATTGCAAGCATCGCTTTGAAAATTTTAGATTTAGTCACAAAAATATCACAAGGATTAATATTTCGCCAATAACTATGTTTAGGCTTCGGCTTTTAGATCAAGAGATATTAAGTACATTTATGTAATTCTTCATCTGATTCATTGATGGAGATTTCCCTGGCTTTTAGGCTCCTCCTACGATCCCACAAATAAAGAATACGTGTTGTAGTCTCTTGCTCTTCATTGAGCCTTAAAAAAGTATATATATATATATATATATATATATATATATATATATATATATACCTTGATCATAGACAAAAATTCTTCTTGAGCTTAATTGCACTTTTGGTACATCAGATATATGATTGTGTAATTTTGGTCACACGGGTTTCAAGTGCGTTAACTGGGTCCCCCAAGATTCCATCCTGTTATAATTAGGTCCCTCCGTCACTGTGTCGTCCAATTTTTAATGTTAGTAGCCTATGTGGCACACGTGTGATTGATTTGGCACGTAGGGAGGCCAACGCGAAAGAAATAGTGCCAAAGAAACACACCGACAATGCAAGACATGATGACTTTCCTGGATGTGTAGTTGGACTATTTCTTTTGCACTGACTTCACTAGGTGTCAAAGAAGTCACACGTGTGCAATATAGGTCATTGACATGGATAGTCAGACGACATAGTGATGGAGAAACCTGATTGTAACAATAGGGATACATGGAGGACCTAGGTCCGAAAGAGCCATTTTTGAAATAAAAATCAAAATTTCACAAAAGAGTATATATTCTTCATAAGTGATTGACGAGAAATCTCCACAACATTATCCTCCAAAGAAAGCTTTTTAAAAAATAAACAATGTAATTTCTTCCATAAGTAATCACCATAACCCGATTCACAACTTTAACAATTGACTACTTGTAAGAATCTTCATATTAAAACTACAAAAATAACTCATCAAAAGCCTAGACCTTTTTAATTTGCTAGGTCTCTAAATTCCTAAGCAGCCCTTTTGGACTTAAGTTTTTAACTTGATCATAAATTTGATGAATAAAAAACTATATTGTTCGATTCTTTTATGCAATCATGAGAAAACTCGATAAGTTTTAACTATTCTCATGAAATGATTATATATGTGAACTTTGTTGATGAGTTTGTTAAGTGGGAAAATTTTAAGTTATAGTTAACTCCTAAGAATTACCAACGCAACAATGGTTGAAGTATTCCAAGCACAAATGAGACCAAGTTTTCTCACGTGACAACATGAGAAAACCCATAAGTGATATCACATGGATCAAATTAATTATGTTAGTTATTAGTTGAGGTGTTAGTTAAATCAAGTAAATCTCCAATTTGATCCTTGAAATTGTAAAGGTCTATCAACTTGGTCCCCGAATTTAACAAAATTTCAAATTGGTCCCCGAAGTTGTCGAACGTTAACCAAGTTGGTCCCTCCGTCAGTTCTAGTTAGTTGACAGTGTTAACGCCGTAGAGGTGGCACGTTATCTACCACATATCAAGGGATACCCGGTGTCCACGTCATTAGACCAATTTCAGGGACCAATTTGATCAATTTCATAAATCATTTTGATACTAAGTGTTGATTCATCTTCTACAGCTCCCCATCCCCACCAGACATCCCACCCACATCGCCACCTTCTCTCTGGCCGCCTCCCTGCTTTCTCTCCCCCTCCCCATCGGACACCCCCAAATCTATCACCACCTGATCCCACCCCTAACTCCATCAGAATAGACTTATTGAAATGTGTTTCATGAGGACAACACATCAGTATACCATTTGAGGAATTATTTTCAAATTGACTTGGTAACCTTTGACAACCTTCTTTCACAGTTTCACTGTTGATATGATCTAAAAGTGTGGTTTAGGATGTTGTGCATTTGCTATTTTGTTTGTAGACTAGAACATTGCCCAAGATTGTTGAGTGCTAAAAACAATCCATTAATGTATTATGATCCATTAAAAATCCATTTCATCTATGATCCATTCAATAAAAATCATCCAATCCATTAATTAACAATTTTTTTGTGAAATGTTTTTAAAAATTAATTAATTTTAGTAACTTTTAAAATATTCTCTTTCCCTCTCTCCTGTCGATCTCCTCTCCCCCTCCCCCTCTTCTCTATCTCCTCTCTCTACCCTACCTCCCTTCCTCACTATCTCCTCTATCAACCCTCATTCTCTCCTTTTTATCTCATCTTTGACATTATCTGGGATAAAATGAAAAATCGAGCAGAAAAAAAATGACACTGAATAATCAAAGCAAATTAAACCTTGATTTGATTATCCCCCGAAGTTAATGAAAAATAGAATCTGCATTGGCTTCTCAATTCTAACATACTAAAAGAAGTCATGGATGAACGAAAATTGAAAGAAGCAACAAAGAGCTAACAAAATCTAATAATTTTTTCGTTAACAAAGCAAAAATGCTGGAATTGTTACGATATGATTTGATATGATACGATATGATTTGATTATGTAATTATTGTGATTGATATTGTAATCAAATTAGGATATTAGGTTTGATTAGCCTTTATTTCTTTATCTCTTTTTCTGCTCTATAAATACGAGCACTCTCTTGTAACATTGTGACACAACAAATATATGTAAAACCTTTTTTCATATTCCTGCATTTAGTTTCTACATAGTATTAAGAGCTTAGACTTACGATTCCTCTTTCCCGTGTGTTATTTCCGTTTGGTTCCAATTTTTCTTCCGTGGTTTAAAACTCCCACAGTCGTCGTTTTCCAGTTCTGCCTCCTTCAGTGATCATCTCATCTCACCGCCCCTCCAATTGCGGCCACCGTCTTCCGATCTGCCGTTTGGTGAAGTTTCACCATCGTACGACCTCCAACGCGCCGCCACGCGCCTCCTGACCTTAGGTGAGTGTAACTCACGCGCCTGTGCACCAGATCCGTTTCTGCACCGGATCTGTACGGTGACCCTCGTCCCGACCCGAGTTCTTCCCGTGTTGACCCGCCTGTTCGTGTTTGACTTTTTGACCAGCATTTGACCTTTTCCTTGGTGACTCATATTCTCTTGGGTGACGTGTTGTTACACAGTTTGATGCTTCCTAAAGTATTTCGGTGAGATCTTTTCATTTTTGCGGTCGGTTTTCATCAATTCTGATCCGATAGTACTATTCTTTGAATTTATTGTGATATAATGGAAAATATTTGTGGTCATTGTCATCAGTTCGGGCATTCCTTCTTCGACTGTCCTACTATTGAATGTTACAATTGTAAGGGAAAATGGTCATATTGCTTCAAATTGTTGACGGTACTGCAAGTAATCAGGACACTTGATTTATAATTGTCCCACTCGTCCTCCACGATCTTACCAGAACAGGAATCAACATTGTCCCAGTTCCAGTTCCTCCAGGTCTGCATCTCCTCCCGTTGTTGCCAATGAATCTCCAGGTTCTTCTTGTCACCTTTCACCAGCGTTCTCTGTTAGTGACATTGCGTCTCTCCTCAAGAAGCTTCTTAATTCCTCTGGTAATGGTAATGCTCCTGCAACCCTTTCCACCACACCAGGTAATGCTAAATGGTATTTAGACTCTGCTTGTTGTAACCACATGACCTCTGCATCTCATCTCTTTTCATCCTTATCCAAAAATGACATTGCCAGTTCCATACACACTACTGATGGATCTCTTATGGATGTAAGTCATAAAGGTCCTATCTCTCTATCCAATCTAAGTTTACCTGACACTTATCTAATTCCTAAGCTAAATTTTAACCTTATATCTGTTGGCCAATTATGTGATCTTGGTTATGAAGTCACCTTTTCTTCATCTGGTTATCGTGTGCAGTATCCTGGGACGGGACAACTCATTGGGACTGGACGTAAGATCAGAAGGCTATTTGAGCTCACTATTCTGCATGTTCCCACTATATCCAACATTTGTACTGCTTCCACCGCCTCCACTATTCATCTTTGGCATCAACGTCTTGCCCATAGTTCTCTTGGTAAACTCCGTCCTCTTGTGTCTCGGGGTGTGTTGGGATCTATTTCTACCGAGTCTTTTAATTGTACTGCTTGTCAAACTGCTAAACAACCGGCTTTTCGTTTGATAATAGTACTTCTATTTCTGCTTCACCTTTTGATATTGTGCATTCTGATATCTGGGGCCCTGATCCCACACCTACTATGGGAGGTTCTTGGTATTTTGTGTTGTTTATTGATTATTATTCTCGCTTTACTTGGATTTAGTTGATGAGAAATCGTCATGAACTTCTTCAAATTTACATTAACTTTGCTAATATGATTAGAACACAGTTTTCTAAAGTCATTAAAGTTTTTAGTCGAGATAATGCTATGGAATATCGCGATTCTAAACTCTCATCATTTCTTGGTGAACAGGGTACCGTGTCTGAGTTCTCATGTCCATATACCTGTCAATAAAATGGTCGCACTGAGAGAAAGCATCATCACATTCTTGACTCTGTCCGTGCTATGCTTATCTTAGCCTCTTGTCCTGAACGTGCCTGGGGTGAAGCCACTCTCACTGCTGTCCATGTCATCAATCGCCTCCCTTCCTCTGTCCTTGGTAATGTTTCTCCTTTTGAGCGTCTTTACCATACTACACCCGATTATAACTCTCTTAAGGTCTTTGGTTGTGCTTGTTTTGTTCTTCTCCAACCTCATGAATACACTAAACTTGAGCCTTGTGCCCGTCTTTGTTGTTTCCTTGGTTATGGCACAGAACAAAAGGTTATCGTTGTTGGGATCCGATATCTCAGCGTATCCGTATCTGCCGTCATGTTGTCTTCTGGGAACATATAATGTTCTCTTCCTTGTCCAAGTTTACATCAATTCCATCCAACCCCACTCCTCTTTTTACTAACCCCGATGTTGATCTATTTCCTAGTGACACATGCAGGTTCTTCAAGTGAGCTCCCAGCCTCTTCCGTTGTTCCATCTGCTTCTAATGATGTTATTTCCACCGTTGATCCAGCACCTCCCATCGTTGAGCATCCTCCTCGGGTAAGAAATCCATCCACCTACCTTCGTGATTGCCATTGTTTTTCTACTATGCTTCACCTTCATGAACCGCAGTCCTATAAGGAAGCCTCTACAGACCCTCATTGGCAGCAAGCTATGCAGGAAGAGTTACATGCACTAGAGAACACTCACACTTGGGACCTTGTTGATCCTCTTTTTGGTAAGCCTCTTGTAGGATGCAAGTGGGTATATAAAATCAAGACTCATTCCGATGGTTCTATTGAGCGGTACAAAGTTCGTCTGGTTGCAAAAAGGTTCACTCAAGAGGACGGTATTGATTATGAAGAAACATTTGCCCCTGTTGCACGCATCACCTCTGTTCGAACTCTTCTCGCCATTGCAGCCACTCGACAATGGTCACTGACACAAATGGATGTTAAAAATGCCTTCCTTAATGGAAAGTTAGAAGAAGAGGTTTATATGTGTCCTCCTCCAGATATACTTGTCCGGCAAACAAGGTTTGTCGTCTTCGAATGGCTCTCTGTGGCCTCAAGCAAGCACCTCGGGCCTGGTTTGCTAAATTTCATAGAGCTATTAGTCAGTTGGGTTTCTCTTCCAGTGCTCATGATTGTGCTCTTTTTACTCGGAAAACTGAAAATTGTATTGTTGTCTTGCTTCTTTATGTCGATGATATGATTACTACTGGAAGTGATTCCATAGGCATTACTGAGCTTAAGCAGTTCTTGTGTCAACACTTTGAGATGAAGGATCTTGGACCATTAAGATACTTTTTGGGGCTTGAAGTTTTATCTTCTAGTGATGGCTTAGTTCTTTCACAGGCTAAGTATGCTTCTAATCTGTCTCTCGAGCAGGTCTCACTGATTGTAAAATTGAACACACTCCTCTTGAAACCAATTTTCGGTTTACTCCTCAGGATGCTACTTTACTCGACGATGCCACTCTTTATTGTCAGCTCGTAGGCAGTTTGATTTACCTCACAGTTACTCGCCCAAACATCTCCTATGCAGTTCATCTGGTTAGTCAATTCATGTCTGCCCCGCGTACCAATCATTATGCTGTTGTCCTCCGGATTATTCGGTATATCAAGGGTACCTTGTTTTATGGTCTTCACTACTCAGTTGCCTCTCCCTTAATTCTTTGAGCCTACTCTGATACAGATTGTGCCGGTGATCCTAGTGATCGTCGCTCCACCACTGGATTTTGTATTTTCTTGGAGACTCTCTTATTTCTTGGCGTAGTAAGAAACAAACTCTGACAGCTCGCTCTAGCACTGAAGCCGAATATCGTGCACTTGTTGATACTACTTCTGAAACATTGTGGCTTTGTTGGCTTCTTGTTGATTTAGAGATATATCAGCCGTCCTCCACTGATCTTTATTGTGACAATCGCAGTGCCATTCAGATTGCCCACAATGATGTTTTTCATGAGCACACCAAGCATATTGAGATTGATTGTCACTTCATTTGTTAGCATTTTATCCGTGGTGATCTCCATCTTGTCTCCATTGACACTCTTGACCAGCCTATTGATTTGTTCACGAAAGCTCATTCTCTCGGTCACTTCCGCACTTTAGTGTCCAAACTCAAGTTGGTTGCAGCTCCACCCACTTGAGTTTGAGGTGGGATGTTACGATATGATTTGATTATATAATTATTGTGATTGATATTGTAATCATATTAGGATATTAGGTTTGATTAGTCTTTATTTCTTTATCTCTTTTTCTGTTCTATAAATAGGAGCACTCTCTTGTAACATTGTGACATAACAAATATATGCAAAACCTTTTTCCATATTCATGCATTTAGTTTTTACAGGAATGAATGCAAAAAACCTACAAAAATTGACATAAATGTTGGAGATGTTGGAAATTTGGGATAAAATGAAGAGATTTGGTCTTGATTCTTCTGATTTTTTTTTTGTTGGTGAAAAATGATTTAAAAAAAATGGTCTTGGAGTGATAAAAAACTCATCCACTACTTTATGGTTGTTGGTCCAATGAGATAAAAAAAAAAGGATGAGTCATAACTCATAAACCATCCGTTAAAAAAACTCAATCCAATCCGTTTATTTATTTTTATATAAATGGATGGGTTGGATTGATTATTTGATTTTCTCATGAATGAGCTGGAAGGAAATTTTTTTTTTTTTTTGGTGAATGAAAAGGGGAACTATGCCCCAGCAACAAAACAACTAAAAACCATGAGGAAAGAAGCTAGAAGCAGCATCTCCCAAAATAATCAAATACAAAAAACCAGGGCAAAAATAAAAAAATTTACTATTGCCTTCTAGCGAGAAACCATGCTTCGCCAAGGCATCTGTTGCTTGGTTAGCCTCACGAAGGGTATGGGACCAAGAGAAATTCCCTCCAAGCTGGGAGAAAGCCATAATTGTTGGAATAGGTGGCTTTGACTCAAGAGGGGAGGGGTGAATTGAGTCTAAAAATTTCTTGGACTTTTAAAAAAAAATACTTTCTTTAACAAAATTAATCAAGTACACAAATATAAAAATAAATAATTTAAAAGGGAAAGGAATAAAATACTTGCACGAGGATTTTATCCTGGTTCAGCCACCAACCACCAGTGACCTACGTCCAGTCCCCACTCCACCTGTGGGATTTTCTTCCACTAACAAACAAGCTTATAAACTGGTGCTTGCAACCTTTGTACAAAACAGAGCACTCTAACCACGCCTCTTGGGATACCTCACCCACCACGTGTAAGAGCCTCAAACTCTAGCACTCTCCCTCGCGCCTCCGGGATACCTCACCCGCGCTTTTGAGTCTAAAGTCACACACCAAAGGATGCACCACCCTTTACAATAGAAGGATACCTCACCTTCTAACCAGAGGGATACCTCACCCTCAACCTAGGGATATCACACCCTTATTTCTGAGTTAACACACAGAGTAGAGAAATTGAAGCACTCTAACTAGTGCAGATAATACAAATTGAAGTCCTATGAGATTGATCAAAGAAGGTACTAGTGATGGCTCAAAGTATTTTCAAAATTGATAAACAATTGTGGCCTTATGCTTTTTCTGTTCACACAGATATATTTCACTATTGTCTCGCGTGTGTGTATTGTTTTTAGCTGCAAATCTCTTTCCCTTTTAAAAGCCAATGATCATATGAACGTTGCAGCATTTGAACATATCCAGGCACATGGATTTAATTCATTTAATACACATGATATTTTTTTTTGCTATAAAAATCATTTAATTTCCATAAAAAAAAGAAACGTGTGAAACATATAATTAAGGCCGGGCAATGATGCAATGTGAACGTTGGACATCAATTGCAATTAGCCAATAATGTGAATGAATGCACTAAGATTTTTGTGATATAATTAATAGCAAATAATACCCAAAAAAAATGTGTAACATGCAAGCTCAGCAACAAAATGATTTTTGAGTGATAAAGAATATGAACGTTGAGTTGAGCCAAAATCAATCTTCCAGGATCTTAATGTCATTCAATGAAAATTAGTGTGCTTATTAAAAGAATTAAATCAATTCCCAAAACAAAGGTGTAAAAAGAGGAACGACCAATTTCTTTGAGCCATAAAAAAAATCTGGTTTCTATAAAAAAAATTTATTCCCATAAGATAAACATGCCTGACTGAGTCTCAGCAAGGGATTTTATTTTCTTAATAAAATGAATAAACACTTGGTGAGATCTTTTTGATTATGTTAGAAATTTCAGAAATTGTTTTGATAAAACATTTTTAGTTTATATATAGAAAATATGTGTTTTGCTTTTCATCATTAAAAACCTTGAGCCATATTAGAACCTAATTAAATCAATCTCTTACAAAAGTATCTAAGACCTAATAATTTACCCATTTGGTCTTGAGGTCTTGATACTTGAATCTCTGGTACACCAAAGTAATTTGAATTTATTCGTGCTGTACCAGCATGCTATAAGAAATATTCTTTTGCCTTTTTATTAGTGTTTGTCATTCATCAAAATATATAAATGTGTAATTACAATAATATTCCTAACCAAGGAACTGCACGGATGTGCAGGATCACAACCTTTCCTCAGCAAACTAATGGCCACCTGAGAGTCAGATTCCACAAGAAGAGACTTGAACCCCCTATCCCAGACTACTTTTATGCCAAAGCAAATAGCCCAAAGCTCTGCTATCACCAATGAACAGTTGCAAACATCCTTTGCAAAAGCAAAAATTAATGACTTCCCCAAGATAGTTTCGGGGAACCCCCCCGCATGTTGCTTTACCATCACTCGACATTGCACCATCATAGTTAAGCTTGAAGACACCTTCTTGCGAACACTTCCAAGCAACAGGAGGATGGCCATACGTGGAGTCTTGCTTCCCAAATAAAGTAACGTTCACATCCTGGCTCCTAATGATATCTTGAGTAAGCCTAAAAACTTTCTGAGCGATATTGAGAGGATTAGGGTTAGGGGTATAAGACCTGAACCAATGACCCGACGAACCCGAAGATCCAAACCAAACCAATTAAATTGGTTCGGGTTTTTTTGGTGTTCAGGTCCGAACAGAACTGAACCAAACCAAACCCGATGGTGATTGGTTTGGTACTCGATTTCAAGGATTCTGGAACAGAACCAAACCGAACCGAACTAATTACTATATTTTAATATTTTTATATATATTTTAATATTTTATATATATTTTGAAATTTAATAATCTTCGGATTCGAACCGAACCAAACCGTTCTTGAATGGTTTGATTTGGTTCGGGTTTGGTAGAAAAAATTGTTAAAACCGAACCAAACCATTTTTGATTGGTTCAAATTTTTTTTCCACTAAAAATCGAACCAAACGGACTCGTTACACCCCTAATTAAGGTTAACCTGGGCAAACAATGCATCGTTCCTTTGATGCCACAACAATGAGAGAGTAGCTCCAAATGTAGTCGCTCAAGGAATATTATTAATCTGAGTACAAGACTTAAAATTATCCATCAGCCAAGTCTTCAAGTCCAGGGTAAAAAAATTATGAGGGATATTACCACGAGTAACACAATTCCAAACTGCACGAGCATAATAGCAGTCCCGCATGACATGTAAAGCTGGATGGATAATGGACCCATGAATATCATTTTGCCAGCCCTATGCTAAATACATGAAAATAATTATCAGAAAAGGAAAAAATGACGAAAAACTATTAGAAACATTAGAAAACGACTTAAGCACATTGAATTCATAAGATATCAAGGTAAAAAGGGAATACTAAATACAAACTGGAACAAGAACGAAAAGAAAATTAATATATAGAAAGTGAGAAATTAAGCATAATTAGGTTAATGGAATAAAAGTATGAGAAAAATTAATATTCAAAAAGTATGAATTAAATTAAAAGCATCCTCAACAAGTGAAACCATAGAAGAACTCTAGGATAAATACAGACTTAATTACTTTTATATTTAAATAAAAGATATATATGTGAAAATTCCAATTTGGATGTTATCAAAAAAAAAAATAAATTTCCAATTTGGAACTCAAATAGTTAGCAAGGCCCAAGTAAAATAGAGCCCATCATTAAAAAATAGAAACCCCCTACAATTGTTAGTGGGTTGGCCCATCATTTTAATGGGTCTGGATAGTTCTGAGATGTTCCATTCCCTTCGCTCTTCTACGCTTTTCTCTTTCTTCGACCCCTCTCGCTTCTCTTCTGAATTCAGGCGCTACTCTGCAACATAACACTCCTCTTCTCAGCACAGGTTAGTTCATCTCATTTTCTCTCTTTCTCTCGTTGTCATTTTTTCTATGCACCTTTTTTTTTTGTCTTTTCTTTTCTTATGTGATGAATCCTATTTTTTTTTCTTTATTATTCAATTTTCATTTCCGGTCTCTCTTTTGTTCTTGTGGTTTAGTGAGCTTTCGTGTAGCTTTATTTCAGAATCGTTGATTTATGTTGGGATTTGCTGTGTCTCTTTGTTTAAGCATACCATATTATGTGCTGTTAGCAGTTCCGTTTTTTTCGCCCTAGTTTGAAGATCTTACAGGAATAGGTTTCATTGAATCAAGATGACCCATGTCTTCTATGAGTGAAAAGTTTAGGTTTTTGGCCTAAGTAGTTTAAATGGTTTCACTAACCATTCTATGATGAGCGTTTAGCTAGCACTAGTGAGAGAGTCATGAGTGTCACTGTCATTTCGAGGTGTCGGCTCATTTTATCATTATACCAGTAGGTTCTGAATTTAAATTCCTACTTGCTCCAAATTAGTGTTATGACATGGGTATGGCATAAACATAAGCTTTTTGATATTCACATGCTATGCTAGGATTCGGAAGACACTTCAATTTTCATCCTCCTATGCCTATGGAACTTGCCTTCTTTATTTCCTTTTAATTAATCTTATGATTTGGAATTGCATTTTTATATATCACTTCATCATGCTACCGAGGTGTTTTTAAAATATGGGAGTGGGATGAGTCATGAGTGTCACTGTCATTTCGAGGTGTCGGCTCATTTTATCATTATACCAGTAGGTTCTGAATTTAAATTCCTACTTGCTGCATTGAAAGTAAATTTATCATTTAAATGTTTATGTTGCATTTGTTTTTGGCTCATGATATGGAAAGCATGACTGCATGAATGTTGGGGAATATTTTAAAGTCAGTTCTTGAAGCTATAGCATGTTAGGGGTGTGAAAGTTGTTGTTAGGAGCTAGTAATAACAGAATACTATGAGGCTCTTGTTGCATTGTGGCTTATGCCTTATGTCAAATAATGAAATAGACTGGCTAATTAATGTGATAATATCATTAATTATATTAACGAGCTTGTAGTCCTATCCTTAGGAGATACTTCAAATTGAAACAATAGAAAGAATGTGTAAATGTTGTATCCATGATCGGGCAGACTCTACCAGCGTTTTATATATGATCTTTGGGTGTGAGATATATGGAGTAAGCTATTGTAGCTTTAACTATTTCATTCCTGTGAGGCAAAGCTTTACTAACCAGTTCATAAGCTTTGTAGTTCAAGGTTTCTCAGTTTTCCAGGACCGAGACATTAGTCCTTGACCTCATCACTTCCTATAGTTTTATGATATTTATCTGATGATGTGACAAAACAGGATTCTGAAGCCTATAATGTAGGTGGTGTATTTATCACTTTTGGCCTTATACTGGTATGGGGTAACTTGTTAAATTGGAAGTTATTTGGAGGTAGTCAGTTGTCTGCTCTGATTATTGACTACTACCAGAATCCTTTTCCTACTTATAGACAAGATTGGTTGTAGCTAATGTGAGGACGAGGCTATTTGAATTATTCAAATAGATTTCACTGCTTTCGGCATTTTGCGTAATTGAAGGCATATTAGTTACTAAACTTACAATGAAGCTTTCCCAATATTTTGCTGCAAAATTTTGTATTGTTCCTTGTTTTGCTAGAATTGTAGAGTTTTATTGATTTACTTTATGTGTTGTTCAACTTTCAATTTTGAACTGTACTTATTATGGGTTGTGTATATTCAGCATCTAGCAGGTTGTTGAGAATATGGCCAAGCATCATCCTGATTTGATCATGTGCCGGAAGCAGCCGGGAATTGCCATCGGACGTCTTTGTGAGAAGTGCGATGGCAAGTGTGTGATCTGTGACTCTTATGTGCGTCCTTGTACACTTGTCCGGGTTTGCGATGAATGCAACTATGGATCATTTCAGGGTCGATGTGTCATATGTGGAGGAGTAGGAATATCTGATGCCTACTACTGTAAGGAATGCACACAGCAGGAGAAAGATAGAGATGGTTGCCCCAAAATTGTTAATTTAGGGAGTGCCAAAACTGATCTATTCTATGAACGCAAAAAGTATGGTTTTAAGAAAAGATGATGAGGGTGGATTACTGAGATATCTGTGTTTATCTAAAACATTTATGCTTTGTGTTTTACTCATGTCAGGACCATATGATTTGAGACTTTGTTCTCGTAGACTTTTATCTGATACAATTATTGATAATATAAGTGCATGACTAGTTCAATACTGATCATAGGATCAGCCAGTGTGGAAGTATCAACTACAGCAAGACCATCTTTGTTTGTTTAGTTAGCAACTATTCATTATCCCCGCTGTACTTTTTCAGTTTTTTGTTTTTTCTGTTGCCTTCGGTTTGAGGTGAACTATATTATGTTCTTGTATTTATTATTGTTAAGTTACATATTAGTTGATGTACGAGTAGGGAACCATTTATACTAACTTGGCAACTTTCCTTGTGAGCTAGCTTTCGGGATGAAGTTCGGTCAATTATTCTAACAAGATCTTAAAGCCTTTTTCAATGTTGGGCCCGACCATAAATGTCCAATACTACAGTCTTGTGAATGGGCTTGTGTTGAGTCTCGCATTGGTTGACTATACGAATAAAGAATCATCTATATTAACTTAGGTAACCATCTTTTATGAGCTAACTTGTGTAGTAGAATTAGATTTAGGTGGTGTTTGGAAGAGCTTATTTAAATTTCTTTTGATTTATCTGATGACATAAACTATTGCAGTGTGTTTGACAGAGTTTATAAAAGTAACTTGTCATCTCATAAGGAGTTTTTGACTTATTTTCATAAGTCACTGGAACAAGCTTATGGAATTTTAACAAGTGCTTATGACCCTTCTGTGTTTTCCCCCTTTGAATCCTCTCCTGTCCCTTTCTTCATAAGCTCTTATGGTATAAGCCCTCATGTGATAAGCTCTTATGTGATAAGCTCTTAATTAAGTTGTTTACCCAAACACGGCCTTAATTATTTTAACAATTACCAATTATGATTGCTAATTTTGTATTATTAAAAGAAGGTTGTCGAAGATAGAAAATTTTCATTGATTTGGTGAAATATTTCATCTTTAATTGTTTAATAAGTGTCCTAACAAAAATAAATGGCCTGATGAATTGTGAACCATAGAATTTTCTGACATTTTTGTCTGTTGAGGGGCAATTGTCCATTGCTTTCTCTTCTCATAGAGCAAGACGACTCATTTTGAACCATTGATGTGGGTAGTCTAGTTCATACAAGGCGTATCACTGTTTTAAGATACTAGGGTGTGTTTGTTTTAAGTATAGTAATATTATTGATGGGAAAGTGAGGGAGGGAATGTAATATGGGAATGTTTGTTTCAAGTATTAAAAAAATATTCTCAGATACTTTTTATTTCGAGGAATATTATTTATACATGATGTGTTCTCTTCTTATTCCCATCTTTTTTTGACAGCTTCTTATTCCCATCTTAAAGGGTGAGAATCTAACATTATCATGGGAATAAAACTCAACTACCTATAACTTTCCACTCCCACCTCATTTTATAGGGGTGTAAGACCCGAACCAATGACCCGATGAACCCGACAATCCAAACCAAACCAATTAAATTGGTTCGGATTTTTTTTATGTTCGAGTCCGAACCGAACCGAACCAAACCAAATTCGATGGTGATTGGTTCGGTTCTTGGGTTCAAGGATTTTGGAACCGAACCGAACCAATTACTATATTTTAATATTTACATATATATTTTAATAGTTTAATATTTATTATATGTATTTTTTATATATTTTAATATTTATATATTTAATATTTATATATATTTTGAAATTAAATAATTTTTGGGTTCGAACCGAACCAAACCGAACCAACTCTTTCTTGATTGGTTCGGTTTGGTTCGGGTTTTGTAGGAAAAAATGTCAAAACCGAACCAAACCGAACCAAACCATTTTTGATTGGTTCGGATTTTTTTCTCATCTAAAGCCGAACCAAACGACCTGTTACACCCCTATCATTTTACTATATTAATTTGTATTATTAAATTATAAATTAAATAAATTATAAAAACATTCCTAGGAATTTAAAATACTTACCAAACATATTAGGAATAGCATTCCTGGTAATAATATTTCAAGGAATATTATTTCAAGGAATATTATTCTCAGGAATATGATTTTATACCTTGAAACAAACGCACTATAGAGCTATGTATTGAAGTATGATATACTTTTTTAACATAACGTTAGTATCATACTCTTAAACACACTCCTCTTAACACACCCTTTATTATTGGGTGTATTTCTTGTGAGACCAGGACGGATCCACTTGGAACTTGGGAGGGACCTGGCCCCCCTTGACTTTTAAAAAAAAAAAACTTAATTTACTATATTTTAATTTAAAATTAATAATAAGCTTATAAACTATTTATGATCTATGTCATTAGTTGGTAAAAATAAAAAAAAGTAGAAATTTATCATCTTGTATATAAAGTGGTAACTCTTATTCTCTCACTTCTTGTTTTTACAATTACTACAAATTGATTTTTTAAATTATGAGTATAGTCTCGACTATACTTCGCAACAAGATGATAGATGAATTTGCGACTGATTGTTTGAGTAGGCATAGATTAAAAAAGAAAATTACTAAATTTTTTTGTGTAGATTCAATTATAGATGATTTTTGTGACATGCATGAAAGACGTTATGTGTTTTGATAAATTACTAATATAATTAATATGTTGAACATATAACTATCAATATTTTGAATGCAGTTTAATGCATATATATTTATTGGATGGATTATGATGTTTTGGTCGGCCCTCCCTATCATCGAAGTTTGGCTTTATCCCTGTGTGAGACTCACCAAAACATATGATCCAACATAAAATCCATCCAATAATAGATAGTGTGTTGATGAATGTGATAAAGAGTGTGTTTTTAGCATTTTTTTACTTTTTTTTAATAGCTATTTGTTGACGTTGAGGTGCTGGTAGGGGAAATAGTTGCTTTGTCTACAGCTAGAAAACTTTGCATCAAATTTTTAAGGCTAAAGAATCTCAACCCACGATTTGTATTCAATTTAATATTTTTGCTGCATTTGTTTTCTAGAAGGAAAGGGCTATGTATGCAACTCTGTGGTACTACTTTGGAAAGTGCATTCTGCATTAACTCTCTCAATTCGTAACTGATTTTCATATTGGCGTATCTGTTTGGGAGTTTGGAAGGGAAGGAAAGTGAGGGGATTAAAGGAGAAGGAAGGGAGAGGGAGGGGAGGGGAATGAGAGTATTATCCCTCCCCTTATTTGTGAGTGCATATTGTACAAGGGAAAGTAAATGGAGGGTTTATAGTATATTTTTACAATTTTACCTTTATTTTAGAAAATTAACATAAGTGATATTTGTTAAATAATATTAATGCACCTTTAAAAATAAATTTAATAGTAATGCAAAAAAAATTATTCATTTTCCTCTAAAAATTGGGGTAAACCTCCCAAAAAACCCCAAATTGGGGTAAACCAAAAAAATTGAGGGGAGGAAGGGTTTGGGGGGTTTTCTAAAATCCTAAAAAACTTCCCCTCCAAATTTTTGCACTCACAAACAAAGGAGAGGTTCTCATAAACCTTCATTTTCTCTTACTTCCCCTCTTAAACAAGACTCGCAAACAGACTTTAGTGAGGATGTTTGAATTCCACTTGAAGCTACTAAAAAACTATTTTGGTTCTTTATCTTATTTTTTAATTTCAGTTTGATCTTTTAAGTTTAAAAAGTTCCTGTTTGGTCGCTTAATGTGAATTAGTGATATCAAGTGAGTCCTTTCTTTTGGATTTTGAAAAATCTTGTCGAAAAATGAAAAAGTGATCGGAAAATGAAAAACTCATGTTTCTCTCTCCCTCTCTATGTCTCCTTCTCTCTTTCCCCTCGCTCTCTTCCTTCTCTTCCTCTCTCTTACTGATTTGCGACTCAAATCATCAGAGAACAAGAAAATTTAAAAAGGAGGTAGAAAAGAAAATATAATCATCAATTCATCACATGTATAATCTTACAAAACAATAATAAAGTGTATAAACTAAAAAGCAACTTTGTACAATTACTGGAACAGCCTTTGGCTGTAATGTTTGCATCAACGGTTGAACATTTTGCAACCTACGACGCGAAAATCAAAATAGAGAGAATACTTAATACATAAACCAATTTGTCATCACCAGAAATATCACATTTTACTACCTAATTTAAAGAAAGGATCATTTTGAAAATACACAAAATCTTCAGAAAAGGTACTTTGAGATGGCGTGGGGAGGACACAACAATGTAGTTTTATTCCCGGAAGGAAAAAAATGTAACATATAAAAGCAAGGAGCCCAACCATATTCTGCTTTCTACAATCATCTCTAGGCTAACAATTTATTAGGGTTGCCTAAAAAAAATAAAAATTATTAGGGCTGTTTTTACATTTTTTATAGGTTTTACTCTCCTATATGTTTTTTGGCTCTCCAAATCGTGATAATGACGTAATTCGTTTTTTTAGTTTCCAAATCCAGAAATGCAAAGCTAGTTTGGGGTTTCTAAGAGAAATATCGCGATTTATCTCCATTCATATGTTTCTGTTTAAAGAATGTAAGTATGAGTTCTTTCCTCTTTAGTTTATACTGGTGAAATTTTTTAGTTTCCAAATCCAGAGAAGCAAAGTTAGGGTTTCTAAGAGGAAATAATTTCGTGACTCCTTTCCATTATCATGTCTTCTTTTGAAGAAGGTACACATATTCCGTTCCTTTTTGGTTTTCAAATCGTGATACTAATGAATTTTCATTTTTAATATGCAAATCCAAATAATATACAAAATTTGGGATTTTTAAGAGTTAATATGGTGATTTTTTTTTTTCATTCTCATGTCTCCATTTGAAGAATGTAAGTATAAATTCTTTACTTCTTAATTATCGTCTAGTGATACCGATGGAGTTTTCTTTTCAGTTTGCAAATCCAATTGATACACAAAAGCTAGGGTTTATAATAGAGTATTGAGATTTTTTCCATTCTCATGACTCCCTTCAAAGGATGCAACTATGAATTCTTTTCTTTTTAGTTTTCGAATTGTAGTATTGCCAAAAGATTTGACTACGTTCTTTGTTGAATATAATTTTCTTAATTTGTTTTGTTTTGTTTTGTTTTTTTGAATCAGCAAGTTTGAGCACTGAATATAAGAAATTAAGTTTTTTTTAAATGGAAAAAAATATAGCAAGGGATACCTTTAATATCACTTCAAAAATACTACTATATTTACTTACTCCCTTCGGTCTCTATTGTAAGCAAAAATTAAATGGGACACACATATTAAGATAGTTGATCTCATTTAAAAGGGTCATTGAGAATAAAAAGTTAAGTTTGTTACCTAAATTACCCTTCCTCTTATTTATTAAGCTTGTGTTATTGAGAATAAAATGTGTCATTGGAAAACAAAACTTGTATTAAATGAAGAGTATTTTGAGAATAACTTCATTAAATGAGAAGAAAGTAGTTGAAATTTGCTTATATTTTGGACCAAAAAATTTGGAAATTTTTGCTTATATTGTGGACCGGAGGGAGTACCATTTTAAGAGAGTCTTAAATAGTGCTCAACTCATCAAAAAATAAAAAAGATAAATAGCGCTCAAGAGCGTTATTAATATTAACCCAAAAAACACTATTCATTTATGGGGTAGTTGACTGTTGACAATTTTTTTTTTGTTGAACGATGTAGTATTCAATTTTTAGTAACGTAGTCTAATGTAGTCAGTATAGTCATTAATTTTCACAATGAATATTTTTTTTGGGTAATCTACAATGAACATTTTAAAGGGTCATGCCAACGAATGCCTTAAGGGCACTCTTTAAAGAATCAAGAATATATATATTTATATTTATTTGAATATGTAACTTCCAATGAAAACTTTTTTTCTTGATTCTTTAAAGAGTGCCCTTAAGGCATTCGTTGGCATGACCCTTTAAAATATATATATATATATATATATATATATATAAACTGGAATATTGAATACACCAATTTCCTATGTAAACTTTAATTTCTAGGTTCCTTAACGAGTTTCCTTAGCATTTTTCTATTTTAAAATACACCACATATCTTATTCTAATATTGTAATCAATATAGTAATTAGTTTTCACAATAAATAATTAAAATCCACCACATATATCCAATAAATGTCACGAAACCGTTTTTTATTACAAAAAACAAAAAACATAAGTAGAGTAATAACTCATTTTGACGATATATACTAGGACAATTTTGAGGTCTTCTACGGTTCTACAACTGAACTTTGCTGGTAAGAGTTTGAGAGAAATGGCTGATGTCGCTCGGCTATGCTTGTTCTCCCTTTTGCTCACCTTTACGGTCATGTGCTTCGGTAGGGACATGCCAAAAGGTAATAAGGTTTCTCCCTTCTTTTAAATAAGAAAATGGAAAGGATAAGTGTTAGTGTTTATGTCATTTTCTGATGTAAAATGTATTGGTTTTATGAATTTTCTGATGTTTGATGCAGTTGTCCATAGACACATCCCTGATGCTTTTAAGTTAAATCAAGCATTAATAATTTTTTTCTTCTTGTAATCTTATCTTATTTTCATAATTTGAATATGGAATTGTCATGCATTGGTCAATTTCTCCACCACTCTCATGGGTAGAACATCATATGGAAAGTTGTTTTCAGAGGCGAAAATAAATGAAAAAAATGAAGAGCATAATAGAGAACCTAACGCTTGAGAAATAAACTATTTCAATTTTCAGTTCTCGTCATATCTCTTAAATCTGATTTGAATAGGATCTCTATATTGTTAACTGAAATTCAAGTAACAAAATGCTAATAATTTTTTTTAATGCTCTCTTTCTAACACACTCTCATAATGCTTGAAATTTACATTCACATGGATTCTTCACAAGTGTGGAAGTCACATAAATTAATGGGACCCGACCCATTTCCAAAATAATGGAATCCATTTGAATTTGGGATGAAGAGAGTGTGCTAAAAAAAGTGTTAGAGAGTATGCTCGTCAGTGAAGTAGACATATATATGCAGAAATGGTGTTTAATCCAAATTTTATTTAACAAAAAAAAGTTGTGCTTCTCTGTTGAGGGTTTTGCTGAGGGGGTGAATTGGTGAAATCCCAAGGTGATTTATTAACAAAATTAAATAATAAAATCAGATGAAAATCTTATCTAGCTTGATTAATTGTAGCCACTGCATTATAATTCTAAGATTAAGAAAATGATAGGGAATCAAGTTAAGATTTTAAATGTCATTTTGTTCTATTATGCATCCGGTATAATTCCACTTCTACTATTTTATTTGCTGATCGCTGGCACGTTGACTTTAAACAGGGAACCAAAATAGGCTACACGACATAGAGGACTATGGAGAAACAGGGCCTAATCCTAAACATGACCCCAAAATTCCGCCTCCACCACCAGGTGAGTAGTAGTTATCCTATCCCCACTATTTAAATTATCCCATAAATTCGTAAACAATTTTCGAAAATCAGATTCCTACTGTCATCTCCATAGCGTTGTTAACACAGTTTACAATCACAACATGAATTGTAATTATTTGAGCTGCATTTTTCTCACTACCTGAGTATATTACATCATTTGTAAGATCTCAAAAGGCACATTTTTTAATAGAAAACTCTTAAGACACATCTCTTATAAGATTGCAACAGCGACCATTTTTGGTAGGAATACTAGTGGCATATCTTTTTTTAAACACTCTTCAATATATTCTTTGTGATTGCGATAAGAAATTATTATTATTATTATTATTATTATTATTATTATTATTTTACAATCGATAAGAAATTAGGTTGATACACCCTTAATCTTCCACTTTACATTTTTGCATTTTTCTCACTATAAAGGACCCTAATTCGAATCAATATATAATTTTTTTTTATTGGAAATCACACCTTTTCAATTTTTACTATATTTATTGAATACATCATTTTTCAATAATTTTTTTTATTTAACCAGTGACCGGCCATCTCCATCCCAGCACCCCATGTTTTTACTTTTTGGGTTCTTAAATGGGTCCCACCTTGATACATCACTCATTTTTTACTTTTTATAATTTAAGCATTTAAACTCTCCAACCCAGAAACTAGGGGTGTTCGCGGATTGGATTGAATCGGTTTTGAGCTAAAAAATCATCTGATCCAATGATAAAAATAACATGCGGTTTGGATTGGATCGGTTTGGATTAAATTGGATAATTCGGTTTTTGTCATCCTTTATTTTTTTTCTTATGTCAAGTGTCCTTTCTACTTATTTAATGGTGGACAAAAGATAATTTTCATTGAAGGAAGCTAGTTTAGGGTGTCCAATACCAATTTTAACCTCTCTTTATACTAGAAGAGTAAAACCTTTATGAAAGCCAACAACTATTTGTTTCTTTTTAACCGTTATTTGATTTGATAAAGAGTGAGGAAAAATTTAGAGAATTCTTGACAAAATATTGGGAGTTTGAGAAAAATTAATTATTGATTTTTTTTTCACACGTTCCTTTATGTTAAATATTCTTTTATGTTAATTCTCTATATCTACTCCCTTATCCTATTTTTTTCCTTGAATAACCTACAAAGAAATTGTAGCTAATTATTTTTCAAATTACTTAGTTGATTTCCTATTTTTCATGTTTACTCAATTAAGTATATATATGCTATGCATCAAAAAATTTAGCAAAATATAACATCAAAACATTAACATTTATTTTAAATAATCTCATACATGTCATTCCAACAAAAATATTAAAGAGAATGAGGGTTATAAAAGTATGAAAAACAATGTTTAAGTATGAGTAATACTATAATTTCAAAAATAATAGTATATGTCTATAGTAGATTGGTTTGGATTGGATTGAATTTTACTAGGGGATCCAAAATCCGATCCAATCCAATTTAAAAAAGCGGTTTTTCAATTTTCGGTTTTTTTGGTTTTTGGTTTGTTCGGTTTTTGCGGTTTAAATCGGACTGGATCGGTTGATGAACACCCCTACCAGAAACTATAAAAAAGTTCTTAAATGGGTCACACCAACAACCCCACATCCTTATATTTCATCAATAATTTATTTATTACCCATATTTCTATATATTTTTTTATATAAAGAAAGTGCAAATGGCCCACACAATGAGTTAAGGATCGGTGCTTCCACAAGCACCTCTCCTTAATAAGCACCGGTCCTTAAATTTGCTCCAACCATACGGTGCTTATAAGCACCGGTTCTTGTTAAGCAAGAACCTCATTTTCAAAGCCGTTGGAGATGGCCTTATGCACTTGTTAGCATTTGCATTTTTAAATTTGGTCTCTAACCTCCTCTGTTTAATATTTCTGTGTATTTTTTATAAAACCAATACTTATAACATGACCTACAACAAATTGCTCAAAGAAGTGTGGTGTAATTAATTTGGATGTTCCTTTTACAGGGCACTTGAAGTTGCAAATCAATGTGGACGACTATGGAGGAACAGGACCTAATCCTAGACATGATACACCACCTCCTCCTCCAACGAGTAATTTGGATGTTGTTTTTACAAAGCACCCGAAGATGCAGATTAATGGGGACGAGAATGACTATGAAGACCCAGGACCTAACCCTGGACATGATCATCCACGCCCTCCTCCCCCTCTTCGATAAGTGAAGAAAGTACTGTCCTAAAACTATCCAAATTTCATTGAGTTCAATCTCAGATTGCTCAATTTTTCATAAATGAAACTGTGGTAGTTAGATGGTGAATAAAAATGGTGAATATAATAAAAGAAGTCGTATATTTGGAAGAACATATGAATAGATTGAAGGTTAAAATGTACTTTTAGTCGCTCAAGTTTTTTACTTTGACGAACATGGTCCCTCTAATTTTTTTTTGAGCGATTTTAGTCCTTGTAGTTTTCAGACGTTGCAATTTTTGTCCCACCGTTAAGTTGCTGTAAAAAAACTAATGGAAAATGCATATGTGACAAATGGTTCCCCACATAGCTTCATGTGGCATGCATTACTGGAACCAAAAAATATTTAAATAATAAAATTAAGGCTAAAATGCACTTTTAGTTCCTCAAGTTTTCTAATTTGATGAAAATCGTCCCTCTATTTTTTTTCCAAGAACAAATTTAGTCTACATAGATTTCAAACATTGCAATTTCCATCTCTCCATAAAGTTGTTGTCAAAAAACTAACATAAAGTGCATACATGGCAAACGGTTCGCCACGTGACTCCATGTGGCATGCACATTTGCAACGAAAAATATTAAAATAATAAAAATAAAAGAGTAAATGCCCGAATTGATCCCTGGATTTTTTCAACGACCCACATTTAATCTCTGGAAAAAAAAAACCAGATAGTCCCCCAAATTTACCAACGTGAGACACGTCAGTCCCTCCATCTGTCTTCATCCATAGACCCAAATTTACCAATGTGGGACACGTCAATCCCTCCATCTGTCTTCGTCTTTCGTCCATAGACCCAATTTTACCAACATGGGACACATTAGTCCCTCCATCTGTCTTTGTCTATAGACCTCCGTTTAGTTATCTATGTAGCACGTTAACTTGCCCAGCAGACCCATTATTCAATTTCCAACATGTATTACTTTTTAAAAAACAAAAAAGATGCTGTGAAATCTCGTGGCTTTGTTTTGCTGCTTCTGCAAGCATAATTGGGTGTGACCAAGGAAGAAGATGACTTTTGTAACACCCCGATTTTCACTGTTTTCTAATATCAGTAATAAATATACAAATGTTTATATTTTTATCCGAGACTTAGAAAATGATTTTGGATAAACCAAGGTCATTTCCATGTTACACTTAATATCATAATGTTGCGATGAAATTTTGGGTTAAAAATTCAGACGGAACCCGGTCTGCATTTTCGCCGACAATAAAAGTTTACCACTCAGAAAACCTAATTTTAATTCGTGAACGATATCATTAGTGTTTTTATCATATTTGCTACGATATTGGAAGTTTTGAAATTTTTCGCGTAAAAATATAATATTATATTTTCTGCGGGCGAAAACTTCAAAATATCTTGAGGAAAACCTGAGTCGGGTAAATAACGGAGCTAGATACGGAGCTGAGGTAACTGATGTGACGAGCATTTATGACGATCCTATCCGAGTCATAATGGCCATGATGGCACATAAATGCCATTAGATATTTTCATGGTGAAATGACCATTATACCCTTGGTTTCCTATGGAAATTACAAGGCATGCCATCGGAATTTTGGGACCATTTTACCCTCCCCCACACAGCTGCCCCCTTCATTAGCACACTTAGGCAAATTTTGTGTCACTTTACTTCATTTTCATCACACAAAAACCCATTTTCTCTTAAGAACATCTAAGAACTCTTTTGTGATTTTGTGAGGAACTTGATCAAATCTCATCATTTCTTCAAGCATCAAGAGGTGATTTCTACTCTCTATGATCAATCATGAACTCTTCTTCATTCATTTTGTAAGATTTATCCATGAATCATCATGTTCTTCATTATATTCAAAGTTCATGATGCTTTCTTCAAAAATTCATAGAAAATTGTAGAAAAATCCATTTGATTTGATACCAATTGCTATGAACTCATATTGATGTCTATGTTCATAATCTAGAAGCATTAACTCAAAAGAAATTTCCTCCCTATTTTTTTTTTTCATGTATGGCCGAAACCCTCACTTTTGGGTGTACATGGGTTTTGCTTCAAAAACTTGTTAAATGATCATTGGTTTCATCTTCTAATCCATATGGTTATTGAATCCAAGTGATTAGGAAAACCAAAATCAAGTCCTAGTCTTATTTTTCTAAGAGGGCCGAAACCCTAAGTTCTTGGCCTACATGGATTTTGATTCAATTTTTGTCTTGTGACACTTGAAATCATCTTTATACTATCCATGTTTGTTGAATCCAAGAGATGAAAATCAAATGAAATTTCTAACCCAAATCTTATGTTAAGGCCGAAACTCTAACTCCTTGAGTTAGATGAGTTTTGTTCAATGTTCTTGGTTCATAATCATTGATTATGTCTTCATCATGTTTAAGGATCATAAATCCATGAGTTAGAAAATTTTTAACATCCCTAGCCTAATGATTTAGTGAAAGGCCGAATCATAGACCTCATGAACTCAATGAGTGTGTTTGATTTTGTTAATTTTTGGTTATGATTTTTGATGAAGGATCAATCGGTGTTTAGTCGATCTGAGCGGTACGAAGGAAACCAGATCCGAATCAGAAAATCGTTCGTAAAACTGAAACTTGAATCTTCAAGAGGTAAGGGGAGTTCACCTGAGGAGTTTAAGATAGCCATAGGCTATTTTAGAGTTGTCTGTAATTTATCTGTTGTGTTTTTAAATTGCTATATGTTTTGGATGGGATATGTTGATTTGTGTGATTATAACTGAATTGTTCAGTTATAATTGTGATGCATGCAATAAATTGTGATGTATGCTATACTGGATTGTGATGAAATTATCTGCTGTTGAGTGATGGATTGAGAAACCTGACAGTGGTCAGTGTTCAATTTAATTTGAGGATAAAAGCTTGATAAGCTTATAAATTTAATCAAAAAGATTAAATTGTGGAAATTTGAATGAAAGTGGAAAAAATATTATTTTAATAATATTTTTTGTGGAAAATGGGTCAATGAGTGACAGTAAGTGCGGAACTGAGAAAAAATTCCACATGTGTTAGTTTTTCCAAAATAAATTCAATTATATTATAAAATGTTATTTAAATTAATTAATTTATTAAAACAGTATAATATTGACATCAGAATGATTATTTACAACAGAAAAATCATTTTGATTTATGAAGGAATTTTTACGGCATAAGTTTTGGAAAAACAATTTTATTTTGTTACAAATTTATTGGAAAAAGGACTTTTAAAAAGTTGATATTTTTATGAGAACGATTTTCAAGAGTGAAAATAATTCCGTCAGGGAAAGGAACTTATTTACTATTTAACATTTTATAAACGTTTTTAATAGAAAAGAATTTCTATAAAGGAGTTTTATTCAGTGAAAATAATTCCGTTAAACTTGGATAAATTTTTGGAGGTTTTAGTTTTGTATTTGTGGTTTCACTGAACGAAAGGTTTTTAAAGAAACAAAATGAACCTAGTGACCGAGACGTCGGAATTCTAATGTTCACGTAGATCAGGGATCTGTGTCAGTGGACTGAGTGTCATGTAAAAGTTTTTATGGACTGAGCATCCTAAAATTGATATGAGGAACCTGAATCTCATATCTGTAAGCCTAAAACTGGTGCATCAGTTTTGGGCTTTACGATTGAGCACTCAGACTTTTATGTCCCGTGTTGAATTTTAAAACACTTGGACTGATGTGTCCTGTGTTTGTTTAAGGTGAAAAAGTCTTAATATAAAATTAAGCATGGTCGTGAGCTTTGAGCTTCTACAAGGGAAGAATATGATGAAAAAGAAAACAAGGCGAGAATAAAAGTTTTTCTCATGCATTAGTTGGCAAACGTGCCATGTGTTGAAGTATAAATCATTGAGTCCTGAGTGGGCCAATGAATCTTTAATGGACTATGTTTCCACTTAATGTGATGACCATTGTGTTTTGAGTGGGCCAATGGGTTATGGACAATAAACTCCATTTATCGCAGTAACCATTGTGTCCTGAATGGGTCAATGTGTTACTTTTTTTGAGCAATAACCATGGTGTACTGAGTGTGGGCCAATGTGTTATATGTTTGTTGGACATTGTTTTATTTTGTTTTTACAATGATCCATGAAAAGAGCTTGATCTGCTTAAAACGAAACAGAAAATTGTGGGATCTCCGGAGATTAGATATCAAATTAGAGCTTGAATATCGAAGTGTTATGCATTTTTATAAAATCGCTATGACTGTCAGGTATAAATCCCATTGATGAAATTATTATGCTGTTTGGATAATTTTCCATATGTTGTGAATATCATATGTTGTTTTGCGTGTCGCACATGTGATTGTCTTATCAAAACTCATATATTGGTATCTCACCCTTGTATATTTATTTGTTGTTTTCTCTACTATGTGGAATATATATATATCTGAGTACAGATGAATCTGGACGGGATGGATCTGAACTTCTCAGGGGTCAGATCCCTGACGTTTGACAACGCGGACGACGGTGGTGCTTGGGTGATTAACCCGGGAGCTCGAAGTGCCACCTACACCGGTCCGATCAGGACTATCTCTGGGACAATGGCAGCTGGGCCACAGCTTCGTGTTCACAGTATGGAGACTATTGAGGTCTCACTACCTCCCATTTGGATGATTCTGCAGCATTTGGTGTAGCATGGGGACTTAGAACATCACCCTCCCCGCATGTTCAACATTTACAGCAGGTAGCCCTAGAGTCACCTCCAGGGCCAATAGTCTTGATCCCGGAGGAGGTGCAGGAGGAGATGGAGGAGGATCCTGAGGAGGATCTGATGGTTGATTTGGACTATGTTCCTCTAGAGGATGGTGTAGTCCCGGATGTTGGAGAAGGGGTTGAGGTATCCTCTCCGAATAATGTCTATTCTGGACTTCCCAACGGGTTTCATTAGTATCGACCAACGGTAGGATGTGGTTCCATTTTTTTGGAATAGTGGGGCTTTTGATAGTCTGACTTTCTGGCTACTCAGAGCCATCTTTTTGAGTTGTGGTTCTAGACTCCCACTATTGTATAGTTATGTTGTTGTTAGTTTTGTTATGTCTTTATGACAATAGTAAGTGACCTGGTAGGATGAAGGTCTTGTGTAAAACTCTTATGATGGTGTTGGTTGTAGGTCAATTTGTAAAAGAGTAACGAAAAATGTTATCACCAATTTTGAAAGGAATAAGTAATTAGAAAACTTATTTTCCGAAAGTAACCAGCAACATGTTATTTCTGTAAGTTTATTCCGCAACAAGTTACTTAAATGTGATACCCTAAGGAGGGGGTGTCGCAACTTTATCCATCTTTTACATTTATAATGGCTAAAATACATTTTTGGTCCTTTATTTTTTAGTGAAAATTCGTTTTGGTCCTTTATCTTTTAAAATATTCATTTTGGTCCTTTATCTTTCAAAAATGACTCAAAATGGTCCTTCCGTCAGATCTGTCACCGGATTCCGTTAATGACCCACCGGAGACCCGCCGGAATCTGGGTATTTAGCCGGAATCTGGGTAGAAAGGGTTTGTGTATGCTCTTGAAGGATTTTTTGATAAGGAAGTGGAGAAGATATGGAAGTTGAAAGGATTTGATGATGGGAACTCTTTGACAAATCTCTTATGGTGGATTCACAGTGGAGGTGTTGAATAGGAGGATGGAAGCCAAGTCCAATACCCCATTTGTGAAAATAGGAAAAGCAAAACAATGATTCAGAGATGGCTTGGACCACCACGTCACAGATCTGGTGAACGAGCAAGACCCATAGCCGTGCGTGCCCCCCAGTTCCTCCACGACGCAGTTCTGCCTCTGTTCAGATCCACCGTTTGGTCATTTGCCATTATCTCAAAGTTCTCTCATGGTCATTATCTCAACACTAACCTGCAAAGATTCGATTTTTAGCTATCAAATTAAAGTTACCATTACATAATAAAGAAACCCAGTTTACAGTGTTCGTCAAAATTCAAAGACCAAGCAAGAGGAGGAGGAGGAGGAGGAGGAGGAGGAGGAGAGGAAGAAGAGGAAGGGGGAGGGGGAGGGGGAGGAGGAGGAGGAAGAAGAAGAAGAAGAAGAACGATTTAAGGGCATTGAGTTAGAAGAATGAGTTCATGGGCATTGAGATAGGAGAATTTGCAAAAGGTAGATTATAAGAATATGATAGCAACAATGTCTTATTGTATTGGCCATTATCTCAAAATTCTCTCATGGTCATGGAGATCACATCTCCTACTTCTAAGTTTTTGAGAAGAAGAAGAAGAAGAGCCTAGGGTTTAAAATACCCAGATTCCGGTGGAAAATGCCCAGATTCCGGCGGGTCTCCGGTGGGTCATTAACGGAATCCGGTGACAGATCTGACGGAAGGACCATTTTGAGTCACTTTTAAAAGATAAAGGACCAAAATGAATTTTTTAAAAGATAAAGGACCAAAACGAATTTGCACTAAAAGATAAAGGACCAAAAAGGTATTTTAGCCCATTTATAATTTATGATAAATATTAATATAATTAATTTTTTTTTATTAATTTTACATTTTTTGGATCCATTTGTGCATGCCACGTGGAGCGATGTGGCAAGCCGTTTGCCACGTATGTATTTTACGTTTTTCTTTTTGTAGCACTTGATGTAGGAATGAAAATTATCACGTTTGAAAATTATGAAGACTGAAATCGTTTAAAGAAGAAAAAAAAAGAGGGACGATTTTTATCACATTAAATAACTTGAGTGACTAAAAGTGCATTTTAGCCTTATTTTTATTATTTTAATATTTTTTTGGTTCTAGTTGTGCATGCCACGTGGAGCCACGTTAGTTTTTCGACAGCAACTTAATGGAGGGATGCAAATTGCAACATTTGAAAACAATGGGGGGGACTAAAATCGCTCAAAAAAATTAGACGAATCATTTTCACCAAAGTGAAAAACTCGAGGGTAGGGGTAGGAATAGGTCAGACCGCTCGTCGGGGGCCTACGACCTAGCCTATTTAAGGCCTAGCTCGGCCTAGTCTATTTAGTAAAAAGGTCAGGTCAAGACTTTTTAAAAAAACCTATATAACTAAAGATGTCAGGCCTAATGCTTTAAAAAAAGCCTATTAGGCCTATCAGGCCGATCTATTTAACACATGCACACATAAATATATATGTATAATATATAATATTATAGTAAAAGCCTATTGGCTATGTAGTGACTTACTTGCCTATTTATTTTTGAATGCCTAGTGACCTATTTATTAGTATAAGTCTACCAACTGCTTTATCATTAGAGGCCTACGAGCTTATTTACAAGTGAAGGCCTATGACCTATTTATAGGTGGAGGCATTTTTAAAGGTCTTGTTGATATGTAGGCTTTTAAGTAGGCTTTCAGGGCAGACCAGGCTTAAAGTAGCTAGGCTCAGGTCTTAAAAATTGGCCTATATCTGGCTAATAGGCCAGGCTCGGGCCTCGAGATTAGAATGCAGACTAGGTCTAGGTTTGTCAAGGCCTAACTCAGCCTAGCCTATTCCCACCCCTACTCGAGGGGCTAAAAGTGCATATTAGCGTAGATTGAAAATTCTAAAACTAATTTGCATGTGCTTATGGATTGCAACATTTCTCCATTTGATTGCAATAACTAGAGGTTCAAATCTTGTTTATTTTTAATTATAAAACAACTCTAAATACAATTGAATTTAAATTAATATCTGGTCACATACTCACATTTTTTTTGATCAAGTAGAAACAAAAACAAAACAAAAAGCAACAAAACTAACGAGGAGCCCTTATCCTAGCTACTCCCGTGGTGTCAGCTAGTAAGAGGGAAGACATCTGAGGATGGCAAAACTCCCAGGTAACAAGAAGGCTATAAGAAGAAGATCCCTGCTTGGCCATCCAGTCTGCACATTCATTACCTTCTCTAAGAGTGTGATTGAAAGTATAAGAACCCAATCTTGAGCCATGTAACCACGAATATAATAAACTATAGGAGCGTAAGAGTGGAAAGTTGTGACCTTTTTAGACACCAGATCTAAAGCCAACATAGAGTCAGATAAACACATAACATGCCTATAACCGGCCTCCCAAGTCAAATCCAGACCTTTAGAGATGGCCATAAGTTCAGCCTTTAGATTAGTCTCCAAGTCACAAAAACCAGAAAAATCAAGAAGCCATTCCCCATGCATATCTCTAATAAGACCTCCAAAGCCTGACCTCCTCGGTTCCCTAAGGAGCTCCCATCAACTTTTTGCTTGACAACACCTGCATTTGGAGGAGACCAATACACAACCCATTCCTATTTGTTCCCATTTGTTGGCTCGAAGGCTTTAATGATAGAATCCTTTAAAGTCCAAAACTGAAAATAGTATACCAGTTGCTCCAAGGCACATCATTGAAAATGACTGTGTTCCTGGCCTTTCAGATACACCAACACACAACAATAAAAAGAACCATATTGGAAAAGGAAAAGCGTTCCAAATACCCATGACAGCACATGACAATCCCGAATCATGTGGATTAAAGACTCATTATCATTACCACATTAGTAGGAATACTCTCACGATGCAAAAGCCAAAGGAAAAATTTAAGATTCTCAGGCAGCTTCAACTTCCAGAGATTATACAAGTGCCCATTAACTTCTAAATTATTAAGGTGGTCATTTGTCAACCATCTATACGCATTCCTAGCTGAGTAACACCCATCTATGAATATTAGGAGGAATTTGAGTAGCAAGAATATTGAAATGCCAATCACCATTGAAATAGATACCTTTGACCTGCAAGTGAATGTCTTGTATTTTAACATAAGGGACAAGGTTTGCAATATAATGTTCTTCTATCCACCTGTCGAACCATATAGATGCTTCACCCCTCCCAATTCTTACTTTGAAACCAGATTTCAGCATAGCAGCTGATTTTAGGATGGAGTTCCAAACACGTTATCACAAGCATAATGCCCAGGAACTTTTATCTCTCACTCAAAATATTTTCACCAAGGACTTTCTCAAGACACACACACTCATGCATCATTCATAGGAAGGAGGAAAAGTATTTCACTCAATTCTTGATTGTTCAATCATTTCAATTGATTTCAAAATGGTACATGAGGTTTGCCTTTTATAGGCTAAACTTAACAATTAAATAACATAGAATTTTCTTAATCCCTAAGAAAAACACTTCAAATCCAATTCAACACTACTTAACTATACAATTCAAACTCTACTTCCTTGGTGAGTCAAAGTTCAAGTCAAACTTTACTACTCAATTGGTCTTCAAATTGGTTTGTATCGTGTTTGATTTAATTATCTAACATTGCCTTTGATTTAATTATCTAACATTGCCTCCCTTAAATCAAGCTTGTATCATTCCAAGCATTTTCTTCAATTTGTAAAATAACTCAACCTTCAATCGCTTTGTAAAAATATCTACTACTTGTTCTTCAGTGGGACAATACTTGATCATCACTCCTTTCTCTTCTACCGACTCTCGTATTTTGTGAAACCGAATATCTATATGCTTGGATCATCCATGAAAAACTGGATTTTTATATAGTGCAATTGCAGACTTGTTATCACAAAATATTTCTGCTGGAGTGCGCTGCTTCTTATGTAATACTTCAAGAATTCTTCTCAACCACACTGCTTGTGTAGCACAACTGGTTGCTGCTATATATTCTGCTTCGGCCGTAGAGAGTGCAACAACTAGTTGTTTCTTCAAGGACCAAGATATTGCGCCCGTGCCAAGATGGAATATATACCCTGACGTGCTTTTCCGTGTCTCCATATCTCCGGCCCAATCACTATCTGTGTATCCAACAAGCTTCACATCATTATTATTGGCATAAAAAATTCTATCAGTCAGAGTACCTTTAATATAACGAAGGATTCTCTTGGCTCCTTGTAGATGACAAACACGTGGCTCTGCCATAAATCTGCTTAGTAATCCTACTCCAAATACAATGTCTACTCTAGTCGCGGTGAGATATCTCAGACTTCCGATCAAACTTTTATAATGGGTTGAATCTACCCTTTTGCCATAATTTTCTCTCTTCAGTTTCAACTTTTCTTCGACTGGAGTGGAAATCGACTTTGAATTCTCCATTTTGAATTTCTTCAAAATATCGCCTGCAAATTTCTTCTGAGAAATGAATATTTCATCATTCTACTGAACGACCTCAATGCCAAGAAAATAGGACATTAGGCCTAAATTTGTCATCTCAAAGCATCTTATCATAGCCTCCCTGAATTCTGCAATCACCTTTGGATTATTGTTAGTAAAGATTAGATCATCAACATAAAGACATACAATAAGAATATCTCCAGGATCAACAAATTTAATATATAAAGTATGCTCAAAAGGACATCTTTCAAAGCCATGTTGCACAAAATAGAAATCAATCTTCTTGTACCACGCTCTTGGTGCTTGCTTCGACCCATACAACCCTTTCTTCAAACTGTAAACTTTGTCTTCTTTTCCGCTAACTATATATCCTGCAAGTTGCTCAACATATACTTCTTATTCTAGAGTTCCATTCAGAAAAGCAGATATAACATCCATTTGATAAATTTTCCAATTATTTTGGGCCGAGAGAGAGATAATCATACGAATTGTATCTAATCTTGCAACAGGAGCAAATACTTCAACAAAATCAATACCTGGCTTTTGATTATATCCTTTAGCCACCAACCTCGCTTTAAAGCAATCAATCTCCATTGGGCTTGTTCTTTTTTTTGTACACCCACTTTACTCCTATAGGCCTTTTGTCTGCAGGAAAATCTGTCAGCTCCCACGTTTCATTTTTCTCAAGGGCATGAATTTCATCATCCATTGCTTTTCTTCAATTCTGGCTATTTGAGGCTTCTTCAAAAGTCACTGGCTCACAATCTACAAATAAGGCAAAGTTGATAATTTCTTCATCAGATGGGTCATTATCATTACCCACAACATAATCCTCCAATCTGGCTGGTAATCTACGGTGCCTCTGTTGTCTGTTGGATGTTTTTGGCTCATTAGGTGTTGGAACTCCATGTACATTCTCGTCCTCATAATTGTCTGGAACTACCACTGCCTTCTTCGGGGCTTTCAAAGACCAGTCCCACATTCCTTCTTCATCAAATGTCACTTCTCGGCTGATAATCACCTTCTTCATCTCCGGATTATAAATTTTGTACACCTTTGAGTTTGTGCTGTAACCAATGAAAATACACTTTTCACCTTTGTCATCAAGTTTCTTCCTTAGCAGATCTGGTACGTGGGCGTATGCTATACACCCAAAAACTTTGAGGTGCCAGATTGAGGGTCTCCTTCCACTCCAAGCATCTTCTGGCGTCTTATCACGAACACTCTTTGTTGGACACCTGTTTAGAATATACACCGCCGTAGCAATTGCTTCTTCCCAAAACTCCTTAGGCTTTTGTTTAGATCTCAGCATGCATCTCACCATGTCCATGATAGTTCTGTTCTTCCTTTCTGCAACTCCATTGTGTTGAGGGGTGTATCTAGTTGTAAGTTGATGTTGGATTCCATGCTGCTTAAATAAATCTGCACAGGTAAGATACTCTTGGCCACTGTCTGTTCTAAGTGCTTTGATTCTGAAGCCACTTTGCTTTTTTACAAATGCCTTGAATGTCTTAAAGGCATCACAAGCTTCTGATTTCTGCTTCAAGAAATACACCCAAGTCTTTATGCTAAAATCATCAATAAAAATAATAAACTACCTACAACCACCATGTGTTGGGACCTTAACCATACATAAATCTGAGTGAACAATCTCCAGCAGCTTTCTCGCCCTCCAAGACTTTCCGGTTGGAAACGATTCTCTGTGCTTCTTGCCCATTTGACAAGTCTCACATACTCCATTAGGAATATTCATAATAGGCAAACCAGAAACATATTCTTTTCGTGATAGATAATTCAAACCAGAAAAGTGAAAATATCCAAAACGCATATGCCACAACCAATCATCATTTGGAATTACTTAATTCAAGCAAGAAAATTTTTCATGTTGAATTTTCAAAGGGAATAGATGGTTGGGAGTTTTTTTTACCTTGGCAATGAATCTCCCATTTCTGTCAATCAACGTGCAATAGCCATGATGAATCTGCATGCTGAAACCTTTCTCTGATAGTTGTCCCATTCTCAATGGTTTGTGATGAAGACCAGTAGCATAGAAAACATCAGAGATAAAGTTTTGAGAACCATCCTTCAATCTACTAACAATTCGGCCTTTCCCTAAAATTGGAATATTTGTATTGTTCCCAAATTTTACTGCTGAGCAGACATTTTCATCTAATGAAGAAAACAACTCATTTTTCCCACACCTATGATTACTACAACCAGTATCCAAATACCAGATATTTTCATCATCAGCAGAAATATTGCTTGCCAAAAATAAACTTTGTGGGCCATTAGAATTCTCACCAATATTTTGATAATGATTTTCTGGAACATTTGCCTGATAGTTGTTCTGAGTTCTGGATCTACAGTCTGCAGCTTTATGACCAAACTTCCCACAGTGATAGCAATTAAAATTGCTTCTTTCCTGATAATAATTACTTCGTCCTCTTCCACGGTTGGTAGGACCGAAATTATTTCCACCTCTTCCTTGATTTGGTGGTTTGAAATTGTTGTTTCTCCCTTGGTTGGAGCTATTGTCACGACCTTTTCCTCTGAAGTTACCTCTGCCTCTGCTTCTATAGTTTCCTCTTCCTCTCTATTGTTGAAATCACAACCTCTACATTCTGTACTTTGGCTGGATTCTGCAATATTGTTGAAATTCTCTTGACTTTTCAAAGCTTCTTCATTCACTTTTTCTGTCTTCTCCAAGATTCTGCTCACATGGCTTTCAACGCTTCCCTGCAACTCTGCAATCGTCATGTATCTATGTCATGGGACTCTAGTATTATAGTCACCACATGGTCAAATTTCATCGGCATCGTACATAGAATTTTCTCCACCACTTTACTATTAGGGATGTATTCTCCATACACCCTCATCTTATTGACAAGATCTATAACTCGAGAAAAGTATTGTTCAACACTTTGAGTTGGACATCTCATACCTTTCATATTCTACGCAAGGATTGCAACTTGGACTTCTAGGCTTTTTCTACTCCTTTGTATGATAGCTTCAAAATATTCCACGCTTCTTTGGCAGTTTTGGCATTTGATATTTTGCCAAAAACTGAATAATCAACTCCTTGGTGAATTTGTGACAGCGCCAACTGGTCCCTCCTTTGAGCGGTTGCATCAGCTCCTTCTTGAAATCCCGGTCAACAAAGCTCCAAATATTGTGAGCCTTTAGATGTGTTGACATCAAAATCTCCCAATAATTGAAATCGAGTTTCCCATCTAATTTGGGACCTGACCAAACAATATTGTAATTATTTGCCATCTCTCACTTTTAAATAACACCGACTCTAGACAAATTTTTGGTAAATATGAAAACACTCTTGTTCCTCACAAACACTAAAAAAATTGGTGCTGGACTTAACCAGCTCTGATACCAATTGTTATCACAAGCATAATGCCCAGGAACTTTTATCTCTCACACTCAAAATATTTTCACCAAGGACTTTCTCAAGACACACACACTCACAAAGCATTCATAGGAAGGAGGAAAAGTATTTCACTCAATTCACTAGTGCAGAAAAGGGATTTCACATTGGTTTTTTTTTTGTTTTTCACATCGGTTTTCAAACTGATGTTGAAAAGGCCGATGTGGTTTATTACCACTTTTCACATCGGTTTTAAAACCGATGTAAAAAAGTCTGTTTCAGCAAGCCACAAATCCTTTTCAGCAATTGCCACATCGGTTTTTAAAAAACCCGATGTGGTAACCCCACTTTCCACATCGGTTATTTTAAAAACCGATGTGGAAAACAAAACTTTCAACATCGGTTTTTAATATAACCGATGTGGAAAGTTGGGTTACCACATCGGTTTTTCTGAAAACCGATGTGGAAAATTGGGGTTACCACATCGGTTTTTCAGAAACCGATGTGAATTTTAGTTTTTTTTTTAAAATCATCATTTTCAGTATTGACAGTCCTTTCCCCTGTTTCAGTAATCTAGTAATCCAGATCAATACAGAATCTATATTGTCAACAGAATCATTTTTGTACAACTAAAACACACTAAATTAAAAGATTACTAACAATAAATATATTCAATTACATTCAGACAACAAAGATAATTAGAAACCAAAAAGCTACATATGATATATTATAGATTTCATGTCAAAACATATATCAGTCAAAAGTACACTATAGCTAGTACATAATGCGTTTATATACTAACTACATACAAACTAATGTTGGTACACTTCAAGAAAGAAAGTTGCCCAACGTATCCTTATGTTTTTTATGTCGGCATCAGAGAGTGGAGTCGGATTGTTGAATATCTACAAGTTTAATTGGACATAAGATTATATCTTTTAAGTAATAAACTAAAATTAAACATATAACGAATCTATATATAATTGTTACAACTAATTGTTACCAATTAGCATTTACCTCCTGCTATCTTTCAGTGATACCGGAGGAGATAATTTCGACCATCCACTTCATCACATAGTATCCACATTCCCATGATCCACGTTGTCTATGAGACTACGTACAAATGAAACCCAGTTAGAATATGAGAAATTAAATAGAAATCAATAATTATACCCACTGTGCTTGAAGCGTTTGAACTAATAAATATCTTACGTTAGGAATAATCCATCTAATAGGCCGACGCCTTTCACCACACAGCATGTGGCTTGCATCAATAGACCTATCATAAGAAAATAAACATTAATTAAAGTATATCTAATAGATTTCAGATAATTAAAACAACTTCATTACTGATTCTAACTTATTTTAATGCTTACAGTTTCCATGATGTTCTTCAGTTCATTCGCCGGCCTATTTCCCATCGAGCAGAAGAAGACCACGACATTCACACGAGGGCACAAGATCAACAACTGCCAATGTCGTCTGCATTTGCGAAACAATTAGTGACTAAGTCATATATAGTTATAATTAAATAACTGGTACTTACTTATAGAGATAAGGCGCAAGGTAGAACTGATGATGGTCTCGGGCAACTATATCACGTATGGTGGTGACTGGGTCTTCTGATGCTAGGAGAACATCACCCTGAATAAGCATGGGGTCAATGAACCCATAAAGGGTGAGGTTGCCCTGATTAGCTAACATGCGATGCAGATACCTAATATATTGATAAAACATGTTAATTATCATAGTATTTAAAATTTAGTTATTTAACTTATAAATAAAATGTACTTACGTGCACCATAACGAGATGTGGTGAGCACTAGCCATTTCATGGTCGAGCGCCATCTCCATAAGTTCCTTCTTTGGGATATACAGATCGTCATCCGCCCTGCCATCATGTTCCAACCTTACCAAAGCTGCATCAACCTCCATGGTGACAAGCTTTATAGCAAGACGTTGAAAAACATCACCAGGATCCCCTTTGTCGTTCCCCTAAACAACAAAAAAGATATACATTAGTAATCACAGTTAAGTTATTTCATTCGTAATTAATTGAATGGTCAAATGAATACCTTGGCAGGAGCAGATTTCTCTGGTCTTCCTGGATCTGACCTTTTAGGCAGAATATCATGATGATCATCAACATTCAGCTCACACCTATCAGGGGCGTCATCATCATCATCATCATCATCATCATCATCATCAGGCTGATGAGGAGGATCAAATGAGCCCTTAGTGCTCACATGGACAGAGGGTTGGACACTTGTGAATTGTTGGGACATAGCAGCCATTATTGCCATCTGTTGGTTAAACTGCAGGGTCATCTCCTGTCTAAGCTCATCTGCAATCTCCTGTTTTAGCCGTTCTCTATCTGCAGCAACATCCCTGTGGCGTTGATGTGAAGATGAACCATGGTATTGGCGAATGCCAACGCCCCATCCAACACCAATGACACGGCCCGGGTGGTCTGGTTTACTGATGGCAGCAGCTAAGATATCCTCGCGTCCTCTAGGAACAAAGGTTCCTTGAGTGGCCTGCTCGTCCAAGGCATCCTGCAACATATAAAATATTAGGTCACATTACAATTAAGTAACATTGTTAAAATCACAATTACAATTCAAACTACACATACAATCTTCTCAGCTACTTGGCGGGCCTCCTCAGATGTATATTGTCCCGTTTTTCTTTGTCGGGCCCTCTTCAATTTACGATGGCGTGGGGGTGGAGGTGGATCAACAACTTCAGGATGATTTTCAGCATTAGGATCTGCCTGAGATGCTGCTTCCTGACATGCTTTCTTTTCCTCTTCCACCATGGTCTGAGCAAGCTTTTTATATCCCCCACGAGACAGTACATGGGGGTAGACATTCTTGCTTTGGTTTTCCTGCCCCTTTTTCCTCTTCTCCTGTTATAAATAGAAGACAATTAAATTACATCATTAAATTAATAAAATTAATGAAATTACATAAATTTAGAGACAACTCAAATAAGTTAACCTGAAAGCTGGGATCATGTCGGCTCTGAACAAAGCGATCCCACGTCGCCTGGTCAAGAAACGGGTACACCTCAAGTGGGTTCTTTTCACAGCGTGGATTGAATACATAGTATCTGCCCAGGTCCACCTTAAAACCCCTCCAACGCTCACCAGCATACTTTATCCAACGCTTCTTCATATCCGTCGTATCCGGCAGGTCAAAGGTGAGCTACATTAACAACAAAAGAATCAACGAATTACTGTATGATATTAATAAGATTAAAATAAATTAGATACAAACACAGGACGGAAAAGTATAGATACCAGAATACTCTCCCATATCTGATCCTTCACGCCTTGAGGTACATCTTTCTAACGCTCAATAAGTATGCTAGGCCTGCTTCGAGCAAGGGTCGCCACAAAACTAATAAACTGCTCTGCCATTGGCCCAATAGGATTGAGGTTACAATCAAAGTCGATTGTTATCTTTTGATTTGAACCACGGTTGGCAGTTAAATTCCTCATTCGTGTGGCACGTCTACCCTTTCTACCCGAAGACGGGGTCTCCGACCCACTGCATGAAGGAGGGATATCCTCAGGATCAGCCATGTATACCTGTTTAGACAAAAACAAAAAGTCAGTATGTCAGGATAAATATCAAACATAACTTATAAATATCAATCAACGTAAGCATAACTTATAAATATCAACGTAAACATATAATATGACTTTAAACATAACTCAAACTAAACTTACACTGTGGTCAAGTAGTAACGTTCTCCCATAACCCTTCTTGGTGATCATTACGAGTAGCATGTACATCGTCCACTTCATTTTCCTCATTGAAATTAGGCACCCGTGTTGAGAAAGAAGGAGTGTCAGAAATATCAAGAGTTGAAATCTTGATTTCCCTCACTACTATTATACATGTTTTTTCCCTGGAGAACCACTGACCACCTTTTGTTAGAAGGATCACGGATATAAAACACTTGTTTTGCTTGGGATGCCATGATGAAAGGCTCATCTTTATTACCTACCTTATTAAGGTCTACCAATTTGAATCCTAACTCATCGGTTTGCACACCATTGTTACTGTCGACCCACTGACATTTAAAAACAGGCACTCTAAACTTCGTGTAATCAACCTCCCAGATCTCTTCAATGATCCCAAAGTATGAAACGGATGCCATAACAGGGTTTTTATCTTTCGAACTAGAGAAATGCATGGACTCAGCGACGACCATAACCCCACTGTTTTGCATAGTACTTTTGTCATCCTGGGACTTTGTATAGAAGGAAAACTTATTGATATCGTATCCACTCCAGCATATGACATCAAAGTTAGGTCCCTGTGCTAGCCATTTTAATGTTTCAGAAGCAGTACCATCCTTTGCAATTTTTTCTTTAAACCAGTTCAAGAAAGTCTTATTATGCTTGTTCAAACACCATTTTTCATTCATTCTAGGATAAGTTTCGTTGATGATGCTTTTGTGCTCACATAAGTATGGTTCAACCTCATCAGTGTTATTCAATATATACAAATGTGCTTGAAGCACTTCTTCCCGATCCATGCTCTTAACAGTGATACCTCGTGTACCCTTCCCATCATATCTTCCTTCATGACGAGACTTTGGAAGCCCTACAGGTTCCGCTTCTGACATGTAGTCTGTACAAAACTCAATAGCTTCTTCTGCAACGTACCTTTCAACAATAGATGCTTTGGGACGGTGTGGATTCTTCATATATCCTTTCAAGATCTTCATGTATCGCTCAACCGGGTACATCCACCTTAAATAAACGGGGCCACACAATCTAATCTCCCTCACTAGATGAACAATCAAATGAACCATGATGTCAAAAAATGAAGGTGGAAAATACATCTCCAATTGGCACAAGATAATGGCTGCCTCATTTTCCAAGTCATCCAACTTTTTAGTGTCAATGACCTTGCTACATATAGCATTGAAGAATAAGCATCACCTAGTAATGGCATGTCTGACTTTTCTAGGCAAGATGTCACGAATGGCCACCGGTAGTAGTTGTTGCATCAAGACATGGCAATCATGAGACTTTAAGCCAACTAATTTGAGATCTTTCATTGAGACAAGTCTCTTGATATTTGAAGAGTAACCCTGTGGCACTTTTACTCCCCGTAGACATTCACAGAAACTTCTTTTCTCTTCCTTTGATAAAGTATGACATGCTGGGGGCAAATAAGTCTTCTTATCCCCCACTTTATGTGGAGCTAACTGCTCTCGTATACCCATCGCAACTAGATCCAGACGAGCATTTACACCATCCTTTGTCTTGCCTTGAATGTTGAGAAGCGTTCCGATTAAACTGTCACACACATTTTTCTCCACATGCATCACATCAATACAATGTCTTACATCAAGCTTGCACCAATATGGAAGGTCAAAGAAGATCGACCTCTTCTTCCATATATTCTTCTCAGTAGCCTTCTTTTGGGACTTCCCATAGATAACATTAGTGTTCTTCACCCGTTCATAAACTTGGTCTCCAGTCAAGGCCACCGGAGCAATTGCATTCTCCGGAAGTCCATTGAAAGCTTTTCTCAACCTACAATAAGGATGATTACGTTGGAGAAATCTCCGATGCCCAAGGTAGACTGTCTTCCTTCCATGTTGCAGTTGATGGTAACATGTGCCTTCTTCACATATTGGACATGCTTTATGCCCCTTAACACTATACCCGCACAAGTTCCCGTATGCTGGAAAGTCATTGATGGTGCAAAATAACATGGCACGCAATCTGAAAGTCTCACGGCAATACCCGTCGATCACATCAATGCCTTCATCCCACAACTTTCTCAAGTCTTCAATCAATGGACTCAGATAAACATCAATATCATTTCCTGGCTGTTTTGGACCCGAAATCATCATACTTAACATAATGTATTTGCGCTTCATGCACAACCAAGGAGATAGGTTGTAAATTACCAGGAGAACAGGCCATGAACTATGAATACTACTTAAGTTTCCATATGGATTCATTCCATCGGTAGCAAGTCCAAGCCTGAGGTTTCTGGGCTCATTGCCAAACTCCGGAAACAAACTATCAATTCTCTTCCACTGCAAAGAATCAGCCGGATGACGAAGCTGTCCATCACATTTCCTCTCATCTGCATGCCATCTAATATTCTTTGCATCCTTTTCATTAGCAAACAATCGCGTGAACCGCGGAATTACTGGAAGATACCATAACACCTTCGCAGGAGGACCCTTGGTGACCGCATCACAACTAGAATCATCATCCTTCACTTTGTATCGTGATACCCCACACCTGGGGCACTCGTGCATCTCTTCAAACTCTTTCCTGTACAATATGCAATCATTGGGGCAAGCGTGTATTTTCTTATACTCCATACCCATCGGACACAATATCTTCTTCGCCTCATAGTTTCGGGATGGTAATGTGTTACCTTCTGGAAGCATGTCTTTAAACAACTCAAGCAATTCAGTAAAGCTTTTATCGCTCCACCCATTTCTCGCCTTCACATTGAACAATCTTAACACCGCTGACAACCGTGTGAAATTAGTGCACCCCAGATACAAAGCCACTTCCGCATCACTGCACAAAGTATCATACACATGTGCTCGCCGAAAGGACTCTTGCCCAATATCACGGATCATGTCCTCTAGTCCATCGTCCATATCTACGTCATCAACTTCCTCTCTATCCGACACCCTTGGCCTGTCTAACGATTCACCATGACATATCCATATTGTATAACTCTTGCAAATCCCCTCAGAAATAAGATGATCCCGTATCTAGTCAGCTTCTAGTCGTCTCTCATTCAAACAGTTAACACAAGGACAACAAAACCTTCCGTCACTACTATCAGGAGCATTTGTTTTAGCAAATTGTAGAAAATCTTCCACTCCATTCTCATACTCATCACTTGTCCGTCTAGCATTCATCCAACCGCGATCCATGACTAAAACATTAACTTCATACTTAGTCCAACATCTTCATCAACTACTTCTTATGATAGAGTATGGCCCTATCCCATTCGAGAAGAAACTTTTTCAACATTCGGTTAACAGTTAGTCCTTAACTCTCATGCTCATACTCGACGAAATTTCGGCAGCATTTCCCTTCGGTCTCCGATGTACACGACTTGAACGCGATGCCATCCACCACGATAAAGTATGCACCCGGAGAACGAAAGGAAATGTACCAATCCGAACTTTCATCAGGTATATAACATGAGAATCAATGAATAACTATTTTAACTGAATGAAGAAAAAGTTTTTTCCTAAACTGTCCAACTTGGACAATTCAAGATCCAATATAATGAGCTGTACCTTAAGCACGTACACGTGTGCTCATTAATATTGCATCTCAAACGGGAAACTAAGGCTTTACTAATTAATAAACACTAAAAAAGTAATAAAACACTCCAATCCCCAAGTTAAAACAAACAAAAATAAAACTAGAAAAATAGAGATGAGAAAGTTTACCGGGTGTGGGAAGAAACACAACAAGTGTGGAAACAAAGTCCTAAGTTTCAAATAATCAAGAAACCCTGAAAGAAAGAAAATAGATATGATTCTTAGAAACATTTAGAAAATAGAAACCTGTTTTCAAAGCATAATGCAGACATGAATCAAACAATACAAATCTCAAATCTCAAACAATACAAACCAAAAAAAACCATCCAACAACACCAAAATTTACTCTTTAGCTCTTAATGATTGCCAAGAACATAGTCTATAATCTATACACAACATTCATGTCTGCATTATATCTTCATGAACCAATATATAAACCACAAGGTATTCTTGTTTACAAAAGAAATACATATTGCTTCAAAAGAAAAAGAACATATATTCATGAATGCAAGTGGTTCTTATTAGACTTCATTGTTGTATATTATTTCCTTAGAGTGGTTCTTATGAGACTTTATTGCTCATTCAGTAAAGACACAGAAGCAGAGCCACCATGCCTAGTAATTAGTTTAAGCACACTGTTTACAGAAAGATGATATATCTCTTATCATGTTAAAGAGTGAGAGTCATTATCATTCCTTGCAAAAGTAGATATCCTATGGTTTAGGGGCACCTCTACATTAAATGCATAAGGCAAATTGAGATGAAGAGTTTTAAGTTTATATTGCAGATTACATTAAATCCAAATTAGTCCTAATAAATATTTTAATTCTTAGCATAATATTCATGCCAAAGTTCTTTTCAGTTTGAATATAATCTCCATTTAGGCAAATTTGTTAGCAAAGGATGTTCTCCTATGATGGCATACTTCATCAACAGAAAATAAAAGGATTACAAAGGATGAAATATGAAGGGGAAATACTAGGCAAGTCAGCAAAATCAGCATGGGCATATATGATCATGAGTTCAAGACAGTGAGAGGACATGCCTCTCACAAAACGGCCAGCTCATTTCTAATCTTACAAGAATATAGTAACATACTCTTAATTTCACAGCAGATTCAATTCATCACAACAGTTCAAAAATTGCCAAAACTCAAAGTTAAAGGGTTACGGATGGGAGAAGATATAATGCAGACATGAATGTTGTGTTAGGTACCTGAAAGGGTTACGGATGGGAGAAGGGAGGCAGAGGCACTGAGAGAGGCAGAGGCACTGAGCGAGGCAGAGGCACGACGGTGGTGGTGAGAGGAACGGAAAGGGAGGCAGAAGCACTTACTGCTAGTTGTTGAGGGCCTATAAAGTTAAAAACAATTTGATATTATAGAAATAAAGTTAGCAAGACAAAAGAAGAAATGAAAGTAGGCTTCAAGAAAGGTTACTCTTCCTTTAAATCCAACTCATACCATTCAGCCAAAATAAATCCATAAAGGACAAACATCCTAACTAAAAATCAATAAAAAAAATTCAGATAGTAATCAAAACCCATTTGACAACTACACCACACAGAGTTCAGTCATTCAGGCATTGTATCGATCGAACAAATTAAGATCAAGTTAAAAGAATAACTTAGAATGGAGAAGAGGATAACAACATTGTGTCAAGGGAAAAAAATCAAAGCCAAAATAAGAATAGAAAGAAGAGTTTTTTTTTTTTTTTTTTTAAAGCCAACCAATTTATTAATAAACACAGCCAGCCAGACAATAAGAAAATCAAGACAAAGTATGTCAAAGTAGATGATGAAGAGAACCTGTTCTCTCAGAAGGCCACTCAAAGAATTCAACGTCGTTGAAACGGATACCGGATGCGGAGCTTGGGCAGAGGAGACCGGCGCAGGCCACTGGATGCGGTGGTCTCTGGTCTATGATTTGGGAATGGGAAAGGAAATAGGGGATGCCGTGACGCGATGACAGTGAGAGGAACGGAAAGGGATACGGCGGTGAGAGGAAATGGAGAGAGATAGGGCGGTGAGAGGAAATGGAGTTGGAAAGGGAGAGGGTTTGGGTGGTCTGATTGTGAAAAGGAGAGGGAAGGGGAAAGGGTTTGGGTGTCTGAGTGTGGGAAGCAGAGTGAGCATTCAGCACGAAAAATTAAATAAAACAGACAATCCACATCGGTTATAAATACAACCGATGTTAAAGTGTTTTCCACATCGGTTATTAGTAAAACCGATGTGTAATCTTATGGCATGATTAAATTTTTTTCTTTTCTTTTTTTTCATTTTCCACATCGGTTTTCCTAAAACCGATGTCTAAAATATATTCCACATCGGTTATACCAAAACCGATGTCTAATCTTATGTCTGATAAAAAAAAATTTGTTTTTTGTTTCATTTTCCACATCGGTTATAATAAAACCGATGTCTAATATTATGTCTGATAAAAAAATTTTGTTTTTTGTATCACTTTTCCACATCAGTTTTTATTAAAACCGATGTTAAATAATTTTTCACATCGGTTTTCATAATAACCGATGTTAAAATACTTCAGTTTAATTTTAAAAATGTCACCGCCTCCTTTTTCACATCGGTTTTTATAAAACCGATGTTAAAACCTCGATGTTAAATGCATATTTTGCACTAGTGATTCTTGATTGTTCACTTATTTCAATTGATTTCAAAATGGTACACGAGGTTTACCTTTTATAGGCTAAACTTAACAATTAAATAACATACACTTTTCTTAATCCCTAAGCATAATACTTCAAATCCAATTCAAACACTACTTACTTATACAATTCAAATTCTACTTCCTTGGTGAGTCAAAGTTCAAGTCAAACTTTACCACTCAATTGGTCTTCAAATTGGTTTTGTATTGTGCTTGATTTAATTATCTAACAAAACATAAGACACCCCACTCTTTGACTCCGCATTAAGGATGTGGGTACCAGACAAATAATTGGCTGAGAAAAGTTGAAACCATAGCTTATCTGGACTATGCATTAAATCCCAAACATGCTTGCTAAGAAGGGAAACATTCGACACCCTAGTAGTATGGATGGCCAACCCTCCTTTATTTTTTGCTTTAGTAATTTTAGATCAATTAACCCAATGGCAAGAATTGCCTCCCCAAACAAACTTCCTAACACAAGAGTCAATTTTATCACAAACCCCTGAAGGAAGCCACATATTTTGCATAGAACAAATAGGGATGACGGACATAACTGATTTGGCCAAAGTCACTCTACCAGCCTTGTTTAGCAAATTACTCTTCCAACCAGCCTTGTTTAGCAAATTACTCTTCCAACCAGCCATCGTATTATTCATTTTGTCAATAATGTAATTAAAATTACCCTTTTTGACCCTGCTAGTAAGAATAGGGAACCCCAAATATTTACCCAAATTATAAGTATGATGAAACTCTATAATTGAGGTAAATTTTAAGACCTTAACATGGCTAACATTTTTAGAGGGGAGAAATCTGGATTTTTGGATGCTAACTTTCAAACCAGAAGCAAGACAAAAATATCTCAACACTTCTTTAACAAGCTTGACCTGAGAAGACTTTGCTTGGGTGAAAAGCAAACAATCATCAGCGAAGAATAGGTGGGATATAGCTGGAGCATCCCTAGCAATTTTAACAGGAGCCACTTCTTATCTTGCACATTTTCCTGCTTCTCTTGGATAAGCAAACCCAATTTCTCCATACATAAGACATATAAATATGGAGACATTGGATCACCTTGTCTCAAGCCACGGTTCGGAGCAAAAGGTTCCAACTTCTCACTATTCCACTTCAAAGTCAAAGTAGAAGAAGTAGTGCAACTCATAATGAGATTAATAGTATTATCCGGAAAACCAAAATCCCTAAGAGTAATTTTAAGAAAATTCCAATCCACCCGTTCATATGCTTTCTCAAAATCAATCTTAAAGAGTAAATAACCATTTTTACCTTTTTCTTGTGCATTTGGTGAACCACCCCTTAAGCAATAATGGCATTATCTGTAGTTTCCCTATTAGGGATAAAGTTACCCTGAAACGGGCTTACAAGCTTTTCCAAATGGGGTCTAATTCTGCGAACCAGGACCTTAGAGATAATCTTCAACAAGACATTGCACAAGCTAATCGGCCTGGAATCCTCGAGACTCATAGGAACATCAATCTTGGGGATAGGAACTATAAGTGTCTCGGCCAACTGCTTAAAAATTTGACCCGAAGCAAAAGAATTAGCTATCAAAAGAATTTCAAATTTATATTTAAAATTAAACTTATTTACTTCATCTAAAAAATATGATTGATACAAATGTGATATTAAGATTCACTTCATCTTAAATGAAGTATATTAAATATAAAAAAATATAGGTATTATTGTTGTGCCTACATTGGATAACATGGGCAGGCAACTTGGTAATATAAAATTGTAACCATGCTAGTAAGAAAGCAATCACGTTTTTGCATGCTATCTATAAAGTTGGTTAATTTAATTAATTGTACATAATTTCCATTATGAAGTAGTTAACGTTGACATTTGTGAGCTGCACGCTTCTCATGAAGCTGTTTCTTCCGATGCGAAGAATGAGAAATTGTGAACAGAGATGACAAGGAACTCACACTTTTTTACTCACAATATTGAGGCACTCACTCATCTTTCTGAATACAGAGGAAAAAGGAAGAGAAACTGTTATGAGTGCTAGGTGTTTTACAATTGCTTTTATATAATCAATCCACATAATCTAGATTCATGATTACTCATAAAAATACTGATCCAAATTTGATCGAAGTAATGATTTGCTACATCACCAAAAGTAGTTTTCATTGATTCATGCAAATAAAGTCCCTTCACTTTCTGATTGAAAGCGATACACGAACTTGGGGCAACATTGATAGTCAATGATCCAATATCAAGTCCTTGACTATTCCTACGTAATGCTCATAGTCATGAAGTTTGACATTTATATCTCTCCACTATCTAGTTTATTTATGAAATCAATATGATTTGACAAAGTGCTTATAATGGTTATATTCACATGATCATGCATTTCTATGCTTGAAAGGTTAGGACATTTAGTTATTCATATTTGTGTTAACCAATGTGACCACTTGATTAAATGTGTAGTTTTAGTCAAGGGTCAAGATTCCTTGCCCGATATATGGAAAGGGATCCATGTATTCTACGAATAAGTTTTGAATACTCACTACGTTTAATATCTTATTATCGAAAATGATCTTAACAAATCTAACTATTGAATAACATGATATTATCTTAATGATCACATATACCAAATTTTAGATAATTTAAAATATTCATAGATATGTAATCTTTTAATCTATATTTACTTATACTTTAAATAAAATTGTACGAACTTATCAAATGATTCTTAAATTTTATAAAAATTTTAAATTTGATTTTCTTAATAAGAACTTCAAATTCAATAGTTATACAAAATGACGATGTCAGGATTCGAATATTTGACCTTATAGGTAAAGTTTTTCTAGGAGCACATTCCACTGCCACTGCATTGTCGGTATCGAAATTTGACTTGAAATAAAAAAAAAAAAAAATTAATGATAATTACTATAAATAAGTTATAAACCTAAAATTTAATTTCTAAATCAATTAGATCTCATTTTTATTAAGTTATAAATTCAAAACAATTTATTTGATATGCATTGTCGGCATTCAAAAAAAAAAAAATTGATATCGTCATTAAGGGCCTGCCCAACATATGTTGAGGCCTAAAGCGAATATTTTTAGTGAGGCCTTTTTAAAATTAATAAAAATAATTTTATAAAAATAATATTATATTTAAAATTTATTTTTATTATAATTTTTTATATTTTTAAAGCGAAATTATTATGATTGATGTAAATAGGGGATTTGGTAGCTCAAGTGGTTTGAGCTAAGAGTATAAGGAGTTGGAGGAGTAGGAGGTTCAATGTTTAATCTTTGGCAAAGGAGAAAAAATTAACATAACAACTAACTACTGACATTTGTCAATCAAAAAAAAAAAATTATGGTTAATGTAAATATTTGTTGTGCGTGTACATGCAATCATACTTAAGAGAGGAACACAAAATATATTATAAATAACAAAATAAACACAAACAAAATATTATATTTTAAGTTTGAGTATTTTTTTGGAGGCCTAAAAACCTTATAAAATTAGAATTTTTTTTGGGGGGCCTAAAGCCACTGCTTTGGCAGCTTCCTCATCGGGCCGCCCCTGCCGTCAATCAATAATAAATTATTATATCATTTAAAATATTTGACTTTTATCTTAATTATTTAAATAGTCGCACACTCGCACATAACATGATTTGTAGTATAAAATTTTTGTATGGATAATGCATCAAAATTAAACTCAATACAAAATTTTATTGTTAAATATCAAATCATTAAAATTTTAATTAATTTAAAGCAATACCTTTAAATTAATAATTAAGGTAGGGTAAATGTGTAATGTAATATATGCAATGATGTAAGGAAAATAATCTTTAATTCCCAAAAAAATTTGCCAATTTGAAATGCACGATTACGGTGATAAAAAATTAAAAAGGAAGCGAGGGGGATGACAAGTGCATATGCATTGGTGGCCGCGTTGACCACACGTGAACGTCCTATGAGGTGTTGTCCTGTCTCGCTGTTCAAGTCAATAACCCAACAACAGAACGTGTATTTCAACATTCGAAAACGTCAACCCCCTCCTCCAATACTTCTTCAATACTAATTTTTTATTGAGTTTATTACTGTACAATGATAGTATAAAGTCTTTTATACTGTTAATTAATTATCAATTATGGTATAAATGAATTTTAAAGCAGTTAAAATAAGAATAAAAAATTTATTGATATAACAATTTATAATTGGATGTTTGTATAAAAATGCTTTACACTACCCATAAGATATGGTCCGATCGAGTGACTAATAGCTCGGTTCCTTTAATCATATGTCTAAGATTCGAATTCTGATAATATGAATATATAGTTGCATCTATGAATAGAAAATTTATCCCCTAAATGATACTTTACATCTTCGAGGGTTAGTTATACGACTTCCGGCGGTAGGATACCCTAGGTTTTATCTCGAACCTAAAAAAATGTTTTACACTATAAGTATATAACAATTAAACTATTTTTTTTTTATTATTTAAACATTTAAAATCCATAATCAACTATACCCACTCTTATCTTTTGTATAACATACTAATTTTTAATATTCTATTACAAAATTACAAAATTATGTCGTTATTTTATACCATATTTATACAAAATGTCGAAACTAGCCGGTAATAAAAAGAATAATGATATTTGAACATCTAAATTGGGACACCATATAATGTTCTTTTGTTTTCAGAGATTATATTTAAACAACAAATTTGGGATACCATATGTTGTTCCTTTGATTTTTTGGTGTATTTTTGGGATGCATGTATACAATGAAGATGAAAAAGTAAGTGAGAGATGGAGATAAACACATATGGTATCTAAAACTAGATGTTCAAATATCATGACTCTTTTGTTTTTTATGTATTGTTGGAAAGTATGTATACAAAAAAGATGAAAAAAATTAAGAGATAGAGATAAACACATACAATATCACATATAGTATCTAAAACTTGATGTTCAATTAACACAACTCTAATAAAAAAAAAAAACAATTTCCCGTTTATAAATATTGCTTGGAAGTTGGACCTTGAACGCTCCATTGTCTTTATCTTCCTTAATTGTCCTAATAAGATAGAAAGAGAAATGGCATTTGGAGCTCACAATAGCTTGTGCTTCTCGTTCTTCTTTATGCTAACATTGTTGCTACTATCGTCTGCTACGGCTCGAAACACTATTTTCTTCAGAAGTGAGTTTCCCTTTCATTTACTTGCTTATTTCTCTCTTTGTCCTTTATTTTTTTTTGTTTTGGTACATTCTCTTTGTTCTTTATGAATTAGAAGCTATAGGAGAAAGTGCTGAAATTAAATATTTGAGTTAATATAAGAAGACCTGGATACATGGTTCAAGTCCCGTTTTTGTAGTTGTTAAAAAGTTTGAAGAAAGGTCTCGTTGGAACATTTTCTGAAAGGTTTTGATGCACATGCAGACCAAGCAGAAGGACCAAAAGAAAGAAATAAAAAAGAGTACAAAGTTCTCTTGTTATGGCTTGCCTTTACTTTCTTTGATAATTTTAGTTTCGTTCTCTCTTTCCCCCTGATAAACAATCGCTATGATACAATAATATCTAAAGTTGAAACTTTTTTTAGTACAAGAATTACTTGATTGATTTGTGTATTTTTTTTTTTTGATACTCCAACAACACCTTTTGTGTATTGATTTTCTGAATCACATGGTGTAAAATCTGGTATATCTGGAGAAAATAAAGGTTTAAAGAAGAAGGGTCATATAGTAGGTTAGGCTGAGTCTTAAATAGGCTATGTCATAACCCCATGAGCCACTTGGCCCTATTCTTACCCCTAACCATGCACGATTGAAGATGAAATCGGAAGTTAGGCTCAAGCTGTGATTAGGAGTTTGTGCTGTCTCGACAGCTGGACTCGCTTCATGTTGCTACGATCCATGCATTTGTCTCATTTCCACGTTATAAATATTATGTCATTTTGCCAAGTAACACATATTTAATTTCGAGGTCTTACTAATCAATGACCTTATTTAAAAAGTTCTTATCGGAAATCACTAAGTTTTTAATTTTTTATGTATTAAATATGTTTCTTTCCATTATTTTTTTTAATCTTTAGTTTCTTAACCAATACCTTAAAGCGTAAAAACATATATTTAATATTCTGAGGACTTAATTACTTTTAATTAATTAAATATTCAAAATTGTGTATATATAAACGTCTGTCAAGTACGACATCGTTAGTTAAGGTTGATAACTGAGAAATGAGAATCATTGTGATAAACTGATAATGCATCTCTATATCTATTTTTCATAATATTTTTTATAAGCGAGTTTACAATAGGATTATAACTTGTATTATACGCACAGATCATGAAGCTTCGAGCATTTTGAGTAGGTCATTGAAGATAAATCTTGAAGACTATGGTGAACCAACTGCAAATCGTGGGCACGATCCTGCATGGAACAGGGCAAGTGGAGGAGGCCATGTAGGGAGAAAAGGCTGAGATTTTTAGATATGCTCTCACTATTTCGGTTAATATATGCATTCATTGCAATATGCAACATTTATTTTGTAACATATATGTTTGTTTTTTGTTGACAAAAGTAACATTTATGTTTTGAGAGGGAGAGTAAACTATCGTGGAAGAATGAGAAGAAAAAGAAGGCTTTATTTATCTTGATCATTACAAAAAGGCAGTTTATACGTTTATTTTATTTTTTATATTGGTCCTATAAGTTTTTTATTTTTCAAATTGGTCCAATATGTTACGTTCCGTTTCCACGTTAGTCATTTCGGTCAATTTCGACATTACAGATAAAATGCCACGTGTCGGACTTAGGTGATAGCCACGCCGGATCAACACTGACAGCATTAGGTCAAAATTGACGGAAAAGACTAATGTGAAAACGGAACGTAATGTGTAAGACCAATTTGAAAAATAAAAACTTACAGGACCAATATGAAAAATAAAATAAACGAATAGGATCACTTTACCTACTTTACCTTAATAAAATGATGTCACGTGAGGTGGCCTATTATATTGAACCTTAAAAGAAACTCGGGACAGTCTTGATAAATACAAAACAGGGTTATGTAACAATAATAAATTTATTTACTACTACCCATACACGTTTCTTTGTATGTATGTCATGTGTATAGCTAAGGCCGTCTCATATATATTTATGATTAGTAATTATAATAAACAACAAAATATTTTGATTTATGTGGAAAAAGTATTTCACAAGTCATTCTTGCAAATGGTGAGTCCCTCCCAGTGCAACTGACTTATGTTGAGAGGTTCTTGGTTGAATTTTTGGAATAACACTTGTTGTTTAAAGGTCTTCTTCCACTTAGACAGTAATTTTTCATGTAGTAGATGGAGTTACTCAAGCTTTGACAAGATTGATTAATTGAATTCACCCTAAAGCAGTTGCTTGGTTCTATTCATACAGAAAGTCCAGGTTCAACTACACAGTTGAAAAACCTTGTAGCATGACATTGTTATTATACCTGTATATCAAATAGATTTCTCCATATAAGGAAGATGAGCTAAGACAACAATTCTTGCACACCATTTTGAAAGTTTGGAATTTGCTACCTTAGCTGCCACATAAACACCATCTTAGTAGTAGCAGTAACTATAGAGTTAGAATGCCAAGAGGTCTAGGGGGATTTCACTTTAATTTAAATGATTTTAAGGTGTCAAAAATTGGTTCAGACATGATTCATTTGATAAAAGGTAAAGAAAAAAAAGAAAAGAACACAAAAGACATGTTTATTCATGTCATGATTAATTTACTACTAGTCCACGATTAAGCAGTTGAACAAATAAATCCTACAGAGCTCCCCTGAAGAAATAGTGATAAAAATGCATCGGTAGTGCCAAAAATAATGATGGAGCTTGCAGATAAGATGGTAGCTAAAATTCTTTCCTAGTGGATATTTAGCCAACTAGGAAAATCATGTGAAGTGGCAACAACTAACAGGGTTGATAAACTAATCATGTGAGACAACTATCCAATTATGATTGACAACTAGTCTGTTTGTATCATCTATAAATAGCATATTTGATGTATTGCGAAGTGTGTGGTGGAGGGTCAGAGAAAATACCACATATCCATGTTCATACCCTTTTATTTCAACCCACCAAAATTATTCCTCCAAAAATCAATCCAGAATTGCCAACTAATCCCACTTCTTAATGTCAAGTTAATCTCCTCCATAATTCTATTAAGTTAGAAACAATAAGTGACATGAAACAAGTAATGAACCAGATCACCAAGCATAAGAAACAGGAAACAATAAGAGAAACAATGATCTTAATTCTTCATCAATAATTCTCCCGCTGAATACTGATATTATTGATAATCCAAAGCAGATGATATACAATTCATTTTTATCCCCTTAATTTCATTTTTATAAAGACAAAATGTGAAATATACAATTCATTCCCTTAAGGCTTTGTTTGGTAGAAGAGAATATGATAAGAGAGAAAAGAAGAAGAGAAAAAAGGAGGAGAAAACCTAGTTTTCTCTTGTTTGGTGAAGGAGTGAAATAGAGAAGAGAGAATAAATTTAGTGGGACCCACCTAAAAAACATTTCTCTCCATATATGAGAAGAAAATAGGAGATGAAGAGAGTCATTATGTGAAATTACATGTGTAATCTTGTTTTTTATTAAAAGTTTTTTTAATTTAGAGGCATTTTTGTACTTTAAAAAACAATCAACATTTATTTCTTCTATGTTTTTTTCTTTTTTCTCTTACACCAAACAATACTTCAAATCTACTTAAATTCTTACCTCTTTCTCTCTTCTCATACTCTTTCTCACCTCTTTCTTTCTTCTCATTTTCTCTTCACTACCAAACACACCCTTAGTGTGCCACTATTTACATGATCACTCAACTAGTAAATGCATTTATTTAGTATGTGTCACTTACGTGTTGAGAAAAAAGAAAGATGAAGGTAGAATTTGACAATCCTTGCATATATTTACAATCGACTTTACTTTTAGCAAGAGTAATGATATTTGCACACCCAAAGTTGACATCCAAAGTTAACACCTTGGTTAATCGGTACAAATATTTGGTTAATTCAGTTTATTATATGGTTAATCACGTGTAAATATTTGGTTAATTCATGATGATCCATTAATCATATAAAAAACTGAATTAACTAGATATTTGCATGTGATTAACCAAATATTTACATGATTATGAAAAATAAGCTTTATATAATCCATTAACCATATAATGAACTGAATTAACAAAAAATTTACATATGATTAATCAATGTGTCAACTTTGGGTGTCAAACCCAGATGTTCAAATATCATTACTCTTTAGCAAAGTCTTAGTTTTCATTTTTACAAATTCAAGATGTAGAACATACAATTCATCCATACATATCATGATTTTATATATTTCTTTTTATAATTGCTTGCAAGAAAGAGAGAGGGCCAAGAAATTGGTGCAACAGTTGATAATATCTGAACACTAGCATTCTGATTGTATCACAAAGCATTATTCAAATACCATACAATACAAGTAATATTATTCAAATACCATACAATACAAGTAATAGTGTTATCTCATCTATCACTCTGCTTATAGTTGACTGTTCTTGACAAATCAAAATAGCTTGAAGAGGGATGACCTTGAAGTTTTCTGACTTCCCCCCAGCCAATGTTGCATATGGACCCCAATGGCATCCAAGTACATGCTACTCCTCCCATGCAAACCCACCACCATGCCCTCTGTTGTGGTTGAAGTGAAAAATTTCCCTATTTCCTCACCAAATGGACCATACTTTCCTCTACTACTATAGAAAGTCAGTGACTTAATGATCACATGCCGTTCATCCATAGTAATTGAACCATAGTAGCCAGATATGCAAGTCAGTACCTCATGTGGGTACCCCAATTTTATCTAAAATCACAATAGGCATGACATGAGTAAGACTAATACTGAATAGTCAAGGCCTTTTTGTGTTAACAATCATGATCAAAGAAAATAGATAGCAAGCATGAAACATTGAAATGGATGAGGATTTGCTGTTCCATTTTGTTGTACCATACCATGTCCCTATCATTAATATTTTGCCACATATTCTACTTTTCTAAAATTACATGAAATTAACTTATGTGATAAGATATTATTTGTGGGGACTATAGTACACCAAAATGAGACAACAAATCTTCAATGTATGCTTAAAAATAAAGTGGAAATTAGAATCATACTCGATGCATGGTATCTCCTCCATTACCACCATGCTTTACAGACCATACAGATTGCTTATTTCGATCATACTCAATCTGAATTGAACAAATGCCTTCTGGTGCTTTTGTCAAATAAATCTGCCTAATCCCAGAAAAGACTCCATCATCCCAGGGTCTACCTCCATCCCCACCCCATGGACCTGGTCCACATGGAGCTGGTTCTTTAACCACACCACAAGAAACCTGTGAAAGAATGTTCAAAAGTGAATAAAATAAGTAAAGTTTAAATATGTTTTTGGTCCTCCAAAATATACTAATGTTTGGTTTTAGTATCCAAAGTTTTAAAAATATCTTTCTAGTTCCTCATTTCTTGAAATGTGTCACTTGTAGTCCTCGCAAGGACTAGTTTAAATATGTTTTGGTCCCCAAAAATATACCAATAATGACCATGAGTGACACATCTCACGAAACGGGACCAAAATGATGCTTCTAAAATTTTGGAGACTACAACCAAGCGTTAATATATTTTGGAGGAATAAAATTCTTAAATGTCTTTAATATATGCTAAAAGGTGTTGTATTAAAAAATAGAGAACATAAAATCATCAAGGAATAATACCTCTTCAACTGGTGCTCGTTTAGCTAGTAAGAGTCTGGCTGGCCATTGAGCACTGTCTAATTCAGAAATGTTTGGTTCTCTTGGGATGATTGCCATGGAAGGAGGTGTTGCCACTGGCACTATTCCTTTCCCTTCCATCACATGTACACCAAAAGCATCTAGGAAAATACCTTTTCTACCATGAATGCCAACAACCTTCCCTTCTTTCAGCTTTGTTGTGAAATAAGTTCCATGGTCATCTCCAAATGGTCCATACACCCTTTTGTTGGTGTGAAAAGTAAGTGACTTTATGATAGAAGGCCCCATGTACATCACAGGTCCATAATAGCCAGATATATGTGTCAAGACTTCATATGGTAAATCAAAGACTATCTGCAAAATGGTGCACAAAAATTGCTAATAAATCAATCTAGTTGCTTTAGTAAAGTAATAAAGTAAAACTATAAGGGGGTTACAAGCTCTTGGTCAACCTTTTCACTTTTGAATCCTCCTGTGCCACCATGTTTGTATCCCCATACAGCTTCCCCATCTAGATCATACAAAACTCTAATCCATACAATTCCAACATTGCGGGACAAGTTGATTTGCCTAATTCCTGTGAAGTGTCCATCATCAAATACATATCCACCAGCACCACCCCATGGCCCATATGTCACTACACCTTCAACCCTTGATGGTGCCTTCTCCAAATGAGCTATCTGAAATGAAAAAAAGATTCTGAGATCATTTGATGCAAATGCCAAGATTGAGAAGAAAATATTATCCATTACAGCAATCATATTTGAACAAAAGAGATTTTGACATTATTAACCAAACTTTGTATATCATTAATCACAAATCCGACAACATTAACCATCTAGCTACCCATACACCTAGACACCATTAACCATGTTGTTTGGTGTTTGAGTGTACAAGTAACATTTTTGTATCCATTAAGGCTTTCTTACCTTTTCATTGTCATCATCAACGCTCAATTCTTTGATGCTAGAAATCTTGCTAGAGACATTGTTTGGTTGAGGTTTACCAAAATCATCTTTCTGTTTTAGAGCAAGAACAATATCATAACCAATATCATAACCTTGGCTAACACTTCCTTGTATTACAGAATAACCAACATTTTCCTTAGTGTTTGTGATGTAACTTTGTGAATGATACAAAGTTTTGGATGGGTTTGATTGCTGAAAGGACTTTAGATGGACCCCAATGGCATCTAAGTGCCAACCATACCTGCCATGGAATCCAACAATCTTGGCCCCAGTTATTGGCAAAGAAAAATATGTCCCCTGTTTAACACCAAATGGTCCATAGGTTTTCTTGTTACTCTCAAAACTCAGTGAACGAACGAAGGTTGGCCCCCATTGACTTAAGCTACCATAGTATCCATCAATTGATGTTAGGAACTCATTTGGGTAATCAAGCTTGATCTGCAACACAATCATAGATAGTTAGTTAATATGATGCAATGGTTTTTCTTTTTCTTTCTCTTGATAGAAATAAATTTTGGGTTAGGATAACTGTCTCGTTCAACAGTCAAAGCAAACTTCAGGATTCGAAACCTAAACTAATTAGTTGATGCAATCTAGGTTGGCAACTAAGTGTGTGTTTGGTTTTCCGTTAAGAAGGTCCAAACGGAAAACCAAACACACTATTTAGTTGATGCGGTCTAAGTTGTGCTACCAACCGATGTTAGCGTACGATGTAAGGGTTTAATGATTGGAGAGTTTAACTATTAGCAACTAGTACTACCTTTCACAAGATCAGCCAAGGGCTTGGAACCTTTACATACCTTGTCAATTTTATGGCCACCACTTCCACCATGCTTCAGTGACCATATAGAATTCCCTTTCTTGTCATATTCAATCTGGATTGAGTCAATACCTTCTCCATGAACTATCACCAATTGCCTTACTGTTGAATATACCCCATCATCCCAACTGTATCCTCCATTGCCTCCCCATGGTCCAACTGACACAGGTTTCTTTCCATATTCCTCAATACTCTGCACTCAAAACATCATGAAATTAAAAGGTGTCAGAGAAAAGTGGGAAAAAGTAGTAGTTGAACACAAACTTTGATATAAAAAATGCAATGATTCATAAGTAACATGAGCTGCTTTAAGCATGCACTACCATCCTTTTTTGCTGGTGAAAAGAGACTAATAGAAGTTGGATATGGAAAAGAATGCAAGTGCAAGTGTTAAGAGGTGGCTAGATAAGGGAGGCTTAAGAGGAATTTATGGCAACAAAAGGGTGTGTTTGTGATTGCCAGGTAACTTGAAAGAAACTAATTTGGATTCCACCATGAAGGAAAAGGATTGGAAGGAAGGGAATCAGGTTCTCCATAGGAATCAATCCACTAATTTTAGGCATAGAAAGTTTCATGCATTTATAACGGTTGCTTAGCAAACATTGTTTTCACCACAATCTTATTCTCCATTTACAAAACAGAATTATGTGAGAAAAGGAAGGAATTTACTATCTTCTTCTAAATTTGTGAGAATTATGCAGTAGTTCATCATATGCATTTTGTAAATTAACAGGGCATAATCAATTATCTCATCATCATCTGTCTCAATCTTGTTCATGAAACAGAGATGCTTGTTCTGATCCTTGAGTAGCTTGCAAACGACTCATCAAGATTTTTTCAAGTTGCCATCATGTCATTTTTTCAATGAAAAATTACTTTGTTTGTATTCCTTAAACAATATCTTTAAGGTACGGTTAACAAGACCCTAATAACAATACATGATACATAAATTACACCATCAATATTAACCATTTTATCTAACAAATTAATGATCTCCTTCCTTATAATAAAAAATAAACTGCGATATTAGAATTTAAAAGTTTAAAATAATAACAATACATGAGATATATGTTATATCAAAGAAGGAGGGATTTAGGCGTCCACTCCTAGTAGATCGAATGGTTGACTTGTCTCCTCTACTTGGAAAATGAACAGAGGAAAAGCACAGGCTCTGGTCAAAAGTCAAAACGCGTTTCCTAATAGTACTGTTTTGCATCCGTGAGAAATCTCTATGCAACTTCACAGAAAAAATACAACAATTTCTTTCTCAATGAATACATTATATTATCACTACCCAACAACTCATATAAAACTAAAACGCTAGTCCTCTTTCTCATTGTACTTTATCATTAGCTTCTGCAATGGCTTGCAAAAGCATCATCCAAAGCAGCTCTTCATCACAGATAATAAGAAAGTATGATGTGTTCGTCAGCTTCAGAGGTAAAGACACGCGCTATGGTTTCACTGATCACCTTTTTGCTGCTCTCGATAGAAGAGGCATACCCACATTCAGAGATGACAAGAAACTCAAGAAAGGGAAATCCATAGAACCTGAGCTCCTTCATGCAATTGAAGGATCACTCGTTTTCATTGTTGTCTTCTCCAACAGTTATGCTTCCTCCACGTGGTGCTTAAGAGAACTTGCAAAGATTGTTGATTGCCTCAAGGTATCATCAACGAAACGTGTTCTCCCTGTTTTCTATGATGTTGATCCATCGGAAGTCCGCAAACAGAGTGGGAATTATGGGAAAGCCTTTGTTGAACATGAAGAAAGATTCAAACAAGACTTGGACTTGGTGAAAACATGGAAGGAGGCTCTCACACTTGTCGCCAATCTCTCTGGTTTTGATGTACGAGATAAGTATGTGATCTTCTCTCACCTTCATGCTTTATGCCTATGCAACAACTTCAATAACCAAAGTTAAGGTTTTCGTGAAATATCTTAAGTTTATGTGATGATTTGGTGTTCTTTTTCATTTTTAAACTTTCAGGCCACAATATGCAGTGATTGAAAAAGTTGTTCAAGAGACAATAAGTATATTGGATCACAAATTTTCATGTCTCCCAAATGATCTAGTTGGGTGGCAGTCCCCAGTAGAAGAATTAGAAAAGATTTTACTTTTGGACTCAGATGATGATGTTCGAGTTGTAGGTATATGTGGGATGGGTGGAATAGGAAAGACAACTCTTACTACTGTTTTATATGACAAAATCTCTCATCGATATAATGCTTGCTGTTTTATTGATGATGTAAAGAAAATTTATAGAGATGATGGTTCAATTGGTGCACAGAAACAACTACTTTTTCAAACTCTAAATGAAGATAACCTTCATATATGCAACCACTCTAAGGCAGCTAATTTGATACAAAGTAGGCTACGCCATGTCAAGGCCCTTATTGTTCTTGATAATGTTGATGAAGTGGAGCAATTCGAGAAACTAGCCGTGAATCGTGCATGGTTAGGTGTGGGGAGTAGAATCATCATAATTTCTAGAGACGAACATATCTTGAGAGACTATGGAGTGGATGAAGTCTACAACGTGCAACTCTTGAATGAAGATAATGCTTTCCTATTATTTTGTAGAAAGGCTTTTAAATGTGATGATTATAAGAGAGATTATAAGGAGTTGACATATGATGCACTAGAATATGCTAATGGTCATCCATTAGCAATCAAAGTTTTGAGCTCATTTTTGTATGGTCGAGATGTCTTTGAGTGGAGAAGTGCATTGGCAAGACTGAGAGAAAACCCGAGGAAAGATATTATGGATGTGCTTCGGATCAGTTATGATGGACTGGAGGATATGGAAAAGGAAATATTTCTAGATATTGCTTGTTTCTTTGATGCACAACAGGAAGCATATGTGACGGAAATTCTAGATTTTCGAGGATTTCATCCCGGTATTGGTATAAGAGTTCTCGTTGATAAATCACTCATAACCAGAGAGAAGGGGTTGTTTTATATGCATGGTTTGTTGAAAGAGCTTGGCAGAAGTATTGTTCGGGAAAAATCACCCAAAGAACCAGGAAAGTGGAGCAGGTTGTGGGACTACAAGGATCTATACAATGTTAAGTTAGAGAACAAGGTAAAATAGTTCTTGAAAAGAAAAAAATTCCTAGATTGCTATTTTTCTAGAATTGATAAATATTTAAAAAGATTTAACATTTGTTATTTATAATGCTTTAGGCTTCAGAAAATATTGAAGCCATAGTTCTGCAATATTACCGAGAGGAAACTTCAGAAAAGACAACATTGGTTGATGCTCTATCACAAATGAGCCGCCTTAATTTGCTCACACTTTTGAATGTGAAATTTTCGGGAAGCCTCCGTTATCTTTCCAATGAACTAGGATATCTTTATTGGAATGAATATCCATTCACTTCTTTGCCATCAAGTTTTCAACCAGATAAACTTGTTGAGTTATTCCTGCCTCGTAGCAACATCAAACAACTATGGGAAGGTACAAAGGTATTGAAAAAATTAATGTTATTTGCTTATTTTTAAAAAATTCAATTTTTTAACTAACTAATCATTTTCTAAAACTTTTAGTGTGTTTGTTTTTACTTTTAAAAATAAGGGTAAAGGCCCATTTCAGTCCCTGACAAAAAACGCGGTACCCATTTCAGTCCCTGACAAAAAAAAAAAAAAAACTACCACGTTAATCCCAGACAATTATTAATGTGGGACAAGTTAGTCCCTGACAATTACCATGGGACATTATAGTCCCTAACAATATTTAAAGTGAGACTAATTAATCCCTGACAATTAGTATCATGGGACATTTTAGTAACGGACGCTGACTAACGGAAGTCACGTAGGGACTAAGTTGTCCCACGTTAGTAATTGTCAGGGACTAATGGGATGGTTTTTTTTTCGTCAGGGACTGAAATGGGCATCGCGTTTTTCGTTAGGGACCAAAACGAGCCTTTACCCTAAAAATGATGAAAAGTAGAAAAAAAATCACTTTTAGGATTAAAATGAAAAACTACTTTTATTAACTTTTGGATAATAGCTTTTGTTTTTCTTTAAATCTCTAAAAAGTAATCTCTAAAATATGGAACATCAGAATCACTTATTTCTTAATCAATAACAAACGAGCCAAAAAAAGGGTCTTGCTATTAATAAAATGTAAGCTTTTATTGAGAAGTTACCATTCTTAGGCTTTGTTTTACATAACTTATTTGACTAGCTTATAAGTTTGTTTGCCAAAGTAGATTTGTTTGATAAACAAGCTTATCACATTAGATTATGGGGGCGTTTGTCACAAATTATTTGATTAAAAAAATACTTTCTTGACTAAAAAAAACATTTTTAATGATATTGATTGTGTTTGTTTAAGCTTTCCATAAAAATATTTTTTTATGGTTAAAATGAAAAACCAGTTTCATTAGCTTTAGAGAAAAATTAGTTACAAAAGTTGATTTTTTTAAATAATTTATTTGACTGTAAACAAACACAAAATAGCTTCTGCTTTTCTTTAAAATCTCAAAAAAAAAAAAAAAATCTCAAAATTATTGAATGTCAAAATCACCTTGCTTTTATTCCATAACAAAATGTGCGATTTTTTCAACTCATAACTTATCAACTTTTATCTCATTTTTACCTTTATTATTTTAATGAAATTTCTTCTTTACGCCCACTATTACTCGTATAAACATGTCATTTCATTTATATCATCTCATTTCAATTGATAAAAATATTTGTAAAAAATAAAAATAAAAAATTAAATTCCAATTTTAAGATGAAAAATAATTTGAAAAAACATTAAAGTACTAAGAGTAATAATTATTTTAAAATAAATAATATAAAATAGAATTTATGTAAAAGCTCACATAAACATGTCCTTTTATATCATTTTACAATATAAGCTAATTCAATACCAAATATTATCAAACACTTCAAACTTAATCTGGTAGTTTTTCAGTTATAAGCTTTCAATTAAAAAAGGGTCTTGTTATCAATAAAATGTAAATTTTTATACAGAAACCTACCATTCTTTATAGAATTTTCCATTAAAAAAAATCTTTTTTCTTTCCCCTTTCTTTTTAGCTAACTACATAAATAAATACATAAATGTGATTATTAATTTTGTCTTCTACTACTATGCTTTCACTGCAGCCTTTATACAACTTGAGACGTATGGATCTCTCTCACTCTAAAAATCTCATCAAGATTCCAAATTTTAGAGAAGTCCCAAATCTTGAGAGTCTAATTCTTGAAGGATGTATAAAACTTGTGCGGATCGATCCATCCATTGGTTTTCTAAAAAAACTTGTTTCTTTGAATTTGAAAAATTGCAAAAATCTAGTTAGTATCCCCAGAAACATAATAGGTCTTTGTTCCCTTAAATTTCTAAATCTCTCTGGTTGTTCAAAACTAAACCTGCTCTTAGTGGAACCAAGGCATGTGAAACCTTTGAAGATGTTTGATACAAGTGAAACGAGTATCAGTTGGCAATCAACATCCTCCATATGAAAAATGCTTATGTTGCCTATCAGTTTCTTCTATCCTAGGAGTCGTGAAGAGCCTGTTGGTCATTTGTTGCCCTCTCTAGCTAATTTCCCTTGTTTGCACAATCTTGATTTAAGTTTCTGTCATCTACTCCAAATCCCTGATTCTATTGGAAGCTTACATTATTTAGAAAGGCTAAATTTAGGGGGGAACAATTTTGTTACACTACCTTCTAGCATCAAAAAGCTTTCCAAACTTTTAGTTTTGAACTTGGAACACTATAAGAAGCTGAAATATTTGCCTGAGCTCCCATCAATTACTTCCTTCCCAGAAAGAGAACATGATTTTCGTATTCGTGCTGGGTTATATATTTTCAATTGCCCAAATTTGTGTGAGCCAGAACGTTGCAGTAGGATGGCATTTTCTTGGATGATACAAGGCATTGAGGTGACTACTTCGTTTTTCCTTTCTATATTTCTCTCTCACTCTCTTGTAGTGTTTCTTTATGAACTAATACATAACTATTTTTTATTTTTTTTTATTTCCAGCCACTCTTGCAATCCTTTCTTTCCTTCAATCAGATTGGTATTGTTATTCCTGGAAGTCAAATTCCAAGGTGGTTCAACAATCAAACTGTGGGTAGTTCTATAAGCATGGATCCATCTCCAACTATGCATGTCAATAATTGGATTGGCATTGCTTGCTGTGCAACATTTGTGGCACATCATGATCCCACTAGTAATTTGTGTGATGAATGGGAACCCTTTATCGGGATAGGATTTCATCATATGAAAACTAGGAATGGGTGTTATGGGAGTTATGCAAATATTCCGATACATCTCGGGAAAGATCTAGTTACAGTTGAATTATATCACTTGTCGCTACTCTTTTTCTCTCGCAAGAGTTCATTGATCATCATGTAAGACATATAATAGACCGAAGACACAGAACAGACCTTGGTGACATTGAAGTGGATACCATAATCAGCCAGTCACAAGGTTTGCATTTGGAGGTGAAGAATATCGGGTATCGTTGGATATTTAAGGATGATCTGCAGCAATTTAACACAACAATGATACATAGCAGAAGTTCATCACTTCTAAAACGCAATTTTTTGACAATTGATGATGAGCCACACCCATAATCATTGAGCACATTATCAGAAATTTTAGAAACTGTATTTCTGCTGCACTTCCATCAGATTTGGGAACTCAAATCCATTTGAGGTAAGACTTAAATTATCAAGACAATGTTATTGTTATAAATATACAATTAATTCATAAATACGCAGCATTTGTATCTTAAGTTGGAGTCCTTTGCAGTTATTAGTTGATGATAACATGGTGATTTTGTTTTTCTAATCTCTTTTCTGCATAAGTCAATAGTAACTAAAAGGCTAAAATACAATTTTTGACCCTCATGTTTCCCAATTTGGCGATATTCGTTCCTCCATTATTTATTTGGCATTTTTAATCCTCTCATTTTTCAGAGAGTAAAATAGTCATTTCACCAACTTGCCATCCAAAATCTAACAGAAGTAATCCAAGTGGCACACAATTTCCAGCATGTCATCCCTCAGTTAAAAAAATAATTTAAATAATTAAATATTATATTAATATTTTAAAATGAAAAAAAAGGTTATCCTTTATGTAACTCCCCATTTTTCGTGTTAAGCCTTTCTTAAGTGTTTATGCATGTTGTTAGAGTTTCGCCTTAGGATGTTTGTGGCTAAGTGGGATTTTTCCAATGGGAATTCCCTTTCTGGTGCATGAGTACGGTTGTGCTCATAGACCAGCATGCTCATGCTTAGGCACGTGCCTTGTGACTGTCTGAGCCACAAGCCAGGCCGTGCTCAATGGGAAGCATGACCGTGCTCAAAGGTGAAAACGCGCACGTTGACGCTAAAGTTGCTTGACCGTGCTCAGGCCAACACGACCCCGTGCTCATGTTAAGCACGACCGTGCTTAATAGGGAGCTCGGCCGTGCTCGAGTCTGAGTGTATATAAATAGATCAGACAGTGGGGGTTACGAGTGTAAACCCTCAGATTGGCACACCGGGCAATCCTAGTGTGACAGAAACCTCTTCCCTTTCCCTTCCCTTGAACCTTTTGAAGTTCTTGGAGTTCCAGAGTCCGTTTGAGAGAAAAGTCAACTGCTAGTGCCAATTAAAAGGTAACAGTTTGATCCCCTATTAATCTCTTATTCATTGTTGTGTGGATCTGAGATTAATGTTGCCCTTCTGTTAGGCCAAGGCTTGGGAAACTCGTCAAACCGCTCGAGGGAACGTGTCTAATTTACCCACGTCATCGTTGTTTGGGAATCTTCATACCAGGTATGGGGAGAAGGGATAGTATGAACATGTAGGCATTGAGAGTAGCGTAAGATGAAGGATTAACCCACGACCCAATTTGTTTGCTATTTGATTACATGTTAACTATTGTTTTATGACTATTATTGATGATTCCTTATTGTTGACTTGCTTTAAATAGTAAACTGATTATGATGATGTTGTTGTATGAATTAATGATGTTCCTCTTTACTCAAGTTTATGAATGAATGTTGTTATTGGCTATTTGGATGATGTTGTGAAGCGATCAACGATGAAGATGTTAATAAGACATTGAAATCATTAATGATTAAGGGATGTATCCCAGTTTGCTCATAAGACTTGAACGTTAGTAATGAGAGGCAAGGAATATGCCAAAAGGTTTAGTCAAGGACCCTAGGGATTGATTCATGAGCGTTTAAGAATCTTAATAATGAAACATAATTAAAGGATTAATTCCCCTTAGTTATAAGACTTGGAGTTGAGAAACCTCTGCTAGGGTTTTGCGTGCATGAGGATTTTAGGGTTTGCATGATCTTGTGCCATGGCTGCCTCTTCTTCATGGCAATGCATGTTCCCGGAATCCTTTGCTCCTCCTCTTCCTCGTCCTCCACCCTCTTCTCCCTCTCATCCTACTCACCCTTCATCCTCTCCCTCAATTTCTGCGCTGCAGACCACTCCAGTGCAACAAAAGTCGTTTGCACAGGCTTTGCAGAATTCCTGTGATGTCCCTTATAGCCAGCTTCCAAGGCCGCGCATTATAGGAGATGCTCTCACCATCAAAATTCCAGAAGAGGAATACAAAGCAGGTTTAGAAGATTGTAAGATGCATCTCCATGGCCGTTTGATCCTGTCTAAAGGAGATAGCCCTATTAAAATTCAAGACCTGCGATCCAAGATATCCAATCTTTGGAAACCTATTGGTAAATGGGGGATGATCTCGCTTGGCAAAGGCTACTACGAATTTTCATTCTCATCAATGGATGATTTGCGTAGTGTGCAGGCCATTGGAGTTTGGAACTTGAAGCCAGGCAGTCTTAGATTATTCTCCTGGACTAAGGATTTCAATCCTGATTTACAAAGAAACACTAATACTCAGTGTTGGGTGAGGTTTTTTGGCCTACCTCAGGAATATTGGCGTCCAAGGACTATATTTGCAATTGCTGGAAGTATTGGTGTTCCAATTAGTTTGGATGATGCAACAAGTAATAGGACTTTCGGGCATTTTGCTCGAGTTCTTGTGGATATAGATCTTAAAAGCAGTTTGTATGACAAGATAAGGGTGGAGAGGGAGGATTTTGAATTCTATGTTAGGTTGGAATACGAGAAACTTCCACTTTTTTGTTCTTATTGTCATTGGACATTCTGCACAGGATTGTAAGAAACAGTTTTTCAAGGTAGATGGTAAAGATCAACCTTTTCAGAAAGAAAAACCCACTGTAGTGAATCGAAGGACAGTGTATGTTCCAAAACATAAAACTGTTGTGAAAGATAACGATGGTCATGTTCCTGATAATAAGGTGAATGAAGGTAATCCTTTGATTGAACATGATAAGGGAAAGGGAATATTAATTGAAGATTCTCCTATTATGGAAAGAGTTTTCTGTAACGGGGAAGATAGCAAGATGATTAATGATCAGGATGATGTTGTTGATAGAGAGATTGATCAGCATAATGAGGATGTGCATAAGGAGGCATTGAATAATGCTCAGATTTTCCATGCGGCTTCAGCTGATTTAGATCTTCAGGATCAGGCTGCAGATCAGTTTTTAATTGAAGATGAAACCCTTGATAGAAGAGATTTAATTGGAGTGAATAATGTCCAAATGAGTCTTATTGACATAGTTCAGAATCCTAGTCCTTTGTTGGGTTTTGTTAGTTCAACAGATGTTAATAAAGGCTTGGATAGGCAGCAGAATCTGCATTCTCTTGAGGAGGAAGGCACACCAGATTCTTTTTCTAGGGGGGCAGATAGGGATGTGCCTTTGCAGAGCTCTCCTCTTGATAGCCCAGGGAAGTCCTCTGATTCAATTTCAAGTTTTAGTCCTTTTGTTAGTGGAAATAAAATTACCACTCCAACAATTAATGCAAATGAATCTGTCAGGAAGGACATGAGAGTATTGGCAGACTCTGGGGAGATGAGGAAGATGTTATTGATGATGGCAGTCAAGATTTGCTTACTCCTTCAGAAGAAGTCAATATTGCAAGCAAGTATTTGGCTGGAAATTCTCAGTAGGGCAAAGAAGAAGAATTCACTGAAGTGCTTTCTGTGACACCCTTCTACCCCGCATGTTAAAAGCCATTTAAATTAAAAAAACATTTAAAGGAAAACATGCAATTACTGAATAAAATAAACAATTGTCCATGGGTAGAAAAGTCCCACATGAACCGTTTACAACGCGGAAATAAAATAAGTTTTAAACAATAAAAACATAACCAACCAAAGTAATATAACCCAACCCCGATGTCACATACAGAGCTGGTATAACCGTTCCGGAATAAAATCCACGGAATTACAGCTGAAACTAACGACTACGAAACATAAACTAGCCCAACGATGAGTGGCGGCTCCTCAGAGTCACTCCTCTCCGGGCTGCTCGTCATCCTCTGCAAAGTGCCGATCAGGCCAAACACAAATAACAAACATATATAGGGAGTAAGAATCGTATAAACATAATAGCATGGAGATAGGCAGTAAAGTAAACAGCAAGCATAGCAGCATCACATCAAACATCAACATTATCATTATGCTATGCAGTGCAATGCAGTCCTACTCCGCTAAACCATCAATGCATGTGGATCCACTAAACTCGGGATGAACGATTTCGGAGTTACATATCCACATTGAGAATCTACTCAACGCCGGAGAATCTACTCCTTGGATAGCCAACGCATCAAACCAACGAATGCCTCATCACGGGGGCGCTAGGAGAATCTACTCCAACCGTGGATGGCCGGATCGCCGTACTCTAGGACGATCTCCCCTATGTCGAACATCCCTAAACAACATCTCTGATGCAATGCGTATGCAACACAACAACAACGGCAACACCACCTCCATAACTTCAACGGGATCGACCGAAGGTAACAGTGGAATCAACCGCACCAACTTGCCTCACGGAATCTACCTGAGGACTTAAGCGGAATCAACCGCAGTACTTGGGGCAAACTCTAGGCCACCAAGGTACGTAACAACAACACCTTAGACCCAAACAGTGGGGTCAAGGCCTCCTTGGCCAAAAAGCACCAAGGCACAACTCATCAGCTTGCGGCACCCCAAAGGGTATCGACTTAACATCTCACCATCTCATCATCTTTATTTATCTTTTTTAACATTTACCAAGTTGTCTAATCAATTATCATCATAGGGAAGTGGGGTTTTAAACCCCTTAAGTCCTTTAATATGGTTCTGTCACAGTGGGTTGAGCACGGTCGTGCTCGTAACCTAGCACGGTCGTGCTTAAGCACGTGAGGGGCGTACTCCCCTGTAAGTGAAGCACGGTCGTGCTTCTTAATGAGCACGGTCGTGCTCAGCAGCACGATCGTGCTCTTTGTCCTGTACGGCCGTGCTCAAAGCGCGGCCATCTTCCCAGAATTCAACTGGGAGCACGGTCGTGCTCCCTGTTCAGCACGGTCGTGCTCAACGCGCGACAGTGCTGTTCTGCGCAGGAACAGAGGCTAAGTCTTTGTCCAAATTCCATAATTTAACCCATTAAACATCCTAAATCAGTTATCAACACTTTTCAATGGTTAAATCCTTCAACCTTACTAACATCAATCAACAATGGCATCAACAACAACATCATGTTAACAACTATCATTATCATCATATCAAACTCATAGAGCAATTATCATAATGTGCATTAATACATCAACATACTCACGTATCAGCATACCACACATAACAGCAACACCATGTTATCATACAATACGTTTAAACCATTAATCCATACATAACATATATCATTCGGGGTTATGGGAACCCCTTCACTTTACCCTAACCCCAAACCTATGAATATACTACCCTTCTCCCCATACCTGGATTGAAGGTAGCTCTCTAACAGTCCTGACAGCAAACGATTCCTCCCCTAAGACGACTCGACTTCAAACGATTCTTAAACAAACCAGAACACGAACAGTTAGTTCCCTAATCACAATAACGGAAAAGGAAACCAATAGAGGGAAAGGAACTTTACCTAAACGACTACCAATGATGCACTAGCAGTCTCCCAAGGCCTCTAGACTGCCCAAGACGGAAGAAAACGGAAAAAAGGGTTCTTCCTGGTCGCACTGTAGCTGCTGAGTTCACCAAAAGTAGGGTTACACGTTAAACCCTCGAGTTCTGTTCACGTATATAACTTCCGGACCTGAGCACGGTCGTGCTTACCCTTGAGCACGGTCGTGCTCCACTTAGCGTCACGAGACGCGGTCCACGCCTTGAGCACGAGCGTGCTCAATGTTGAGCACGGTCGTGCTCAACTCAAAATCAGAATCACGCTTCTGACTTTAAGCACGGGCTTGCTGGTTGATGAGCACGGGTGTGCTCATGTACCAGAAAGGGACTTTTAACCAAAAATCCCACTAAGCCCTTGAAGCAATAAATCCAACTTAATTAAAACCAGCTTAATTAAAAATTAAACCGAAAAACAGGGTGTTACAATTCCACCCCCCTTATAAAAATTTCGTCCTCGAAATTTACACGTACCTCAAGGGAAAAGATGCGGGTACGCTTCCATCATCTTGCTCTCCAGCTCCCAGGTAGCACTTTCCTCAGTCGCCCCACTCCAAACCACTTTAACCAAAGGAATTTCCTTGCCTCTTAGCTGCTTCACCCTCCTATCCTCGACTCGAAGAGGTAACACCTCAAACGTCAGGTTCTCTTTCAACTGTATAGCGTCGGGTACTATCACGTGACTAGGGTCATGAACATACTTCCTGAGTTGTGACACATGGAAAACGTTGTGGAGATTTGTCAAAAACGTGGGTAAGGCTATTTGGTAGGCGACTTCGCCGACTCTTTTGAGGATTTGGTAAGGACCAATGAACCTCGGAGTAAGTTTCCTCGCCTTCATCACTCTACCAACCCCAGTCGTCGGGGTAACTCTCAAGAATACATGATCACCTTCCTGGAATTCGAGCGCCTTCCTCCTTTTATCATGGTAGCTCTTCTGCCTACTCTGTGCAACTCTCATCTTTTCCTGAACTAACTTAATCTTTTCTGTTGTTTCTTGGACTATCTCAGGCCCTAGCACCACACTATCACTAGGTTCACTCCAACACAAGGGTGTCCTACATCTCCTTCCATACAGAGCTTCATAAGGTGCCATCCCAATGCTGGAATGGAAGCTGTTGTTGTAGGTGAACTCTATTAGGGGCAAAAACTTGTCCCAACTTCCTGACTGTTCTAACACACAAGCCCTTAACAGGTCCTCTAAGGACTGGATGGTCCGCTCAGACTGCCCATCAGTCTGTGGGTGGTAAGCTGAACTAAGCCTAAGCTTTGTTCCTAAAGCCTCTTGCAAACTATTCCAAAACCTAGAGGTAAACCTCGGGTCTCTATCCGAAACTATGCTAGAGGGTACACCATGAAGCCTAACTATCTCCTTGATGTACAACTTAGCCAACTTCTCTAGAGGATACTCCATGTTCATCGGAATGAAATGGGCAGACTTAGTCAGTCTATCCACAACAACCCAAATTGCCTCAAAACCAGCTGGAGTCCTAGGGAGTCCAGACACAAAATCCATGGAGATACTATCCCATTTCCATTCTGGGATACTTAGGGGTTGCAACTTACCCGAAGGCCTCTGATGTTCAATCTTAGCCTTCTGACAAACTAGGCACGCATAAACAAACTCAGCTACGTCCTTTTTCATCCTGGGCCACCAAAACATTTGCTTAAGGTCCTGATACATCTTAGTGGCACCTGGGTGCACACTCAATCCACTCCTATGACCTTCTTCTAAGATCAGCTTCCTAAGTTCAGGAACATCTGGCACACAAACTCTATCTTTGAACCTCAGAATACCATCAATGCCATCCTTAAAACTTAGGTCTCTACCCTGAGCAAGCAACTCTCGCTGGTCTAAGAGATACTTATCTAACTTCTGACCCTCTCTAATCTGATCCATCAAACTGTTGGTAACCTTCAAGGTACCAAGCCTAATACTCTTAGGGGTAAACTCACAAGCTAGACTAAGGTCTCTAAACTCCTCAATCAAATCCATCTCCCTAACCATCAAAGCGGAGATACGCAGGGTTTTCCTACTCAAGGCATCGGCCACCACATTGGCCTTTCCTGGGTGATAGGTCAGCTCGAAGTCATAATCCTTTAAAAACTCCATCCACCTACGCTGCCTCATGTTCAACTCCTTTTGATCAAAGAGGTACTTCAAACTCTTATGATCGCTAAAAACCTCAAACCTCTCTCCATAAAGGTAATGCCTCCAGATCTTTAAGGCAAATACCACAGCTCCTAACTCTAGGTCATGGGTAGGGTAGTTCTTCTCATGGGTTTTCAACTACCTAGAAGCGTAAGCAACTATCTTACCATTCTGCATCAACACACCACCTAACCCTTGCTTAGAAGCATCGCAGTAAACTACGAAGGGTTCACTAGGATCTGGCAAAACTAACACTGGTGCTGATGTCAACCTATTCTTAAGGGTTTGGAAACTCTCTTCACACTTAGAGTCCCACACAAACAACTGTCCCTTCTTGGTGAGACGGGTTAAGGGTAAAGCTATCTTAGAGAAACCTTTTATAAACCGCCTATAGTACCCGGCTAACCCCAAGAAACTCCTAATCTCGGTTACAGACTTTGGCGCTTCCCACTGGAGCACCGTCTCTACTTTAGCTGGGTCCACTGCTATTCCACCCTTAGAGATGACATGTCCTAAGAAGCTCACTTCCTCTAACCAGAACTCACACTTAGACAACTTAGCATACAACTGCTTCTCCTTAAGGGTCTGCAAGACAACCCTCAGGTGTTCCTCGTGTTCCTCCTTACTCTTGGAGTACACTAAGATGTCATCTATAAACACCACCACGAACTTATCCAAGTAAGGGTGAAAGGTCTTGTTCATGTAGTCCATGAAGACCGCAGGAGCATTGGTCACACCGAAGGGCATAACCAAGTACTCATAGTGACCATATCGCGTCCTAAACGCTGTCTTCGGGATGTCCTCAGACTTAACCCGAATCTGATGGTACCCTGACCTCAAATCTATCTTTGAAAAGACGCAAGCGCCCATCAACTGGTCCATAAGATCATCAATCCTAGGGAGGGGATACCGATTCTTTATGGTCACCTTGTTGAGCTGTCGAAAGTCGACACACAACCTCATACTACCATCCTTCTTCTTCACCAACAACACAGGTGCTCCCCAAGGAGACACACTCGGCCTAATGAACTGCTTCTTCATCAGGTCCTCCAACTGTTCTTTCAACTTAGCTAACTCAAGAGGAGACATTCTATAGGGTGCTATGGAGATTGGCCCGGTGCCAGGCACTAAGTCTATGGTAAACTCAACATCTCTTTCTGGGGGTAAGTTATAAACATCCCCCGGAAACACTTCAGGAAACTCTCGCACAACAGGCAAGCTGGCGACATCAGGAGGGCTGCTCTCTACATCCAGGGAAGCTAACATCAGGTATACTTGGGCTTCGTCTCTCATCGAAGCTCGTACTTGGCTGGCAGAGAGAAGGTCTGGATTCTTAGACTCCTTTGGAGTTCCAAAAACTAGGGTTTTATCAAAACAGTTCAGAAGGACATGGTTGGAAGATAACCAGTCCATACCCAGAATAATGTCCAGGTCTTTCAAAGGTAAACATACAAGATCAGCAAGGAAAGTTTTATCATCTATAACAATATAGCAGTTCTTGCATGCATAAGAAGTAGAAACAGGTTTATTTGTAGGTGTAGAAACCAACAAATCAAACTCAAGGAAGGTAACAGGCAATTTTAGACTCTTGACCCTATCATGCGATATAAACGAGTGAGTAGCACCCGAATCATACAATACAGTTAATCGAGTTCCATCAATTAAACACGTACCTTGGATCAAGTCATCAGACTCGGAGGCTTCGGCTCCACTAAGAGTAAAGACTCTCCCAGTGGTCTTCAGTCTGTTGGCCTGGGACTTCTGATTCTTGCTACCGCTGGGAGGCTCGGCCTTAGCTCCATCACACTCACGACTGATGTGGCCTGGCTTGCCACACTTGAAGCAGATAACCTGTGTTTCCTTGCACTGGGACGAATAGTGGTCCTGTGCTCCACACTTTCCACACCTCATAGCTCTAGGGGCATCAGAAAACCCACCCCTGAAGCTACTCTGCTGAAACTGGGGTTTTCTGCCGCTCTGCTTGAAGTCCTTGCCCGAAGGGGTATACCGCTGCTTACCCTTATCCCTCTGATCATTCCTCTTGCCACTCTGATTGTCCGATCCCCTGGAACTAGCAGTTCTGAACTGGCTGGCATCCTCATAGATCCTGCACTTGTTGACCAGAATTGGGAAGACTCTGATCTCCTGATAGCTGATGGCCTGTTTGATCTCAGGCCGAAGTCCCGCTTCGAACTTCACACACTTGGAGCGATCGTCTGTCTCATGCTGGTAAGGAGTGTAGTACCTAGCCAGCTCCTCGAACTTAGCCGCATAGTCACCGACTGACAACGACCCCTGCCTCAAAGATAAGAATTCCATCTCCTTCTTATCCCTGATATCCGCTGGAAAATACTTCTCCAGAAACCTCTGCCTGAACACAGCCCAAGTCACCGCTGTGCCCTCTGCCTGCATCCTCTGCCTGCAGTTATCCCACCAGTGCTCCGCCTCTTCAGTCAACATGAAGGTGGCGAAGATGAGCTTCTGCTGATCATTGCAGTCCATCGCACGGAAGATCTTCTCTGTCTCCCTCAGCCACAACAAAGCTCCCTCTGGGTCATACGCTCCTTTGAACGACGGAGGGTTGTTCCTCTGGAACTTATCCAGTCCCTGGAACTCAGCTGGCCCACCGTTGTTAGGGTTGACCTGTCCGATAGCATTGGCCAAAAGTGCCAACGCGTCAGCAATCGCCTGATCGTTGCGTCCTCTACCGGCCATTAGTTCCTGTACATGCCCAAAACAGCCTTTAATACAGAAACTTAGCGAGTAAAAGCTACAGGCAACTAACTTAAAACATCATTATCTATACCAAGTATAGACAATTCAAACAAGAGTCACACAACAGACTCACAACAGACTCATACCACGTCCGAACAAGGTTGAACTGCTCTGATACCACTAAATGTGACACCCTTCTACCCCGCATGTTAAAAGCCATTTAAATTAAAAAAACATTTAAAGGAAAACATGTAATTACTGAATAAAATAAACAATTGTCCATGGGTAGAAAAGTCCCACATAAACCGTTTACAACGAGGAAATAAAATAAGTTTTAAACAATAAAAACATAACCAACCAAAGTAATATAACCCAACCCCGATGTCACATACAGAGCTGGTATAACCATTCCAGAATAAAATCCACGGAATTACAGCTGAAACTAACGACTACGAAACATAAACTAGCCCTACGATGAGTGGCGGCTCCTCAGAGTCACTCCTCTCCGGGCTGCTCGTCATCCTCTGCAAAGTGCCGATCAGGCCAAACACAAATAACAAACATATATAGGGAGTAAGAATCGTATAAACATAATAGCATGGAGATAGGCAGTAAAGTAAACAGCAAGCATAGCAGCATCACATCAAACATCAACATTATCATTATGCTATGCAGTGCAATGCAGTCCTACTCCGCTAAACCATCAATGCATGTGGATCCACTAAACTCGGGATGAACGATTTCGGAGTTACATATCCACATTGAGAATCTACTCAACGCCGGAGAATCTACTCCTTGGATAGCCAACGCATCAAACCAACGAATGCCTTCATCACGGGGGCGCTAGGAGAATCTACTCCAACCGTGGATGGCCGGATCGCCGTACTCTAGGACGATCTCCCCTATGTCGAACATCCCTAAACAACATCTCTGATGCAATGCGTATGCAACACAACAACAACGGCAACACCACCTCCATAACTTCAACGGGATCGACCGAAGGTAACAGTGGAATCAACCGCACCAACTTGCCTCACGGAATCTACCTGAGGACTTAAGCGGAATCAACCGCAGTACTTGGGGCAAACTCTAGGCCACCAAGGTACGTAACAACAACACCTTAGACCCAAACCGTGGGGTCAAGGCCTCCTTGGCCAAAAAGCACCAAGGCACAACTCATCAGCTTGCGGCACCCCAAAGGGTATCGACTTAACATCTCACCATCTCATCATCTTTATTTATCTTTTTTAACATTTACCAAGTTGTCTAATCAATTATCATCATAGGGAAGTGGGGTTTTAAACCCCTTAAGTCCTTTAATCTGGTTCTGTCACAGTGGGTTGAGCACGGTCGTGCTCGTAACCTAGCACGGTCGTGCTTAAGCACGTGAGGGGCGTGCTCCCCTGTAAGTGAAGCACGGTCGTGCTTCTTAATGAGCACGGTCGTGCTCAGCAGCACGATCGTGCTCTTTGTCCTGTACGGCCGTGCTCAAAGCGCGGCCATCTTCCCAGAATTCAACTGGGAGCACGGTCGTGCTCCCTGTTCAGCACGGTCGTGCTCAACGCGCGACAGTGCTGTTCTGCGCAGGAACAGAGGCTAAGTCTTTGTCCAAATTCCATAATTTAACCCATTAAACATCCTAAATCAGTTATCAACACTTTTCAATGGTTAAATCCTTCAACCTTACTAACATCAATCAACAATGGCATCAACAACAACATCATGTTAACAACTATCATTATCATCATATCAAACTCATAGAGCAATTATCATAATGTGCATTAATACATCAACATACTCACGTATCAGCATACCACACATAACAGCAACACCATGTTATCATACAATACGTTTAAACCATTAATCCATACATAACATATATCATTCGGGGTTATGGGAACCCCTTCACTTTACCCTAACCCCAAACCTATGAATATACTACCCTTCTCCCCATACCTGGATTGAAGGTAGCTCTCTAACAGTCCTGACAGCAAACGGTTCCTCCCCTAAGACGACTCGACTTCAAACGATCCTTAAACAAACCAGAACACGAACAGTTAGTTCCCTAATCACAATAACGGAAAAGGAAACCAATAGAGGGAAAGGAACTTTACCTAAACGACTACCAATGATGCACTAGCAGTCTCCCAAGGCCTCTAGACTGCCCAAGACGGAAGAAAACGTAAAAAAGGGTTCTTCCTGGTCGCACTGTAGCTGCTGAGTTCACCAAAAGTAGGGTTACACGTTAAACCCTCGAGTTCTGTTCACGTATATAACTTCTGGACCTGAGCACGGTCGTGCTTACCCTTGAGCACGGTCGTGCTCCACTTAGCGTCACGAGACGCGGTCCACGCCTTGAGCACGGGCGTGCTCAATGTTGAGCACGGTCGTGCTCAACTCAAAATCAAAATCACGCTTCTGACTTTAAGCACGGGCTTGCTGGTTGATGAGCACGGGTGTGCTCATGTACCAGAAAGGGACTTTTAACCAAAAATCCCACTAAGCCCTTGAAGCAATAAATCCAACTTAATTAAAACCAGCTTAATTAAAAATTAAACTGAAAAACAGGGTGTTACACTTTCTAAGTCCAAGAAGAAGAAGCTGAAGAAAAAACAACTTCTAATTCAGAAGAAGGAAGGATATAGAACCCGATCAAAGGGTGAAAATTCAAACTTTTGTTAATGTTGAAAGTTCTCTTTTGGAACATTAGGGGTATTGGCAACCCTGATACTAGAATAACTCTTAAGAAGTTATGCGTCACTCATAAGCCTGACTTGTTGATAATCTCAGAACCCTGGATATCTTATACTCAGGTCCCTGCTGGTTTTTTTAAATCTTTAAATTTGAAGTTGTTTGCTGAAAATAATAGAAGGGATTCTTCCCCTAACATTTGGTGTTTTTGCAAGGATTGTTTTGATCCGAGAATTATTGAATCTGCAAACCAACATGTTGCTTTTTCAATTAATTTTGATAGGCAGGATTTGTTTTTCTCAGCTGTTTATGCTTCTACCAATTATATAAGTAGAAGGCAGTTATGGACTGATTTGACTGCTTTGCATCAAAACCACCCGGCTCCTTGGTGTTTTATTGGGGATTTTAACTCAGTTTTGGGTGCTCATGAATATAGAGGCAGCAGATCTCCTTCCAGACTTTCTTGTGAAGAGTTTTCTGCTTGGTCTGATCTGAACCATTTGCACCATATTGACACTAAAGGAACCCTCTTTACTTGGTCTAATGGTAGGCTTGGTAGCTCTTATACAGCAAAAAGGCTTGATAGGACTATATGTAATGAGGATTGGATGCTTTTCTGGTCTTCCATTGATTGCTGCACTCTCACTAGACACAAGTCAGATCACTACCCTCTGCTGCTTTCTTTAAAGAAAGAGGAGAGGCAATATTCCTCTTCTTTCAAATTCATGAAGATGTGGACAAAACATCCTGATTGTGCTAAATTGGTCTCTGATGTTTGGAAGACTCCTGTGGTGGGTTGCCCTATGCATATTTTATCTCAAAAGTTGAAATTGGTCAAAGCAAAGCTTAAGGAATGGAATAAAGCAGATTTTGGCAATGTACAGCAAAATGTTACTAAGGCCAGGGCTGAGCTTGATGCTATTCAAGATCAGATTAATAAGGATGGAGCAATTGATCACTTGTTGGCTCTTGAGAAAGAAGCTCAAGTTGCTTATCAGAAAGCTCTTAATTTTGAAGAATCCTATTGGAAAGAGAAGGCTAGAATTAATTGGCATGTTTTTGGGGACAGGAACACAGAGTTTTTTTTTCACAAAATGGCCAATTTCAGAAATGTTTCTAAGCAGATCTCTGTGATCAATTGTGGAGATTCTGTTCTTCACAAAGCAGCTGACATTGAGAGTCACATTGTCAGCTACTACCAATCCCTGTTTGCCACAGATAATATGTGTCAATCAAATAGTCTAGTTGAGGAAGTCATTCCTAATTTGGTGACAGATCAGGACAATAATCTTCTGACTAGAATTCCTTCCATTGATGAGGTAAAGGCAGCTGTTTTTTCTTTGAATGGGGACAGTGCTCCTGGGCCTGATGGCTTTGGAGGTGTCTTTTTCCATGAGTATTGGGATATTGTTTCTAAAGATGTGTATAAGGCAGTGTTTCAGTTTTTTGAACAAGGCTGGCTGCTTCCTAATTACAATTCTAATGTTGTGGTTCTGATTCCTAAGATGAAGGAGGCTGATAGAATTGAACACTACAGGCCAATAGCCTTGGCTAATTTCAAATTCAAAATCATTTCTAAAGTTCTTGCTGACAGGCTAGCTTTGATAGCTCCTTCTATCATTTCCTCTAATCAAAGAGGGTTTGTTAAAGGAAGGTCTATAGCAGATTGTATTAGCACAACTTCTGAGTGTGTGAACCTTCTAGACAAAAAAGCATTTGGGGGTCAGATTGCTATGAAAATTGATATTAAGAAAGCCTTTGATTCTATAGATTGGGGTTTTCTTATTAAAGTTCTGCAGGCTTTTGGTTTCTGTTCTAAATTTTGTGATTGGATCAGTGTTATTTTGAAGTCAGCAAGGCTTTCCATTTCAGTCAATGGTCATGCAGCTGGTTTCTTTGGTTGCAGCAGGGGGGTGAGGCAAGGAGACCCCTTGTCTCCTCTTCTATTCTGTTTAGTTAAGGAAGTCTTGAGTAGAGGCTTATCCAACCTGGTTGAGGAAGGGAAAATGCAGCTTATGGCTGGTCCTAGAGGTATTAAAATGCCAAGTCACTCTCTTTATGCTGATGATATCATGATCTTTAGCAGAGCTTCCAAAAGCAGTCTTAGTAATCTCATGCAACTCTTTATTTCTTATGAGAAGGTTTCTGGCCAGGTTATTAGCAAAGAAAAATCTAAGTTCTTTGTTGGTTCTGTTTCAAGTAGAAGGATTAGAGGAATTTCAGATTTGCTTGGTTTTTCTGTCAGTTCTCTTCCTTTTACTTATCTAGGGGTTCCTTTGTTCAAGGGAAAACCAAAGAAGACTCACTTGCAACCTATTGCAGACAGAATCAGGTCCAAACTGTCATCTTGGAAGGGCTCTATTCTGTCCATTATGGGGAGAGTGGAATTGGTTAAGTCTGTTATTTTGAGCATGCTGCTGTACAGTTTTATGGTTTATGTTTGCCTTCTAGCCTGCTTAACTTGATTGAGAGATGGATCAAGAACTTTATCTGGTCAGGAGACATAAATGTCAGAAAAGTGGTTACAGTTGCTTGGGGTAAAATTTGTAAACCTCTATATGAAGGAGGCTTAGGCTTGAGATCTATTAAGGCCATGAACAAAGCAGGTTTGTTAAAGTTGTCTTGGAGTTTCTGCACTTCAAATTTGCAGTGGTGTGATATTCTTAAAGCCAGAACCTTGAGAAACAAAGTTCCTATCAATTATCATGTGGCCTCTTCAATTTGGTCAGGCATCAAATGCTGTTTAACTGAAGTTTTGGATAATTCAACCTGGAATCTTGGTTCAGGTATTGAGATCAATTTCTGGACTGATAAATGGATCTCTAGGAGGATTGTGGACATTATTGGTTTAGACCAGATTCCTGGCAGAAACTTAAATGCTTCCATCAGTGATTTTATAGTTAATGGCATATGGTCAATTCCTGCTAGTCTTCTCTCCAACTTTCCTGCAATTCGAGCTGAAGTTGAGAACATTGTGATCCCTATCTGTCCCTCTGTTGACAAATTGATGTGGAATGCTTCAAAGTCTGGTGATCTGACCTTCAAAGAAGCCTTCTTGCATTATGCTGCTGCTGGCCCGATTGTCCCTTGGTGCAAGTTTGTTTGGAGATCTTGTGTTCCTCCTTCCAAGTCTTTTGTGCTTTGGAGAATTCTTCATGGTAAATTGCCAACTGATGATAACCTTTGGAGGAGAGGCTGTTATATAGTTTCTGTCTGCTGTCTGTGTGGAGCTGCTGCTGAAGATTCTCAGCATTTGTTCCTTAATTGTCCCTTTGCTCAGTCTCTTTGGAATTGGCTTGCTGGCTTATTAGGCTATGTGATTGACTGCTCAAGCTTCCAATCTGTCATTGCTTCAGTAAATAAGAATTGGAGCACACAAATGATGGATACTGTGGCTTCTGCTATCTTAAACATGTTCTGGGTTATATGGCATTGTAGAAATAAACTGAGATTTGATAATAAGGGGATCAATCTCCAATCAGCAATCAATTTAGTCATCTCCAATGTTTCTCTAGCTGGTAACATGAGTAGTGGTAAAATGTCAAATTCTGTTTCAGAATTTTCTTTTTTGAAGGCTCTTAGGGTGAATGGCCACTGTCCTACTGCCCCTAAAATTATAGAAGTCAGTTGGATTCTTCCCAGCTGCTATATGGTTAAATGCAACACTGATGGTGCTGCAAAGGGCTTTCCTGGTCCAGCCTCCTGTGGTGGTATCTTTAGGGATCACAATGATGCTGCTCTGGGATCTTTTGCTGCTAATCTTGGTTTTAAGAATGCTTTTGAAGCTGAACTAATAGGAGCTATGATGGCCATTGAGATAGCTCATAAAAAGAATTGGAATTTCCTCTGGCTTGAATGTGATTCTCAATTAGTGGTTAATGCATTCAAGAATCATGAGATGGTTCCTTGGAAGCTCTTAAATAGATGGATGAATTGCATGGAGTTAACTAAGGACATGATGTTTGCTACTTCACACATTTTCAGGGAAGGAAATTCTTGTGCAGACAGATTGGCTTTTCATGGGCTCTCAATTTCTGATTTTGTTTGGTGGGACACAATTCCTAATTTCATTTTTGATGATTTTTTTAGGAATAGGAATAACTTACCTAATTATAGGTTTGTTTCTTTTGGATAGGGTCAGGTTTATGCACCCCCTCTATTGGTTTTGCTTATTGTATTCTTTTGACTTTTATTAATAAATTTTTGGGGTGTGCTGCAGATGATTGGTAGCAGCAGGGGTGCCAACCTAGTTGGGATGTCTGTTTGCTATTGTGATGCCTATGCATGCCTCCTTTTGATTAAAAAAAAAGTTATAAGACTTGAAGAATAATTAAGAATAGTGAAACTGATGATCAAAGATTTAGTAAAAGCCAATAGGTTTAATCCATGAATTACCCCAAGAGGTTTGGCAAGGGTTTCTAACCCTTTCTACCCAGACCAGTACGACCATGCTCTAGTTAGCACGACTGTGCTTAATAAGGAGCACCCTCGTGCTCTATTTTGAAATTCAAAAAGGTCGCGCTGCCTAACCACGGCCGTGCTTGATAGTCAGCACGACCGTGCTTGACTGAAATGCCAGCACGCCCGTGCTCACATGTCCAGAACAGAACGCAAAAAGCTGAAACAGGGGTGTTTCACCCCAAATAAGTAAAAGACCTAATAAGACACCAAACGAACTTTGAAGACCAAGGACAAGTGATAAGATGTTGTACCTTGGTAGCCTAGTAGCCAAGGGGGCTCGATAGCCGAGTGGTCGAGGTGGTAATCTCTTGTGCTTAATGACCAGAGTGTTAATTAAAGATGTTGTTGTATCTTGGTAGCCTAGTGGCCAAGGGGGCCTCGATAGCCGAGTGGTCGAGGTGGTAATCTCTGGTGTTTAATGGCCAGAGTGTTAAAAGATAAAAGATTAAAGATAACGTTGAACCTCGATAGCCAAGTGGTCGACGTGTTGGTGGTGATAAAACTTGGGTAGCCGAGTGGCCCGAGCGGAGGTGGTGATTGTTGTTTGTGTGTTGCGTTGATCATGCATTCACGCATCGGAGATGTTAGTGGGGGATGTTCAACATAGGGGAGGTCCTCCGAGAGTAAAGTGATCTGACCGTCCGCGGTGATTCAAGCGAATCATGTACAACCGTGGTGGCGCATCCAAGAGTAAGGTGTGTCGGCTATCCAAGGAGTCCACCCAAGGTAAAGTGAACTGCCCCAGTGTTGGTGCTTATTGTTCAATGTGGATATGTAACTCCGAAGTTGACATTCTGAGATAGATTGAACCCAAGTGCATAGTGGAGTAGTGGAGTAGCACTGCATTGCATAGCATACATTGTTGATATGATGGATATGATATGATTGTGATACGTTGGATGTTGTTATGTTTTTATATGCTATGTATATGTATATGTGATGCATGCTCATCTTGCTAACTGCTTCCATGCTGTTATGTTTATATATATGTTTCTTACTCCCCGTCATTTGTTGTTGCCTTGCATGTACCCTTTTATGCTATGCAGAGGAGGGTGAGCAGCTTGCTGAGGAGTGACTCTGAGGAGCCGCTACTCGTAGTTAGGATTGTTTTAGTTACGTTGTTATCCGAGTTGTTTTATCGGATTGGTTATACCAGCTCTGTAATGTGACATCAGGGCTGAGTTTCGTTTATATGTTTTGTTATGTTTTCTTTTAAACCACATTATGTTTACTTCCGCATTATAAGATCTTGTTACAATGTGATATCCTTTACCCATTGGTTTTTCTTTTCATAATCTATACTAAATAGATTTACGAATAAAACTCATTTAATGCGTTTCCAAGTGTCATCTCCTCAGACATTTCACATTTAATGCATTATTTCGTAGAAAGCATTTGTTCACCAGACGATTTTTTTTTTTTGCATAATTATGGAAGAATTTTATGTCCAACTTCTAATTAGCGCAATCATGCCAATTCCCTATGGGTCAATGATTTTAGCATTAACTTCAATAATTTGTATTCAAATTCAATTGTAAAATTGAATGTTGAGATAAGTAGAATAGCAACGTATTGAGAGCAATGTCAAATGTTAAAAACAATGTGATAGATAAATATATTTTCTAAAAATGGTTAACTTGCATGGGAAAATAGCGGAAATAAATCAAACAGATTTTCAAGAGAGAATAAAAATAATAATAAGATAGATAAATATATTTTTATAAAAATGATTAACTTGTACTGGGAAAGAGAAGAAATAAATCAAATGATTTTCATATTTTTCGATAAAATCCTAAAACATTAGCATATTCCCCATGCATGGCACGGGTCAATTACTCTAGTAAATGATATGCATGTGTTTATCTTATTATCAAAATTAAATACTTTCCTTCTATGCTATCGCTTTAAATACATGCAGGTATAGAGTGTCACACTCTACTTTAAGCATCTTCATCCTTATGCTGCACGTGTTGGGGTACCTATTATTAGTGCAAGAACACCATCTCACACACACTCACAAAGAAGAATTAGAGAGAAAAAGGAATATATCACAATCAGAAATTTTATTCACTACTTTCACACACATTAGACTTGCACACCTCTCCTTTTATACAACACTAGATTGTGACCTGCGAGTTGCGCGGTTGCAATTTTGTTTTAATAAAAAATTTTTTGTATTGAATTGGAAATAAATTGACGATAAATGAAATTTTAATAAAAGACAAGATTTTTGTGAAATTGTGAAAGGTAATAGAAGATTTGTTCTGAAACATTATCCTAATAAGGACTTACAACTTGAGCACCGCATAAAATTTGAAGTTAAAACAACAATATCCTAAATGAATAGAGTGCTTGTCAGTTGTCATAATTTGTCTCTGGATATTTGTGTTTGGTGTCATGACTTGTGTATGATAGAAAGAAAGTAGTAGGAACTTGTCATCAAGAACTGAAACTCCCCATTCTTCATCATAATAAGCAATATAGATGGGATCTATTTATCAAAAGTGACATTAAGATTAGCACATTATATTTTCAGATGAAGCACCGTTGCACTGGGAATCAAATTCAAAATGGATGAGTAAACTTGTTACTTGAATACCCGTGCCTATTGTATCTACCTTCTCTAATCAGCATTTTTCTTTTTGCTTGAAGGTGGTGTTAGTACCGAAGGATTTAGTGCCTCCAAACTATGTCTCTGTCTAATGTCCTCCAAACTAAAGGTGGAGGATGTAAACATATTACATAAGAGCCATTGATATATTATTTAAAAAAAAGGCTACGGTCCAAATTGAATATGATTGAAGAAGGGTAAGATGGGTAAATTGCTTTCTCTCAAACTGAGAACCCAGTGATCAGCCCCTCCTCCACCGTGGTGACCTCCACCCCTCTCCTCCATCTCACCGTTGCCACCACGACACACCTGCCATCACCACCAGAACCCCAACGACTGAGAAATATCGCCAAGCAGTGACTCACGAGCTCCGACAAGTCCTTCAGGCTGTTGGGCATCTGGTCCTAAAGGGCACCGTTGGTGTCGGTAAACCCTTCTACGCAGAACGGCGTTCAGGAACATCACCACGTCGACCTCAGAGGATCCTGGAGGCCTGCCGGAGACGGAGGTGAGCCACAAATCAACTGGTGTTGCTTTCGTCTTCTTCTTCCTTCGGTCATGACCACGAAGATCTACTCAGGCTCTCCCTCGATTCGGACAAACCCGACCCGAACCCGAACACGATTCAAATCTACGGTGACATCGTCGGCAGCTCCATCCCCGCCATCCTCTCCGACGCAAGGCTCCACTCGAACCTAAAGCCCCGTTTTCTTGAATAGATTAAAGGTCATAAGTTAATCATGTTTAAGGGTTCAATTATGTTCCTGAAGTGTTAAGGAAACTTGTTTCTAATTTGAGGAGAATTGGCCTTGAAATGATCTCAGAACGCGAAGAAACGCCCGAACACGGGACACGTCAGCAGGCCCACGTTTAAGCATGGGATAGCCCAACGTTGGAGCGTGCTAACGCTCAAACATTGGGTCAGTGTACGCTCAAATGTTGAACGGGTTACGCGTCGGTGTGAACATGTCGGCTGCATGGACACGTGGCAGAACAGGAGGCCACGCTCTAGCCTGGGATGTCCCAATGCTAGAGCGTTAAAACGCTCAAGCGTCTAATCTCATCATGCTAGCCCGTGCTCAGGGCTGAGGGACAACTTACGTTTTTCTTCTCTATTTTCATCTTGCCACTTCTTCTTTCTTCTGCATTCAGAAGTCTAGAGAGAGAGAGTGAATAAGTTTTAGAGAGAGAGAACTCAAAAGCTTGCAATCGGAGCTTCATTTCTCGAATCCAACTATGCCTCGTAACAACGAATACTTTGAATCTACGTCCTCAAGTATATTGATTCGCCAAAGGTAAGCTCAATTCCCTAACACATCAGCATGTTAACAATGTCGACATTAGCATTCTTGTCGGCCATGGCAACCATACCCAGGAGGGGGGGGGGGGTGAATTGGGTTTTAAATAAAAATGATAACATTTTAGATAAATAAAAACCTTGTGAAACTTTAAACAGAATTAGCAGCGGATATGAAATTCTTCACAAATTAAAACGTTGTCGCGTGCGAGTAAAAACGTTTTCGCAAATGATAAATCAAAAGTAAAAGTGACAGGGATAATAAGATTGACACAACGATATATCCTGGTTCGGCCACAGATTACCCACGTGGCCTACATCCAGTCCCCAACTAAGGATTTTCGCTCAATCCCTAGCTTTTAAACAAGAGCAGCTAGAACCTTTACAATAATGAGAACTCCTCACAGACCAGGGACATACAATCCCGCCGTGAAAGAGTCTCAAATCCCTAGCTTTTAAATAGGCGCAGCTAGAACCTTTATAGTGGAATCACACCCACTAATCCCTTACAAGAGATATACCCTTTCTTGCAAGAATGATAACCAAAAAGAAAAGGGTTTGAGTCAATCCGACTCTTACCAACAGTATCCACTCTAATTAGTGCGGATAAACAAATTGAAGCCCAATACAAGGAAACACCTATATGGTGTAAAGCTCTCTCAATATAAAAATATGATCAAGGTGTGAGAGTAGTGAGAGTGATATATAGAGAATAGTTTGACAGAGTTTTGGCACAAATAAAAATGGGGAATTCGTCAGTTCTTTCTAGCCTAAGTTCCTTTTATATAGAAAATTTGATTAGCCCAAGGAAATTAAGTCAAGCCCATTTTAAAACTCATTTTTGTCGGGCATTAACCGATTATTTAAATATCATAATCAATTATTTTAACTCATTTCAAAAGGCGCATCTTCAAACAGTCAAGCCATAATCGATTAGGATAATCGATTACTTGTTCTCTGTGTAAAATCCATTTGACTGTTAAAAGGCATAATCGATTACACTAATAGATTATCTATTCTTTGTCTTGCATTTCAAAAAGTCATAGTCGATTTTTCAATCATCATAATCGATTATATAATTTCGAATTCAAACTTAACAGCTAGAGATAATTAATACTCATTTAAACACATTAATAGCCATTTAAGTTGATTTATAAAACATGATCATAATAGCATAATCGATTACCATAATCGATTATTGCTTTTCAAATTGAAATTTTGAAATCATAGCAGCTCTATTATTAATGACTCATTTAAATCGTATTTAAGAGCTTGCTGATTGATTATTCCTCTAATTAAATTTGAATTTGAAAAACTTAAAGGCTTAAATTGATTGCTCATTTTAGTTCATTTAAAGGCCATTTAAGTTTTAATTAGAAAGCTCATTTTACAGATGAGCAGCTTATGCTGCTGCATGATACTAACCCCTTGGTTTGCTGATATAGTTAATTACCTAGTTGTGTCTGTTATTCCCGCTTATGCATCTAAATCACAGATAGCAAAGTGATGCAAAATATTATGTGTGGTATGATCCGTATTTGTCGAGATTTTGTAGTGACCAGGTAATTCGCAGATGCATACCTGACCATGAGATCTAGTCTGTGCTTCATTTCTATCATACCTCCCCTGTAGGAGGGCACTTTGGTTCACAACGGACAGCTAGGAAGGTGCTGGAATTCGGATTTTATTGGCCCACCATTTTCAGAGATTAGCATCAGGTTTTAATCACTTGTGAGCAGTGTCAGAGAGCAGTGATAGCCATCATTCGCAGGCAGGAGATGCCCCAACAACCCATTCTTTTCTGTGAGGTATTTGATTTGTGGGGTATAGATTTTATGGGCCCTTTTCCTATTTCTTTTGGTTATTCATATGTCTTACTTGCGGTTGATTATGTTTCTAAATAGGTGGAGGCCAAGGCCACCAAGACTATTGACTCTCTAGTTGTTGTAGATTTTGTCAGGTTTAATATCTTTTGCAAGTTTGGTGTGCCTCGAGCTATCATCTGTGACCAAGGGAGTCATTTCTGCAATAGAACCATGGAGGCTTTGCTTCGGAAGTATGTGGTAGTGCACAAAATTGCCACAGCTTATCATCCTCAAAACTAACAGGCAGGGCGAGGTCTTTAATAGGGAAATCAAGAGAATTTTGCAGAAGGTGGTGCAACCAAATAGAAAGGACTGGAACCGCCGGCTCGTGGATGCCCTTTGGGCTCATAGGACCGCTTATAAGACACCTATAGGGATGTCTCCCTTTCAGGTTGTCTTTGGTAAAGCGTGCCGCCTACCTGTGGAAATAGAGCATCGTGCATACTAGACAGTGAAGCGTTGTAACTTAGCCTTTAAAAAAGCTAGTTCAGTGAGGAAGCTTCATTTACGACAACTTGAGGAGCTCTGCTTGGAGGCCTATGAGAATTCTAAGATCTATAAGGAGAAGACTAGGCATTTTCATGACAAAATGATTTCTAGGAATAGTTCTCCATTGGCCAGAAAGTGCTTTTGTTCAATTCTCGCCTCAAGCTCATGCCCGGAAAGCTTCGCTCTAGATGGGATGGTCCTTTTGTTGTTACCAATGTTTTTCCCCATGGTGTAGTGGAGATTAAAAATGAGACCACTGACAAGAGTTTCAAGGTTAATGGCCACCGTCTTAAGCAGTTTCATGAGAGCCCCATATTGGTTGAGGAGCAAGTAGAGAAGCTCTCCTTGGACAAGCCCTCCTTTCCTGAAGTGCAGATTTTCGCACCCCACTTTTGCTTTTAATTGCCCATATTCCATGTCATTTGCCTTTGTGCTTACATTGAGGACAATGTGTGATTTAGGTGTTTGAGGGGGGGGGGTGTTAGTGTTTTAGGATTTTATTTTATATGTTGTTTTGTTTGGTTTGCTGTTTTTAGGGCCTAAAAAAGTAAAAATAAAAATAAAAAATTGTGTTTGAGTCATGTTGCATGCTTTTCAGTGAATTTTTGAGTTTGTATGAGTTGTGAGTGATTTGCATCATTCTTGGTTAAGAGGTTTCATGACTTGATATGGAGAAATTCTTGCATTTCTAGTGTAATAAGTGGGCATTGAAAATTAATTTGTGAATCATTTGTGGTAGAATTAACCCTTGTGAGTTTTTGAGCCCTATACATGGATGGATTGCATTGTTCCATGCTTTTCCTTTCTTGTGTGATTACACTCATGATTGTTAATTACTCTAGAACTTGACTTGACTCTTTGAAGCCTCTTTTTCACATGCATGTATTGAGATGATTTAGGCCTTCTTTGTTTTTAAGCTACTAGCCAAATTAGCCTACCTTGTATTAAGTCTATTGCTTTCCCCCATGTACCCATTTAACCCATCCTTTGTTTTGTAGCTAATCACAAGCTCATGAAGGGAAAAACCATGATTCCCCTAACCTTGGGGAGTAAAGGAGCTTTGGAATTGTTTTGGGAATGAGTTCTTAAATAACTGTGGGGGTCTACCCAAAAGTTTTGTTGCTTGGTTGATGTGGCAAAGTGGCAAGTGAAAAAGAATAAAAGACAGAAAAAAAGAAAAAAATATAGCAGAAAAATAGAAAAAAAAAGGGGAAAAAATTGTAATGCAATGTAAAAGTGCAGATGAGTGGAAGTGCAAAGGAAGGAAAAGTTCAAAAGAGACAAAGTGGTGTTCATTGGCATTGAATTGTGTTTCTTGGGGTAGATTTGCATGCTTATTTAGACTCATTCCCCATTGCTTCTCTAGTCTATTTGGTTTATAGCTAGCCCTTCTTGTATCACCCATACCTTAGCCCCATTACAACCTTGAAAAAGTCCTTTTGACCTTTATGTACATATATTTTCAAGTGGTGGAAGTTAGAGGCTTGTCAAGCTTATGGTAGTGTTAGCATTCATGATGTGCTTTGAGAGTAAACACAAACATTTAACACTTAAGAGTTGGAAAGTATGCCTAGTGAGGACTCAACCGCTTTTGATTCAACTTTGATTTGAATTGTCTCCTTGTTTGCTTGAGATATTAAGGACATATTCATGATTGTTTTGATTCCTCGATGCTTCCAATGTTTGTATCTTGCTCACTTTTGTGAATTCTTGGGATTCATTGATAAGTGTGTCGGTTTTGTTCATCAAGTTTCTAGGAATTTATTTTTTGAGTTTTGCCCAGGAGTGCAAAAGAATAAGTGTGGGGGAATTTGATAAGTCATTTTTGAGGCACCTTTTAATATTGTATACTTGGCCTAATTAATTTCTATATGTGGTTAATATTGTTTATTTGGCTGAGTTTTGCATTATTGGGCTTAATTGCTAAACATTGTTAATTTTTGAATTTTTCACTCACCCTGACCTTGTTGTCTTACGCGGAGCATAACTAGAGCTACATATATTTTATTTTGGTGATCATGGTGTCCCTAGAAAGCTAAGACAGAGATCTACAATTTTAGCTTTGATAAGTATTGTCAAATTCGGCCAAATTCAAGGCCAAACTGGGTCCCGAATTCTCTAAAGTGGATCAGTTCACAGTCCATGATGTTCCCTCACTTAAATGAGCGTAACTTACTCATCTTAAGCCCAATTAAGGCATATGATACCCTGTTGGAAAGCTTATTCAAAGGGCACTATCTTGGGTTAGGTTAAGATTAGGTTTTAGGAGAGTTTTTAGTCATTATTTAATTCAGAAAGTCAGACACGAATTTAACCACTTTTACAATCCTTGTTTTTGCAAGTTTTGGAATTCTCTTCTCCTCTCTTCTCCCCTTTTTAGTTTCTTGCACTTTGCTGGATGTTTGTTGTTAAAGTTTCTCCAATGGTGATGAATATGGAAGGCTAAACCTTTTTATCAATCCTAGACATTCAAGTAATATCGTTTGAATTTCGAGTTCCTTACTCTTAATTATTTTTCAATTGTTTCTTCTCCTCTTCTATTCTTTCGATTATGATTTTCTGTGTTGTGAGTGTGATTATGCTTGACCTATGTCTGATTAGATGTAGATACAGTTTTCATGATTGAATTGGAATTAGAAATTAGGATTGATTAAACCAAAAATCTAATAGAGATTAGGGAATCGATTGGTAACCTAGGTTAATTGAACTTGTGCATAAATCAACATTATTAGGGATTGTGATTGTGATTCCAATTTTGTTGATTAAACCTACATGATTATGTAGTAGATTTCAAACTAACAGAGGAGGAGAGCAAACAAATTTATATCTTTTGGAACAATGACAAATTCTGCCAAACACTTGATGTCTTCGATTGATGTTTTTAATTAATTGAATTTCTTTTAATTGCAATTTGTTTTCTCCCTACGAATTTCGAAATCCCACTTTTTCTAATATTCTTAATTGACTGATAACTATGAAGCCCGGATACGTAAGTACGATATGGGTACAATATGACACGAATATGGGGATACGGGAAGTTTTTAAACTTTAGGATACGGGTGCGGCTTGGATACGATAGTAAAATTTTATAATTTTTTTTATATATAGCTGCAAAATACTATAAAAAATCCTAAATAATTACTAGAGTTAATGGATTGTCACATTTATTACTCTAGTCCAATTTTCAAATTCACTAACTAGTTTGTCACCAAAAAAATTTCACTAACTAGGCCCACTCCCAATGAACTCAAATAGGTTGTTTTTACTTCAATAACATTATTGGGCTGAGATCTTTGAGCCCAAATCCAATTTCTAATAAAACAAATGAGTAATAAATAACTTAGAAACCCTATTGAATAAGAGTAATGTTATTTTGACACCTAAATTAGACATCATGGGGAATACCCTAGTGTTTTGGGGAATTAAAAACGTGTGAACTAATTTTAAATCTCAATTCACCCCACAAGAATTTGATACTACTTATTAACTTTGGAACCTTATTTAGAAACAATGAATTTATTTAATCATGTTGGATCCACTTATGATACTTGATCAACTAGTCAATCCCATTATAGATTTCAAATTATCATAATCTAGCCTTTATATTTAATCTATCCATCAATGTAGTCTACAAAATTATATGGACTTAAGATAATATATTTAAAAGTTGTTCCGATGTTGTAACAGTTGAGTGGCCATAATCAATGAATTTGTTCTTTATTATATTTGTTATCCCAATTCCTTATGTATTGTCTTTTAACCTTTCCCTTGTAGTTCATTTGATCTTAAAATAACCAAACTCAACTTATCATCCTCTCAACTTCATCCATCATTTTTAAAGTATATAACAAAGGCGAAATGATAAATGAACACATTTTTGGGACATCAAGTATAGACACCATATGGTGGTGTGTTGTTTTTAAGTGCTAAATACATGTGATGGGAGAGGGAAAATAATAAGCAAATGTAAATACGTATATATATACGATGTTGGACACCAAAAGTGTGTCCAACTATCATTACTCATAACAAAGTTACCACAGATTTAATTCCAATCGTTGTGTTGTAGCTCCATACGATAGCTCTTTAAATACTTACAAATACTTGTTCACTTTATTTATATATGCTAAATGGAGATGTGGGGCAAATGATTATTACATTATCAGTGCATTAATAATTTTAAATTTCAAAATACAACATGGCAACATTGTAGTTCATATCTTCTAGAGGCGAACAAAGGTAAGAGCACTTACATAGTATAATTCAACACTCTTAAGAGGCTGTCATAGAAATTGGAAAGTCACGGAAATATATTGTAAAAAAATCAAAAGAGTAACAACTTTAAGACATGCAAATAAAATAATAAGGTCAATTATTATTCAGGTGCCATAAACGCACATCAGCGTCCTATTTTCGTGTACACACAATAGCCAAGAACGCACCACGCCCTACTACCTTGAGGCGGAGGCATACAATCACCCTCATCTTCACAGCTAACTAATACTAATGGTATGACATAAAGTAGAAATAAAGGAATGTTAGTGAATAGGAATGAAATCTTATCTATAAGGTAAATATAAAATTTTGAAAAGTAGGAGAAGAAAGAAGGGCTTACTCTTGCTGGTTACAACAAGGCAGAGGGAAAAGAAGAGGACCATTGCATAAACAAACTTGAGAATTTCAGTCATATTTTCACTTCCCTGAAGCCAGAAATGGTTGGTCTTTTTATAGTGTAAAACATGCCATGCTCTGTTTACATCAACTAAATAGTTTTGCAACACTTCTAGAGTTGCAAGACACCAATTCATAATATTAAAATCATTATCATATGTCTCTTAAGTTCATTGCCTTTTTACCAAGCTTAAGGATTTCTTTCTTTTATACCTTTTCATGATACACAGGGGCAAAAGCCCAAAAGATAAATAATTGTATTGCATCATAGCAAAGATTGTTGTAGGAATGGTGCACTAATAAAGTGGCAGCATATTTTCTTGGCAAATGGAAATTTTTATAAAATCCAAGTTAATGCACATCAAATGCAAGGCTTGCACAATTTATTCAACATTCTCATTCACAACAATTTTACGATTCATATTGGCTAGCATTTATCAGAGAGACTAATATAGAGTGCTAACTGAAATTCCTCAAATGAATGGTTAATATAGAGTTGTGTAAATTTCACACCTTCTTTACACCAAAAGGTTACACATATCTCTTTGATCAAAAGAGAAGGCAAACCCATTTTCCAACTCTTCCCAATGAGGAAGGTGTAAAGGTTTGACTTTGGAAAATATATGCATATAACATTTCATTATAAGCACCCTATAATACAGAAATAGGGATTATATATGCTTGAAAAAACATAGAATACATTAAATAAGTGGCCAGCTATTAGAACTTTTCAGTTCATTATCTACACCCCCACTAACAACTTAGAATTTTCATTTACTGGATTACTATCAACACTCTATTTTGATCGGGCCTTTGTTAACTTTTATTTAGCTACTTTTATTTAAACAAAATAAAATAAAATATTTAAACACAAAAATGATGAAAATCCAAAAAATGTCAAAAATGGTGGGAAAAAATATTAAATATTTCTTGAATCTCATGGAAATAAATGCAAATAAATCAAAGTAAGTATTTAAATTAGTTTGAGAGAACTAAAGTTGATAATTAGGTCATAAATATGAGACTTGGAGTTGACAAATGTTAATGGAGAACCCATGCTTTCACCGAATCATCGATAAAAAAAGAAGAAAAAAGAGCAATTCTATTTAGTATGAAGACAAAAATGACGAACCTTGAAAGCTAGAAACAAATATTGAAACACATTAAATACAAAAATGCAAAGGTTAATAATCAGGTTAAAAGCAACCAATCAAATCTGTTCGTTCAATTTGACGAAAGACATAAAAAATAATAATATTTACCCTAGCACCCATTCTCTTTCATTTATTAGTATGATTGTAATGCTATTTATTACATTAGTAACCCAATCAAAATATAACGAAAATCCTTTAATAAAAAAATATTTAATTAAAATATACAAGTCATAAAAATTTCACAATTTAATTGAGTTTGAAAGTACCTCATGTTATTAAAAATAATAACCAAAGTAATAATAATAATAAATCCATTACTTCAAAATAAAATTCAAAGCCTAACAAACTGAGCTTCTACTACAATCCAACAAAAAATAAAATAAAATAATAACGATGTCTGCATGGTCCTGATAAGCCATGTCATAGTACTAACCAAATCTAAAAGCTAATAGATAAAAGCTTCAAGTCTATGGGTCCTCTAAGGTGTTGTCCTTGGACTCTAAAAACAATACTTATAATGAGACATAAAATGTCAGTGAACAACAATACAATTTATAACATATTTTCGAAAATAATATTGTTCTCAGCCGGCGCGGTAACCGGAAAAAACTGTCCATGATATCCGCTAATTTTCCAAGTAATACATATATTATACTTTTAATATCATCAATAATTTGAAAGAAATTCAACAACAAATAACACCAATCAAATGGACAATTAGCACGTCACAACAGTTTTTAATAATCAAAGTGGCTCAGAGACTTCATAATTAAATTGGTCTCTTGTCGACATGCCATAAAGATTTCACACATCACACGACAATGGCGTCCCATTGCTCACCCCTACTCACAAGGAGTATTTTGATGTCACCCTTCTGTCGGGGACATCTCTATTTCGATACAAACCATGTACATATTTCGATGCCTCATTAAGGCAGCATTACTCATTTCGACATCCCATCATGTGGCGATGTTACTTTTCGATACCCATCATAGGCGATATTGCAGCCAACAACGTGCAACATGTTTCAAGTCAAATAATCATGCCTCCATGCATATCATTTATTTTTCAGAATGAAACAGGTACTTTTCATCAAACAATAGACAATCATGAATATGAAGGCATAACATACATGAACAAGCATATCATAGCATCAATTTGTTAATTATTTCCCTTCTATAAAAAACCCCAATTTTAGAAATTAGGTTGATGACAACATGCATCATTTTAATTTAAAATTGCCAAATCCATAGGGCAAACCCTTGCTGACACATAAAAACACATATATCACGGAAATGGTTCGTAAAAGTATTGTTACTCACCTCTCGAAGACCTCCAAAATTCTCTAAATACTAGTTACTAAAAGCGGACTGGTCATCAACTCGGTTGGGGTACTGAGTCAATGGGTCACTGGTTGAACCAGTGAGTCACTGGTTAAACGGATGAACCGATAAATATTACATTTGTAAATTTATATTAATTTTATGTATATATAATATATTTGTCAACCATTTAACAACTCTTAGATGTTGCCTAGTGGTAGAGCTGCGCAGTCACTATGTATAGGAAAACAATTCGATTCCCTTCTGGTGCATTTTTGCTTGCAAAGCATTTCCGTAAAACATCAACAGGAAGCACGACAAGCATAATGGAGAAAGGCGCGTGAGGGGACAACTAGCATTGGACTGCATGCTCACAGAAGGGAATTGGCAGGCCTTGGTCTACGTACATAGAGGGTAGGTTGAACCGCTTACCAAAGTGCCGATTTAATGCGAGTCAGTCGAATGCGAGTTAGTCGAGTTTGCACCAGTTTAATGATGTCAGCATCGGTTCGAAGGCTCATCTGGTCTGACGCCAACTTGAGCGGACCGGTTATGGGTCCAGTTTCCAGTCAAATCTATCAGACCGACCGGTCTGGTCCAGTTTTAATAACATTGCTAAATATTATTTAAGACAAAAGCTAGTGTTTTACCAAAATCTTTCTTCTCTTCACTAATATTTTTGGAACTGTGTGGCTATACGCTTCACATTGTAAATGCAAACATCACTCCACAATAACCTCTCTCTCGTTGTATATATTTTTTGAAAAGCACAAAAGACTATTGTGCGATGTCAAACTTGTTCTTTTCTTTTTCTTGAAAACAGGATTACAATCTATTAAATATTAATTCCTTCTCATCTAAATTGTAAGCATGCCCCTCACTTTTAATTCCTAAGATTTGAAAACCGAAATCATATTATGCTGCCATCACTACAAGAAAAACAGCGATTAGCGTCGATCAAAAGCCCACGCTAACTGTTGAAAGCCGATGCTAAATGGACGCAACACTGCTCTTGCAACATGGTCGACGCTAAAGTTGGCATAGGCTAGGTCGACGCTCCCTACCAACGCTACTTTAATTTTTTTTGAAAAATAAATAAAAAATTGTTACTATGGATTAAACAACCTGAACAATTTTTTTTTTTTTTTTGATAAACCAAACTAGTTTACAAAAGTTCATCACACATAAGATAACCATCAAACAAAAGAACTAAACTAAAAGCCCCTAAACATTAAATTCATAGCTAGCCAAACGAACCCACAACAGAAGGCAAACATTCAACGCCAGAAAGCCACTAAAAAAGAGAACCATGCCCCAACAAAAAGAAAGGAGCCAATAGCCAAAATTAGACCAAAGAAAACCTGTGCAGAACCAGAAACATTTCACACTCAAAAGCCAAAAATATATGATAACATCCACCAAAAAAAAAAAAATACAGCTAGGCACAAAGCCGAAAGTACATAGTTAAGCAAGCTGAACCACCCATAACCGAAGCCAGTCAAACACAAGTCCAAGAGCACCAAAATCAGAGCCATTCACTTTTTAATGATAAAGAACCAGTGATAAACCACATACAAGCTCATTCAAACCGCAAGACCATCCCAGCCAGCAAGGGAGCACACGACCATAGGCAGAAAAAAAGTTCATAGTTCCTCAACATAGCTAGCTAAAGCTAGAAGTACCATAATCCCCACAAAAATTCCATATTCCAAATACCAAACACTTCCCTTTTTACTATAACATCAAAACAATCTCAATTTCTGCTAAGGCTTACATAACCTCCCAATAAAGAAGATAGAAGCAGCCACAAACCAGAAAAACTTTGCAGGCGTCAAAACAAAGCATAAAGCACTGTCAAGTATAGGAACCATGTACCAAGAAAAAGATCCATCCACAAACCATATGCAAAAACAATTAGATGCCAATGGAAGATAAAAATAAAAATATAAACCATAACCAAGTAACCAGATCATAAATATCAAAATCCATGTAATGAAAGTAAGTGAATACAAAACAACTAAAGTGACTACTACATAATCTATTGCTCTATAAAATCAAATTTCACCTAATGAAAATTATACATATATACGATCCATTGGTCATACCTAAGCAAGCTATCAAGTATCTTTTAAAGCAACATAATGTAAAATGCCTGACAGCAGTCCTGGATAACTTCCCATTTAAATGCTGCACTGGAATCCAATATTGACAAAAACTGCATTGAAGAAATAAAAGGACCAGCATATTATTTTGACTGTGGTCTTCACTAGGATGAATTTAAAAACCCGAAGTAGAGAACAGATAATATTGGGCCATTTACTTTGCATCCATTATCGATTCCAATGCATAAATAGGAACCATTAGCAACATGAAACATTAGCTGGTGAAGCTTGCCTAACTTTGGTGCAGTGTTAGATACACATACTAAGGTCATGAAAAATGAAAGTTAATTACTATATTAATATCAGTAATGCATAAGTAAGAACATTATATGGGAAAAAGTTAATAGTATAATACCATTATACAAAACCAAAAAAATTAAGGGCTTCAATTGTTCTCCAGCATAAAGTAAAGTCTTTAATTTAAAATATCATGATACTTCAATTTAATGGCAGCATAACTATTGTCCAAGATGTTTGTTTGAGCAAATCATTTTGTGTGACTTTAAACAAATTCTCTTAAACAAGAAATCCCCAAATTTGATTTGAAGGAACCAAACCCTAACTCCAAAAATCAACACTACGGTGTTCATAGCCTTCCAAACATCACATTGTTCAAATGCCAAGCAAATAAGACATGTACAATTGAAAAGAACAAGATGAAGAAATATACCTTATAGAGAGACCGTGTAGTCAGAGAGAGAGAGAGACCGTGTAGTCAGAGAGAAGACTCGTAGTGAGTGAGAGAGAGAGAGAGCATGCAGAAGAGCGTGAGCGGGTCTGAGCGTGTAGAGAGATGATGAACTATGGAGGTGGGCGCGAATTGGTGGGTGTGGGTTCAGAGCAATGGGGCGTGCAGAGCAAAGAGAAAGATCCCTAACTTAGGTCAATTTTGAGTTGAGTACGGTGAGATTGAGAAAGAAGCCATCGAGTGATTAGGAAAGTAACATTGTTGAGTGAAAATAAATTAAATAGGAAATTCAAAAGTAGCGTCACTTCAACCCACGCTAAATAAAACATGTTGTTTACCATCGGCTTGGCCGACGCTATATCAGACAATCTAGCGTCGGCCCATCCAATGCAAAATAGATTAATAGTCAAAAAATAAAAAATAAAAAATGGTAACGTCGGTTTAGCACCGAGTTAACCGATGCTATTAGCGTTGGTGTCATAGTTGACACTAATTTTTCGACGATAAAACATATATTTCTTGTAGTGCATGATAACATGGACTTGGCTAGAGCCTTAATATGTAATAGAATGTGGGTCCATTGCTATGAATTTATTTTTAGTTTTATTTTTATTTTTATTTTTATTATTTTTATTTTTATTATTATTATATTAATTTCCTAAATAAATCCCTTGGTGTACGTGGTTTCTTGTTTCTTTCAATTCTAAAGAAAACTTTATGTGAATTGGCTTTCACATTAGCATACTTTAGTAATTTCTAAAAAAGAAAAAATTAATAAACTCTTATACTATCAATTTTCTATAGTAAACCACATAATATCTTAATCTTTTATTAAAAAGACTATACTGAAATTTTAGGATGTTACAACGATAGCCTTTTTAGAAAATCTTAACCATTTACTCCAGGCATCACTGTCATAACGAAAAAAATAAATGGCTGTCCTCTGATCCATAGCCAAATTCATTTGTGCTATCACCCATCAATAGCTATCATAGCACCATTTGTGCTGTCAAATTCAAGCCACAAGTTCCTCCAACTTTTCCAAGCTGCCTGTACAATAGCTATCATAGCACCATACAATTCTGCATGAAATGTGTAATGCCCCGTTTTCTTGATTATGCATGAGGAAAGGATTAAGCATGTTTTAAGGCTTAATCATGTTCCTTGAATGTCAATTAGCTTGTGTTTCAATTGGACTTGAAACGGGCTCAGAATTCACAGAAACGCGCGAACATATAACATAAGTTGACACCAGTACTAAATACTCACTTACACGCATCACGATGCCCTAGGCATCCACAACATCATCTCGATACCCATATATCGCTTTCACAATCCTTTCACATTCAGAGTACCCTCAGGGTGCCAACTAGGTTCTAACAGCACAACAGTCAACCAAACTCAACAGCATCAATATATATATATATTATCATCATCCAACATAAATAACAAATCACACAATAAAGCATATAGAAAATAACGAATATCAAACAACAATAACATCCATAAGCAGCATTAAAAGCTGATAGACGTACAACCTCCACAAAATCACATAAACCAATAATTTATCCTAACACCGATAAGCATACAGTAATCAAACCCTAACGAGCAGTTTCAAATCATTTTCAAGGAGGGTTTGGCTACTGTCGACTAGTCGACAACTAGTAGGGTTTGGGGCACCCTACGCATATAGTTTAACATACGATACTATGCTTGCCTCCTTGGTTATCAGATACTTTCTCCCCACCTTAGACAACCATGTTCTGCTTGCTGACGCCTCGAGCCTTGAAATTCGCACCCCCTCTAAAGGTTACAACTTCTGTCACATACACCACGGAGCTCCCTGATGCCTCAAAATTTGCACTCCCACATGTACAGAGTCCCGACAATGTCGTAAACCCTAATCTTGTAACAATTTTACAAACAAAGCCAAAATCGAAGCAAGATTGAAAAAAGAAGGAAAATGACAATGTCGATGTGTCGACGAGTTAGGGATTCGAGTATAACCCCAGCGATTCATCAAATCAAAGCTAGGTATATGATGTACATGTTGCCTTAAACCCGTACTCGAAGTCGAAATCGAAAACGGACCGACGAATCTCCAGGAATCACCAATTTCTCTCACTAAACTCTCTCCCCTCACTCTAAAACCTAGTCTGGTCGAAGAAGAAAGAAAATGGAAAATGCATGCAAATTGGAGGAGAAAAAGAAAGTGGGTGGGTGTGTTCTGCACAGCACGCTTAAGTGTGCACCACCCCCACGCTCAAGCGTACCCACGCTTTAGCGTGGGGCACATCCATGCTAGAGCCTGGCACCTGGTTCACCATGTGTCCATGCAATTGACATGTGGTGCCACGTGTAGGAGACTCCAGAACACTAGAGCTTCCATTAGGCAACGTTTGAGCATTCTCTCTATTGTTGGTTACCGATCTTCACACGTTTTGATTCACTCTGATTCCAATTTAAGTTCAATTAACCTCAAACTTGAAACACTGACTCATTTACACCTAAGGAACAAGATTAAGCTCTAAGACATGCCTAATATGTGAATATTTGCCTTGACAGGTACTTTAGGATGAATGACAAAAGAGGAAGTAAGAAGGATTGAATTACAAAAAGCGACAAAAGGTCAAACAAGCAAACAATATGGGTTTAAAGGGAATTTTACTATTTGTATTGCTTGTTTTAGAAAAAGCTGTAAATGGTAAGTACAGCTCTCATAATTAAAATTGGTCACACACACACACACACACACATAAATGAGCTTTCAAAGTAAAACTTAAATTACTTTTAAATGAACTTAAATGAGTAACTATTTTTCAGCCATTAAGTTTTTCAAATTCAAATTTGAATCGAGGAATAATAGATTAGCATAATCGATTATCATGCTTTCAATTATGCTTTAATGAGTAATCGATTATAGAGTTATTAAGAATTTGAAATCAGAAAATTTGAATTGCAATAATCTATTAGCATAATCAATTATCTTTTTCTGATCATGTTTTTAAATCAACTTAATTGGCTTTAATTGCATCTTAATGAGTAATCACTTCTTTCTAGTCGTTAAGTTTGAATTTGAACATGAATGATCGATTATACTCATTAGGTAATCGATTATATGTTTTAAGTGCTCCCAGGATTTCAAACAGAGAACCAATAATCGATTATCATAATCCATTATGCTGAAATAATCGATTATCATATTCCATTATGCTGCGACTGTCTAAAAGAGGCGCATTTCAATTTGAGTCAAAATAATCGATTATGGTTTTTAAAAAATCGATTATTATGCGCAAAAATGTGTTTTTAAATGAGCTTGAACTAAGTTCTTTGGGCTAATCACCTTTTCTATATAAAGGGATCTTAAGCTGATTTCAGAGCACGAATTCCTCATTTTATAATTGTGCTAAAATTCTGATATTCTTTTCTCCTTTTCTCTTTGTTCTTACACTTGAACCATATCTTATTGAGAGAGCTTTACACACCATATAGGTGTTCTTGTATTGGGCTTCAAGTTGTTTTTATCAGCACTATTAAGAGTGCATATTGTTGGTAAGAGTCGTGTGACTCAAACCCTTCTTTTCTACACCAAGTTTGCAAGAGAGGTGATGTCTCTTGTGGTGTTTCTTGGACGTGATTTCCAAGTTTTAAAAAGGGAGTGATATTCCTTGTGGTTGACAAGAGAGGGTATATCTCTTGGGTTATTTTCTTTTAGGCTCTTTCATTGGGGGAGGTGATATCCCTGGTCTGTGAGGAGTGCTCTTCTTTGTAAAGGTTTCTAGCTGCATCGGTTTAAAAGCTAGTGGTTAGTGAAAACCCTCGGTGGTATTGCCTTGGGGACTGGACGTAGGTCACATGGGTAGTTTGTGGCCGAACCAGGATATATCGCCGTGCTCATCTTTTTTTCCCTATATCTTTACGTTTCCACTATTTACATTATCGCACTTTACCTTATCGCGCTTTTCATTTCAAACGGTTTATTTTTTAAAGGGCTTTAATTTGAAAAGAATTATTTATCCGTTGCGACTTTTTTTTCACATATTAAAAGAATTTTTGATTTACCGAAAAAGATTTCATCTCTATTTAAAACCCAATTCACCGAAAAAGATTTCATCTTTATTTAAAACATCATTATCTATAATTAATATAGATTATTCAAACAAAAACACACAGAAGACTCGCAACAGACTCATACCACGTCGGGACATGGCCGAACTGCTCTGATACCACTAAATGTGACACCTTCTACCCCGCATATATTTTTAAAGCGATAACATAGAAGAAAATAATTTAATTTTTCGAAATAATATAAACACAAGCTTATTCTTTATAAAAGAAAACCAATGGGTAAAGGATACCACATTGTAACAAGGTCTCAACGCGGAAAATAAATAATGTTTAAGAAGAAAGACATAACATAAACATAAACGAAATATATAAACGAACCCAACCCCGATATCACATTACAGAGCTGGTATAACCAATCTGATAAACAACTCGGATAAACAACTAAACAAAACATAAACTAAACTACGAGTAGCGGCTCCTCGGAGTCACTCCTCAACAAGCTGCTCGCCGTCCTCTACATAACCAAAGGATACATGCAAAGTAAATAACGAAAGACGGGGAGTAAGAACCATATATATAAACATAACAGCAACATGATAGTTGGCAAGATGAACATACAACACATAGCAACCATAATATAGTCATCATACCAACACAACAAGCATATCACAATATAACATCAATCATACAATGCAATGCGAAACACTACTCCAAATGCATGTGGATCCATCTACACCAGGCGTACGACTTCAGAGTTACATCTCCACATTGGCCAATAAGCACCAACGCCGGGGCAGTTCACCTTACCATGGGTGGACCCCTAGGATAGCCAAAGCACCTTATTCTCAGATGCACCACCACGGGTGTACATGATCCCCTTAGTCTCGGATAAATCACCATGGATGGCCAGATCGTCTTACACGTGGACGACATCCCCTTAACTATTGTACCTCCCCTAAAACTCCATGCATGATGCATGCACACAGTGAACAACCTTTATCCACCACCTCCATCAACACCATTTATTATGGCTTAACCTCTTTGACCAGCAAGCATCAAAGGTAATATCATGTTTAATCTTTTAACTTTAAACGATAAACAACACTCTGGCCGAAAAGCACCAGAGCCTCAACACATTGACCATTAAGCATCAGGGCCCCCTTCGCCACTAGGCTACCAAGGTACAACATCAACAACACCTTGACCATTGAGCATCAAGGCTCAACATCATCTTTTCACTTGTCTTTGGTCTTCATGTTTCGTTGGTATCTTATTAAGTCTTTTAAGCGTTTGGGGTGAAAAACCCTATTTCAGCATTCTGGTTCTGTTCTGGTCAGGTGAGCATGGGCGTGCTCATCCTCAGCACGGGCGTGCTGGACCTGCAGGCAAGCACGACCGTACTCAATGGAGTGTGGTCGTACTGATCTGGGCAGAAAGGGTCAGAAACCCTTTCCCAAATCCTTGGGACAGTTCACAGATTCAACCTATTAGCTTTTACTACTCCATTGAACATCAGCTTCATTATTCTTAACTGTTCTTCATTAATAATAATAATAATAATAATAATAATAATAATAACAACAACAACAACAACAACAACAACAACAACAACAACAACAACAACAACAAATAGGCATCCAAAGTAACATAATCCCTTATACGAAAATCGGGGTGTTACATCATACATGCAGGAAAAATTCAAAATTGAGAAACAATCTAGCTTTGAAAAAGAGGTGACATCAAGAAGAATGCTTCACAAATTCGAAAATGCAATTGCCACCAAAAGAAGCAAATGTCTCTTGATGAACGACTCAAACGATCTTGTGAGTTCACACAACGAGGTAACTTTATCCACTACTTCCTATAATGCTCAAATCTGAAATTTTCTAAATGGAGATATGTTGATAAAGATGTCCATATGAATTCCCTCAAGATGAAATATAGATATATTCCATGCAATAATCCCAACTTGAATATGATTACTTGTTTGTGAAATTCTATCAAAATGATGTATGAACTTTGTGATAAATGCCATGAATGTGCTTATATGATGTTTGATTATTTTGTGAAGCACGTTATGGTTAATTTGAGTAAGTTAAAAGTCTCTAAGAAAGCTAGGAAAATTCAAAGAATGTCATAGGGCCTCTTAGAGAAACAATCAAACCTTCCTTGCTAAGAAAAATTGAAAATCAAACTGGATAATCAATTAGATAATCGATTATGGTTCCTCAAGAAAACAGGGAAGAGAGACAGAAGCTTAGTAATCGATTAGGGGAGGGAATTTATTATGGGGGAGAGTCATGCCTTGAAAAGTAACCAGAAGCATCGTAATCGATTACCACCAAGAGGATAATCGATTATGTTTCGAAAACGGGCGTTAATAAGAAAAGTTTTGAAATTCAAATTTTCTAATTAATGCTTCATTATGATATGATATCTGTTTTAATTTTATAATCTTTTTCAAGACAACAAATTCAAATGAAATCAAATTTGAATTGGCATTAAATACTTTTATGATACAAAGTTATTTTGTAAAAATTCCAATTTTTTTCACTACTTTTCAAAATCTGATTTGAAAATTAATTAGTGATTTAATACACAATCTTATTTTTTTGAAAATATAATTTCTAGTCATGAATTAATTAATTAACCACATCTTTGATTTTGAAAATCACCAAAATTGTGGCAATAAATACATAATATTGAGTGATACAAAAAATTATTGAGGATCAATTTTCGAAATTAAAATGATAAATAAATTATTATATCATTTTAAAAGAGAATTGAATTTTTGAGATTTTAAAATAAAAATAAAAATAATTTTATTTTCGACATTTCTGAATTTTGGTGATATATTTTTGAAATTCAAAAATCATTATCTTCTCATTTTATTATAAAATCAAAATCTGTTTGAAAAATTATTTTAATACACAACTATTAATAAATTCATGATCATGTTTTATTGGAAATTAATTTCTTGTCATTATGTAATATACATCATATGTTCAAATTAAAATAAAAACATTATGGCTAGTAATAAATCCTTTATAATGTTTGTTTCAAAAATTCATTAACGACTGATTTGGAAATTGTTTTAAAATTCAAAAGTTTTCAGATTTATGGAAATCTTTTATTATACCACAAATACATAAATGAAAATTTGTTAAGATTGTAGTTAATAAAGAAAGATGTTAAATGAGTTTGGCATATCTTTTATTTGAATATTTCTTTTTGCCAAATGAAGATTTCAAATAGAATCTTTTATGATTAATTTCAAAAATATCATTAAATTTGAAATCCAAGTGATTAATTGAAATTCAAATTTTCTGAGTTTATGGAAAGTTTTCAAGAGCACCACAATTAATTAAATGAAAATTTATTGCTGTTGTGATTAATAAGGAAAGATTTTAAACCAATCACGCATTGAATGAATGCTTGTGTATGCATCCTTATTTTCAGCTTGTTACTTCTAATCTGTGCGTTGGAGTGTGAAAATAGGCTACAAGTTGTCTCCCAAAGAATCTGGCTAAGTTCTGGAATTTTCGAACAATGATCGATTATACATAGGCTATAATCGATTATCAATAGACTGGACAAACCAGAGGAGTTATAATCAATTAGAATAATCGATTATGAGTTCAATAAGAACAAGGGCTTACATAATCGACTAGACAAATATAAAAGGCCAAGCTCTCAAGTTATAATCAATTATGGTATCTCTTGATAAACCCTATGTGAAATAGCTATTTGCATGTTAGATCCTATTACTTGGTAATCATTTTGAAATACTTTGAAAAGGGTCTTTCGTCTTCAAACATGCTTGCTATGCCTTAAATTTTCTATGCTACACCAAATCAAGCATGCTCTTAAAATTGTCATTGATGCTAGTTGATTATTTAACTGTTATGCTCAAATTACTTATTATTGACTTTCATTAGAGCATAACAAATTAATATTTAATGACTAATCCCATGGATCCAAAACTTATTGGATACCAAAAGAATGCTTCTGAATACTTTTGTAGGTGTGCTTAAAGACAAAGAACTCAAATTCATATCTCGATAGTGGTCATTTGAAGCATGTGACAAGAGATAAGAATAAGTCTCTAGCTTGTTGAAGAAAAAGCATAAAAATCAAAGATCTACGCTTGCTGCAAGTTTAAAAAGAGAGATTTGCAAGTACACGAGCAGCTAAATATTGGCAAGTCAAAAGCCTCATAAGCGATTATATATGATGGTATACTAATCAATTATCGGAAAAATAGGTGGAGTGCAATCGCAAACAATATTTGGAATTACAAGCACATATGGATAAAGAAGAATTGAATAAAGATAAGCATTGAAAGATCTTCCTTCGGCAACATGAGTGGAAGAATTCAAGGGAAGATAATGCAAGTGCAAAAGATTGCTGCAAACAAGGAGCATCACAGTATATCTAACTCAATAAGTTTCTCAATCCTTAATCTCTTATGATATTCTATTTTTTGGATTGTTTTATGCTTGTTGAGATGAAAGTTTTTTTCCCCATAAATGAAATGATATTTTGAAAAAATGTTTTCGAAAGGGAGAGAAACATTTACATGTTTAAGAGAAGTACAAAAATACAAGAATATATACTTGTTAAAGGGGGAGAATTTTCTTTTAAATTGTGTTCTATCTCTTAAATTCTCTTCTTGAAAGTATGCATGTTTCATCTTTTGATGCCAAAATAGATTGAAACTAGATGTTGTTGTACCCGTGCGATGTACGGGCATATTATGCATGTTTACTTACTTAGTTTGGATAGTTATTTTTAAATATTGAAAATTAAAATTAATAGTTGTTCAGTTGTAGTTTGTGTTTTGGACTCTTAAATATGTAAAAGTTGTTTATATTTTATATTTTATAATTCAAAATATTTGCATAATTAACTAAATAACAACTTTATTTATGAGTCATTTAAAAAAAGTAAAACTTTATTTATGATTTATATTTGAAATAGGAAATTTTGAAATAAATTTTGTTATATGTACGAAATCAATTATTTTGGCTTAAAAACATTTGACACATATGTAAATTTAAATATAAAGTTGCTCGTTGAAAACCCTTAAAAAGAGAAAGATGACTAATAAGTGTAAGATATAATGCGAAACAACTACTAAATATAATAATTTAAGAGTAACTTAAATTGTGAAAGAACCAACTTCATGTTTGACATGAACTTCTGAATTAAGCTAGTTAAGTTTGGTGTAGTCAGTGGTCGTTTTCGACTTGTCTACACTAATTTTGTAATTTCAAAATTGTCAAAAATATAACTTACAGGATTTAACCTTGTATATATGAAATATTCTTGAATTCAAATGCATTTTCTCATCAGAAGTTTTTTTTTTTCAAAACTGTGCTTTATATTTTTTAACTTATTATTATTCAATCAATTTAATTTTTTAAAAATAATATTATACTTATAAGTCACCAGTCATACTCCTATTTTTTTTAGGTCTATTCCATTCATGTTTATCATGAACTGCTGAATTAAATTGGTTAAGCTTGGTGTGGTCCTTGACTATCTTCGACTTGTCTACACTATTTTTTTTAAATACAAAAAGGTAAAAATATTACTTATAAAATTTAACCTTGATATATATGAAATATTCTTGCAATCAAATTCATTTTTTTCATTAGATCGTTTTTGTTGAAATCATGCATTAGTTTTTAATTTATATTATTATTCATTCAATTTAATTTTTAAACATAGTATTATACTATTAAGTCCCCAGTCATATAAAACTTTGTATATTTTTTTATATAACTTTTTTGAGTTTTTTATTTTTATTTTTTATATGAAAAACAAATCTAATATGTGACAATTGTTCCTGTCTTTGGTCATTTAACTGCCAAGATTCAGTGAAATTAACTATAAGTCAAATTTTTAGGCGTCAAATCATGAAAACTTTTCCTCTACCTTGGTATGGTTGCACAAATGATTTTTTCTATACATTTATGAGCCTGTTTGTTACGGATTAAAAAAATAATTTTGACATTCAATAATTTATAGATTTTCTTTTAGAGATTTTAAAGCAAATCAGAAGTTGTTTTGGGTTTGTTTATAATTATAAAAATCATTTTTACAAAAGTACGTAGTTAGTGTTTTTTTCCAAAAGCTAATGAAAGTTTATAATTATAAAAATCATTTTTACAAAAGTACGTAGTTAGTACTTTTTTCCAAAAGCTAATGAAAGTAACTTTTCATTTTAACCATAAAAATAATTTTTTAAAAAGCATCATTTTTATGAAAAGCTTAAACAAATACGATCAAACTCATTAGAAATGATTTTTTTACTTAAAAAGGTGTTTTTTTTATCAAATTATTAAATGACGTCAACTTACTGAAATTTATGTTATTAAAGGTTACTAAAGTACCAAAAAGTGTCCTACTCTATTGTGTTTTTTTTTTTTTTTTTTTTATGTTTGTTATATTAGTTTTATACCTTATAATTTTAATATATAATCAAGGGAGTAGTCGTTAAATAGTACTACTTCCAGACTGTAGTCAAATTGTGAATAATCCCATAACTTCCCAAAAGCTGGGTTAATGAAGAGTTTTGTATTAACAAATACAGTAATTAATATTTTATTTTAAAACAAAACTTGACTGTTCTGTTCAGTGTTCTCTGGATAGAAAAAATAAAATAGAAAATGTATTGAATGGAAGAGATACAATTTTACAATTAATTATAATTTTTTAGAAATGAATTTACAATTTTCCCCCAACACCACCTTACTTTTATATATTTAAAACTGACTATTGTAGCAAATTACAACTTTATTATTCTCAAGTGATTTTACAAACATGCCCCCAATCACTTCCTTCCTTTTAATAATAAATAAATAAATAGAAAATGTATCGAATGAAATTGAATGGAAGAGATACAATTTTACAATTAATTATAATTTTTTAGAAATGAATTTACAATTTTCCTTCAACACCACCTTACTTTTATATATTTAAAACTGACTATTGTAGCAAATTACAACTTTATCATTTTCTCAAGTGATTTTACAAATATGCCCCCAATCACTTCCTTCCTTTTAATAATAAAGATATCAAATAAGTGAGATGATTCTATGAGTTAATTTGTGATTAACTCTATTTTGGGAATAATTATGATCTTTGTGACACCCTTCTACCCCGCATGTTATACAACATAAAAAGATAAATATAAATAAAATAAAAACATGCATTTACTGGATAAATCAAACATTTGTCCACGTGTAGAAAAACCCCACATGAACGAGTTCACAAAAATGCAAAAAATGTAAAACCAAGTTAAAACAACGATAAACATAAAACATAAACAACCCAACCCCGATGTCACAATTCAGAGCTGGTACAATCATTCCGGAAAATATCTTCGGAATACAACTGAACAAAACTAACTAGACAAAAGGTGAAAGCCCCAACTATGAGTGGTGGCTCCTCAGAGTCACTCCTCTCCGGGCTGCTCGCCATCCTCTGCCTAAGCCAATCAGGCCAAACAAACAAATAGAAAACGAGGAGTAAGAATCATATAAACAATAACGACATGAAGATAGGAAGCAAGGTAAACAAACAGGCATTGCATCAACTAGCATACATCAACATACACACATCGTCATACATCAACATCATCAAAATCAGGTATGCTATGCGGTGCAATGCAACACTACTCCGCTACTCCATTATGTATGTGGATCCAAACTAACTCAGGATGAACGACTTTGGAGTTACATATCCGTATTGGCCATAAAAGCACCAACACCAGCAGTTCACCAAACCTTGGGTGAACCCCATGGGTAGCCAACGCATCAAATCTTGGATGCCTCATCACGGAGGGCCGTGGTCACCAAACCATCGGGTGACCTACCGTGGATGGACAGATCACCGTACTCTCGGACGATCTTCCCTATGTCGAACCTCCCCCATCAACCAACAACTCCAATGCTCTTTGCAAATGGCTCAACAACAAAGAATCTCAACTACCTCCTTGCTCGGGCCATGAAGCTCCCAAGACTTTAACATCAACATCATCGTGCTTGGACCAAGAAGCTCCCAAGACTTCAACATCATCAATGCCTTAGACCCGAACCGTGGGGTTAAGGTCCCCCCGGCCAATAAACAACAAGGTACAACTTAATAGCATGCGGTAACCCCCAACGGATACCAGCTCAATCATCTTAACATCTCACCATCTCATCTTCTTAATCATCTTTATTATTTATAAACCGAGTTATCTAATCCATAACATTGATTAATTGTGTAACATCCGTTATTTTTATGTGTGGTTATGTATGGTGTTTAGGTTTAAGGTCTGGATTGTATAACTGAGAGGTGATTTGAGGTATAGAGACCAGCTAGGGTTCCCGGTTAGTGTCTTTTAGATAATTGAGGGTGGAACAAAATTTTGGAGTTAAAGAGGAGATTAGGCATTTTTGATGGTTAGAAATTGTTTATTAGGTCCTAAGGAGCCTATATCTCAAATTTGGGGTCAATCGGACATCGAACGGGCCCTGAACGTAAAGAGTTGACTTTCTGGTCAAAAGTCAACGCTCAAGCGTGGCAAACATCACGCTCGAGCGTCCACAATACGCTCAAGCGTGGGTGTGTCCACGCTCAAGCGCCCAAGTCAACCAGACAAGGGCCATGCTTTGACTTGCTACGTGTCAACGGGCGCTGACGTGGCAGCCTCTGAGTGGTTGCATGGCTGCGGTGGTTTTCATGCTCAAGCGTGAAATGGTCCACGCTCAAGCGTGCCACGCTCAAGCGTGAAAAATTCCACGCTCGAGCGTGGCAGCGTGAATCAGAAAAATAAAAAGGGCTTAAGTGACACAAAGTCACTTAAGCCATAGGAAAGAAACGAAGCAGAGAGCAGAGAGCAGAATTCTGAAAACTGAGAGGAGCTTATAGAGAGAGAAAGAGAGAGAGTTTAGTGAGAGAGAGGAGTTCTTGAGTGAGTGTGACTTGCCCGATCGTCCTTTCGCAAAACGGAGTACGTGATTGCGATCGTAGTGACGATACCTTCATTCTCCTCTTCCCCATTTCTTCAATAGTCGAAGGTAAATTGTTCCCGTTTATATCGAAAGTCGTTTCGTTACGTTTATTTTTATATCTTTCGTTTCGGTTATCGGAATTCGATTCCGTCTTCGAGGATGAACTCGTGGTAACGTGTGCTTCGTAATGTGATGCTTAGGTGAATTTTTGGAAGCTCCGAGGCCCTAGAACCGTGCTGGGAAGAATTGAACTCGTGGAGGAAACGCTTGTTTCGTCTCGTTTCGTTCATCGTACGACTCTCCAGGTGGGGGAAAGAAACCATTTAACGTCGGAAACGGCGCAGTTACATTTAGTTCGATAATGGCGTAGGGCGACCTAAACCCTACTCGAGAGCGAGTAACGGACAATGTCCATGTCACATTGGGGACTACTTAGTGGTACCAATGATGATATTGAAATTGTGCGTTTATCGTCGTTACGATAAAAATATATTATTTTGTTATTTTATGACTGGCTGTTGTGACTGCTTGGATTGGTTGCGTTATTGTGATGATTGATGACTGATAATGAGTGTTGGTATTTCTTATTAAAATTACTATTGTTATTATTATTATTATATTGGAAATGATGCCATGATTAATATGATGAATTGATGGAATGATGTTATGATGCCATGAGTGTAATGATTATGAGTAGAGTTGAGTAAGTGATGAGATATGTTGAGCATTGATGATGTATTGGGGGAAATCATACTTTATGTGTTAGTAGTGCTTAACCGAGATGATTAATGTTATATGATGATGAGGTTTTATTGAGGTTATTATGAGGTGATGATGAGCGGTTAGGGCACTAGGGGACGACCTGAAACATGGTCTGTGATATGTGGACCTGAAACATGGTCGTTTGTGGACCTGAAACATGGTCGTTGGGGTCTATTCCTCGGAGGGAGAATTCCCGGGGTCTAGGCTAACGGCGGACCGTCCCAGACATGATTTCATTTTAGTTGCAGCTATAGTTCATGCGTTGCATGAGCACCCTGGCCGTGGTCCAGAGGTGTGCACCGGTTGTGTAGCTATAGTGCCATTGCTTTGCATGGGCACCCTCCAGCCGCAGATGAGGGTGTGCGCCGGGGCCTCTGGGACGCGTCGATTGTTGTGATATCCGGATATGGCCGACTACCTGAGAAGATTCATACACATTTGCATTGCATCATGATGGGGGTAGAGGAAAAGACCCTAGATGTGAATTGAGGATGCTTGTGTTATATATATATATATATATAAACTATACTTTGGGAGATGGATGTTTATTGTGCTGTTATAGAATTAAATGTCGCTAAACCTTTTCCACGTTTGATGTTATATGGCTTCTTATCCCCTTTTCTTTTGTTGTATGCTTGTACATATATGTTTTGCATAACAGATCCAGATCGTGTTGATGGCGCACTGGGATCACCCATGGATGACTCAGGACCCGGGGTTCCCCCTCTCGGGGACCTTTGAGGTTGAGTGCTTAGATCCGAACGGGTGGCTCGTGGACCCAGTCACTCGCTTCGTTGTGTATACGGGTCCTACGTCCATTACCTCCGGGTTCGGACAGGGAGCGCCGATAGGATTCGTCGGCACGTTCCGCATTGGCACTACCCTTCCTTTCCAGGTAGGACAGCCAGATGGACACATACCGCCGATGCCGCCAATGCCAGGCATAGCCCCAGATCCCTTCATGGTACCCTTCGAGGTACTAGTTCCAGGACTTGCACCGGCACCAGCACCAGGACCCGAGTTGGCACCTATCCAGGAGGAGGAATCGGTTGCCCCCGCCCAGGACCTGGCACCCCTTCCAGAGGTACCAGCGCCTCCAGAGGTCCGGGCTACGATTTCAGAGTCTTCCCGAGTATCTACCAGACAGTTTCATCCCCGTGATAGTAGACTTTACCGACAGAGGTTTCAGAGGCAGTCGGATAGGAGCTCGTCCAGTGAGAGCGGAGGAGTGTCCGGACCTGCCGGGCCGCGGGATGCAGACGAGGGTGGTAGTATTTGATGGCTCGGGCCAGTGCCATCTGTATAGGTGTGAGTGAGGTTTTGTTGTATTTTGAGAGGGGGCAGGGTGTGGAGAGAATCGGCGAGGCATCTTCCCTTTTTATCTTTTGATGTATTTTCTTTATGTTACGTACCACCGTTTGTATATATTTCGGGATCCTACTGATGGGAATCCCTTGGCAGTTATGTATTAGGAGATGATGTATATATTTATTTATATATATGTGTGATGTATGTTGATGTATCTGCATGTTAACTATTTGCATCTTAAGTTTTAATTTTCCGTTGTTTTATGTATAACCGCTTATCGCTAATAACACGATTAAGTTTTAATATTTTGGGTTTTTCTTTAATGGGACGTCGGGGCGTCTCATTTGGTGGTATCAGAGCAGTTCGGTTCTGAAACGGACTGTGAGGACTATGATTAGGGTGAACTGGCCATTTAGTCGGGCCCACATCGGATGACGATTATGCTTAGAAGTTGGGTAGTGAGTCCGATGCGACATCTTTATGGCATATAGTATTTATATTCCAGTTTTATGTAGTATTATATGTCATATTGATGTGGGCTAATGATTTCTTTTGACAGGATCATGGCTCGAGGCAGAGGTAGAGGACGAGGTAGACGTGGTGGTAGAGCTATCGAGGGTGTCGAGGATGAGTATCAGCCAGCAGCAGGAGTTAGTGGTGGAGGGGAGTCGTCCGAGACTCTCCAGACTATCCGTGAGTTAGTATCCGTTCTGTTGCAGCAGGCGCAGCAGAACGCTCAGAGGATGCAGAGAGAGGCAGAGTTACAGGACCAGCAGGATAGGAGGAGAGCTGCTGAGGCTGAGGGTGCGGGGTTGGCTACCTTTCTGAAAGGTAAGCCACCACAGTTCGGAGGAGAGTATGACCCAGAGCGGGCTGAGTGGTGGATACAGGAGTTAGAGAAGATCTTCGACACTATGAGATGTAGAGATAACCGGAAGGTGACTTATGCCGCCTTCATGCTGACTGGAGGAGCCGAGTCATGGTGGAGGGGCAAGAGGAGGTTGCTTGAGACTGAGGGCAGGATGATCAGTTGGGATCTGTTCAGGGAGTGTTTCTTCGAGAAGTACTTTCCGGGGTTATTCAGACGCGAGAAGGAGAGAGAGTTCATGAGTCTTCAGCAGAGAGACAGGTCTGTTGGTGACTATGCGGCTAGGTTTGAGGCCCTGATTCAGTTTTCTGAGTTCTACCAGAGATTTCCAGATGAGGATTGGATGTGTCGGAGATTTGAGGAGGGTTTACGGCATGAGCTGAGGAGGGCTATAGTGCCCTTGGATATTTTGAGCTTCCCAGAGCTAGTAGAGAGGTGCAGTGCCATTGAGAGCATGGACCAGAGGCAGGCTGCGGAGCAGAGACAGCAGCGGAGTGGGGGTCCTACTAGAGCAGGTCATCAGAGGAGAGGGGACTTCTCAGTGGAGGAGAGCACCATACGCTAGACCCGGACAGGGTACTCAGACGAATGCACCACCAGTATCAGTGAGTAGAGAGGGTCAGCAGCAGAGAGGCCCGGTATGTTTCAGATGCGGGGGTCCGCACTATATCAGAGATTGTACAGATAGACCGGGTTGCTACGTATGTGGCAAACCCGATCACCTTGCTAGAGATTGCCGACAGAGAGCAGGGCAGCATCAGCCAGCTGCCGGTAGAGGAGCCAGTAGTTCTAGAGGTGGATCTGGGAGAGGAGTTCCAGCGGCAGGACGACAGACCGCCAGACCTCAGGCCACGGGGAGGGTGTTTACGGTGAGAGGATCTGAGTCCTCTCAGTCTGCAGATCTTATTCAAGGTATGTGTTTACTATCTGGCAGACTCTCGCGTGTGTTGTTTGACTCAGGCGCTACGCATTCATTTGTTTCACATGAGTGTGTAGATCATTTAAATTTGCCCGTTTCTCGATTACCATATACTTTGACAGTATCTACCCCTACCAGTGATCCTTTGATCACCATGTCTGTTTGCCTACAGTGTCCTATCGTGGTTGAAAATAGGGCATTCCTCGTAGATCTCATCTGTTTGCCTATGAAACAGATAGATGTTATCCTTGGCATGGATTGGCTATCGGCCAACCATGTAGTGTTAGACTGTGCCCAAAGGACTTTATCCTTCCTTGAGCCTTCTAGCATAGTATCTGCCAATGAAGGAGCAACTATGAGGAGTGATGATTCTCAGCAGTATGTGATGCTTTTCTCTTTGGAAGCTAAGGAGACTCCAAGTATAGATTCTATGCCTATCGTGAGAGAGTTTCCCGAGGTTTTCCCTCCTGATATTCCAGGTTTGCCACCAGAGAGGGAGGTTGAATTCACCATAGATCTCATGCCAGGGGCAGGACCCATATCAGTAGCTCCTTATCGGATGTCACCTGTGGAGTTGGCAGAGTTAAAGAAACAACTGGATGATATGATGAAAAAGGAATTCATCAGACCGAGTGTATCACCGTGGGGAGCACCAGTATTGTTTGTGAAGAAAAAGGATGGGAGTGCTAGGTTGTGTACGGACTATAGACAGTTAAACAAGGTTACAATTAAGAATAAATATCCGTTGCCTAGGATAGATGATCTGATGGATCAGTTGAAGGGAGCTTCGGTGTTTTTCTAAGATAGATTTAAGATCAGGATACCATCAGATTAGGGTAAAGAAGGAGGATATACCTAAAACTGCTTTCAGAACAAGGTACGGGCACTATGAGTATCTAGTTATGCCTTTTGGTGTAACTAACGCCCCAGCAGTATTCATGGATTACATGAACAGGATCTTTAGACCGTTTCCTTGACAAGTTTGTAGTGGTGTTTATTGATGATATTCTTATCTATTCCCGTAATCGGGAAGAGCACGAGGAACATCTGAGAGTGGTGTTGCAGGTGTTGAAAGATAGGCAGTTGTACGCTAAGCTATCCAAATGTGAATTTTGGTTAGAGGAAGTAACAGTTCCTAGGTCATATAATCAATCAGGAAGGGATAGCTGTAGATCCAGTTAAGGTAGAGGCAGTAATTAGGTGGGAGAGGCCTAAGTCAGTAACAGAGGTGAGAAGTTTCCTAGGATTAGCCGGGTACTACAGGAGGTTTATTGAGGGTTTCTCCAAGATTGCGTTGCCTATGACGCAGTTAACGCGAAAAGGTACGGCGTTTGTTTGGACAGAAAGATGTGAGGAGAGCTTTCAAAAGCTAAAGGAGAAGTTGACTACATCTCCTGTGCTGACATTACCAGAGCCATTAGGACAGTTTGACGTGTACTGTGACGCGTCATATCAAGGTTTGGGTTGTGTTTTGATGCAAGAGGGAGAGTAGTGGCTTACGCTTCCCGACAGTTGAGGGTTCATGAAAGAAACTACCCGACTCATGATCTGGAATTGGCAGCCATAGTGTTCGCATTGAAGATATGGCGACACTATCTGTATGGAGCTAAGTTCAATGTGTTCAGCGATCATAAGAGTTTAAAGTATCTGTTTGATCAGAAGGAGCTGAACATGAGACAGCGTAGATGGATGGAATTTATTAAGGATTATGAGTTTGATCTTCAATACCATCCTGGGAAAGCTAATGTTGTGGCGGATGCACTGAGTCGGAAATCTTTGCACGTATCCGCGATGATGGTGAAAGAGATGGGATTGCTTGAACAGTTTAGAGATTTGAACCTAGGTATGGATTTGGCTGAGGATAGAATATGCTTAGGTATGATCACTATCAGTGAGTTTTTGAGAGACCTCAGGTTTAAGCAAGTTCAGGATGAATATCTGCAAGAGATAAGTCGAGGCATAGATGAAGGGAAAGTTTCAGAGTTTAGGAAAGGATCCGATGGTGTGTTAAGGTTTAGAGATCGGATATGTGTGCCCGAGGACTTAGAGATTAGGAAGATGATTTTAGAGGAGGCACATAAGAGTAAGTTGAGTTTCCACCCGGGAGCCACCAAGATGTATCAAGATTTGAAGAAAATGTTTTGGTGGCCAAAGATGAAGAAGGAAGTGGCCGAGTATGTTCTATCATGTCTAGTGTGCCAGAAAGCTAAGATAGAGCATCAGGAAGCCTGCAGGGTTGTTACAGTCCTTGGATATCCCAGAGTGGAAGTGGGATGCATAGCGATGGACTTTGTGGTTGGATATTACCACGAACTCCGAAGAAGTTTGATGCCGATTATTCGGGTTTTTATCATTGATAGGGTTAACGAAGTGTGCTCACTTCTTACCTATTGGTGAGAGTTATAGTCTTGAGAAGTTGACCCAGATTTACATCAAGGAAGTAGTGAGGTTGCACGGTGTAACCATCGAGTATTGTCTCCGATCGGGATCCTAGATTTACATCTAGATTTTGGAGACAGTTACACAATGCTTTGGGAACCAAGTTGAGGATGAGTTCAGCTTATCATCCTCAGACGGATGGGCAGTCAGAGAGAACAATTCAATCATTGGAGGATCTTTTAAGAGCATGTGTGTTAGAACATGTTGGCAGTTGGGATGAATTCCTACCCTTGATTGAGTTCACATACAATAACAGTTTCCATAGTAGTATCGGAATGGCACCGTATGAGGCTCTCTATGGAAGAAAATGCAGAACTCCGTTGTGTTGGTATGAGACTGGCGAGAGCCAAGTGTTAGGTCCCGATGTGGTACAGCAAACAACGGAGCAAGTCAGGAAGATAAGAGAGAAAATGAGGGAAGCGCAGGATAGGCAGAGGAGCTACAGTAATAAAAGGAGGAGACCCTTAGAGTTCCAAGAAGGTGATCACGTATTCTTGAGAGTCACTCCGAAGACCGGAATTGGCAGAGCTATAAAGTCTAGAAAGCTCACTCCCCGATTTATTGGACCATTTCAGATTCTTCGACGAATTGGTTCAGTAGCCTACCAGATAGCCTTACCCCCTTACCTCTCCAACCTCCACGATGTATTTCATGTTTCCCAATTGAGAAAATATTTCCCCGATCCTTCTCATGTAATTGAGCCAGAGTCAATACAACTCCGAGAGAATCTAGAATATGAGGCTCTACCGTCTAAGATTGCAGATAGAAGGATTAAAGAACTCCGTGGTAAACAGATTCCCCTGGTCAAGGTCATTTGGGATAGTGTTACCGGAGATGCTACTTGGGAGCGTGAGGCAGATATGCAGCAGCAGTACCCCCATTTATTCTCAGGTATGTAATTCCGGGGACGGAATTTCTTTTAAGGGGGGTAGAAATGTAACATCCGTTATTTTATGTGTGGTTATGTATGATGTTTAGGTTTAAGGTTTGGATTGTATAACTGAGAGGTGATTTGAGGTATAGAGACCAGCTAGGGTTTCCGGTTAGTGTCTTTTAGATAATTGAGGGTGGAACAAAATTTTGGAGTTAAAGAGGAGATTAGGCATTTTTGATGGTTAGAAATTGTTTATTAGGTCCTAAGGAGCCTATATCTCAAATTTGGGGTCAATCGACATCGAACGGACCCTGAACGTAAAGAGTTGACTTTCTGGTCAAAAGTCAACGCTCAAGCGTGGCAAACATCACGCTCGAGCGTCCACAATACGCTCAAGCGTGGGTGTGTCCACGCTCAAGCGCCCAAGTCAACCAGACAAGGGCCATGCTTTGACTTGCTACGTGTCAACGGGCGCTGACGTGGCAGCCTCTGAGTGGTTGCATGGCTGCGGTGGTTTTCACGCTCAAGCGTGAAATGGTCCACGCTCAAGCGTGACCACGCTCAAGCGTGAAAAATTCCACGCTCGAGCGTGGCAGCGTGAATCAGAAAAATAAAAAGGGCTTAAGTGACACAAAGTCACTTAAGCCATATGAAAGAAACGAAGCAGAGAGCAGAATCTGAGAAAACAGAGAGGAGCTATAGAGAGAGAAAGAGAGAGAGTTTAGTGAGAGAGAGAGTTCTTGAGTGAGTGTGGCTTGCCCGATCGTCCTTTCGCAAAACGGAGTACGTGGTTGGATCGTAGTGACGATACCTTCATTCTCCTCTTCCCCGTTTCTTCAATAGTCGAAGGTAAATTGTTCCCGTTTATATCGAAAGTCGTTTCGTTACGTTTATCTTTATATCTTTCGTTTCGGTTATCGGAATTCGATTCCGTCTTCGAGGATGAACTCGTGGTAACGTGTGCTTCGTAATGTGATGCTTAGGTGAATTTTTGGAAGCTCCGAGGCCCTAGAACCGTGCTGGGCAGAATTGAACTCGTGGAGGAAACGCTTGTTTCGTCTCGTTTCGTTCAGTACGACTCCCAGGTGGGGGAAAGAAACCATTTAACGTCGGAAACGGCGCAGTTACATTTAGTTCGATAATGGCGTAGGGCGACCTAAACCCTACTCGAGAGCGAGTAACGGACAATGTCCATGTCACATTGGGGACTACTTAGTGGTACCAATGATGATATTGAAATTGTGCGTTTATCGTCGTTACGATAAAAATATTATTTTTTATTTTATGACTGGCTGTTGTGACTGCTTGAATTAGTTGCGTTGATGATGATTGATGACTGATACTGAGTGTTGATATATCTTATGAAAATTATTATTATTTATTATTATTATTATTATTGATTATATTATATATGACATGATGCCATGATTAATATGATGATTTGATGGAATATGTTATGATGCCATGAGTGTAATGATTATGAGTAGAGTTTGAGTAAGTGATGAGATATGATGAGCATTGATGATGTATTGGGGAAATCATACTTTATGTGTTAGTAGTGCCTAACCGAGATGATTGATGTTATATGATGATGAGGTTTTATTGAGGTTATTTGAGGTGATGATGAGCGGTTAGGGCACTAGGGGGACCTGAAACATGGTCTGTGATATGTGGACCTGAAACATGGTCGTTTGTGGACCTGAAACATGGTCGTTGGGGTCTATTCCTCGGAGGGAGAATTCCCAGGGTCTAGGCTAACGGCGGACCGTCCCAGACATGATTTCATTTTAGTTGCAGCTATAGTTCATGCGTTGCATGAGCACCCTGGCCGTGGTCCAGAGGTGTGCACCGGTTGTGTAGCTATAGTGCCATTGCTTTGCATGGGCACCCTCCAGCCGCGGACGAGGGTGTGCGCCGGGGCCTCTGGGACGCGTCGATTGTTGTGATATCCGGATATGGCCGACTACCTGAGAAGATTCATACACATTTGCATTGCATCATGATGGGGGTAGAGGAAAAGACCCTAGATGTGAATTGAGGATGGTTGTGTTATATATATATATATATATATATATATATATATATATATATATAAACTATACTTTGGGAGATGGATGTTTATTGTGCTGTTATAGAATTAAATGTCGCTAAACCTTTTCCACGTTTGATGTTATATGGCTTCTTATCCCCTTTTCTTTTGTTGTATGCTTGTACATATATGTTTTGCATAACAGATCCAGATCGTGTTGATGGCGCACTGGGATCACCCATGGATGACTCAGGACCCGGGGTTCCCCCTCTCGGGGACCTTTGAGGTTGAGTGCTTAGATCCGAACGGGTGGCTCGTGGACCCAGTCACTCGCTTCGTTGTGTATACGGGTCCTACGTCCATTACCTCCGGGTTCGGACAGGGAGCGCCGATAGGATTCGTCGGCACGTTTCGTGTTGGCACTACCCTTCCTTTCCAGGTAGGACAGCCAGATGGACACATACCGCCGATGCCGCCAATGCCAGGCATGGCCCCAGATCCCTTCATGGTACCCTTCGAGGTACTAGTTCCAGGACTTGCACCGGCACCAGCACTAGGACCCGAGTTGGCACCTATCCAGGAGGAGGAACGGTTGCCCCCGCCCAGGACCTGGCACCCCTTCCAGAGGTACCAGCGCCTCCAGAGGTCCGGGCTACGGTTTCAGAGTCTTCCCGAGTATCTACCTGACAGTTTCATCCCCGTGATAGTAGACTTTACCGACAGAGGTTTCAGAGGCAGTCGGATAGGAGCTCGTCCAGTGAGAGCGGAGGAGTGTCCGGACCTGCCGGGCCGCGGGATGCAGACGAGGGTGGTAGTATTTGATGGCTCGGGCCAGTGCCATCTGTATAGGTGTGAGTGAGTTTTGTTGTATTTTGAGAGGGGACAGGGTGTGGAGAGAATCGGCGAGGCATCTTCCCTTTTTATCTTTTGATGTATTTTCTTTATGTTACGTACCACCGTTTGTATATATTTCGGGATCCTACTGATAGGAATCCTTGGCAGTTATTGTATTAGGAGATGATGTATATATTTATTTATATATATGTGTGATGTATGTTGATGTATCTACATGTTAACTATTTGCATCTTAAGTTTTAAATTTTCCGGCTGTTTTATGTATAACCGCTTATCGCTAATAAACACGATTAAGTTTTAATATTTTGGGTTTTTCTTTAATGGGACGTCGGGGCGTCTCAAATTGTATCCATCTATCATCATTGGGGAAATGGGTTTGAAACCCCTTAAAGTCCTCTAATTCTGTTTCTGTCCAGGAGGGGTGAGCACGGGGCGTGCTTAACCCCCAGCACGGGCGTGCTTAACACATTACGGGTATGTTGCCGCTTAAAGTGGAGCACAGTGGTCGTGCTTTCTCTTAGGCACGACCTTGCTCAGCTGCGAACGGTTGTGCTCCTCACTGACTACACGACCATGCTTAAAGCCGCGACCATTTTCCCGAATTTAAACTGGGGAGCACGGGCACGTGCTTGACTGTTCAGCTCTGGTCATGCTCAATGCACGACAGTACTGATGCTGGGCACGAGAACACACACCGATTTTAACTAAAATTTCCCTAGATTAAATCCCTAAGGTTCTAAATCATTTTAAGAGCCTAACCAATTAAGTATTTTATCAACTTGACCATCATCATTAAAAACAATGTTAACATCAATAATCAACCAATATCATGCCAACTATAACATCATAGTAGCATCAATATTCATAGGCAACAGTCATGAACATATAAGTGCATTTATTAAGAGCATGAGGCATATAACTCTAAAACAGCCAGAGACATATTATCACAGAGTAAACACCATATAACAAACAATCATACAATGACACTGGGTCATGGGGAACCCCTTTACCTTACGCTACCCCCACTGCCTATGGTTACAACTACCCTTCTCCCCATACCTGGATTGAAGGTTTGCTCTACCCTCAAACGATCAAACTGGTCACGGTTCCCAAAGCGGCTCAGTTAACCTTCTAAGCCTTGGCTAAACAAAACACAAAACCATCATTTTCCAATTCAACATCATGAAAAAGGAAACCACAAGAGGAAAGGAACATTACCTTTATATGAGCACAGATGAAACTACACTTCCCAAAGGCCTCCAATACTCAAGAACTGTTCTGAATATGAGGGAAAAAAAGGATAGGAACGGTGTCAGCAGCAATAGGTCTAGCAGCCACCACAGATAGGGTTGAAAAACGCAACTCTCATTTATGTGCAGACATATATAGGCTGTGCACGAAGCACGATCGTGCTCCTCATCAAGCATGGTCGTGCTGGACTTAGCATCAGTGAGACACAGTTCGCACATTGAGCACGAGCGTGCTCACTGTTGAGCACGGGCATGCTCAGCTTAAAAAACTGAAATACGCTTCAGCCTTTAAGCACGGGCGTGCTGGCTAATGAGCACGGGCGTGTTCATGTACCAGAAAGGGACTTTCAAGCCAAAAATCTCACACCTTAGCCCTTAGCCAACAATTCTAACTTAACAAAACAAGCTTAAGGAAAACACTTAACTTAAAGCGGGGTGTTACAATCTTCATATGAGATAACAATTAATAACAGTGGTCACTATGTTAAGTGGTTTTAAAAAGTTTAGTGCACCATTATAAACAACTGATTTATCTTAATAAATGGTGTATATATATATATATATATATTCTATGCTCATTAAGTGCTATTTTTTTGTGTTGCTATAAATTACCTGAATATATGCCTTGCTTTATTTGCTTTTCGCGCTTTTTGATAATGCCAAAAGGGGGAGAGTTATATGAATGCATGATTCAGGGGGAGTGGATTTGAATGTATGCATAAAGTGAGGGGGAGTAGAACATAAAACCACGATGAGAACTCAGATATTTCTTATTTAACTGCTCTAACCCTATTCTTGAGCAAATCCCTCCTGAGTTGTCATCATAAAAAAGGGGGGAGAATGTGAATATATGCCTTGAATGTACTTTAATTTTGATTGAATGACAAAAGGGGAAGTCGGAATGGCTTAATTGCAAAAAAGTTGGTAAAAGGTAGAACAAGCAAACAAGATGGGTTTGAAGGGATTTTTACTACTTGTATTGCTTGTTTTAGAAAAAGATGTAAATGGTAAGTAAAGCTCTCATAATTAAAGTTGTTCACACACACACATAAATGAGCTTTCAAAGTAAAATTAAATGGCTTTCAAAGTAAATGAACTTGAATCGAGGAATAATCAATTAGCATAATCGATTATCATGCTCTTAATTATGCTTTAATGAGTAATCAATTATAGAGCTGTTAAGAATTTGAAATCTAAAATTTGAATTGCAATAATCGATCTAGCATAATCGATTGTCTTTTTCTGATCATATTTTTAAATCAACTTAATTAGCTTTCATTGCATCTTAATGAGTAATAACTTCTTTCTAGCCGTTAAGTTTGAATTTGAATATGAATAATCGATTATACTCATTAGCTAAACCGATTATATGTTTTAAGTGCTTGCAGGATTTCAAACAGAGAACCAATAATCGATTATCATAATCTATTATGTTGAAATAATCGATTATCATAATCCATTATGCTGCGACTGTCTAAAAGAGGTGCTTTTCCGTTTGAGTCAAAATAATTGATCATGACTTTTAAAATAATCGATTATTATGTGCAATAATTGTGTTTTTAAATGAGCTTGACCTAATTTCCTTGGGCTAATCACATTTTCTATATAAAGGGATCTTAGGCTGATTTCAGAGCACGAATTCGTCATTTTATAATTGTGCTAAAACTCTGATAATCTTTTCTCCTCTTCTCTTGGTTCTTACACTTGAACCCATATCTTATTTAGGGAGCTTTACACACCATATAGGTGTTCTTGTATTGGGCTTCGATTTGTTTTTATCAGCACTATTAAGAGTGCATATTGTTTGGTAAGATTCATATGACTCAAACCCTTCTTTTCTACACCAAGTTTGCAAGAGAGGTGATGTCTCTTGTGGTGTTTCTTGGACGTGATTTCCAAGTTTTAACAAGGGAGGTGATATTCCTTGTGGTTGAAAAGAGAGGGTATATCTCTTGGGTTATTTTCTTTTAGGCTCTTTCATTGGGGGAGGTGATATCCCTGGTCTGTGAGGAGTGCTCTTCTTTGTAAAGGTTTCTAGCTGCATTGGTTTAAAAGCTAGTGGTTTAGTGAAAACCCTTGGTGGTATTGCCTTGGGGACTGGACGTAGGCCACATGGGTAGTTTGTAGTCGAACCAGAATATATCGTCGTGTTCATCTTTTTTTCCCTATCTCTTTACATTTCTGCCATTTACATTATCGCACTTTACCTTATCGCGCTTTTTATTTCAAACGGTTTCTTTTTCAAAGCGCTTTAATTTGAATAGAATTATTTATCCACTGCGAATTTTGTTTCACATATTAAAAGGATTTTTGATTTACCGAAAAAGATTTCATTTTTATTTAAAACCCAATTCACCCCCCTCTTTAGTGATGGTTGCCTCGGCCAACATAATCATTTCCTTGCACACTAATCAAGAGAACGAGGTGTTACATTCCTACCCCCCTTAAAATAAATTTCGTTCTCGAAATTCAAATTAAGTTACCTCAAGAGAACAGATGAGGATACTATTGATGCATGTGTGCTTCCTTCTATAACACCCCGTTTTTGGTATAAAATCTCTAAGTGTTTATATGTATGTTTTATGCTGTTAAGTTACCTTAGAAATGTTGTAAGAGGGCTAAGTGGGGCTTTCGAGTTGAAAATCCCCTTTCTGGTGCATGAGCATGGCCGTGCTCATGTACCAGCACGCCCATTGCTTGTTGGCGTGCTCAGTGGCTAAGTTAGCCACGAGCACGGCCGTGCTTAAGGCGAGCATGGCCATGTCAGAAACATGCCTCTTTGACGCTCTTGTTGTCTGCTCGTGCCTTGGGAGCACGACCCGTGCTCGAGTTAAGCATGTAACACCCTGTTTTTCAGAAATATTTTAATTAAGCTGGTTGTATTAAGTTGGTTTTATTGTTTAAGGGCTTAGTGGGATTTTTGGCTAAAAGTCCCTTTCTGGTACATGAGCACACCCGTGCTCATTAGCTAGCAAGCCGTGCTTAAGTCAGAAGCGTGTTTCTGATTTTAAGTTGAGCACGACCGTGCTCAACAGTAGCACGCCCGTGCTCAACGTGTTGACCGCGTCTCGTAACGTTAAGTTGAGCACGACCGTGCTCGAGGATGAGCACGACCGTGCTCAAGTCCGGACCTATATACGTTGAGCAGACCCGGGTTGCGCTGTACACTTCCTCTTTGCTACTAAAAAACCCTAGTACGGCTGCAACCTCCCTTCCTCCCTTTTTCCTTCATACTCAGTGTGGTTTTGGGTATTGGAGACGCTAGGGAAACGTGTTTCGTCTGCACTTCGTGTATAGGTAATGTTCCGTTCCTTTTCTTTAGTTTCCTTTCGTTTTGGTTGGGAAACTAACACCGTTTTAATCTGTTTGTTTAAGGCTCGTTCGTGCGTGAGCCGCCTAAAGGAGAGGAACCGGTTGCTGTTAGGAAGTCTTAGAGAGCTACCTTCAATCCAGGTATGGGGAGAAGGGTAGTATTTACGTAGGTTTGGGTTTAGTGTAAAGTAAAGGGGTTCCCTAACCCCGATGTGTTTATATTTGTATGTATGAATGACATGTTAAATTAGTTGTTTAATGATGGTATGCTATTGGCTGTTTCGGTACGTTATTAGTATGTTATTGGTTTACTGTTCATGTCCATAATATGTTGTTAATGTTAGTGTTGGTTGCTTTTCTATGAACATGATGTTGTTGGGTTGATGTCGTGGTTGAATGGATTGCTGTTATGATGATGAGTTTAAACCCGAAAACATGCTGATAATTGATGTTAGGAATAATTGAGTAAAAACCTAGTAATTTATCTAAGTCTCAGTCTCTGTTCCTACCCAGAACAGCACTGTCGCGCGATGAGCACGACCGTGCTGAACAGGGAGCACGACCGTGCTCCCAGTTAAATTCTGGGGAGATGGCCGCGCTGTTGAGCACGGCCGTACAGGACAAAGAGCACGATCGTGCTGCTGAGCACGACCGTGCTCATTAAGAAGCACGACCGTGCTTAACTTACAGGGGAGCACGCCCTTCACGTGCTTAAGCACGACCATGCTGGGTTACGAGCACGACCGTGCTCAACCCACTGTGACAGAACAAGATTAAAGGACTTAAGGGGTTTTAAACCCCATTTCCCTGTGATGATAACTGATTAGACAACTTGGTAAATGTTACTAAAGATAACTAAAGATGATGAGATGGTGAGATGTTAAGTCGATACCCTTTTGGGTGCCGCAAGCTGATGCGCTGTCCCTTGGTGCTTTTTGGCCAAGAAAGCCTTGACCCCACGGTTTGGGTCTAAGGTGTTGTCGTTATGTACCTTGGAGGCCGAGAGTTTGCCCCAGGTACTGCGGTTGATTCCGCTTAAGTCCTCAGGTAGATTCCGCGAGGCAAGTTGGTGCGGTTGATCCCGCTGTTACTTCGGTCGATTCCGTTAGAGTTATGGAGGTGGTGTTGCCATTGTTGTTGTGTTACATACGCATTGCATCGGAGTTGTTGTTTAGGGATGTTCGACATAGGGGAGATCGTCCTAGAGTACGGCGATTCGGCCATCCACGGTTGGAGTAGATTCTCCTAGCGCCCCCGTGATGAGGCATTCGTTGGTTTGATGCGTTGGCTATCCAAGGAGTAGATTCTCCGGCGTTGAGTAGATTCTCCATGTGGATATGTAACTCCGAAGTCGTTCATCCCGAGTTTAGTGGATCCACATGCATTGATAGTTTGGCGGAGTAGGACTGCATTGTACTGCATAGCATAATGATGATGTTGATGTTTGATGTGATGATGCTATGCTGCTGTTTACTTTATGTCTATTCCCATGCTAATATGTTTATACGATTCTTACTCCCTATATATGTTTGTTGTTTGTGTTTGGCCTGATTGGCACATTGCAGAGGATGACGAGCAGCCCGGAGAAGAGTGACTCTGAGGAGCCGCCACTCATTGTAGGGCTAGTTTATGTTTTGTTAGTTATTAGTTCAGTTGTAATTCCGTGGATTTTAATCCGGAACGGTTATACCAGCTCTGTATGTGACATCGGGGTTGGGTTATTTTTATTGGTTTGTTATGTTTTCGTTATTTTAAAACTTATTTCATTTCCGCGTTGTAAACGGTTCATGTGGGACTTTTCTATCCATGGACAATTGTTTATTTTATCCAGTATTTGCATGTTTTCCTTTAAATGTTTTAATTTAAATGGCTTTTAACATGCAGGGTAGAAGGGTGTCACAAAGCACGACCGTGCTTAAAGGGAACACGACCGTGCTCAATTCAGGATGTTTATAAATAGAAAGCTCCATGAGGGTTGCGAGCCAAACCCTCAAAATTGGCACTTTAGGCAATCCTAGTGTACAAAAACCTCTCCCCTTTCCCTTCCCTTGAACCTTTTGAAGTTCTTGGTGTTCTTGCTATAGTTTGGAAGAGACGTCACGCGCGCTAGTGTCAAATAACAGGTAACATAGTTATCCCTCTTTAATCGCCTTTTCCTTTTTTCTTAAATTGGAGATTAAATGGTTAATCCTCTTGTGTTTGGCCAAGGCTTGAAGAGTTTGTCAAGCCGCTCGAGGGAACAAGAGTAGTTTCGTTTACGCTTAGCAAAGGGGCTTCGATCTTCATACCAGGTATGGGGAGAAGGGATAGTATAAACATGTAGGCATTGGGTGTAGCGTAAGATGAAGGGTTAACCCATGACCCTATTGTTGTTGTTTGATTAATTGTTATCCTGTTTATGATTATACATGTTTAATTGTTATTGGTATGCCTATTGTTATTATGAGTTATATTTGATGATGCCATGTTTGTAATTGATGATGCCATGAATGATGTTTAGTTGTTTATGCTATTCATGACTTTGGATGAATGCATGTTGAGTTGATGTTGTTGTTAATGTTTATAAGAGACTAAAAGACGTTAATAAATATGATTGAAGTTAAGGGATAAATTCCCAATTGTTCATAAAACTCGAACCGTAGTAAAGAGTGAGATTAGTGCTCAAAGGCTTAGTTAAGACCCTAGGATTGATTCTTGAGTGTTTTAAGGAAATTAATAATGAAATTGGAATTAAAGGATTGATTCCACAATAAGTATAAAACATAGAGATTAATTAAGAGTAATGAAACTAATATTGATGGTTAGTAAAAGCCAATAGGATTGATCCTTGAATGCCTAGGGAGGTTAACAAGGGTTCTTCAAACCTTCTGCCTAGAAACAGCACAGCCATGCTCCAGTGAGCACGGTCGTGCTCAACAGTCAGCATAATCGTGCTTTACTTAAAAGTCAGCATGCCCATGCTGGGGGAAGCTTGACCTTGCTCCCTTGTGTAGGACGGGACGTAAAAGACAGGAACATGGGTGTTTCACCCCAGAACGTTCCCAACGATGATAATAAGACACCCAACGAAGCAAAGGCAAGTTAGATAATTTAATGAAGAGTTAACAAGTATAATTAAATACAAACGTAAGGATAGTTAAGTCGGTAACGATGTTTACCGCACGTTGTTGTACCTTGGTAGCCAAGTGGCCTTGATGCTTAATGGTCAAGGTGTGGTTAATGTTGTACCCTGGTAGCCTAGTGGCCAAGGGAGCCTCGACGCCAAGTGTTCGAGGTGTTGATGGTGTTAAAACTTGGGTAGCCTAGTGGCCCAAGAGGAGGTGGTGTTTGTTTGATTGTGTGTTGTTGTTCCTCACGCATTCATGCAACGGAGATGTTAGTGGGGGATGCTCAACACAGGGGAGGTCGTCTAAGAGTAAGGCAATCTAGCCGTCCGCGGCGTTTCAAGTGAATCATGTACACCCATGGTGGCGCATTAGAGAGTAAGGTGCGTCGGCTATCCAAGGGGTTCGCCCATGGTTTGGTGAACTGTCGGCGTTGGTGCATAATGGCCAATGTGGATATGTAACTCCGAAGTTGACTTCCTGAGGTAGATTGGATCCAAGTGCATAACGGAGTAGTGGAGTAGAGTTGCATCGCATTGCATACTTTTTTGAGATGATGTGAATGATATTAATATGATGAGCTATTATTATGCTTAGATATGCTATTTGTATATGTGATACATGCTCATCTTGCTAACTACTTCCATGCTGTTATGTTTATATACATGTTTCTTACTCCCTTTTTTCTGCTGTTGTTTACATGTACCTTATCTTTATGTAGAGGATGGTGAGCAGCTAGTTGAGGAGTGACTCCGAGGAGCCGATTGCTCATAGTTTAGGATTTTCTTAGTTTATGTTGTTATCCGTGATGTTTCCGGATTTTGGGATGCAACGACATTCATAAATTCATCTTTGGGACTTTTATGCTGACAGAGGAAGCTGAGCATTGGTGGGAGAATTGTCGCCAATGCATGGAAGCTGAGGGTACAGTGGTTACTTGGAATATCTTCAAGGACAGGTTCTTTGAGAAGTACTTTCCAGCTGACATCCGCGACAAGAAGGAAATGGAGTTCTTGGCTCTGAAGCAAAGGAACATGTCCGTGGGAGAGTATGCTATGAATTTTGAGGAGCTTGCTCGTTATTACACACTGTATCAGTATGTAACTGACGACCGCTCCAAATACGTGAAGTTCGAGGATGGTCTGAGTCCAGAGATCAAGTAAGCCATCAGTTATCAGGAGATCTGGTCTTTCCGGTCTTGGTGAACAAGTGTAGGATCCTTGAGGATGCCTACAAATCTAGAGTGTCAAGCTACAAGAGTTCAGATGCTAAGGGCAATAGGAAGAATGATCAGAAGGACAAGGGAAAGCAACATCTATCTCTAGTCGGCTGGGACTTCAAGAAGAGTGGCAGGAAGCCACAGTCATTTTCAGATAGGTTTAGGAGTTGGGATTATTCTACTCCTATACCCATCCGGTGCGGCAAGTGTGGACAGGATCATTACACCACTCAGTGCAAGGAGACATACGTCATCTGCTTCAAATGTGTCAAATCTGGCCACATCATCCGAGAGTGTGGAGGAGCAAAGTCAGAACTGCAGAGTGCTAACAAGAATAAAAAACCCTAAGCCAATCGATTGAAGACCAGGAAGAGTCTTTACTCTTAGTGGAGCTGAGGCCTCCGAGTCCGAGGACTTGATCCAAAGTATATGCCTCATTGATGGAACTCCTTTAGCTGTTTTATTTGATTCGGGTGCAACTCACTCATTTAAATCACATGAACGAGTCAAAAATCTTAAATTGCCTGTGACCCTTCTTGGGTGTGATTTAATTGTTGCCACAACCACAAATAAACCTGTTCTTACTTCACATGCATGCAAGAATTGCCTTATTACCGTTGATGATAGAAATTTTATTGTTGATCTTGTATGCTTACCCTTAAAAGAACTGGATGTTATTCTTGGCATGGACTGGTTATCTTCCAACCATGTCCTCTTAAACTGTTTTGATAAAACCATAGTTTTTGGAACTCCTGTGGAGTCGAAGGATCCTAGATTTCTCTCTGCCAACCAAGTTAAGGCTTCTATGAAAGTAGAGGCCCAAGTTTACATGATGTTGTCTTCCCTGGAAGTAGAGAGTAAGTTTGATATTGGAAATGTGCCAATAGTGAGAGAGTTTTAGGAAGTTTTCCCTGGAGATGTTTATGAGTTATCCCCTAAGAGAGATGTTGAGTTTGCCATAGACTTAGTGTTTGGAACAAGACCCATATCCATAGCACCTTAAAGGATGTCTCCTCTAGAGCTAGCTGAGTTGAAGAAACAGTTGGAGGAACTGATTCAGAAACAGTTCATTAGGCCCAGTGTGTCCCCATGGGGAGCGCTAGTGTTGTTGGTGAAGAAGAAGGATGGTAGCATGAGGTTGTGTGTCGACTATCGACAACTCAACAAAGTGACCGTTAAGAATAGGTATCCCCTCCCTAGGATTGATGATCTTATGGACCAGTTTATAGGAGCTTGTGTTTTCTCCAAGATAGATCTGAGGTTAGGATGCCATCAAATTTAGGTTATGTCTGAGGACATCCCAAAGACTGCGTTTAGGACGCGTTATGGTCACTATGAGTATTTGGTTATGTCCTTTGGTGTGACTAATGCTCTTGCTGTGTTCATGGATTATATGAACAAGACCTTTCACCCTTACTTGGATAAGTTTGTGGTAGTTTTCTTAGTTGACATCTTAGTGTACTCCAAGACCAAGGAGGAACATGAGGAGCACTTGAGGGTTGTCTTGAAGACCCTTAAATAGAAGTAGTTGTATGCTAAGTTGTCTAAAGCGAGTTTTGGCTTAAGGAGGTGAGTTTCTTAGGACACGTCATCTCTAAAGGTGGAATAGCCGTGGATCCGGTTAAGGTAGAGACGGTGCTCCACTAGGAAGCGCCAAAGTCAGTGACCGAGATTAGGTGTTTCTTGGGTTTAACAGGGTACTATAGGAGGTTCATAGAAGTCTTATCTAAGATAGATTTATCCTTGACCCGTCTCACCAAGAAAGGACAGCTCTTTGTGTGGGACTCTAAGTGTGAGGAAAGTTTCCAAACCTTAAATGATAGGTTCACATCAGCACCAGTGTTAGCTCTACCCAACCCTAGTGAACCTTTCGTAGTATACTGCGATGCTTCTAAGCAGGGTTTAGGTGGTGTGTTGATGTATAATGATAAAGTAGTGACCTATGCCTCTAGGAAGTTGAAAACACATGAGAAGAACTACCCTACTCATAATTTGGAAATAGGAGCTATAGTGTTTGCCTTAAAGATCTGGAGGCATTACCTTTATGGAGCGAGGTTTGAGGTCTTTAGTGATCATAAGAGTTTGAAATATCTTTTTGATAAAAAGGAGTTGAATATGAGGCAGCGTAGGTGGATGGAGTTCCTTAAGGATTATAATTTTCAGTTGACCTACCACTGATAAGCTTTTGGCTTATCTAGTTTTATAGCTAGTGAGGCCACAGTTCTTGTGCTAAATGTTCGAGTTTAATCTCGTTTTCGCCCAAATTTGGCTTTAATTGTCCTCGAGCAACATTTTGAGTCTCTTAAGTATTTTTTAGGATATTTTGGTTAATTTTGAGTGAAATAAAGCATTTAATGCTACTCTTTATTTTCAGGTTAAAAGTGAAGCTCAAGGAAACTTGAAAAATTGAAGAAAACAAGCAAAAAGAAGAATTTCAGGGTCTCGCCCCGTGAGACAGAGCTGATACTGAGCAGAAAAGAAGACTTTTAGACTCGTCTCGTGAGCAAGGCCTCGCCCCCCGAGCCAGACACAGGAAATCTGAGTGCGAATTAGGGTAACAAGTATATATAGCTTGTTTAGTGCGAATTAGGGTAACAAGTATCTCTGGATCTCTTTTCTAATCCTAGTTTCTCTTGGAGCTGCGTCTCCCTTAGTTTTAGGATTATTTTATGTTTTCTTTTCAATTATTGGTTGTTGATTATGAACGTGATGAGGAGCTAATCCTCTTTTCTGAGGGATTGATGAAGCCGCTCATGACGACATAGTTTCTATGTGATGTTTTCTTCTCCCTATTCTTAATTCATTGTTTCTTAACTCTGTTTTGTTTGCGTTAATCAAAAGCATGCGTGGTTAACTAGTCCAGTGCATTGAGACCGGAAGGAAATTCGTGCTTAGGACTTGGGTTAAGAACACCGATTGAGTACGACTAGGAATAGAGTAGGAGATCGGTGCAATCGCGATAGGGAGCCAAGAACTTAATTGAATCTAACTGTGGGTTATTGGATTGGAAGATAGGTAATTTACATGTTTAGGTATGTCCTTTTGAACATCGGAAGAGATATTAAGATAATTGAGGGTTCCGATTGGAATATAATTGAACTTAGGGGTAGAAGTAATCACTTGAATCTATTGCTTAATTTGATAGGTGAATTCGTGAACTTAGATCTCACAATCATAATTGAGATAATTGATTAGATAACATCTTTTATTTTGTTTTAATTTAGATAATTGATATTTGTTTTAGATAATGGATTTTATCCCAACAAATTTCTCTCTCATCTTGGACTTAAAGTTAGTTATTTTCTTTGAATTTGGAATAATTGGTCACCCAATCCCTGTGTTCGATACTCGGTAAATACTTACCGTTTTAATTATTACTTGCTTCGATCTGGTACATTTGTCGGAGCCCATCAAACACCCAGGAAAAGCCAATGTAGTGGCTGACGCCTTAAGTAGGAAAACCTTGCACGTCTCCGCTTTAATGGTTAGGGAGATGGATTTGATTAAGGAATTTAGAGACTTGAGCTTAGCTTGGGAAGTTACCCCTAAGAGTATTAGGCTTGGAACCTTGAAGGTTACCAACAGCTTGATGGATCAGATTAGAGAAGGCCAGAAGGTAGATTAGTATCTCTTAGACGAAAGGGAGTTGCTTGCTCAGGGTAGAGACCTTAGTTTTAAGGAAGGAAGTGATGAAGTCTTGAGGTTTCAAGATAGAGTTTGTATACCTGATGTTTCGGAGCTTAGGAAGTTGATCATTGAAGAAGAACATAGGAGTGGACTGAGTGTGCACAGGTGCCACTAAGATGTATTAGGACTTAAAGCGCATGTTTTGGTGGCCTAGGATGAAAAAGGGTGTGGCTGAGTTTGTTTACGCGTGCTTAATTAGTATGTCAAAAGGCTAAGGTAGAACACCAAAAGCCATCAGGTAAGATGCAACCGTTAAGTATCCCAGAATGGAAATGGGATAATATTGATGAGCAAAATTGGTAAGTGTACCAAATCGCTGCAAGTAATAAAATCGGTAAGAACCAGATATCGTCCACAGGGATTAGTTACTAAGTACCAATTCACAAGTTAAACAACTATCTAGACCAATATTTTGTATGAAAAGAGCTCAAAAAAAAATAAAATAAAGCAAAAGAACAATAAAATATTTTTAGAACTTTTGTTGTGATAAAATAGAAATAAAAGCGCTAGGAATTTGATTTTATCCAATTATGAATCCGGATTCCTTATAGACAAGGAATCCTATGAATTACTGAAACTCTGATTATCCTAATTCCAATTGGCATGTTGAAGGACAAATTCCCTTAATTAATTGAAGCCTAATTCCTTAGTGAATCAATTCTACCAAACCTCAACAATTACCCTAATTCTTTAGGTCTAATTAACAAGGCATGATGATAAAAGCTCTATGGAATTAATTTGTGAAATGTCCACATTAATCCAGTTATCTATTCCTAGATTAACCCAATTAACAGTAATGCTTACAAGAGGCAAAGTCCACATATCACTATTCCTAGCATATACATGAACCCTCAAAACACAAGAATGGTAGCTAAGCATTCAAATGTAATTAAGCACAGTAAACATCACCTATTGTTCATAAAATGATCAAACTGTCAGATAAAACTTCATCATAAAAGAATTACACCAAAACCCTAACAAAAAGGAATTTATCTAGACATGCTAAATCCTATAATATAATAAAATAAAATAGACAGAAAAGAGAGAGGAAAAACTCCATAAAACTGAATTGACCCAGCAGTGTCCAGCTTCGCAGCACTGTTCCACACTGCCGTTTTTACTCCCTGTGCGTCTGGTTCACATTCCTGGAGCCCCTATTCCTCTTTTTCCTATTGGCTGCTGTGGCACTTGCGTCCTCTCTTTCTGTGCAACGCTGCTCTCCCCTTTATTTTCCACAAGTCCCCGTTACTTTTCTTTCTTTCCAATTAAAAAGCTGCAGGGAGCTACTCGTTATGGCCTTAAAAGCTCCTCTTTCAATTCTTACGTTACTTTTTACTTATAACAATTAAAAGGGCCTCTCACCCAATATCCCAGCAAAGCGTTTTTTTGATTGAAAATTCTCTTCAACTTTTGGAGCTTGCTTCCACGTCCTCTGGGCCTTGTGATCACTTTCCTTTCTTTTCAATTCTAATTCACGTTTTCAATTCTAATTCACAATGCTTTTTCCCAATATTAAGCTTAATTGGCGTGGGCATTTTGCTCGTAGATGTGGTTCTCTCTTTTTAACACCAATGTTGGATTCCAATTGTCCACAAGCAATTAGCCCAAACTAATGAAGACCTTTATTATTTCCTACAAACATAAATAAGCCAAAAATATTATTATATTAATTCTAAAAACATGAAATTAAACTAAAATGCATAAAACACTATTAAAAATTAAATTAACTAAACTTAGAGACAAAACTCAATCAATTAGTATAATTAGGATCAAACATCCATTTAATAAGCACACAAAAATCACATAATCTAGAAGATTATCAAATATCTCTATGGATTTTGTGTCTGGACTCCTTAGGACTCCAGCTGGTTATGAGGCTATCTGGGTTGTTGTGGAAAGGTTGACTAAATCTGCCCATTTCATCCTTATGAACATGGAATATTCCTTAGAGAAGTTGACTAGATTGTACATCAAGGACATAGTTCGGCTACATGGTGTACCCTCTAGCATAGTATCAGATAGAGACCCTAGATTTACCTTTAGGTTTTGGAATAGTTTGTATGAGGCTTTAGGAATAAAGCTTAGGCTAAGTTCAGCTTACCATCCAGAGACTGATGGTCAGTTTGAGATAACCATCCAGTCCTTAGAGAACTTGTTGAGAGCTTGTGTGCTAGAATAGTCGGGGTAGTTGGGATAAGTTTTTGCCCTTGATAGAGTTCACCTACAATAATAGCTTCCATTCCAGTATTGGGATGGCACCCTATGAAGCGTTGTATGGGAGGAGATGCAGAACACTCTTGTGTTGGAATGAACCCCGTGATAGTGTTGTGCTAGGAGCAGAAATAGTTCAAGATATAACCGAGAAAGTGAGGATGATCCAGGAAAAGATGAGAGTGGCAGGCAGAAGAGCAATCATGGTAAGAGAAGGAAGGCTCTCGAATTCCATGAGGTTGATCATGTGTTCTTGAGAGTTACTCCAACAACTGGGGTCGGTAGAGTGATGAAAGCGAAGAAACTTTTCTCCCAAATTCATTGGCCCTTACCAAATTATAAAATAAGTCGGTGAAGTTGCTTACCAAATTGCGTTCCTACCTACCTTTCCTATCCAAACTTCACAATGTCTTTCATGTGACACAACATAGGAAATACATTCATGATCCGAGCCATGTGAGAGTACCCGACACAATTCAGTTGAAAGAGAACTTGACTTTTGAGGTGCTACTGCTTCGAGTTGAGGACTGGAGGGTGAAGCAGCTAAAAGGCAAGGAGATTCCCTTGGTTAAAGTAGTTTGTTGTGGGGCTACTGAGGAAAGTGCTACGTGGGAGCTTGAGAGCAAGATGATGGAAGCGTATCCGCACCTCTTCGCTCGAGGTGAGTAGAAATTTCGAGCACAAAATTTTTATAAGGGGGTGGAATTGTAACACCCCGTTTTTTGTATAAAATCTCTAAGTGATTATATGTATGTTTTATGTTGTTAAGTTTCTTAGAAATGTTGTAAGAGGGCTAAGTGGGGCTTTCGAGGTGAAAATCCCCTTTCTGGTGCATGAGCACGATTGTGCTCATATACCAGCACGCCTGTGCTTGTTGGCGTGCTCAGTGGCTAAGTGAGCCACGAGCATAGCCGTGCTCAAGGGAAGCACGGCCGTGTCGGAAATGCGCCTCGTTGACGCTCTTGTTGTCTGCCCGTGCTTAGCGAGCACGACCCCGTGCTCAAGTTAAGCACGACCGTGCTTAAAGGGAGCACGACGTGCTCAGGTCAGGATGTTTATAAATAGAAAGCTCCGTGAGGGTTGCGAGTCAAACCCTCAAAATTGGAACTTTAGGCAATCCTAGTGTGACAAAAACCTTTCCCCTTTCCTTTCCCTTGAACCCTTTGAAGTTCTTAGTGTTCTAGCTCTAGTTTGAAAGAGACGTCATGCACGCTAGTGTCAAATAACAAGTAATGTAGTTATCCCTCTTTAATCTCCTTTTCCATTTTTCTTAAATTGTAGATTAATTGGTTAATCCTCTTGTATTTAGCCAAGGCTTGAAGAGTTCTTTGAGCCGCTCAAGGGAACAAGAGTAGTTTTGTTTACGCTTAACAAAGGGGCTTAGATCTTCATACCAGGTATGGGGAGAAGGGATAGTATAAACAAGTAGGCATTGGGGGTAGCGTAAGATGAAGGGTTAACCCATGACTCTATTGTTGTAGTTTGATTAATTGCTATCCTGTTTATGATTATACATGTTTAATTGTTATTGGTATGGCTATTGTTATTATGTGTTATATTTGATGATACCATGTTTGTATTTGATGATGCCATGAATGATGTTTGGTTGTTTATGCTATTAATGACTTTGGATGAATGCATGTTGAGTTGATGTTGTTGTTAATGTTTATAAGACATTAAAAGAGGTTAATAAAGATGATTGAAGTTAAGGGATAAATTCCCAATTATTCATAAGACTCGAACCGTAGTAAAGAGTGAGATTATTGCTCAAAGGCGTAGTTAAGACCCTAGGATTGATTCTTGAATGTTTTAGGGATATTAATAATGAAACTGGAATGAAAGTATTGATTCCCTAATAAGTATAAAACATGGAGATTAATTAAGAGTAATGAAACTGATATTGATGGTTAGTAAAAGCCACTAGGATTGATCCTAGAGTACTTAGGGAGCTCAACAAGGGTTCTTCAACCCTTTTACCCAGAAACAGCACAACCATGCTCCAGCGAGCACGGCCATGCTCAACAGTCAGTACGACCGTGCTTGACTTAAAAGTCAGCACGCCCGTGCTGTGGAAGCACGACCGAGCTCCCTTGTGCAGACGGAACGTAAAAGATGGGATACTTAAGTCGGTAATGATGTTTACCACACGTTATTTTACCATGGTAGCCAAGTGGCCAAGGGGGCCTTGATGCTTAATGGTCAATGTGTGGTTAATGTTGACCCTTGGTAGCCTAGTGGCCAAGGGGGCCTTGATGCCAAATGGTCGAGATGTTGATGGTGTTAAAACTTGGGTAGCCTAGTTGCCCAAGCGGAGGTGGTATTTGTTTGATTGTGTGTTGTTGTTCCTCACGCATTCATGCATCGAAGATGTTAGTGGGGGATCCTCAACACAGGAGAGGTCGTCCGAGGGTAAGGCAATCTAGCGCATCTGACAGTAAGGTGTGTCGGCTATCCAAGGGATTTACCCATGATTTGGTGAACTGCCGGCGTTGGTGCTTAATGGCCAATGTGGATATGTAACTCTCAAGTTGATTTCCTGAGGTAGATTGGATCCAAGTTCATAACGGAGTAGTGGAGTAGAGTTGCATCGCATTGCATACTTGTTTAAGATGACGTGAATGATATTAATATGCTGAGATGTTATTATGCTTTGATATGCTATTTATATATGTGTTGCATGCTCATACATGTTTCTTATTCCCCATCTTTCTGCTGTTGTTTGCATGTACCTTATCTTTATGCAGAGGATGGTGAGCAGCCAGTTGAGGAGTGACTCCGAGGAGCCGCTTGCTCGTAGTTTAGGATTTTCTTAGTTTATGTTGTTATCCGTGATAGTTCCGGATTTTGGTTATACCAGCTCTGTAATATGACATCGGGATTGGATTTGTTTTCATGGTTACGTTTTTCCTTGTGAAACTATGTTATGTTTTTATTTCCGCGTTATGACGTTTTGTTTTCAATGTGGTATTCTCTACCCATTGGTTTTTATTATTATGATATTATATGCATGTGTTTATTTTAATTCTAAATTATCTTTTCTATGTTATCACTTTTTAAATACCTGTGGGGTAGAGGGTGTCACACCTTCTCCCAAGTGGCATCTCCGTTAATAGCATTCTAAATGAATCACGCCCCTCTCTAAGATCACAGCTGCTACGAAATTTTCCCTAACACACAGACAACATCTAGACATTGTCACAAACCCCAATCTTGCAACGATTCCATAAACAAAGCTAGAATTCAGCCAAGAACAAAGAAAGAACGAAATTCATAATGTTAACTTGTCGACGAGTTAGGGATTCGAGCATTACCTCAGTCAATCGACGAATCGAGGGTAGTTATAAGACATACCAATTGCGTTGATCACAGAATCAAAGTCGGAATTGCGACCGGACGGACGGATTTTCCGGAATCACTACTTTCTATCTCTGGAATCACGCAGCTTCTCTCTCTATCTCGAGCTCAAGACATGCAAGAAATAACCAAGAGAGAAAAGGTAAGAAAACTTAACCCAATTCGGTTCTACTAAGCACGCTCAAGCTTGGGGTCTCTCCACACTAGAGCGTGGAACCCTGATCTTCCACGTGTCCATGCAATTGACATGCGTACACCACGTGCCTGAGACCATAGAACGCTCTAGCGTCCAAATCTAACTTCCTAGCGTGCCAACGCTTGAACGTTGGGTCATTCCACATTCAAGCATTGAGCCTGATGTCATTACCAGATTCCTGTGCATTTTTGTGCATTTTGAGTGCGTTTGTAATCCGATTGCCCTCAAATTTGAAACACAAGCTCAATAACACATAAGGAACAAGATTAAGCCTTGAAACATTCTTAATCCCTTTCTCATACACTAACTGAGAAAATAGGGCGTTACATGGTTGGCATGAGTGGGACATACATTGTTTTTGGGTCCATTGGTGTTGTTATTAACTCATGTATTTTTTTTAGTCTGTGGTGTCTTTTTATTGTTTAGTTTTCTTGGGGACAAACAAAGTTTAAGTTTAGGGTGTTAATAGTTTTCTGACTTATCTAGTTTTCTCTTTTGATTTAGAGTGGATTTCATCAATTGAGTTGAGTTTGAATCACAGTTTATCCCTAGTTTATCTTTGTTTACCTTAAGTTGTATTTTGTAATTTTAATTAGGAAATTTGAGTCAATTCAGTGATTTGTATCGTTGGTGATTTCAGGCACTGAGCTGGAATCATTGAAAAAGTGAAGCCAAAGAGCAAGGAAGAAGAATGACGGGGGAAAAATTTGAAGAATATTTCAGTGAGAAATCCACCTGTGGATTTAAATTTTGCCCATTGTATATTGCTATTTTCTGGGCTAGCCCTAGAGTCAATTTCAACCCGCAAAATTGGATCCTCCCCGCGAATCAGTTGTTACCAGCAACTATATATAAATTCCTCTTTTCTGTACGAACTAGAGGCTCCATCCTTGGCTTTTGGGGATGTGTTTCCAAGCTTAGTATTACATTTTTGCTGGTCATTACTATCTGTTCTTCTCATGGCTTTGCTTTTGATATAGAATTTGGTTTATCCCTTTCAATAAAGAACTAAACCCCTTTTTCTAAGGTGACGATGTAGTCGCGTTTTGATGGTTTGGTGCTTTTATGTTAACTTCTTGATTAGTATTCTTCATCTTTTGTGTTTTATTATTTGCATGTCATGCTTGTTGTTAACTGACCACTAATATGCACGATTTGACAATCATAGTGAGACCAAGAGGAGATTTATGTTTCTAGAGAATTAAGATAAAGCCATAGGGTTAGTGCAGATAGAAATATACCATATTTTTTTTATCCAACCTATATAGAGAGTCGTACAATTTGTTGAATTCATTGGTAATTAATCATCATAAACATATAGTTGGTTAATGATTAACAAGTATTTTCTAGAGTACTTGAGAGAGACTTTTGGATAAATTAGGATTCTTGGTTGACAAAAAGAGTTGATAAGTGATTAGGAAGGGTTAACTTAAGTCAACCAAACTAGATTGGCGTTGGCGAAATCGGATCCCTAGAACTTCACCTGATAGATTGTCATTTTACTTAGTTCACTTCCGTTTATTAATATCTGAGTTGTTTCTTAGGTGTTATTTAATTGAGTTTTGGGCACTATTCTACCTCCACTTGATTGATTATAGATATTGCATTTGCAAAGTGGTCCTTGGTTACCCATTCTCTGAGAATGATACTCGATTTTCACCGTCTTATTGTTATTAGCATGATTCGATATAGTTGTCGAGCTCCATCATGCCATTTTGTTAAATTGGGTCACAATGTTCAACAAGACTATGTTAAAATAGATCTTTTTGGCTATGGTTGTCATATTTGAAGTTCATACTTAGGTTTAGATAATATAAAACTTTAAAGTGGGTATAACTTGGTGAAATAACCTCTAGTTTACATAGGACTTGCCATTTTACTCCTAGAAGCCTAGATATATTTAGATGTGGGAATGAGACAGTAGGAGCCAAATTATTTGGCACTTTATCCTGTGCTAAGTTTTTTTTCTCTTTTTTTTTTTTTTTTTTTTTTTTGTGGTGGGGTGGGTTTGTGCTGGCTCCACTTATGATATAGCAATGTTACCACAAATTTAATTCCAATCGTTGAGTTGTATCTCCATATAATAGCTCTTTAAATACATACTAATATTTGTTCACTTTATTTCACACACCATATATATGCTAAATGGAGAGGTGGGGCAAATGATTACATTATTAATGCATTAATAATTTTAAATCGGAAAATATAATAACTTGGCAACATTGTAGTTCTCCAAATCTTCTAGAGGCGAACAAAGGTAAGAGCACTTACATCATATAATAACTTGGCAACATTATAACAACTCTAAGACATTCAAATATAATTATAAGTTCAATAATTATTCAAGTGCCATAAACGTACATCATCTTCCTCCCCGCACGCACAAACAAGTGCCAAGAACAGCTAGTGGCAAGTACAACTGCACTCCACCCTGTCACTTGCAAGTTTAACTGGCAGACAATCAGCATCATCTTCACAGCTGATTTTGAAATTATATGCTGTGACGTAAAGTATAAATAAAGGAATGTTAGTGAACATGAATGAAATCTTATCTATAAGGTAAATATAAAATTTTGAAAAGTAGGAGAGAAGGGCTTACTCACCGTTGGTTACAACAAGAAAGAGGGAAAAGAAGAGTACCAATGCATAAACAAACTTGAGAATTTCAGCCATATTTTCGCTTCCCTGAAATTATAAATGGTTGGTGTTTTTATAGAGTAAAAAATGCCATGCTCTGTTTACATCAACTAAATATTTTTGCAACACTTCTAGAGTTGCAAGAAACCTATTCATAATATTAAAATCATTACCATTTGTCTCTTAAGTTCATTGCCTTTTTACCAAGCTTAAGACTTTCTTTCTTTTATACCTTTTTGTGATACACAGGGGCAAAAGCCCAAAAGATAAATAATAGTAGGCCTCTATAATAACCATTAATTTGAGGTGGTCCACCAACAATGGGCGGCTAGAGGCGGGAGGTAGCCGGCTGTGACGGGTGACACATGAGATGGGAAAGGAAATTTCAAAATTCATACTCTTTAGGTGGTATTTCAAATTCTTAAAACTTACCTTAAAAAAAAATATCCCCTAAAGTCTATTCATTTTTAAAATTCTTCATATTTAATACCGAATCAATATATTTTTCATTGATGCATTTTAATTAAACTCTTAAAATACGTTGCCCTCTTAAATTTTCCTATTCAAACATAAAGTTGAATCAGCGCATATACATAAAAAAAATGTGTTTGAAAGCAAAATACAAAACAAATACAAGTTTGACTACAAAATTTGTTTGGAAAGTACAATACACCTTTTGGGTGATCCAAGTGGCAAAAGGATTGGACCACAATATACCACTTGGGTGGTGCACCTTAAACAACACCAAATAGTGTCATTGGGTTAATGGGCCACTGGTTGAACCAGTTAACTCAGCATACAATAAATAACTATATATATACAATATATTGAACATACAATTATAAATTGTCTTGTAGCTTAGTGGTTGTGAGCCTTTATTTTAAATTTTTTTAATAGCTGGTTCAGAGTTCAAATCTCATTAAAGGTGTTTGTTCTTTTATAACATTAAGTTGTTATTTTTGTATGATGATTAACAAAGAGTTGATGATTAAAAAAGTAATTTTTAAAATACATATTTATATATAAGATAATCTATTATATGAAAAATATTGACAAGCTGGAAACTCATGATTACAACTTAGCATCGTTGACAAATTACTACTTTGTGTATTCCACCCAAAAGGCCCAATAAACAGCTATGAATTGTGATCAAAAGTTATCAAAAGTTCAAAACCATAAAACATAATAACATTGCCTTCCTCCGTTTCTCCTCTGGTCCTTCTAATATCAAAAACGTTGCTTCTTCCACATCTATTAGCAAGTTTTTAGGGAGTCATGGAGCGAGGCCTCGGCGGCGAAGAAGCTATTACTAGTAATCGAGGGTTTCATTCAAAATGTCGCCATGAGTTCTCGATGTTATCGGACAAGTCACAATTATCTACCGGGCCACCGATTTTTGAAAAAACCGGCCGGATGAACCTAGTTCTCTCCGGGTCGATGGCTTATGCGATCCGATGTATCTGTTGGAACCAAAGTGTTTTGGTTAAATAATCTCTTATGTTTTGATGCTAACAAAAAGGTTAAATTTGTATGGAAAATTTATGTTTATGGACTAACTTGTCTATTTAAGTGTACAGAAAAGTTTTCAGTAATGCTAGACGAGGGAACTAGTTTAAAGCTCCTTAGAATAGCATGAGAAGCATATCGGGTCCAAGTTTTACTCACTGGACGAGCCTTCAAAAACTTTTGGTAAAATACTAAGTCCATAAGGTTATCGCTAGATAAGGCGCTAAAAGTAGCTAAGTTAAAAGGCACTAGACGAGAGTCTAAGTGTACTATTGTAAGAGGCGCTAGACGAGCTGTTAAAATCTATCAAGAATAATAGCAAGTCCAAAGACTTGTAACTAGACAAGTAGTTAACTGGACTAGTTGATAAAAACAGATCTAAGATAAACTAGTCCACTAAGTTAATCAACTAGACGCCAAGTCAGTGGACTCCCCATTTGCTATTCATACTGAAAATAATGTGCGTCCAAAGGCATACTGGATTTGAACCCAACCCGTCTAGTCAAGCGAATTTATTTCAAATGATTGTTTATTTAATACGAAGATATCTATGTTGTTTACTTGTGTTATTTGAATTGTTTATAACTTTGTTTCTTGGTAAGAGAAATACAGTACCATTGAAAACACAAAACTTTGTACTCTGACACACAAGCTGTTGTAAAGTTGAACAAAGTACAAAGAAGAAAAGTTAGAAAGCAACTTTCGGTACAACAGAGAAGTGACAGTACCACTTTGAGCATTTCTGATAACCAAGAGCTCATTTCGTAGAAAGCATATCAAGTTATCTGACTCAACGGATCTCAGCATTAAATGCTATCTCTAAATAGACATTTCTAAAAGATCGTTGAAGAAGATGAGAGCTCAAGCTAAAGACCTTCTATAAATACTGGACGACCCCAGTAAAGAAGGTTACAGAAACTGAACAAGCTCAAACTGTTGAAAGCACAAAAACTCTGTTATATCTCTTCTAGATTGCTTTGTAACCTTGATCTTAAACTTTCATACCCTCACACATAATGAGTTTCATAGATCAAAATCTTTAATATCTAAGCTAGAGTGAGCCTAAAAAGGCTTGGTTGGAAAGAATACTTGTAAGCCTGAAGAGGTGTTGAATACTTCTAAGCTATTGGATTATAGTGGATTCAAGTAGAAGGGACTGGACGTAGCTCTTGGTTGGAAGAGAGTGAACCATGATAAATCACTTGTGTGAATCTTCTATCCCTATCTCTTTACAGCTTTTGATTATACTAACTGTGGGGATATGGATTTAAGTTTGTTAACTCTTTGAAAATATATTTTATCTGTGTGTATATTTCTCTTCTTGCTTGCAAAAAGGTTTTAAGAAAAGGATTTTCGAAAAACTATTAAGAAACACTATTCACCCCCTTCTTGTGTTTCTCTGTGTCAACTTCAGTTGGTATCAAAGCTCAGCCTCAAAAGGGTTGAGCATCTAACAAGTGCTGAGGGAGTACGATCCACGAAGCTTGGATACAGAAGGACAAGCAATCAACAAACCTCCACTCTTTGATGGTAGTTACTATGGCTACTGGAAAAGAGAATGATGGCTTTTCTTGATGCACAAAATATGGATATCTAGGAGCTGATTAAAATTGGCTATACTAGGCCAAGAGGTGACAATGGAGCTGCTATTCCTATAGCTCAGTGGACTGTTGAACAAAAGACTCAACATCAACTTAATCTAAAGGCCAAGCACTACCTGATGTGTGCTATCACCAGATCTGAGCATGATAAAGTCCATAGTTGTAACACAGCTAAGGAAGTATAGGATACTCTAGCCCTACCTCATGAAGGGTCATCCCAAGTAAAAGAGTCAAACATAAGCATGCTGGTTCACCAGTATGAACTGTTCAAAATGGCTGAACATGAAACCATAGATCAAATGTTTGGTAGATTCCAAACTATCACAAATGGTTTAAGATCTCTCGGTAAAACTTATGAAAATAGAGATCATGTTAGAAAAATCTTGAGAAGCCTACACAAACAGTGGAGACCTAAGGTCACTGCTATTCAGGAGGCAAAGAACCTCAACACTCCACTCTAGAAAGGCTTCTTGGATCTCTCAAAGTCCATGAGCTTGAACTTAATGAAGAAGAGAGTACCAGAAAAGGGAAGTCTATTGCCCTAAAAGCCAAAAAGGCTAGCTCATCCAAAGTCCTGAAAGCTGAGGAATCCTTAGATGAAGCAGGACCTTCTGATAGTGATGAAGAATCTGATGAGGATGAACTATCTTTCATCTCCAGAAAGATTCAACATATGTTGAGAAAGAAAGGTGGTTTCAGAAGAAAACATCAACAAAAAGTTCACCAAGGATAAGTCAGACTCCAAGGATAAAGGTCCACCTTTGTGTTTCGTGTGTAAAAAGCCTGGTCATTTTAAAGCAGATTGTCCAGGGTTGAAGGACAAAAAGAAGTTATTCAAGAAGAAGAAAGGTCTTATGGCAACATGGGAGGATCTGGATTTGTCATCATCTGATGATGATGAAGAAGAAGAAGAAGAAGAAGAAGAAGAAGAAGAAGAAGAAGAAGAAGAAGAAGAAGAAGAGGCAAACATCTGCCTCATCGCTAGCACTTCTTCTGACAGTGAATATACTGATGTTGAGGTAATGGATTCTGATTCATTTACTCTACAAGAAGCTTTTGATGAGTTATTGAACAACTCGTCCATTCTGTCTCATGAATATAAAATTCTTAAGAAGAAGTTTTCTAAGTTGACTAAAGAGTATGATACAGTCTGTATAGAAAAGCAAGCCCTCGTTGATGAAAACTAGAAGCTTAAGTCAGTGAATGTCAGTCTAATTGAAAAACTCAAAGTTGAGCCTAATGTCCCTTGTGAAGTTTCAAAACTGAAACAAGATGTGACTTATCTGACAAATAGCCTGTCTAATAAGTTTGTAGGTGGCTTAGAGAAACTAAACTTGATACTGAGGTACTCTAGATCACCTCATGACAAATATGACCTAGGCTATGACAAAGAGATGTAGGAAGCATCTCACAAATATCAAAACCTCATGCACACCATAGAGTTTCTAATACTCAACTTCAGCACAATAATGCAAAATCTAGCTCTTTCACACATACTGTGAAGTGTGTGGTAAATATGGTCCTATTACATCTAGATGCATACATAATAAACATGTTAAGCATGCTCGTCCAGTGACTACTAACAAGAAAGGACCTAAGTCAATCTAGGTACCTAAAGACAAGATTATACCTGTTGCAGATTTGCTTAACAACAGGAAAGAAACACGTATCTTGGTACTTGGACTGTGGATGCTCACGTCACATGACAGGGCCAAGACCTTAGACATAAAGATGGTGGCTGGGTTACCTTTGGAGGTAATCAGAAAGGAAGGATCATTGGAGTAGGTAAAATTGGTAAAAATCATTCTCCCTCCATTGATAATGTTTTGTTAGTTGAAGGATTAAAACACAACTTACTAAGCATAAGTCATTTGTGTGATAGTGGGAATGTTGTTTCCTTTGACCAAAACATGTGTGGTGTCAAAATACCTAATGGATCACTCTTGTTCACTGCTAAGAGGCAAAACAATCTGCTAAGAGTCATAAACTATCCTAGAAATAAAGGCAACACCACGATCCTAAGCCAATTAAATGAAAGAAGCTTTCCGGGCAAGAGCGAACCCATCTCAAGAGGGATTCGCTCCAAAGACCCTCAAACCAAGTTGGTTGAGAGAAATGGTAGGCAGTTGCGACCACGATGAACTTACTCCAACCGTCGTCTCAACCACAGACCATAACCCTTTGTCGCGCCCCATCCTTGTAACATCCTGATTTTCGTATACGCTGTATTAACAGTAAAGATATATTTATTCATATTTTTATCTGAGACCTAGGATATGATTTTGGAGAAAAAAAAATCATATCTAGAACCTACTCTATGGTAGGAAGCTTTGGTTCAAATTTGGGTTTAAAACTCAGACGGAAAATGGTATGTGTTTTTACTGACAGTATAATTTTATACCAGCAGAAAACCCTAATTTGACCCGAAACTGAAAATTTGTAGATTTTTTATATTATGTTCGTGAGGAAATTCTACTTTCTAAATTTCTAATCAAAAATAAAATATTATGTTTATTCAGACGAATTTTGGTGAAAGTTCGAACGGAAAACGGTTTGCTTTTTCACTGATAGTAAGATTTTACTGATCATAAAACCTAATTTGGACTCATGAACGAAATGGTTTATGTTTAAATCATATTTCCAACGAGTTTGGTTATTTTGAAAATTTTCGATCGAAAACAGAATATTATATTTTATACGGTCGTGAAACCCTAATTGGGAAACAGATGAAATCGGAAATGGAACTGCAGAGATGGAACCGGACATTGGAGGAGCTGAGTTATGGGATGACTCACCAAGCATTGATGAAGTAATTAGTGCAAGTAATCATGTATTTTAGGTGAAATGACCAAAATGCCATTAATCTTAACCTAACCTATCCTAGTTAGTTTTTAACCATGGTTCAGGCAAGACAAGGCCAATTTGGCTTCTTCCTCCTCATTTGTGGTCCAAAATCAGCCACACCTCCCTTCATTCTCAACCACATATTTTAACCTAACCATGATTACTATTTAACTATAGTTAGGTTATTATAACCATAGTTAAGTTATTATATTATTTTCTAACTTAACCTAGGTCAAGTAAACTCAACCATGGTTCCATTTTAACATTAAACAAAGCATTTTTCACTCTTCCCACACTTAACCAAAGTTCATTTTTCTTTCTAAGTCATTTCTCACCAAAAACACTAAGAACACCATAGTTGTTCTTGCAAAGTTCTTCATCTTTCTTCAAGTTCTTCATAAAACTTCTTCATTCTAGGGTGAGGAACCTATTCCTAATCATCTTAGCTTCATTAATCTTCCATCAATATTCATGATCATCAACTATTTCATGATTTTTCATTCTTAGATCTAGAACTTCAAATAATTCTACAAAATTGTAGAAAAATCATTTTAATGTGAAACCAATTTCTATGATCCTTATATGAATCCTACTATCATCATCTAAGATTATGTAAGCAAAAGAACTTTCCTTCCTATTTTTCTCTATATGGCCGAATCTAGGTATTTGTGGGCAAATGAGATTTTGCTCAACTTTTAACTTAGATGAAGTTGTTTATAAGCTATCTAGGGTTTCTATGTTCTAAATCTAAGAGTTTGAAAACAAATTAAATTTCTAACTAAACTTTATAGCCTTGGCCGAATTTATATTCATATAGGTAAATGAGTTTTTCTTCAATTTCTACTTGAATGATGACTTGTCTAAACTAGTTAAGGTCTCTAGGTTATAGATCTAAGAGCATGTGACCAAAAAGAATTTCTAGCCAATTTCATATGCTTGGCCAAAACCCTAACCCTAGAGGTTAGAGGATTTTGTTTAATATTTTTGAATTGTAACACTTGATCTATGTTAGTTAATACTCTAGTAACTAGGATCCAAAAGACGGAATTGAGAAAATAACCCTAGCCCTATTTTTGAGTCATGGCCGAAACTAACCTAGGGTTGTCATGATTGGATTTTGTTTGATTAACTAGTGGTTATGTTATTTTGATTGAAGGTTAACCATTAAATCGTGGTAGAGTAACGAGGATTGGAAAGTCAAGACTTCAGTGATAAGTTCAGGTGGGGGAAAAAATCAAACTATCGTCGGAACGGATAAGTAGTATATTTTATAATAATGGTGTAGGGTGACCTAAACCCTACTAGTGGTTGAGTAATCAACAAGACCAAAATCACATTCAAAACTTTTCCATAATACCAATGATGATTTGGGGATTGTAGGTTTATCGACGTTAGGATAATCTTATAATATTTGAGGATGTTTGACTTTATAATTATTGACTGTTTGTGATACGCTGGTTAAGGTATCCTACTGCATGTGACATTTTATTTTGTTGTTTGAATATTTTATGATTATTGTATTATGCATGATCTGCCTGGTTTGATAATGTGCTTAGTTGACTTTTAAGTAAAGATATATGTTGTTCGGGAGATGTTCATGTGGGTGAGAGAATGAATGTGACTTAGAGGTGCCTAGCTTAATTAAATTATCTAAGGGATGGGATGTGACATAGAATGCGAGTTGAGGCTATGATGGGAGCTTGAGGCACTAGGTTGTTATGGATATGAGACAGTGAGATTCATATAGAGGCATTGATGCATACACTCTTTAGTCCTTGACGCGTTGCTCTGAGTATCCTATAGAGGATAAAGATACTAGGTATTTTAGCACTACTGCATATGGATATTAGCATTACTGCATATGGATTTTGGCACTACTGCATATAGGTTTTGGCACTACGGCATATGTATTTTGACACTACTGCATATTGTGCTATTTCCAATGGGGCAATAGTGGTAGCACTGAGTTTCTGGAACTAAGATCTTAGCATCGCACCATCTAGAATACTGACTAATGTGGCAGGAGTAGAGATGGCCACATCAGCATAAAAGGTTTAGTTCATTAGATTGAGGGTAGAGGATGATATCGTGACTTAAGGATGATTGTTGAATATGTGTGATGTGTGTCATTGGCTGTTATTATATTATATGCTATGTATTCTTTTCCGCTTTTGATGATAGAACTGTTTCTTATCCCCTATATTTTATGTATGTTGTATTTTATTGTTATGTGATTGTATGAGAAGACCCTGTGTAGGAACCAGTTGCTGTGGAGTTGGACAGAACTCCGTATGAACCTTATGCAGGAGGACGAGCCGTGGATTCTAGTGGTAGAGTTAAGTGTTATGGCCAGTGTGTCTTTATACGTTTTATGTTTCCGCTAATAATATTTTGTATAAGTATGCACTTGCAATGAATCCTACTGATGGGATACCCTCGATAGTGTTTAAATACTCTGATGAATAAACATATGGTGTGTATGTATGTTATATATATATATATATACGTATTTCAGAATACACTTTTAACGTTAAGAACGCGAGTAAGTTTAAATAAATAATTAATGGTACAACGGGGCACAACGGGGTGTCTCAATCCTCCTGGTCATGACAACCAGGAAGGATGGATACAAAGGAATACGACAGGTGAGGGACCCACTCCAAGAAATCGGAACAACTTGAAGGATGGTAACCTATTTCTAGGTCACTGTGGTCAAGTAAGAAGGAGGGAAAACTTTAGGGATCAACCTTCCCACCTCCATACAAAGGGAAAGTGGGTAGCCAGCACTGGCAGGAACGTATAGTCCTGGCCAAGTGTCCAAAAATTCTGCTCCCTTTCCAAGTGAGGGAGGAACTAGGCCATCCCCGAAACCCTCGTTCCTGTTGACAAGTGACCTCAAACACAAGAGGGGGGTGAATTGTGTGTGAATTGATTTTTGAAAACTTTTAGCAAATTAAACTAAGTTTAAAACTTGTTTTGATAAACAATAACTTAATAATAAAACGTTGTGAAATAAAGCGTATGAAAAGATAAAATCGTTGTGATAAAGATAAAGAGATAAGGAAGAAGATGACACAGCGATGTATCCTGGTTCGGCCACACAACTACCCACGTGGCCTACGTCCAGTCCCCAAGGCAATACGACCAAGGGATTTCAATCAACTCTAGTTTTTAAAACAGGCTAAACTAGAACCTTTACAAAGTAGAGAACTTTAACACAATCACAGGACGTACTATCCCTTGTGCAAGAGCCTCAAGAAATCGTTCGTGAGATCACACTCACTTAAAAACAAACTGTAAAAGTTTTACAATGAGAGAGCACTCAAAAGTGCAGATATGAAATACAACTTGAAGCACAAATAGTAACACCTATATGGTGTATAAGATTCTCAAAGTAATATGATCACGTGTAAGTGCAAGAGTAAAATGAAATAGTAATCAGAGTTTAAGCACAATAGAGAATAGAAGAGAGTAGTAGATGGGGTATTTTTCCAAGGCTGCCAAGCTTCCTATTTATAGAGAATAGGTTAGGGTTCAATGTGAAATTAGGTCAAGCCTCTTAAAATGCATTTCTGCCGCAGCATAATCGATTATTTAAAACCCATAAGTCGATTATTTAATGTGTTTTCATGAAGCACGCGTCTGGACAGAAAGCTCATAATCGATTACCATAATCGATTATGTGTTCACTGCTTTTTCACCAAAGAAGATAATCAATTTCATTAATCGATTATGATGTTACTGACTCTTTCATAAAATGGTATAATCGATTACATAATCGATTACAGGGTTTCAGATGTAGCACGTTGGAAGTCAGTAAGGTCATAATCGATTATCCAATTTCAATAATCGATTATTATATTTCAAAATTTGAATTCAATGGCTTTAATATCATAATTACTCATTAACACTCATTAAAGCCATTTAACCATGACTCATAATCGACTATAGCATTTCCGTAATCGATTATGGTGCGTATCAGGTGGTTATTCAAAAACTTGACAATTAAGAAAAGATTGCCCAATTAAGCTTAATTTTAATTGTCAGTTTTAATCACATGTTATTAATTATTTAATCACATGATATATCTTTTTAAAGCACATGTTAAATATGTGTCTGTGTGTGAGTGACCATATTAAATTGAAAACCCTACATACCATTTACAGATTATTCTAAAACAACCAATACAAATAGTAAAATTCCCTTTTTACCCCTCTTGATTGCTTTGCCTAATCTTGACTGCTCGTTTGGCCTTTTTCACACTTTTTGCAAATAAGTCCTTGGACTTAAAAAAATTGCTTTTGTCATTCATCAAAATATATGTACCTGTCAAGGCATACATCCACAAACTCCCCCTTTTTGATGATGAGAAACATCTCATGAGGGAATTTCTAAAATATAGAGTTAGAGCAATGAGTATATATATCTGAGTTTTAAAACGTTTGCTCAACTCCCCCTCACTTCATGCAATATTTTGAAATTCTCAAAATTCTCCCCCTTAAGCATGCACTCAAATATCTCTCCCCCTTTTGGCATTATCAAAAAGCGGGAAAAGAAGGTTAAATATTACATGGCATACATCCACCAAGATTTAAACATTTCAAGCATAAGACATACTTAGCCATGGCATGCATATAAATAGTAGACCACACATCATAGTCATAGATAATTAAAGAGTGTGCATACGGAAGCTAAAGTGCCAGGAATATACAGTCATCCAAAAACAGTAGTGAAATGTATAAACTAAATATAAAATAGTACTAATCGATTATCATCTTCCTGTCCACGCTGCTCAAAGAGATAGAGGATGCATAATCGATTATAGTAATCGATTATGACTTCTCTTTTTTGTGGACTGAAACTTTTATTTTGGCATAATCGATTATGATAATTGATTATGCTCTTTCTGCCTGCACACTTAATAAACATATTAGCAAATAACAAGGTGTGTTATGCAGAAATGCATGACTGATTCAAAATTCCTAATTCAGTTCTTATGAAAAAGAAGCTTTCTTTTGATAGGGGTTTTGTAAAAATATCTGCAAGTTGTTTGGTTGTTTCAACAAATTCAATCATGCAATCCCCTTTTTGAACATGATCCCTAATAAAGTGGTGTCTAATTTCAATGTGTTTAGTCCTTGAGTGATACACAGGATTTTTAGTGAGGTTTATGGCACTTGTGTTGTCACATTTTATGGGAACAGTGTTGAGATTAATTCCATAATCATTTAACTGTTGCTTCATCCAAATGATTTGTGCGCAACAACTACCCGCCGCAATGTATTCCGCTTCGACAGTGGATAAAGCCACACTTGCTTGCTTCTTGCTATGCCAAGAAACTAAAGCATTTCCTAGTAAGTGGCAAGTTCCACTAGTGCTTTTTCGGTCTAATTTGCAACCCGCAAAATCAGAGTCCGAATATCCAATTAGGGTACAATCTGCTCCTTTAGGGGTACTATAAACCCATGTTTTGTGTGCCAATGAGATATCTCATGATGCGTTTTACCGCGGCGAGATGTGATTCTTTTGGGTTCGATTGAAAACGTGCACACATACAAACACTAAACATGATATCAGGGCGACTAGCAGTAAGATAAAGGAGAGAACCTATCATACCTCTATACTTACTTATGTCGACGGATTTACCATTTTCATCCTTGTCGAGGTAACAGGATGTGGACATGGGAGTTGATAGTTCTTTTGAATTGTTCATCCCAAACTTCTTAAGAAGCTCTTTGTAGTACTTTGACTGATTGATGAATATTCCTTCCTTTGATTGCTTAATTTGCAACCCAAGTAAATAGTTGAGCTCCCCCATCATTGACATTTCAAATTCACTTTGCATAATTTTTGAAAAATCCTTGCACAAAGCTTCGTTAGTGGCACCAAAAATTATGTCGTCCACATATATTTGCACAAGTAAAATGTCATGCTTTCTGTTTTTGATAAAAAGTGTGGTGTCAACTTTTCCTCTTTGAAAACCATTTTCAAGTAAGAATTTGCTTAGGCGTTCATACCAAGCCCTAGGGGCTTGCTTTAAACCATATAAAGCCTTTTTCAGTTTGAAAACGTGGTTTGGAAATTCATAATTTGTAAAACCCGGAGGTTGATCCACATAAACCTCTTCTTGAATAAAATCGTTCAAGAAGGCGCTTTTGACATCCATTTGAAAAAGTTTAAAATCCATGATGCAAGCAAAAGCAAGAAGCATACGAATAGCCTCTAGTCTAGCTACGGGAGCATAGGTTTCATCAAAGTCTATGCCCTCTTGTTGGTTATAGCCCTTAGCAACAAGTCTAGCTTTGTTTCTAGTTATTATTCCATTTTCATCTAGCTTGTTACGAAAAACTCACTTAGTTCCAATTACTAAATGGTTTTTGGGTTTAGGGACTAATTCCCAAACATCATTTCTTTCAAATTGGTTTAATTCTTCTTGCATGGCAAGTGTCCAATGTTCATCTACTATGGCTTCATCAACATTATTAGGTTCAATTTGAGAAACTAAAGCCATGTAATGACATATTTGATTAAGAGAGTTTCGAGTTGTTACCCCTTTTGATATATCACCTATTATGTTGTCAAGAGGATGGTGTCTTGATGTTCTCCATTCTCTTGGTAAGATCTGGAAGGGGTGTCTCTTCTTCTTGTGGAGGTGGTTGATCAATAATGTTCTCCTCTTGAGTTCTTTTCTCCTCAAGAAAAGTGTTTCCCAGAATTTCTGCCACATCATCAACACTATCCTCTACTACAATTTTAGGGTTAGTCTCATCAAAAGACACATGCACAGATTCTTCAATGGTCATAGTTCTTTTATTATATATTCGAAAAGCTTTACTAGAATTGGAATATCCAAGAAATATACCTTCATCAGCTTTAGCATCGAATTTACCAAGGTTTTCTTTACCATTATTTAAAAAAAGGTACTTACATCCGAATACGAGAAAGTGGGAGATGTTAGGCTTCCTTCCCTTGTAAATTTCATAGGGCGTTTGTTTCATAATAGGTCTTATAAGGACTCTATTCTTCACATAGCATGCGGTGCTTACCGCGTCTGCCCAGAAATACTTAGGAAGGTTGGTCTCATTGAGCATCGTCCTCGCTAGCTCTACTAGAGACCTATTTTTCCTTTCCATCACCCCATTTTGTTGGGGAGTCCTTGGTGAGGAAAAATTATGCCCGATTCCATTTTCAGTACAAAAGGCCTCAAATGCCTCATTTTGGAACTCACCACCATGATCACTTCGGATAGTTACAATGTTTAATCCCATCTCGTTTTGAATAACCTTGGCAAGTTTACGAAAGGCACCGAAAGCGTCATTTTTATGAGAAATAAACAATGTCCATGTATAACGAGAATAGTCATCCACAATTACAAGTGCATAGTAATTACCACCAAAGCTCATGGTTCTAGATGGACCAAACAAATCCATATGTAAAAGCTGTAAAGGTCGGTTTGTAGAAATAACATTTTTAGTTTTGAAAGAGGCCTTTACTTGTTTTCCTTTTTGACAAGCATCACACATTTTGTCTTTTTCAAAACGGAGCTTTGGTAAACCAATTACTAAGTCCTTGCGAACCAACTTATTAAGATAGTCCATGTGAATATGGGCCATCCTCCTATGCCATAGCCAAGTTTCATCCTCTTTGCTAATTAGACAGCATACATCATTTGAAGGTAGGTCATCTAAGCAAACCATATAGATATTTCCAATTCTTTGTCCAATTAACTTGGTTTGATTTTTAGAATCTATGACCGTGCATTTTAAGTTATCAAAAACAACATTGAAGTTCTTATCACAGAGTTGGCTAATACTCAAAAGATTGTGTTTTAAACCTTCAACATACAAAACATTTTCAATGATGGGATTTGGACTCTTACCAACCGTTCCAATTCCCAAGATTCTACCTTTGTTGTTGTCACCGTAGAAAACAAATCCACCCTTTTTGGGTGTGAGAGAGGAGAACTTGTTTTTGTCTCCCGTCATGTGCTTGGAGCATCCGCTATCAAGATACCAATTTGTGTTCCTTGCTTTCAAGCACACCTACAAAACAATTTCAAGTTTTAACTTTTGGTACCCAAGTCATGTTGGGTCCTTGAGAGTTAGCTTTGGGCGCATTGCCCTTTTTAACCCATACTTTCTTCCCTTTGACATTCACATTCTTTCTAGCATTGCAAATAGATGCAGTATGTCCCTTTCTACCACAATAGAAGCATTTTACGAAAGGACTACTAGAAGTATTGGTGGGCTAAAAAAAATTTTAAAGGATTTTTCATGTAATTTAGGGTGATAACCCAAACCAGCTTTATCAAAGGTTCCTTTTTGATTTCCTAACAAAACATTGAGGTTGTCTCTCCCATTTGTGAATTTTGCAAGAATATCATACAAGTCCTCAATTTTGTTTTTCAAAACCTTACATTCATTGCATTTCAAAATTTCATTTATTTTGTTTTCACATGATAAGCATGATGAGGTTTTGTTTGAAAGAATTTGTTTTTCCTTGATAGCCTCCATTTCTTTATTTAATAAACCTATTTTTGTTTCAAGACTAGAAATGGTTTTCTTTGAAGATAAAATGATTTTCCTAAGACGAATGCTTTCATTATTCAATTCTTCACATGCACAAAGTAAATCATCATATGACAATTCATTTTCAATTTCATTATCAGTTACCTCATCCTCGTCGTCCTCATGATTGGCCATGAGGCAAAGGTTTGCCTCCTCGTTGTCAGATTCATCGGAGGAGTCCATGTCATTGTCTTCCCAAGCAATGTATGCTCTCCTTCCTCTTTTGTCCTTTTGTGGCCTCTTTTCAAATTTGTCATTCTTCTTTTGACTTAGAGGACACTTGGGCCTTATGTGACCTTTCTTTTTGCAGTTGAAGCATGTTGGCACATAAGTGGTTCCTTCTCCATCAACCTTCTTTTGAGGGTTGAAGCTTGGTTGTGTTTTCCTTTTGCTCCTCATAAATTTCTTAAATTTTCTTACCATTAGACTCATTTTCTCATCTCCTTCACCAAGCTCATCAAGTTCATCAAAGTCAATATCCTCCTCATTTGTTTCACTTATACTTGCTTTAAGAGCAAGCCCTTTATTTTTCTTATCACTTTCCTCACTTTCTATGAGGCGGTTCAACTCAAGTTCATGTTCCTGCAATTTACCAAATAGAGTTGCCAAAGACATAGATGTTAAATCACGTGATTCGGAAATCGCAGTTACTTTGGGTTGCCAACTTCTATTTAAACATCTAAGAACTTTATTTATTAAATCTTCATTATTAAACACCTTCCCAAGAGCCCTAAGATGATTTATTATATGGGTGAAGCGTTTTTGCATATCTTGTATGCTTTCACCTTGTTTCATCCTAAATAGCTCATACTCATGGGTTAATGTGTTCATCCTAGCCCTTTTGACCTCGGTAGTACCTTCATGGGTCAATTCAAGGGTGTCCCACATTTCTTTAGCGGTCTTGCAATTTGAGACCTTATAGAACTCATCGTAGCTTAAAGCTGAGGTGATGATGTTCCTAGCTTTCAAATTGTATTGGACCTTTTTCTTTTCCTCGTCGGTCCAAAGAGTTTTTGGTTTATCCACCGAAGCACCATTAACTTCGTGCCTGGGGACAAATGGACCATTTTCCACAGCATCCCAAATATCAATATCAGATGCTTCTAAAAAGATTTGCATTCTTTCTTTCTAGTAACCATACCCCTCACCATCGAACGATGGAGGTCTATTTACGGAATTACCCTCATTACGAAAACTGTTTGAAGTCATCTTTCCTCTTGAGACGGTTTCGTCCTTTATATCCAAGAGTTAAGCTCTGATACCACTTGTTGACAAGTGACCTCAAACACAAGAGGGGGGTGAATTGTGTGTGAATTGATTTTTGAAAACTTTTAGCAAATTAAACTAAGTTTAAAACTTGTTTTGATAAACAATAACTTAATAATAAAATGTTGTGAAATAAAGCGTATGAAAAGATAAAATCGTTGTGATAAAGATAAAGAGATAAGGAAGAAGATGACACAGCGATGTATCCTGGTTCGGCCACACAACTACCCACGTGGCCTACGTCTAGTCCCCAAGGCAATACGACCAAGGGATTTCAATCAACTCTAGTTTTTAAAACAGGCTAAACTAGAACCTTTACAAAGTAGACAACTCTTAACACAATCACAGGACGTACTATCCCTTGTGCAAGAGCCTCAAGAAATCGTTCGTGAGATCACACTCACTTAAAAACAAACTGTAAAAGTTTTACAATGAGAGAGCACTCAAAAGTGCAGATATGAAATACAACTTGAAGCACAAATAGTAACACCTATATGGTGTATAAGATTCTCAAAGTAATATGATCACGTGTAAGTGCAAGAGTAAAATGAAATAGTAATCAGAGTTTAAGCACAATAGAGAATAGAAGAGAGTAGTAGATGGGGCATTTTTCCAAGGCTGCCAAGCTTCCTATTTATAGAGAATAGGTTAGGGTTCAATGTGAAATTAGGTCAAGCCTCTTAAAATGCATTTCTACCGCAGCATAATCGATTATTTAAAACCCATAATCGATTATTTAATGTGTTTTCATGAAGCACGCGTCTGGACAGAAAGGTCATAATCGATTACCATAATCGATTATGTGTTCACTGCTTTTTCACCAAAGAAGATAATCGATTTCATTAATCGATTATGATGTTACTGACTCTTTCATAAAATGCTATAATCGATTACATAATCGATTACAGGGTTTCAGATGTAGCACGTTGGAAGTCAGTAAGGTCATAATCGATTATCCAATTTCAATAATCGATTATTATATTTCAAAATTTGAATTCAACGGCTTTAATATCATAATTACTCATTAACACTCATTAAAGCCATTTAACCATGACTCATAATCGATTATAGCATTTCCATAATCGATTATGGTGCGTATCAGGTGGTTATTCAAAAACTTGACAATTAAGGAAAGATTGCCCAATTAAGCTTAATTTTAATTGTCAGTTTTAATCACATGTTATTGATTATTTAATCACATGATATATCTTTTTAAAGCACATGTTAAATATGTGTGTGTGTGAGTGACCATATTAAATTGAAAACCCTACTTACCATTTATAGATTATTCTAAAACAACCAATACAAATAGTAAAATTCCCTTTTTACCCCTCTTGATTGCTTTGCCTAATCTTGACTGCTCGTTTGGCCTTTTTCACGCTTTTTGCAAATAAGTCCTTGGACTTAAAAAAATTGCTTCTGTCATTCATCAAAATATATGTACCTGTCAAGGCATACATCCACAGTTCCACCCCCGGAGATGTAGGCAACGAAGAGATGTCGCAAACCTCACCGGCACTCACCCTCTGCATCGGAAACCTCATCGCCACTCAAAATATGCAGTACCAACAATACATAGTCTCCAAAGAAGAAACCATCGTTCAATGAGCTGATGAGGAAAAATGATCACCATCACAAAAGAAAGGATGTAGTTTTCATAGAGCAAAAAGGAAACCACTTTTGCTATTTATAGCAAAGAACGAGGATTCCCTCTCCATGAAGAAAAACAAAGATCTTCAAAGATCTTGAATAGTAAAATCCCCAAGAAAAGAATAGTTACACGTGACCCAAAAGGCCGGTGGGTGAAAAAACAGCTGAAATAAATATCACTGAAAATTTCACATCGGAAAAACAAAACGAATAAAATGAGTCTCTGACCAGGCCAGCATCAAAACCAAGGGAAGAAACCTCAGGAAGAGAAAACACGTGCCTATCCCTTCTTTGAAGTGGAATGCCCCTACCTGAAACCAGCCAGGGTCGTCCCAAAGGCATCTGTTCCGGTCCAAAAATGACAACTATTCTCTTTTGGCCCAAGAAGGGTTCGACCCTCCAAAAACCTACCCCAAAGGCCTTGTAAAAGAAAGCATAAACAAGAAAACTAAGAAATTGTGTAAAAATCTAAACGAGAAGCAGCTCTGAGAAAACTAGGATTCCATTTCTAAAATTCGCACTAAACAAGCTTTATATAGAAAATTGGATCTGCGCGCGCTCTAAGACACCCCGTTGTGCCCCATTGTGCCATTAAATGAAAAACCTCATTAATTACAACTTAATCGCGTTCTTAACGTTAACACATATAACGAAAAACAAAGATATTAAAACACTATCTAGGATATCCCATTAGTAGGATCCCCTGTAGGTACATACTAATACAAACTGACATAAGCAACGGAAAATGAAACGTCTCAAAAGACGCACTGGTCATACTCCCTAAACTCTACCGCTAGAATCCATAACTCGTCCTCCAGCATCTGGTTCATAAGGAGTTCCATCTAGATCCTCAGTAGCTGGCTCCTTCGCAGGGTCTTCTCATCAGATCACATACCAAAACATACACAATATAGCAAAATAGGAGATAAGAAATAGTTCTATCATCATAAGCGGAAAAGGAATACATAGCATACAATACAATAATAGTCAATGACACGCATCACATATAAATAACATGCATCCTTAATTTACGATATCATCCCCTACCATTAATCTCATGAAACTAAACTTTTATGCTGGCGTGGCCATCTCTACTCCTGTCACCATCCTCCATCATAATATGGATGTTAGTCCTTCGTCCGAGCTAGCACTCCCCTCTATATAAATGGTCCGAAACCACAGTAGCCTGAAGCCACAGTAGCCCAAAGCTACATGGAGCCGCTCTGCAAGGACTATAGATATATCTACAGATATGCTGACCTCACATGTTCCACTCACACAGTTGTGATCTACATCATGCATCTACATGGGTCTCGCCGACGTATATCGAGTCATACCCTAGTGCCTTAACCTCTCATCACTATCTCATAAAATATCTCAAGTTATATCACGTTATTAATCTCTTTATAATAAAATATTATTTAATTAGGTTAGGCACGTCTAAATCACATTCATTCTCTCCCCAATATACATATCTCCCGACCAACATATATCATTGCCTCGATGTCAACTAAGCATGAAATAGCATATATTCCACGTTATCAGACCAAACAGATTATACACAGTTAAATAATAATAAAATATTCATGTATTACAAAGCATCACATAAAACAATTTATCACAACCAGCGCATCACAAGTAGTTCAACAAGGATAAAATCATACATCCTAGATTATCGTAAAATTATCCTAATGGTGATAAACCTACAATCCCCAAATCATCATTGGTACTACGGGGTAGTTGCCAATGTGATTTTGGTATTGCTGATTACTTGCCCACTAGTAGGGTTTAGGTCGCCTTATACCATTATTATAAAATATGCTACTTATCTGTTCCGACAATAGGATGCTTCTTTCTCCCACCTGAGCTAACACTGGAATCACGAAATTGAAGCTCCTCATTACCACACCAAAAGCTACAAATCAACCTGCAACCAAAACAAAATAAAACAAGCTAAGTTAACAAAATCAATCCATGGCAACACTAGGCTAGGGTTCGGCCAAGGACTTCAAAATAGGGCTAGGGAATTTTTCTCATTCAAATGTTTTGGACATAGAATGGTAGGGTCTTAGATAGCATAATAAGATTGTCACAAGTCCAAAAATTGAAAACAAAGCTATTTAACCCACTATTAGGGTTTCGGCCAAGCATAAAAATTTAGGGAGGAAATTTCCTTTGCTCTTATGCTCTTGGATCATCAATCTAGGGATCTTGAATAGCTTATAAAAATCATCATATAAGTTAAAAATTGAAGAAAACTCAATTAACCCACATATAAATAGATTCGGCCAAGAGGAGAAAAATTGGCTAGATATTTATTTTGATTCTAAGCTCTTGGATAGTGAAATTATAGGTATAAGAGAGGTGAAAACAAGAATCATAACTCATCAAACACTTTTCTAAGCATTTTTGCAAGATTTTTGAAGAAGTAGATCTAAAATTTGAATTTGAGAAAAGCATAAAAATGAACAATAGTGGATGATAAAGAGAGCTAAGGTGATGAGGAAGAGGATCCTCACCTTGAATTGAAGAAAATTGATCAAAGATTAAAGCTTTGCAAGTAATGGAAACTTAGAGTTTTTTGAAGAAAATGACTTAAGCATGTGTGAAGAAGTAGAAATGAAATGGACCAAGTGTTTGAAGAAGGGTTTGGGAAGTGTATGTGGGGGCATTTTGGTCCACCAAATGTTGGGACAAGGTTGGAATTAGAATGAAAGGTCAAGGGTAATTTAGTCATTTGATTAAGGAGGTTAGCATATTATTTGGTATGCCATCAATACATGGTGAGTCATGCATGGTGGTGACTCATCCCATGAGTCACCACCCCTAGGTGGCAAGTGCACCTCCATCCGGTGTCCGGCTCTATCTCTGCACATCGATTCCTGACTTCGTCGTTTACCCGATTTAAACTTTCTCACGTGTTTTCTTTAAAAATTCGCCCGAATAAAGTATAATAATATATTTATGAACAAGAATTTCAAAATAGCCTATATCGTTGAAAATGTGATATAAAACTAAACTGTTTTGTTCTCAGGTCCAAATTAGGTTTTCTGCTCAGTAAAATTTTATTGTCAGTGAAAATGCAGACCGGATTCCGTCTGAATTTTAAACCCAAATTTTAACCGTAGACTTCTACTATAAAGTAGAGTCTAATTATGATTTTGTTTTATCCAAAATCATTTTCTTGGTCTCAGGTAAAAATATAAATAAATATACCGTTACCGGTAATACAGCATATATAAAAATAGTAGGGTGTTACACGCTCGGGGGTGAGCACCTGCTCACGGGACGAGCACTTAAATTTGGCTCCAAGAAATTTGAATCTTCGCGGGGCGAATGCTGTTTCGCGGGGCGAGACAGAAAGACTTCAGCTTCCCTGTTGTCTGCTTCGTGGGGCGAACGTCAATGCTCGCGGGGCGAGCTTGAAGATCCTTAGAAACCCTGTGTATGTCCCTCTATCGGCACCGGCTCCTCTACCAGTAGCTACCGGCTGCTCCCCTCCCCCCTGCCTGCAATCACGAGCCAGATGACCTGGTTTACCGCAGAAGAAACAACCAGATCTCTCCCCACAATATCAGAGATGATGCGAACCTCCACATCTGTAACAAACTGGGCATCGCTGCAGCTTGTGACACCCTCCACCCCGCATATATATAATATAAATAAAAAATGCATATATCATTAATAAATGTGAACAAAAGGTAGCAAGTACCACATGAACAAAAATATAACATCTGCGGAAAAATAAAACATCAACATAACCCCAAAACCCCGATGTCACATATCAGAGCTGCTAACCAATTCCGGAACTATATCGGAAAAATAACTACGTAAAGGTAAAGTCCTAAACTACAAGCGAGCGAGCTCCTCGGAGTCATTCCTCAACAAGATGCTCACCATCCTCTGCATAAAACAAGGTACATCTAAAGAAACAACAAAAGATGGGGAGTAAGAAACCGTTGTATAAACATAATAGCATATTAATTACATCATGTCATATCAAACAACTTATGCTATGTGATGCAGTGGTACTCCACTACTCCGTTATGCATGTGGATCCATAACTATTTCAAAAAAACGACTTAGGAGTTACATATCTACATTGGCCAATAAGCACCAATGCCAGCAGTCCACTAAACCATGGGTAAACCCCTTGGATAGCCGATGTACCACCACGGATGCGCACAATCCACCTAGATGAATCACCGTAGACCGCCAGTTCGCCTTACTCTCGGACGAACTCCCCTATGTCGTAACTTCCCCCACTAACAACTCCAATGCATGAATGCATGTACATTAACAACAAACAATCATAACCACCAAGCATCAAGATTTATAAAAAAACACACCTTGACCAATAAGCATCAAGGCATCAACATTACACATACGTCATACTAATCATGTAGACAAGCATATACATTCACATATCGACAATAGCAATTAAACAGTCAAATATCAATTAAGACAATGACATACAAAAGGGTCATGGGTTAACCCTCATCTTACGCTATTCCAACACCTATATGTTCATACTAATTCTTTCTCCCCATACCTCAATCAAATTCGCAAGCCTCGAAGGGATGAGAGTGTCGAATCAAAGCCTCATTCGCCGGTTCCTACCATTACAAATACGAAAAGTTCACAAAGAGGACCACCACTCCCAAACCCAAGAGAGAATCGAAAAGGGAACAAGAGGTATGACTTACCTTGAGATTAAACTACAAAGGATAGAAACGATAAGAGGATCAAAGGTCCGTTTGAGTCTCGTCTCACAAACGCTTGATTTCTTCTTCAAGAACGACAACGAAAACACATGGATTAAGCTTCTAAATCAAGAAACTCAAGGGGGAAAATAAGGAGAACATGGCACACAAAAATTTACCTTGTTTGCAGCCTAAAATTCAGAAACAAAAAGATAAAATCGACACTAAAAGAAGCACATATTGACAGCTATGTCCTTCTAGCCAAAACGACGAAGAACGATGAACGAGAGCAATTTCCTTCAAGAATTCTTAAGAAGAACTAAGGCAAAACCTAAGAGATGAAGAGAGGCAGCTTTTTCTTAGTCTTGAGTCATGGTAAATAGGGTTTAGGTCGAGTCTTATGGTATAAAAACAAGCTAGGGCGTAACGGGCTCCTATTTCTGCCCAAACTGCGCATAGATCGATATTTTGCACATATCTTGAACTACGAGTATCCGATTGAGGCGTTCTTGGTGTCGTTAGAAAGCTTAGAGAAATATCTATCATTTAATATTTCACAACCAATCCTAAATCAGACTCTAAAGTGCGATGGAAGTTTAGAGATAGATTTGGTAGTTATTTCTAGATAGGATCCTTAGGAGATTATGATAAGATCTTAAGAGATAACCAAAAAGAGGATTCTCCTATATTAATTAGGACTCAAATATTATTGATTAAGGGACTCAAATCTAATAGTTACATTATCTCTATTTAAATATTAAATCACACGATATCTCATACTATCATTCTTAATCACTTATTATTAATAAAATCACATATTATATTTTAACATATAAAATCACATACAAAATCATATATTCATATAAGATCACACATTAATAGACTCAATCTCATATTAATACAAATAATCATATAGTAATATACATATTATCATATGTAATAATATATACTTACATATTTATATGTATAAAAATACTGCAACACTAATCACAATTATATTATCAATTATATTAATAATAATACTAACATCATTAGTAATAATAAAAATAATCTTAATAATAATAATAATAATAATAATAATAATAATAATAATAATAACAGCTAGGCATCCAAAGTAACATATATCCTTATGCGAAAATCAGGGTGTTACACAGCTGCTGCTGACCCCCTCCACTCACTAATAACGGTACTTGTGCATATGTCTGAACAATCTTCATTGTCGGGTATAAGGTCCTCTCCTCCACTGGGAACCACTGTCACCTCTGCTCCTCTGAGCATTGGATCTGATCGATCCTCCACTCCGTTGCTCTCTACTCAGCCTCTCGCCTTTGATATATACTCTTAATGGCATTGCACCTCCTTACTAACTCTGGCAAGCTGTGGATATCAAGCGGTACCACTGCCATCTGTAGCTCATGATACAAGCCCTCATCAAAGCGCCTGCACACCCAATGCTCATTACGAAACCTCTGGTGGAACTCTAAAAACTCAAGAAGAGCTTCAAATCTAGCAAAATAGTCTCCAACGGACATACTACCCTGTCGTAGGCTCATGAACTCCCTCTCGTCGCGACGAACCAAACGCGGAAAGTACTTCTCGAGGAAGCACTCTCTGAAAAACTCCCAGTTGATGATCCTACCCTCAGCCTCTAACAGTCTTCTCTTTCCTCTCCACCATGCCTCTACTCCTCCAGCCAATATGAAAGACGCATAAGTCACCTTACGGTCATCTCGGCAATGCATAGCTGCAAAGACCTTCTCTAACTCCCGAATCAACCACTCAGCTCTCTCCGGATCATAATCACCCCGAAATTGTGGTGGCTTGCCCTATAGGAAGGTGGACATGCCTGCATCCTCTGCCTCTTCAGCTCTCCTCTGATTCTGCTGCTCTCTGGTCATCTGGAGCATCTGTGCGTTCTGCTAAGTCTGCTGAAGCATCACCGTAGCTAACTCTCTGATGGTCTGGAGGGTCTCAGATGACTCGTCTCCGCCACTAGTGTGAGAAGGCTCTCAGTTGCCATCTTCGGCAACTCTACCTGTGGCCCTACCGCCATCACGTCCATACGCTCCTTGGCCTCTACCACAAGCCTTGATCCTGTAAAAGAAATCATTAGCTCACATTTATATGACATAAAATATTACATAAAACAGATATATAAATACTATATGACATATAAATGATAACAATCGCGTCCGGACTGTCTACCCAACTGCTAAGCATTGTCGATATCCGATGTGGATCCAACTAAAATGGCCAGTACAACCAAACCTCACTGTCTGAACAGAATCAAACTGCTCTGATACTAGCAAATGAGACACCTTGATGTCCCATTAAAGAAAAACCTAATTAACCAAGCCTTAATCGTGATATTAGCGCTAAACATGGATAACAGAAAAGCGTAGATATTAAAAACATGAAACATATAAACATAAACATCGTACACTATATATGTATATATACAAACATCTGTCTAGGGTACCCCATCAGGAGGGCACACTAAGATACAAACCGACCTAAACTACAACATATAAAGACTAAAAATACATCGAAAGGGTCAAAGACAGAAAACCATCTCATTATACTCCACATTGAGCATGTCCCCTCTCAAAATACATCTAAAATGGCTCACCACACACACATATGTACAAATAAACGCTCTGCCCTACCCACGTAAACTAACGTGGATATCTACTGCTACCCTTACTCTCTCCACATCTACATCGGTAGACTCTCCACAGTGGTCGCTGTGGTGGTGTCGATGGTGTCGCCTCGCTACTACCAGATATGAACACACAACGATGCTGGAAAATTTGTCGATAGTGTGCGCTGTGACAAAAACTATCTCTGGGGACTATTGCTATTGATTCTTTAACATCTAAGCTTTGAGATAGATCCCAAGGATATGGATGTTGTCTAGCTGGTGGATACCAAAACTGCTTAAAAGGAAGCCTTAACTCTATCCAGAACACACCCATAAACGTCGACGTCCGGGGATCACTAAAACACATATATACACAGATTGGCCCAGTGTATACCTAAAGAAAGGTACCTGGGTCAATCTTCTATCTCCACTCATCGAAGAAATCGAGCTCAAAAGTGCCCATCACTGGGACCCTCGGTGGTCCCGTCATCCATGGGTGGTGGATGTAAGGCATCCGTACTGTATCTGTTCCACGGTCGATAACGAAACATACATAGAAAAGGGATAGGGAGATAAATTGTTGTCCCACTGCCCACCCTAGAGCGTGGACATGCCCCACGCTTAAGCGCTCTGGCACTCTAGCGTGCACCTGCTCCACACTTGAGAGTGGAGCTTGGTCAACAACTTCGCATAGAAGACTCTTAGCCTTCGATTGTTTATCACCTTAGCATGATCTCAAACACTTAAGCATACATAACAAGCATATAAATAGGATTCTAAAACATGGATGTTACAATTACAAATCAATAAAGACATCACAACGCCAAATAACCCAATTCAAACAAAGGGAAGCACTTACCTAAAGAAGATAAATTTGAAAGAAATCCTAAGCTTTTCCCCTTTCTTCTTTCCTTCTTCTACTTCATGCAATATGAAATTCTTCTTATTCCTTCACAGCTATGGAAACTGGGTTCCTCCCTCTCCTATCCTTCTCCTTCTCTGAGTTGCGTGCAAATAGATTCTTTTTCTCTTTTTCTTCTTCAAGTAACCACGGGAGGTTGAGTCCACCTCCTAACCATTTCCCCTCTACTCACACCTCTATTTCTTATCTTTTCCTTTCTTTCTTTGTTTCCTTTTTTGCGCCCACTTTCTTCTCTTGTGTAACTTTCTTTTCTTTTCTTCTCCTGTGTGTTTTTAGTGCAAAGGGCATGTGTGATTAAGTGGGGGAGAAATAGGCAACTTCTACTTCTTTCATACTTAATTGCTAATATATGAAAGAAACCCATTATAAGGAAATATAAAACTTAATATTTATAAACATTCATCCTAATTTCTATCAATAAAACACAATTATTCTATTTCCTCATTACAACTACTTTCAATCATTAACTAATTTATAAGCACGCACTACATTCTATTAGATAAAGTACAATACATTATATATGTGTGTGTGTGTGTGTGTGTGTGTGTGTGGACACACATTCATCATTTAGACTAAAGAATTTGGGGATGTTACACTTATGGTTTTGAGCTTGATTGATAAGTGCGTGTTGTATGGTTCTCTATTTTGGTCATCTTGGAAGTCTGCTTTGTTGTTGAATACTTGATTTTAGGAAGGCATGGTTAATTTGTAATATAGTGGCTGCGGTGGGCATGAGTGGGACATATATGATTTGGGTCCATTGGTCTTTTTTATTAACTCATGTGTTTTTTAATTTGCGGAGTCTTTTTGTTGTTTAGTTTGCTTGGGGACAAACAAAGTTTTAAGTTTAGGGTGTTAATAATTTGATGACTTATCTAGTTTTCTCTTGATTTAGAATGTATTTCATCAATTGAGTTGAGTTTGAGTCTCAATTTATCCCTAATTTAGCTTTGTTTACCTTAAGTTGTATTTTGTCATTTTAATTAGGAAATTTGAGTCAATTTAGTGATTTGTGTCTTTGGTGATTTCAGGTACTAAGCTAGAATCATTGAAAAAGTGATGCCAAGGAGCAAGGAAGAAGAATGAAGTGGAAAAGTTTAAAGAATATTTCTGCGAGAAATCCACCCTGTGGATTTAAATTCTGCCCCGCATATTGTGATTTTCTGGGCGAGGCCAAGAGTCAAGTTCAACCCGCAAAATTGGATATGCCCTGTGAATCGTTGTTTACCAGCAACTATAGATTCCTCTTTTCTGGACGGACCGAGGGCTCCATCCTTGACTTTGGGGGTTGTGTTTCCAAGCTTAGGATTACGTTTTTGTTGGTCAAAATTGTTTGTTCTTCTCATGCGTTTGCTTTTGATATAGAATTTGGTTTATCCCTTTCAATAAAGAACTAAACCCTTTCTTTAGAGAGATGATGTAGTCATGTTGTGATGGTTTGATGATTTATGTTAACTTCTCGATTCGTATTCTTCATCTTTTGTGTTTTATTATCTGCATGTCATGCTTGCTGTTAACTGACCATTAATATGCATGATTTGACAATCATAATGAGATTAAGAGGAGATTTATGTGTCTAATGAGTTAAGATAAAACCAAACACAGGGTTAGTTCGGATAGAGATATAATATTTTCTTTTAGTAACCTATATAGAGAGTCATAGATTTTAATGATTTCCTTGATAATTAATCATCATAAAGATATAGTTGGTTAATAATTAACAAGTATTTTCTATAGCAATTGAGAGAGGCTTTAGGATAAATTAGGATTCTTGGTTGACAAAAAGAGTTTATAAGTGATTAGGAATGGCTAACTTAATTGAACCAAACTAGATTGGTGTTGGCGAAATCGGAGGCCTAGAACTTCAACTCATGGATTGTCATCTTTGCTTAGTTCACTTCATTTTATTAAATATGTGTTGTTTCTTAGGTGTTATTTAATTGCATTTTGGGCACTATTATACCTCCACTTGATTGATTATAGATATTACGATATTACGTTTACAAATTGGTCCTTAGTTACCCATTCCTTGATAATGATACTCGATTTTCACTGTTTTATTGTTACTAGCATTGATCCGATATACTTGTTGAGATCCATCATGCATTTTGTTAAAATGGATCACAATGTTCAACAAGACTACTTTGTTAAAAAAGATCGTTTTGGCTATGGCTGTCATATTTGAAGTTCATACTCACGTTTAGATAATATAACGGTTTAAAGTGGGTATAACTTGGTGAAATAACCTTTAGTTTACATAGGACTTGGGCCATTTTACCCCTAGAAGCTCAAATATATTCAGATGAAGAGACAAGACAGTAGGAGCCAAATGAGATGGCACTTCATCACGTGCTAAGTTTTTTTTTTTTTTTTGGGGGGTGGGGGACAACGTGTGAACTCATTTTAAAACTCAATTCACCCCACAAGAATTTGATGCCACTTGTTAACTGTCTTGTAACGATTTCAACCTTATTTAGAAAAAATTAATTTTATTTAATCATATTGGCTCCACTTATGATACTTGATCAAGTAGCTAGCCAATCTCAATATGAGTTCAAAATTATCATAATCTAACCTTTATATTTAATCTATCCATCAATGCAGTCTATAAAATTATATGGAGATAATATAATATATTTAAAAGTTGTTCTGATGGTGTATTACTTGAGTGGCCATAATCACTGAATTTGTTCTTTATTATATTTGTTATCCCAATTCCTTATGTTTTGTCTTTTAACTTTCTCTTGTAGTTCAATTTGATCTTCAAATAACCAAACTCAACTTATCATCCTCTCTAATTTATCCATCATTTTTAAAGTACATAACAATGTTACCACAAATTTAATTCCAATAGTTGAGTTGTAGGTCCATACAATAGCTCTTTTTTTTTTTTTTTGAAACTTCCATACAATAGCTCTTTAAATACATATTAATATTTGTTCACTTTATTTCACACACCATTATATATGCTAAATGGAGAGGTATGGCAAATGATTACATTATTAATGCATTAATAATTTTAAATCACAAAATATAATAACTTGGCAACATTGTAGTTCTCCATATCTTCTAGAGGCGAACAAAGGTAAGTACTTACATAATATTGTAAAAGAAATCAAAAGAGTAACAACTTTAAGACATGCAAATAAAATTAGAAAAACATTTTTTTGACATCGGAGTGGGGACACCATACGGTGTCTCCTTTGTTTTATATATATATATATATATTTTTTTTTTTTCGATATGCGTTATATAAAGATGATAAAAAGTTAATGAGAGATAAAAATAAACACATACGGTGTCATATACAATGTCTAAATTTTGATGTTCAAATAATACAACTCTAAATTATAAGCTCAATTATTATTCAAGTGCCATAAACGCACATCACCGTCCTATTTTCAGGTAGATACATTTGCCATAAATGCAGTACACTATACCTGGAAAACAATCAGCAGCAGTTTCACAGTCATATATTATATCTGTGATGTAAAGCAGAAATAAAGGAATGTTAGTGAAGAGGAATAAAATCTTATCCATAAGGTAAATATAAATTTTGAAAAGTAGGAGAGAATGGCTTACTCACCGTTGGTTACAACAAGAAAGAGGGAAAAGAAGAGGACCAATGCATAAACAAACTTAAGAATTTCAGCCATAATTTCGCTTCCCTAAATCCAAAAATGGTTGGTCTTTTTATTGTGTAAAAGATGTTGTGCTCTGTTTACATCAACTAAATAGTCTTGCAACACTTCAAGAGTTGCAAGAAACCTATTCATAATATTAAATTCATTATCATGTCTCTTAAGTTCATTGCCTTTTTACCAAGCTGAAGGCTTTCTTTCTTTTATACCTTTTAGTGTTACACATGGGCAAAAGCCTAAAAGATAAATAATAGTAGGCCTCTATATTAACCATTAATTTGAGGTGGCCCGCCGGCTGTGGTCGGCAGTAGGCGGGAAGTGACCGGCGGTGGCGGGTGACACATGAGATGGGAGAGGGAATTTCAAAATTCTTATTCTTTAGGTGGTATTTCAAGTTCATCATATTTACCTTAAACAAAATACCAATAAAATCTATTCATTTTTAAAATTCTTCATATTTAATACCCAAACAAGATATTTTGCATTGATGCATATTAATTACACTCTTAAAATACTTTACCCTCTTAAATTTCCCAACTCAAAAATGAAGTTGAATTTGCACAAATACATAAAAAAGAATCATATTTCAAAGCAAAATACAAAACAAATACAAGCTTGACTACAAAATTTGTTTGGAAAGTACAATACACCTACTGACCTTTTGACTGACCCAAGTGGCAAAAGGATTGGACCACAATGAGCCACTTGGGTGGTGCACTTTAAAAAACACCAATATAGAGTTGTATAAATTTCATACCTTCTTTACATCAAAAAGTTACAGATTTCTCTTTGATCAAAAGAGAAGCATAGCTAATTTTCCAACTCTTTATTTTTTGTCTTTTCCCAATGAGAAAGGTGTAAATGTTTGACTTTGAAAAATATATCACAACGAAAAAAAATTCAATGTTTGCTCTTTGATCCGTAGTCAACTTCCATTGTGCTATCACCCATTAGTAAAAGACAACATCATCCTTGCTCCATCCAACACACAAGTTAAGAAACAACCCCAAGCCTCTTCCTTTCCTAACCACATCTCCATGAATACCAAAGCAAGAACCTACACAATATACACCTCAAATGAAAGCAATACCAAATTTTAGGCAAAAAAACACAGAATCTTTCATAAATATATTAGAAAATCAAGAATAGTCTCGCATAATACACTAGGACATGAAAATTTGAGATTTCAAAGAAAAGGTTTGTACTTACATGCACTACACTCAAACTTTCATTACAAAGTAAATAGAGTACTTAGTATTACCTCAAATTTTATAGTGGTTGGTCCATGTTGACACCGCTGTTGTCAAGTGTTGGGAGCAGTATCGCATTGAGGGATGTCTTTTACCTACAACACAATTAGAGAACAGACAAGTAAAATGTCTTTGGACTATAAAAGAAGGAATTTTTTTTTAAGCAAGATGGCATGCAAAAGCATCACAATGGAAACAAGAGAACCCAACTAGGTTGGATCCTCAGGCACCACCAATCATCTGCAGCACACCAAAAATATTATTAATAATAAAGAAATTAAAGAATACAAAAAAATGGGGGGGACATAGACGAAAACCCATGTAGGAGAAAAGACAATCTAAATATGTAATTTGCCAAGCCAAATCTATTCCTAAAGAAATCAAGTCTAATAAAATCATGAATGAGATCCCACCAAGTGTAAGCTTGGGAAAAAACACCAAAAGAAGCCAGTTTATCAGCACAACAATTTCCCTCTCTAAATATATGTGATACTTTAAACTGAAAATTAGAAAGCAAAGAAATACAATTCATCCAACGGTTTCTTTGCTTCCAAGGAACCAATCCAGTAGAGGAGAAAGCTAGCACCACTAGTTGTGAATCACACTCCAGCCATAAATTAAGCCAATTCCTCTTGAAAGCAGTTTCTATTGCCAAAATTGCAGCAGTAAGTTCAACTTCCAAAGAACCAGATATACCAAAATATGATGAGAAGAAGCCAAGGATAGCACCACTGTTGTCCCTATAGATTGCACCATCCGCAGCATGGCCAGGTGAACCCCTTGCAGCACCATTAGTATTTACCTTTATCCAACCACAAGGAGGAGGGAATCAATCCACTTGAATGATAGAGGGAGCTTTCATAGGATTACCCTTCACACCAAAAGCTTTAAGGATTGAATGTGCCCAAATGTGCCCATTACGGTGACCCTCGGTGGTCCCGTCATCCATGGGTGATGGATGTATGGCATCCTGCTGTACTGAATTTACTCCATCAGTCGACAACAAAACATACAGAGAAAGGGATAGAGAGATATGAAACTATACTATCATCATGCGATGGAAAGGATGCATAGAATAAAATACAATAACATCTCAGAGACATGCAACACATATAGATAGCAATCATCCTTGAGTTATCGTATCGTCCTCTACCCATAAGCACTCATGCAACTAAGCTTGGATACTGACATGGCCACCTACAATCTTGTCCCACATCCCCCATTACCGTTAGGGATGTTAGTCAGTCGTCCAAGAGACTCGTCCATAAAAGTCGGTGCACACTCCTATTCCCGTTAGGGCGCTCATTCAAAGAATGACATTATTCCCCCATTCTCGTTAGGGAATAGCTGCACAATAATATAATAGTATCCCCATTCTCGTTAGGATACGGAACGACTTGACAAGGACTACAAGAGTATCACGTTAGTTTCACCCATTCCTGTTAGAGAACTGGCCCGTGACATCCGGCATCCGTTATCGGATACTCTGACCTCGTGTGTTCCACCCACATGGCTGTGAACAACACCATGCATTCTATATGAGTATCACCGACTCTTACCGGATTATAACCTAGTGCATTAACCGTTCACCATAAAATCATATAAATCCTCATATCAAATCTCATAGGCTCATCACATATAAAATCATATTTTATTAGGTTAGGCACATCTATGTTATATATCATACTCTCCTCACATGCATATCTCCCAACCAACATATATCACTAGAGACCAACTTAGCATAAAATCACAAATACGGTATGTTATCATACAGAGCATGCTGTGCATATTAAAATGATAATAAAAAATTCATGTTATCACAGAGAATCCTATAAAGCATGCTAAACATGTCAAAGCAACCAACACACATCAAGCAGCTCAACAGTGATCCAATCGAACATCCTCAATTATCATAAAATTAACCTAACGTCGAAAAACCTACAATCCCCAAGTCATTATTGGTATTACGAGGTAGTTGACAGTGTGATTTTGGCACTATTGATTACTCACTCACTAGTAGGGTTTAGGTCACCCTACAACTGTTATTGCATGCTACTTAGTCGTTTCCGACGATAGGATGTTTCTATCTCCCACTTAAGATGTATTTGGATGTATCCAGGACTACGAAACAAACACTCCCCGAAACTCTACAAATCTTCCACGAACAGTTTCCAAGCCACCGGGGCTCCGAAAATTCACCTGAACACATGTACACGAAGCAGACAACATTGGTAACTATAATACTAAAATAGAACTTAAAACCGATAACTAAACGTAGAGAAAACCTCAATACCGACACCGACGGCATGTCGGTATGATGAAAGCATAGGCTTACCTTAGCCCTAGCAATAAAAGAAAGGTAGGGTTAAGAAGCAGACGTCGCTACAACCTCAACTATGTAGTCGGTTTCACGTATCACTGGCTGGTTTGATTGAACTAGGCACGGGGGTCTCACTACTCTTCTTTGAGCTCTCTCTTTCATTTCTGAGTTCTATAAGTCGAATGGTGAAAGTTTCCAACTTCACCATCTGACCCTTTTACTCTAGCGTGCAGGATGCCCACTTTAGAGCATTCCAACGTTCTGGCGTGGAGTGTCCAATGTTAAAGCGTTGATCACGGTCAATAACTTCATCCCGAAGTCTTCATGCCAGGTGTTCTGGTCCTTTCTTCAGCATTTGACACGTGTTGCCACACATCCGAGCAACATGGACGCTCAAGCATCCACTCTGGCACGCTCCATTGTGCTGCTGAGAAGCAAACCCTAATTTTTCATGTTTGTTCCGATTCGAAGCCGATCAATCCCATAAATCTTAAGCATACGCTCAAACATTTAAGCACACATCACAAGCATATAGACTAGGGTTCTAAAACATGGATGTTACAGATTCTGAAGAAGAATTTATCATCAGATGAGCCGGTTAAATACGCCTACATCTGAGGAAGGAAGTTTCAAGGAAATTAGACCACAATTACGCTGCTTTATGCCAATAGGCTTGATGATATCCAAAGATCTTAACAAAGAGAATTCCATATGGGATGCTTCTATTATTCCCGTGAAGACAGTATTTTAGATATTGCATGATGAGGAATAGACGGGGCATTTTTGGAGTAGGTTGTAGGTGATAGACCACGATCATTACGGACTTTGATAAAGAGGAGGAATGCAAGAATTCACTCTGTTAGGGGAAGAATGAAATGATGGCAACACTCTAGTAAGAATCTAGCAATGTGGTCTGTCGTGAGGTTTCATTCTTCTTCTGACCAGCATTGTCCCCAAACAGTTTCTGATATCCAGTCCAGACTTCTGAAACACTCAAGAGCCTTTTTTGGAGCTCCTGTTATTTCAGCAACAAGAGCCAGTGTTGTAACACCCTTCCGAGTGTCACATAGAACTAACACCCTATTGATACATATAACCACAGTGGAAAAATTTAAAACTTAAAACATGCATTTACATATATGAAAGCATATATACAATATCAGAGTTGCCATGGAAGCTATGGCATATAAGATACAATAACATACACTCCTCAGGCCATGGTATAACAATTAAGGAACAAAATAGGGTCTTTGAAGGTCTCCGAACTCGAGAGACATCAGCATCCTCGTCACTGATGGGCTCCGACAAGTGTACCAGATCGAAGCAAGTAATAAAACACGACAAGTAATGCCGAGATCGAACAAAGGGTTTGGGTAACCAATTTATCTACATATAAATCAATAATTAATTTGACCAAGTGAAATGGGAGAGGATATTGAGATGAGATCAATTAAGATTATGATATTAATTACCAAATCGCTCTTGGGTGAACCACCTACGGATGGCCAGATCCCCGTACTCTAGGACGACCTCCCCTATGTTGATCTTCTCCTGCTAACAACTCCAATGCCTGTATGCATGGGCACAATAACAAACAAGGGCAACCACCTCCTCTGCTTGGGCCAATAAGCACCCAAGTCTCAACATCATCAGCATAAGCACCCTGACTCTTAAGAGTCAAGGTCCCCCATGGCCAAAAAGCACCAAGGTTCAACTTTAACAACACCTCGACCAAAAAGCATCGATGCTACCTTGGCCAAAAAGCACTAAAGCATATCAACGTGCGGCAACGCATTGGGCACCAGCTTAACCAACTTATTATTCTTAATTATCTTAATTAATCTTTATTTAAGTTATCTAACTCTTCTTTATTCAATTGATGTTTTATCTCATCATTGGAGAACATTTGGGGTGAAACACCCCTTAATTGCCTTTAATTCACGTTCTGACCAGTAGGGGGAGCACGGGCGTGCTTATCCCCAGCAAGGTCGTGCTCACTGTTATGCATGGCAGTGCTCAGAGTGCGACCATCTTCCAGATTCAAACTAGGAGCACGGGCGTGCTCCCTGTTAAGCACGGTCGTGCTCCTGGAGCGTGGACGTACTGTCTGGGTAGATCCAACATGTTCTTGAAGCCAAAAACTCCCTAAACACTCTCAATTCAAATCCTAGGGTCTTTGACTAAACCATTGGACACGAATCTCACCTCAACTATTAATCCAGATTTTATGAACACTTTGGGGAAATTAATCCTTTAATCATCATGTTAATTAGGAGCCCTATTTTAACCAATTAGAGTCTTATTAACTGTTTTCAACATTAACCAACATCATTCATTAAACCAACACATATTCAGCCAACATATCCATGTCATAAACAGCATACCAACTCAACCAATACATCATGACATAAAGCATATCATTTACATACAATAGTTGGCATACAACATCATAAACAGTTCAGCCAAACATACCAAATAGGCATCATAACAGACATACTAAATAACCAATAAACAATTATAGCAATTACGCATTCATAACAGGTAGGCATATTCAAAGATAGCATTTAACATTTATAACAGTTAACAACATCGGGGTTATGGGAACCCCTCATCTTATGCTACCCCTTTGCCTAATGTTTACACTATCCTTCTCCCCATATCTGGTATGAAGATTTCAACGACGACAGCTAAACGACAACCCAACATGTTCCCTCAACCGGCTCGCTCAGCTCTCCAAGCCTTGGTCAAACAGAAAGGGTTAAACCATTAGTTCCCAATTCTTAATAAAAGAAAGGAAACCAGAGAGAGGGAGAAACCATTACCTACACGGATTGGCACAGACGAACAAAGACTTCCCAAGGGTCTCCAAAACTCCTAGAACGCACCGAGTTTAGAGGAAATAGGGAAAAGAACAGGTGTAGCCGCACTAGAGGTAAACCTCGGGTCTCTATTTGACACTATGCTAGAGGGTACACCATGTAGCCTAACTATCTCTTTGATGTACAACTTGGCCAACTTTTCCAAAGGGTATTCCATGTTCATATAGATGAAATGGGCAGACTTAGTCAATCTATCCACAATAACCCATATCGCTTCAAAACCAGCTGGAGTCTTAGGGAGTCCAGGCACAAAATCCATGGAGATACTATCCCATTTCCATTCTGGGATACTCAAAGGTTACAACTTTCCTGACGGCTTTTGGTGTTCTATCTTGGCCTTTTGGCACACTAAACAAGTATACAAAAACTCAGCTACATCCTTTTTCATCCTAGGCCACCAAAACATGCGCTTTAAATCCTGATACATCTTAGTGGCACCTGGGTGCACACTAAGTCTACTCATATGTCCTTCGTCAAGGATCAACTTTCTAAGCTCCGGGATGTCTGGTATATAGACTCTATCTTTGAACCTCAAAACTCCATCACTTCCGTCCTTAAAACTAAGGTTTCTGCCCCGAGCAAGCAACTCTCTCTGGTCTAAGAGAAACTGGTCTATCTTCTGACCCTCTCTAACTTGATCCATCAAACTGTTGGTAACCTTCAAGGTTCCAAGCCTAATGCTCTTAGGGGTAACTTCCCAAGCTAAACTTAGGTCTCTAAACTCCTCAATCAGATCCATCTCCCTAACCATCAAAGCGGAGATGTACAAAGTTTTCCTACATCTGCCACTACATTGGCCTTTCCTTGGTGGTAGGTCAGATCAAACTCGTAATCCTTTAAACACTCCATCCACCTACGCTGCCTCATATTCAATTCCTTCTGATCAAAGAGATACTTCAAACTCTTATGATCACTAAAGACCTCAAACCTTTCTCCATAAAGGTAATGCCTCCAAATCTTCAAGGCAAACACCACAGCTCCTAACTCCAGGTCATGGGTAGGGCAGTTCTTGTAACACCCTAAATTCCACCCTACGTTAATAAATGTTAATGTGTTAGACTTAGCTTATATATGCTTTTTATACTTGTCCTTGATGTCTAAGTTCATGTTGAGAAGGTTTAGCCTTAGGAAGGTTCAATTGTTTGAGTCCTAGTAACTTGTCTCACCGTTTTGGCCATATCTTGAGTTCTATATTTCCGATCGAGTTGATCTTTATGGCGTTGGAAAGCTAAGAGAATTATCTACAAGTCTTATTTTAAGTGTTTTGGCCAAATTTGACTGTTTCGGCCTCGCCTTGTGAGCATTTGCTCGCCCCGCAAAAATAAAAAATTCAGCTTTGCGCTTTCGGGTTCGCCCCGCGAATCCAGCTGACAGAAATTGGTTCTCTGGCTCCCCCCGCTAATGGGTGTACGCCCCGCGAATACGTGCAGAACCAGAAAACACATTTTAGGTTCTTTTTAAGCCCAAATCGCATTCCAACCCATTTTTAACCCCTAAAACATGATCCAAACCCTAGTCTATCACATCCCAACACTCAGAGCTGCCTCCCTTCTCTTTTTTTCTCAATTCCCATCAACCGTCTCTAGAAAACTCTCTCAAGTTAATCCGTTCTTACATCGTTCTTCACCATTCTTTGATAGGAGAACATCGCTGCGAAGACGTGATCATCGTATTCGTTGTTTAAACCTTCAAACAAGGTAAGATTCGTACACCTCGTCCCTCTCGTTCTTTCCCCTTTTGATTTCTTGGCCTAAGAGTCTAATTAAGGTGTTTCCTTGTTGTTCTTGAGGTCGTAGATAAGTTCTCATGAGATGAGACCCTAGAGGACCCTCTTTCTTCTTTTGAAACGCGAACCGCATACCAGATATGGGGAGAAGGGCAGTGTGTACATTTGGCTTTGGGGGTAGTGTAAGGTAAAAGGGTTCCCATAACCCCGGTGTTGTTTTGTATGATTTGATATGTTATATTGATTGTTTTGATAACATGTTCATGGTTGTCTAGATGTGTTATTTCACATGTTTATGTTCATATTATAATTGATATGTTCTTGTTGGTTGATGAATGAGCATGATTGATATATTGATGATACATTGGTTGAATGGTGGATGCCATGAAATGTTGTTCTGTTGATGATTACGTATTGCTTAAAATATTAATTGGTAAAATAGGCCTGAAAACGAGTTAAGATTAAAGGATAATTGAACCCTAAAATCTGGTAAAGTTTCGGTATCAGTTTCTGCCCAGAACGGCACTATTGTGCATTAAGCAAGCCCGTGCTCCCAGTTCAATTCTGGAAAAATGGCCGCGCATTATGGACGGCCGTGCAGGACAAGGAGCACGACCGTGCAAATGTGCACGGCCGTGCCTACCAGGAAGCATGACTGTGCTGCTGAGCACGGCCGTGCATGAATGGAAGCACGACCGTGCTTCACTTATGTGACCAGCACAGCCGTGCAGAGAACAAGCACGCCTGTGCTCCCCTATCGGACAGAGAGCAGAATTAAAGGATTAAAAGGGGGTTTTTCCCCCCATCTTCCCAATAACGCGATGATAACATCTTTAGGCAATTAGATAACTTGGTTAATGATTAACAAAGATGATTAAGAAGATGAGACGGTGAGATGATGAGTTGGTAAGCCGATAACCATTGGGTTACCGCACGCTGTTAAGATTGACAACCTTGGTGCTTATCGGCCAAGGTGCCCTCGATGCTCATTGGTCGAGGTGCCGTTAATATTGTACCTTGGTAGCCGAGAGTTTGCTCCAAGGGGGCCTGGACCCGGTTAGGTCTAAGGTGTTGCGGTCGATTCCGCTAAAGTTTAAGGTGTTGCGGTTGATTCTGCTGAAGTCCTGGGTGCTTATAGGCCCAAGTAAAGGAGGTGGCGGTTGCCCGTTATTTGTTGTATGCTGCATGTATCATTGGAGATGTTGTTGTTGGTGGACGTTCGACATAGGGGAGGTTGCCCGAGAGTACGGCGATCTGGCCATCCACGGTAGGTCACCCAAGGTTTGGTGACCGTGCGCCCTCGTGACGAGGCATTCGTTGGTTTGATGTGTTGGCTATCCTACGGGTAGATTCCCCGACGTTGGGTAGATTCCCAATGTGGATATTTAACTCCGAAGTCGTTTATCTTGAGTTAGTTTGGATCAACATGCATAACGGAGTAGCGGAGTAGTTGTTGTATTGCACCACATAGCATTGGTTGACATGATGTTGTTGATATTGATGTATGTTGTTATGTATATGTTGATGGACCGCGTCTAGGGTGAGCGACTTGCTCATGTCGCTCACCATCAGAGACAACTTTTGGCCATCAGATCTTTTAATTAAAAAAATGGACGGGCGAGATTATTTGAGTGCTACCAGTGCTCTCTGTATTTTTGAATTTGCCTTTCAGTCCTTATGGCTATAAAGAATGAAAATGGAAAGGGACAGTGGATGCAGTGATCGAAGGGGGCGGTGGCAGTGAAGATCTTTCTCTCACCCTGAAGAAGTTGCTGCATTCGTCTATCACCCTGAAGAATCACAATGAGTTTGAAAGGTCACACCTAGAGTCACCATTTCGATTATAGTGAGTCACTATAGGTTGTTAGGATTTTAGAAGTTTTATTTGGTGTAATAATGCCTAGAGTAGTTTCTAGTGCACCATCTCTCCTTTGTATATACAGGAGTAGTTGTATTTCAGAAAGATCAATGAAAAAGTTTCAGCTTTCATTCGCTCAATTACCTCATTCCTTCTCAGTTTTATTTCATACCCACCATGTGTTTGATAAAAGTTTAAGAAGGACCCCAAAGGAAGTTGAAGGCTGGAGTTGCTAGTTTTGCAGAGTCATGTATGGTTTTGTACTGATTTGATTGTCCAAGAGCTATAGTTCCAAGGAAGGTCTTGGTCTTCTAAGAGGAGAAAGACCTTTGATCACGTTAGTGCAGTATGGTGTTAGTACTGTTTTGGTCATATCCATGTGACAATTCTGTTTCAACAGGTTTCTGAAGCCACTTGTCTTGAAGGTTTGTTTTGACGGCTTCTCTTATTAGCAATGAGATGGACGATTTAGTGTCCAAGTCTTTGTAATAATCCTCGTTTTATTTATATATGTACGATTTAGTGTCCAAGTCTTTGTAATAATCCTTGTTTTATTTATATATGTACAATGGGATGTACCATATTGACATTGTGATTCATTTTTACTATGATGGATTTTACAAATGCATATGTTGATACTTGTTATTTTAGGCTATACTGTGATGGCTTCTCTTTTAATTTCGCTTGGTTATAAATGTTTTTCCCATTTTCATATGTTGTTACTTGGTAGTTTGCTGTAGGTGTCATGACTAATTAAGCTGTCAATTGCTTTCTTATTTGTTAATCATTACTTGAAGAAAGGTCATTATAATTATATGATATGACCCTCGGAATGTTCTTAGGTAGCACAGTTTCAAGTGGGGAAAAACATTTATAACCAAGCAAAATTAAAAGCTCATATGTGGTCTCCTCAATGTGCAGCATGTTAGACAAGTTTATGTTCTTTGTGACTTTGAAATCACGTATTGAATTCTTGAGAGTCTCCATCATCAAGCAAAGCCACAATGCCATGTATATATTTGGTTTATGTGTGGTACCTATAAGCATGATTGCGATAAACTTTGTTACATGCATAATCAACAGAAGAAAATAATTGTAGCATAACATATAAAGAAAAGGATATAGGCAAAAATCACATGCACTACTTACTTCAATGAAGAGTGAGCGATGTAAGGAGGGAGGAAGGGAATCTATGTTACTTGATGGTTGCTGAAACATGTAAGGATCTATAGCACTCAAATTATCTCCTTTTAATTCTCTTTCACCTTCCATCTTAAGAATCTTGTTGAATAGCAAGTATATGAGCCACATCAATGACCAGATTGAGTGAGTTAAAACGTTACTTTCAAACAAAGGCTCAGGACATCAATAGAGTCCAAAGAGGGAAATTGGGTGGTCCTTGCTGTGTATGTTTAGTTTCAACTCTCAACCAAATCGATACAATTGCAGTATATATATTCTACCTGCAGCAACTTTGATGCAAAACTAATTAGAAATCAAACATAGAATTATTCAATTTCTTTTTAGTTAGGAGCCCCGATTTGAATCACTTGCAGGGTTATTAAACTACAAGGGTTACTCATGTTCAATGCAAATTGCATAAACTCAAACCAGAAAGATGATCAAAACGAGTCCAGAGCTGATCAAATTTCAACAGTTTCCAAGGTCAAGTTTTTTTTTTTTTTGAACAGTCCAATAGCAAGTTGTAATTCGACAATTAAACTAATTAATATGATCGATGAATTTATGAAACAATAAAAATGGTCGATAAATAAGTTTCATTTGAACAAGTCTCGATGGAGCATCAAAGAAACAAATGGTTGGTGAAAGAGCCCAAGACGATGGTACATCAAAGAAAACAATTGGGGCTCTTTCTCACTCTGAAACCCACGACGAAGCAGGTACAAGAAAATGCCAAGCAACAATTGGACGGAACGTGGTTGCAGCCACGATGGAGGGTTTCGGATGGATCGAACTCAGGAAAAGACTTTGCCTTTTTCCCTAACTAGGGAAGACATCGTCTTTCTCTCAATGCTCTCACGATAGATTATGGTGCTCCTCTTTTGTGATTCTTGGACCTTTTTGCAGAAAGGTCCTTAAGGGAGGGGGAAGAAAATTATCTAGAAACTACATTTTACCTACTGGAGCCGGTAAAAGCATGTCTCTCATGGTGAGCGACATGAGCAAGTCGCTCACCCTAGACGCGGCCTATGTTGATGTATGTTATGATGATGACATGCTGTTTGTTTTACCTTGCTTCCTATCTCCCTGCCGTATATGTTTACATGATTCTTACTCCCCTCTTTATGTTTATTTGCTTGGCCTGATTGGCTTCTTGCAGAGGATGACGAGTAGCTGTTAATGATCCAGCAAATGTACCGTTTCGTTGCAAGTAATAAAACACAGTAAGTAAATACCGCAGTCGAATACTAGGATTGGGAGACCAATTTAACCAATTTATCGAGGTAATTCAAATCGTTTGACTAAGTGAATAACAAGCGATTGAGAAGAGAGAGAAAATCAGATAAGCAAAGATAACAAGATCAATTATTTAAATTGTGCTAACAGATAACAACGAGAATTAATTAGTGACTAAGACTCTAAGGTCACGAATCCACCTACCCTATCAAGAAAGTTACCCAAGCATTTATCTCCTTATCCCTATGTTCAAATTAATTTCTTTGTCAACCAGGAACCCTCAATTATCCTAATGTCACTGCCAATCTTCAAAAGGAAATATCTACAATTGCAAGTTGTCAATCTGCCAATATATTCAACCCACAATTTGTTTCATTAAGTTCTTGGTTCCCTATGGCGATTGCACCGCTTTCCTATTCTATGCCTAGCAATATTCAAACGGTGTTCTTAATTCAAGTCCTAAGTACGAATTGCCTACCAGTATCATCGCACTAGACTAGTTAACCATGCGCGCATATGGTTAACACAAACAAATCAGAATTAAGAAACAAGAAAAGAGACAAGGGGATAAGAAAATATTACTTGGATAAACTATGCCATCAAAGGTGGCTTCATCGTTCCCTTAAAAAAGAGGATTAATTCCTCATAGAGATGAAAACAACGATCAAAGTATGGAAATCATTCATCCTCAAAGAAACTGAAATAAAACTCACTACACTGCTCTAAGCAAACTAGGATTACAATCACAATTCAAAACTGCCTTCAATTGACCTAAAACAAACTACTTATAATGTTTGAAATCTGCGCGGGCTCGCGGGGTGAGCAGGGATTCGCCAGGCGAATCTTAAGTTGGCTCCAGTTCAAATTTGGATCTTTCGCGAGGCGAGCCAATGCTCGCTAGGCGAGACAGAATGATCTTCAATTCACTGAGTCTGGCTCGCGAGGCGAGCACTGCCTCGTGAGGCGAGGCTGAATGGCTGCCTGTCTTGCTTAATCTGTTCCTCTGGCTCGCGGGGCGAGCTTCTGTTCGCGAGGCGAATGACCAATTTTGCCTTTTTGCTTGTTTTCTTCATTTTTCCTATCTTCCTTGAGCTTCACTTTTAACCTGGAATACAAAAATAGCATTTTAATGCTTTATTGACTCAAAACAACCAGAAATTCCTAAAAAACTCTCTAAGAGACTAAAGACCTTGCTTAGGGACAAAAGAAACCAAATTGGGGTGTTTAGCGAGGTTAAATCGCTCAATTGGCATCAGAACCTTGGCTTTTCTAGCTGTAAAACTAGATAAGCTGGAGGCTTATCAAAATACCCCAAACTTAAATTTTGCTTGTCCCCAAGCAAACTAACAAACTGAAAGACTCAAAACTAGGTAAGCTCAATGGACTTAATCACCCTTGCCCCAAATTTCATGCAGTCTCATCAATTCACTTTCAATCAATGTTTTCCCTTTCTTTACTTTAATCAATCAATCCCCAATTTCGTCTACTTTTCAAACCATGAGAATTATATCAATCATGCATTCATCACTCTAAGTAAAGGATCCAAGTCACTTACAAAAGGGAGATCACCAAATTCAAATAATTGCCTTCCTTACAAGGCATTTAGTAATTCACTCATTCGCTCAATTTGTTAAGGTTTTTAACTTTTCTCTCAAATTCACATTTCAAGCACACCTTCCATGGATTTGATCTTCATCTACACAAAGTTCCCACAAAAACATGTTTACATCATCAAAAGGTCTTTCAAAGATTGTAATGGGGCCTGGCTAAAGGTAGGATATACAAAGGTCCTAGGCTTAAGTCCTTAGGAATTTAAGAGACCATGAATTTTTTACACTTATATTTTTCACTCTAATTCCTTTTTCCATTTTTTTTTCGCGTTGGGTGGCTACAAACCTTTTCCTTTTATAACCTTTTTATTTGCCCTTTTTGGCATTTTTGTATTTTTCTTCCTTTTTCTTTTTCTCATTTGTCCTTTTTTTTTTTTTCATTCCTAAGCAACATAATAACTCATTGTAGCCACCCCAAACTTAGTTTCTAAACAACCTTTTTCTTTCTTAGCATCCATGCTCTCCTAGATCCTAAGATTGGGTTAACATGGTTTTTCCGGAATTTCGGCTGGTAACGTTAGGTTATTAAGAAACAATAGGCTTATAAGGCTCAAATTGGCCAACTATGGAATATACATTAGGAATGGTTCATTTTGGCCAAGTAGCAATTTCAAAGAAACAATGCCTAGATCATATGATGCAACATATAGAGATGCAAACCATGCATAGATTCAAGAAAATCTGGGAAAGTACAACTTGAAAGTGATTCACACAATTTTAAAGAACATGTTGGAGGCTCAAATTCCTCACCTGGACATATTTAGCAAATTATTTGACCGAGATACATCCCTAATATGTACACCCCTTCACCCCAAACTTATCATAAATCATGCAATCCAAACAAAACTTCTCAATGTTCGCTTTTCAATTTTTCACGGGGATCAATTTTCTCTTCTTCTTTTTTTCTTTTTTTGTATAAGGGAAAGCATCAAGATTTTTCAATATTTATTGCATGCATTCAATTTAGGTTTAGTGCAATTAATCCCATCAAAACTTACCAACTAGACTCTATGACATTATGGCTTTTGTTTATTGACCACTTATTCATATGCAACCGAAAATTCAAAACAAAAGAAACGAAAAGAAAAGAGTTGAGTTTTAGAAAGAATTATCTCAAGGGGTCCGAGCGGACCACACGCTCTTATTAGCATGCCTCGTATCTTCCTTGTCTTTCTTTGCTTACTTCCTTGGCCTACTAGATTCGGCCTCCTCATCAAGATACTTAGCCCAAACTATGTCCGGGCTCTCGATGGTGCTTTCTTCCCTTGGGACCTTTCCCTGCGGACCTCCTTCCTTAGCTTTCCTAATTGCTTCCATCTCCATCCATGCACAATCGTTCGGGCTTTTGAAAATGAGTAGCCACACCGGGTCCCATTTGTCCTCTTCTTCCTTGCTAAAGAATTCCACATCCGAGAATGGGATCCGGTTGCGCTCCACCGCTTCCTTTACCTTCTTATATAAAGCGTGCTCCGGAGATATGTGCACTACGAGCTCACATTGCCTTTCTTCGACCTCACGATCAATTTCCCTCCGAACATAGTCATTAACACCCCGACCAAAGCTTAAGTGAAACGGATCCATCTTCCCTTTTTTTTTCTTTAGTCAAGTTTTCAACGTGAGGGTTTGGAATCCGCTTCTCTCTAATGCGTAGGTGAACATACTCATAATCGGGGTGGTTTGGAGTGATATCCTTTTCATCTACTGGCATTCTCACCTTGGGCAGGTGATTGAAGTCAAGCATCTATTTATTCACATTTAAAACATTGGTCAATAATATAATCAAAATTGAAGCTACGAAAATTAAAAACAAGAAGAGGAAAGGGAGATGCAACATGTGCACCAAAATATATAGTCATCCAGAGTGTGTGCAACAAGTATCAGGGTATCAAATAAAACTAAATTGAGTTTCTAGCTAGCAGTACAACCATATAGAATAGATCAAAATAAACTAGCTAGAACTCAAGGGAATGAAAAGTCAAAAGAGTAACAGGTAATGGTGGGGCCCGAATCACTGGTCAAAATCAATGTCATCCACAGGGTCACCCTGCTGAGCTACTTCTGCTGCCTCATCCTCCTGAGGTACCTCGGGCACCCACCCTGTGGCACGGCATCCTGGTCCCCAAGATAATCCTGCCACCCAAGCTGAGGTGCCAAATCCTCCTCAGAAGGGTAAAGAGGTACCCGGTCCTCATGTTGAGCTAGGGATATCTCCCTGAAAAAATCTCGCAGCACAGCCTGATCCCTCCTCATAGCCTGCTGGTTCTGCAAAAGCAGAGCCATATTAGCTGAATGTGGCCTTTGAGGAGGCTATGCAGCTGGCCTCCGGGGTGGTGCGGGCGCAACAAAGAAGTGATGGCGTATGTAATCTCTGTCGATCGGCTGACGAGGAATCTCCTCCACCATGTCAGATACCGGTACGTCCGTCCTGCGGATCAACTCTGTGATCAGAAACCCATGCCCCAAGCACTCCTTCATAGCCCTAGAGTTTGCCTTCTGCTGAATGTCCTGTGCTATGACCACCCCCACACTGATGGTTTTCTCCTTCATAATTGCATATATGAGATGGACCCGGGCAGCAGTAATGGTAGCCTCGTGAGAGCTAACCATCATGTTGGCGTGAACAAACGTCGACCAAACTAGGGCCACCGGTGTCAAATCCTGCCACCTCAATCGCAGTAGGTTCCCAGAGGTCTCTACTTCCCACTAGACCTCCTAAATCTGGGCAACAGGTCTCCTAAATCTGGGGAGCCAAACTCTGTATTGCCGACATCAGCTGATGCTCACTCCTATCCTCCAAGTAATGGGGATGCCCAGGCAGGCGTTAATCTAATCCTCCGTGAAAGTCACGGGCGCCCCTCTGACCATAGAAATACACCCTGGTTCATCAATATCGGGGTTGAGAGTGTTGGCGTAAAATTCCTAAACCAGTTTGATATCAAACCAGCAAGGAAGATTAGCCAACATACCCCAACCCCTAGTGTTAATCTGTCCAGAGATTGACGCATAGTTGTTCCCCAGAAGGACCACCCTTCTCTCTAGGACCATCTCCTTCTGCGTCACCAACTCCCAATGCTTCTTATGAAGAGGAGTTCGAAAGCTGGTAGCAGAAGAAATCCCCCAGAAGAGGAACCTGGTCCCTCGGAGAACAGTAGGTCATCCTCCTGAACAGATTGGCGCTTCTTGCGCATAATTTGTTGTTTCTCAGTATTTTTCGCACGCCGGGGGGGGGGGGGGGTGCATTATCTGAAAACCAGAAAAGTCCCAATACAATTTATATCAACATAACAAATAACTTATAATTCAGAAATCCATTCTAAGCCATCGACAATAATATCTCAGACAATCTAGTCCTCAATCAAAAACACAGAAATTTGTTCCTCAAATTTTTTTTTTCCATAAAAATTACCCCCAAGGCCCCCCTAACATGCATCATCTCTATCTACACCTTTAACAACCCCAAACTTAGGGTACTAAGCATAGAAATGAAGTTCAGTGCATCACAATTAAAATAAAAGAACATGCATCAATATCATTCAAGTTCAAAGAGTATCAATAGTCTCACAAGTCTTCTCACATCATTCATGCACAACACTCACAAAACACATTCATTATTTTAGGCATAAAGGAAGAATCAAAGTTTGAGAACATAAAGACAATGTGTGTCATAGCAATTAATTTTCAGAGTTGGAATTGCTATGGATTTCAAGTTTCTTGCCCAAAGTCAAAGGAAAGATAAATGGGATGAGTTCACCTTGGGAGAGTTAATGAGAGTGTGAGATGAAGAGAAAAACGATGATGATGATGTGTTGTTGATGACCCGTGCGAGAGAAAAGAGAGTTTCAAAAGTTTTTGTAAAAGTGGCTCTTTCTCTGACTCGAGTTTCTCGAGGCGAAACTTAAAAAATCCCCAAATCAGAACCCTAATTTTGGATTTCGCGAGGCGAATCTATGCTTCCAAAGCCCTTTCATATTCTCAGATTCGCGAGGCAAGGAGTGTCCCGCGAGGTGAATCTGGGTTCATCTTTGAGTTCTTAGCTTGCCCAGAATCGCGAAGCGAACCTGGTGTTCGTGACGCGAGGCAGAACGAGGTGCCCACCTCTGAGTCTTTGCCTTTCGGTCTCGCGAGGCGAGTTAGTACTCGCGGGGTGATTCAGTCAAATCTTTACCTATTCATCTAGGCTCGCGAGGCGAGGCCTAGGTTCGCGGGACGAGCCAGAAGCTGGGATTTTTACATCCCTTTGGCTCGCAGGGCGAATTCATGCTTGCGAGACGAGCTAGAAAAATAATTCTGCCACTATAATCTCACATGCATTTAAATACTACATGCTCTCTAATGCAATTTCCTAACTAAGGACCTTATATGAAGACTCTTTTTATTGTTTTTGACTCTATAATGCAATAAAAAGGATATCTAACTTGGGTTGCCTCCCAAGTAGCGCTTGTTTAACGTCCCGAGCCTAACAGAAATGGCCCTTTTAGGGCTATTTTAACATTAGCACTTGACTGTCAGTTGGGATGGGTTCCCCATGACAGTGTTTGATCCGCTGACCATTTACCTTAAAATTTTCCCTTTCACCTTCTAGCTCCACTGCTCCATGTGCATAAACATTAAGAATCTTGAAAGGTCCGAACCACCTTGATTTTAGCTTACCTGGGAAAAGTCTCAACCTTGAGTTGTAGAGGAGTACCCATTGTCCCGACTCAAACTTCCTAGGCAAAATGTGCTTGTCATGCCATGCTTTAGTCTGGTCTTTGTAAATTTTTGCATTTTCATATGCCTGTATGCAGATTTCAGACAATTCATTCAAGTCTAGAGGCCTCTTTTCACTGGCCTTCTTCAAATCGTAGTTGAGCTCCTTGATTGCCCAATAAGATTTTTGTTCTAGCTCTACCGGCGAATGACATGCCTTTCCAAACACCAAGTTGTAAGGAGACCTTCCAATTAGAGTTTTGAAGGCGGTTCCATAAGCCCACAAAGCATCATCTAACCTTTTTGACCAATCCTTCCATGAGGAGTTGACAGTTTTCTCAAGAATGCACTTCAACTCACGATTGGATATCTCTGCTTGCCCATTGGTTTGTGGATGGTAGGGGGTTGATGCTCTATGTTTGACCTCATATCTGGAGAGTAAATGGTTCATTTGTTTGTTGCAAAAGTGAGATCCACCATCACTAATCAAAACTCTAGGAACCCCAAACCTTGTGAAAATTGTTGGCCGTGGCAACCATACCCAAGAGGGGGGTGAATTGGGTTTTAAATAAAAATGAAATCTTTTTCGATAAATCAAAAACCCTTTTTAAAGTTAAAACAGAATTCGCAGCGGATAAAAGATTATTGTCGAATTGAAGCGCTTGATAAAAATAAACAGTTTGAAACTAAAGCGCTATAAAATAAAGTGCGATATAGTAAAGAGGATAGGGAAAGAAGATGAACACCACAATATATCCTGGTTCGGCCACAGACTACCCACGTGGCCTACGTCCAGTCCCCAAGGCAATACGACCAAGGGTTTTCAATCAACTCTAGTTTTTAAACAGGATCAACTAGAACCTTTACAATTCAGAGAACCCTTAACACAAATCTCAGGACATACGATCCCTTGTGTAAGAGCCTCAAACACTAGCTTTTAAACAGGCGTATAGCTAGAACCTTTACAATGAAGAGAACCCTTAACACAAATCACAGGACATACAATCCCTTGTGTAAGAGCCTCAAAAATATCCCAAGAGATATACCCTCTCTTGTAAGAATAGTGATCAAAAGAAGGTTTGAGTCAATCCGACTCTTACCAATATAAAGCACTCTAATTAGTGCAGATAAACAAATTGAAGCACAAGATACAAGAACACCTATATGGTGTGTAGAACTCTCAAAATAATATGGTCAAGTGATAGTGTAAGAGATGTAGTATAGAAAAATGATTTTCAGAGTTTTTAGCACAGAGAGAAATAGTAGAGTTGTATATTAGTGCTTATGATGGCTGCCTACCTTTTCTTTTATAAGTGAGAAGTGATGGTCTAAAGAAAATAGGTCAAGCCTCTTTAAAATTCATTTCTGTCGCGTCATAATCGATTATTGCAATCCATAATCGATTATTTAAGGTATTTTCAGGAAGCACGCATTTGGACAGAATAGGCATAATCGATTATACTAATCGATTACTAGTCCACTGATTTTCACATAAAAGGCATAATCGATTACAAAATCGATTAAGAGATTTCCGTTTGAAGATCATTGAAAGGCAGTAAGGACATAATCGATTATACAAAGTACATAATCGATTATTCAATTTCAAATTCAAAACTTAACGGCTTTAATTAAAATCAATACTCATTAAACTCATTTAAAGCCTTTTAATTCATATCATAATCGATTATTGGTTTCCCATAATCGATTATGGATCGAAGCACATTTGAATTTGAAAATCTTAACAATTAATATTATGATTACTCATTAAGCACAATTAATTGTCATATATAAAACATGTTTAAAATGTTTTTGGCACATGTTAAAAGTGTGTGTGTGAGACCAATATTAAATTGATAACTCTACTTACCATTTACACACTTTTTCTAAAACAAGCAATACAAATACTGAAATTCCCATTTTGCCCATCTTGACTGCTTGTTTAACTTTTGCCGCTCTTCGCACTTAAGTCCTTTTCACGCTTTTTGTATTTTGATCCTTTAGTTGAATTTGCGTGTTAGTCCTTGGACTTGAAATTTCTCTTTTGCTCATCATCAAAACAAAAATACCTGTCAAGGCATATATCCACAAACTCCCCCTTTTTGATGATGACAAACATCTCATGAGGGAATTTCTAAAAGATAGAGTTAGAGCAATAAAATATATCTCATTTCATAATTTTGCTCTACTCCCCCTTAAGCATGCAATCAATAGAGGATTTTCCAATTTAATTTTCTCTACTCCTTTAAGCATGCATTTATTAGAATCATATATCAATTTGACTTAGCTTATCTCCCCCTTAAGCATGCACTCATGTTATCTCCCCCTTAAGCATGCACTCATGTAATTCTCCCCCTTTTGTCATTATCAAAAAGCGGGAAAGGCAAAGTAATATCATGGCATATATCCACTATCAAATTGAATAATTCAAGCATAAGACATAATCACCATGGCATGCAAGCTTATAATTATCATATTTATTAAGTACATACGGAAGCAAAAGTGCCAGGGTTAATGATAGTATAGGAGTAATAACCATTTGAAGAGAATTTAAGGATTCATACAAATAATTCTCCCAAAAAAAATGTGCATTTATTGTCAAGGATTCTTCACCTAAAGATTTGTTTTTAATAAATGTGAGAATCTTTTTATATTATGGTATAGTGTAGATCCAATACTCATTGAATACCATACAAATATTCTTATAGCCAATCAATTTTGGATTTTGATGGTCATTGTTGATTCTGAGTTTTATACGCTCCATAATCGATTACCGTTCTTGGTTAATCGATTTTCCCTTCTTTTCTCCATATAATCGATTATTCTAATCGATTATTAAGTTTCTGTCTTTTATTGTATACCATACGTTGATTTCAATAGATGAATAATGTTTATGTCTAAAAAGATGAAGTGCTAACTAGAAAAGATCAATCACACTTTCATTAATCGTAAAGACACAACATTCAAAATATCGAATGTAGCAAAAACAAGAAACATAAAGGCCTATAATTTCTACTTGGTGCTTTGATTCTCCTTAGGTAGCCAAGTATTATCATGCTTCACAAACCCTAATGATGCTAGATATGCTTCGTTGATGCTATCATTGGATTGAGGCTCTATTTCTTCTTCACCCTCTAATGGAATGCCATAATGGTTGAGGATCTTTGTAATTAGCATAGGATAGAGAAGATGAGACGCAGTTTTTGAGTAAGCACAATCTACCATGTGTTGAAGAACTGCAGTGGCCCAGTTGATCTTCTTCTCCTTGTTGATGGCCCACATGAGAACTATGTCGTTCTCCGAGATTCTTGTCACATTATTTCCTCTAGGAAGAAGGCATCTAGCAAGAACATAGTGGAGCAATTGTTCTTCAGAGTTGAGAGCTTTAAAGGAGATTACTTTGGATGGCTTGGCTTTTGGATTAATGAATTTCTTTAAGACTCTTTCTCTCTTGAAAGAATTTTTCCATACCAACTTTGGATTTGCAAGAGAGATGTCAATGCCTTGGTTTGGTAGGCGAGTTAGATTAACCCATATTTCAAGAGGAATGTTGATCTCAACACCTTTTACTTTTGAAGAGATGGTTTTTGATGAATATTGAAAGGAGAAATTTTCATAGAATTGCCTTACCATGGATGGGTAAATCTTCAGTTTACGAGAGCAAAAGGCAGTGAGTTTGAGATTTGATAGAATTTTCAGAAGGTTGAAGGTTGAATCTTTGAGCTCCTTCTTGTTGATGTAGCTGAGAGGGACGATAGGCCTATTCATGCAAATCGCCGAAATTCGTCCTTGTTGAGTCTTGGAGGATAAGAGCATCTTCATCCTTGGAGGAATTTTAATCTCTGATGGAGTCTTTTCAGCATTCTTTCTTGAGTTGCAAACCATAGTGAGAGTTGAGGAAAGGAAGCTTTTTCAAATCAATTATTTTGTGTTTTGGTATGAATCCTTCAAGGTGTATTTAAACACTTTCTCAAGGTTGGAAGATTAGAGGATTGATACTGATTTTACAATCTTCATGATTTGAAATCAGATTTTGGTCAAGATTTGATTTGATTTTAATCTTCCAGATTTTGCAAAGATTTTGTGAGGGATATTTTAAGAAAGTGTAAATTTTCCCTTTCTAATATGTCCAAAAACAGATTTTGAAATTTGATTTTAACATTTTGAATAATCAATTTGTTGGACAAGATCAATGTCTAGAAATTTTGAGATGTAAGAGGGGGGTTAAAACATAACACCTTTTATTTGAAAACAAAGCAAGGGAAATACAATAGTTAAGATAGAGCTGTTCTATTTTCCTGGAATCCATTGATTTTTCACCAGCTCAAAACCCATCTTGTATAAGGTCTCTTCATCAAGACCAGCATTCTTCCTTATTGGGATTACCTCTTCATTTTCCAATGGAATATTGAAGTGTTTAAGAATTTTGGTAATCATCATTGGATAGGGAAGATGAGAGCTTGAAGAGGAAAGTCCAGAGTTTACCATGTGCATCAGAGTACTAGCAGCCCAATTTATATATTTACCCTTTTCTAAGGCCCACATTAGGGCTATGTCTTCCTCTAAGACCCTTGACTGATCCATGAAGCGAGGTAGAAGCCAATGTACTATTGCATGGTGGATCAGTTTCTTTCTCAGAGTTAGGTGTTTGTCATGAATAGTACCATTAATATTTGTACCTGGAAGTGTAAGGGTACTACACACCATATCTCTTTGAAATTTTCCTTCCCATAAGGTATTAAGATTTTGGCTAGTGATTATGTCTCCATCTTTAGGAAGACAAGACACAGAAGCCCAAGAGGTGAAGGTCATGGTGAAGGATACTCCTTTTACTTCGGAAGAGAAGGCTTTTAGAGAGGAGTGGAAGCGGAGATTGCAGTAGAAGGCTTTGACCAGTGAGGGATATATTTTATCATTCATTGAGCAGAACTTGAGAAGATCAAGTTTGGAGAGAGTTTGAAACAGTTCAAACTCTTGGAACTTGAATGAGTCCAGATTGATGTAGCTAGGGGAAATGATAGGGCGATAGATGAAGTATGTGGCAAAAACGTTTCCTTTGTTCTTCACTTGAGAGGAGATTTGTTGTCTTAGAAGTCAGATAGGAGGTATTTGGAGGAGCTTCATTTGATGTTTTGATAGACGACTTTGTGAGACATCAAGTGACTGGAGATTGACCCTATGATGTTTTTCTTCTGGTTGATTTCAAGAGTCTCATTGTTTAACAACAGTAAAGTGGAGACTTTTAACGAGGAGGATTAGTATGTTATGAGTGGCTGTCTTAACATCCCTATTTGTAGGAGAGGTAATTAGGTCTAAGTGCAATAGGTTTAGCCCACTAGTCAAACTAATCGCGTCATAATCGATTACTCTAATCGATTACAACCTCTCTGTTTGAACATGTTTACGCGCACAAAAAGAATAATCGATTACGCTAATCGATTACTGCTTCTCTGTTGAAAATCAACCTTTGGTGCAACGCATATAATCGATTATTAACTATGATAATCGATTATTAAGTTTGAATCTTAAAAGCTCTATGTTAGTGTTCCCTTTGAAATTTTGAATTTTGAATTTTGAATTTGAAATTTGAAATCTTTCTTTTTAGGGAAATGTTATCAGAATTTTTGTTGAATATTTAAATTTCCAAGATTAATCATCAATAATTTTCAAATCAATCAACATAAAGGATTTATCACTCCAATCTTAATGGTTTTCCAATTAGAAAAAGATGTGGTCAAATAATTCATGACTAGAAAATAAATTTTCAATAAATTATGATCATGAATTAAATCATTATTTAATTTTTAAATCAGATTTTGAAAAAAAATAGTAAAGATATAATTTTCAAAATATTTTTGTATCATAAAGTAAATTAGTGTCAGGTCAAATTTGAATTTGATATCTTGAAAATGATCATAAAATTAAATAAGATATCATAAAAAAAGGAACATTTATTAGCAACCCCTTTTTTTTTTTTTTTTAAAGACAAAACATTTTCCAAAAAAGCCAAATTTCGTAGCATAATCGATTACGCTAATCGATTATGTGCCGACTGTTTTCTGCGAATTTTATAGCATTGTCATATAATCGATTATCTTAATTGATTACAATATTTCTGACTTTCTTCCTAGTTCTCCCGAGGAACCATAATCGATTATGTAATCGATTATCCAGTTCGTTTTTCAATTTTTGTAACAAGGGAAATTTATAACTTATTTAAATTAATATTGCCATGCTTCAAATAATAATCAATTAATCATACAAGCATAAACATGGCATCCAGCACAAATTTCATAATCAGCAATCATACAAGTATATGCATGACATTTATCACAAAGTTCATACACCAACTTGAAAAGAAATTTCACGAACAAGTAATCATGTTCAAGTTGGGATTATTGCATGGAACATATCTTGATTTCATGTAGACATTTTTGATCAGCATACTCCAATTACAAATTTCACTTTTGAACATGTATTGAAGGTAGGGAATAAAGTTACCTCTTTGCTAGAATTCACAAGATTATTCTTTATTACCCATTTTTGCTTAATCTTGGATCCAGCTCTTACATTGTCTACCTTGTTTGAGTTGCTTACCAAGATACCTTTGCTTCTTTTGGTAGTAATTGCATTTTTGGATTTGTGAAGCATCGTTCTTGATGTCACTTTCTCTTCCAAGCTAGATTGTTTCTCTCTTTTGGATTTTTCCTGCACTTTAGAAGTACTAGAGAAATCTTTTGGTACCCATTTCATATTGGGTCCTTGTGGGTTAGTGGACAATTTATCTTTATCTTTAGGAATCCAAGCAATTTTATTTCTCATATAATGATTTTTCCTATAGATGCATATATGAGAAATATGTCCTAACTTTCCACAATAGTTACATGTTACATGCCTTCTATTTTTCATATAACGATTTTCATGCTCAACTATAGAATGATTGTGACCTTGATAAGTGTTATGTTTAACAATTAACATATCATAGTTGGCATGAATTTCTTTTTCTATTTCATACGAAGGGTGTACACATGTGGACCTTTTTGTTCCATCAATTTCATGAAATAATTCCTCGACTTGATTATCAATAAATATGCAATTTTTATAATATGAAGAGGATTCGAATTTCATAAATTTTCTTCACCATGAAAAGTATATTCATTTTTCAATTTTTCCAAATCATTTTCAATTGATGAAATACTTTTCAAGGAATTTAAATTCTTATTTTCTAAACTCAACAATTCATCATACAAATTATTATATGCATGTGACCATTCATCATTTGATGATTTGAGTTCAAAATAGTTTACCTCCAAATTCCTTTGAGTCACTTTGAGAATATTTTCTATTTTCTGCACATATGACTCTTTGCTTTTGTCACCACCTTTTCTTGGCATGTTCTTGAGGATATCTTTTCTCCAATGAATTTTGCCCTTTCCTGAAACTTCTTTCACTGTCAAAAATTGTTAGTGACAAGGTAACTATAATCAAGCATATTTAAAATATCCTTGGCACAATCACAATTCTTAATTTTCTCATAAGCATCATCGCATAGACAATTTCGGAGAATTTACATAGCTTTGAGATTCAGACAAAAACAATTTTTATCAAACTCAGTCTGATGCTCTTTGGGTTTGAGAATGAGTCCATTGACTCCAATATCCCATAAGTCGACATCAATAGACTGCATAAAAATTTCAATCCTCATTTCCAATACATGTAATTCTCACCATCAAAGAATGGTGGTTTGTCAATTTTCAAAACCATACATTTTGGAAAACTTTTTAAAAGGTTGCCAACAGGATCTTAACTCGAAGCTGTTAAGCTACTAACCAGAGCCGAAGCTCTGATACCACTTGTTGGCCGTGGCAACCATACCCAAGAGGGGGGTGAATTGGGTTTTAAATAAAAATGAAATCTTTTTCGATAAATCAAAAACCCTTTTTAAAGTTAAAAACAGAATTCGCAGCGGATAAAAGATTATTGTCGAATTGAAGCGCTTGATAAAAATAAACAGTTTGAAAATAAAGCGCTATAAAATAAAGTGCGATATAGTAAAGAGGATAGGGAAAGAAGATGAACACCACAATATATCCTGGTTCGGCCACAGACTACCCACGTGGCCTACGTCCAGTCCCCAAGGCAATACGACCAAGGGTTTTTCAATCAACTCTAGTTTTTAAACAGGATCAACTAGAACCTTTACAATTCAGAGAACCCTTAACACAAATCTCAGGACATACGATCCCTTGTGTAAGAGCCTCAAACACTAGCTTTTAAACAGGCGTATAGCTAGAACCTTTACAATGAAGAGAACCCTTAACACAAATCACAGGACATACAATCCCTTGTGTAAGAGCCTCAAAAATATCCCAAGAGATATACCCTCTCTTGTAAGAATAGTGATCAAAAGAAGGTTTGAGTCAATCCGACTCTTACCAATATAAAGCACTCTAATTAGTGCAGATAAACAAATTGAAGCACAAGATACAAGAACACCTATATGGTGTGTAGAACTCTCAAAATAATATGGTCAAGTGATAGTGTAAGAGATGTAGTATAGAAAAATGATTTTCAGAGTTTTTAGCACAGAGAGAAATAGTAGAGTTGTATATTAGTGCTTATGATGGCTGCCTACCTTTTCTTTTATAAGTGAGAAGTGATGGTCTAAAGAAAATAGGTCAAGCCTCTTTAAAAATTCATTTCTGTCGCGTCATAATCGATTATTGCAATCCATAATCGATTATTTAAGGTATTTTCAGGAAGCACGCATTTGGACAGAATAGGCATAATCGATTATACTAATCGATTACTAGTCCACTGATTTTCACATAAAAGGCATAATCGATTACAAAATCGATTAAGAGATTTCCGTTTGAAGATCATTGAAAGGCAGTAAGGACATAATCGATTATACAAAGTACATAATCGATTATTCAATTTCAAATTCAAAACTTAACGGCTTTAATTAAAATCAATACTCATTAAACTCATTTAAAGCCTTTTAATTCATATCATAATCGATTATTGGTTTCCCATAATCGATTATGGATCGAAGCACATTTGAATTTGAAAATCTTAACAATTAATATTATGATTACTCATTAAGCACAATTAATTGTCATATATAAAACATGTTTAAAATGTTTTTGGCACATGTTAAAAGTGTGTGTGTGAGACCAATATTAAATTGATAACTCTACTTACCATTTACACACTTTTTCTAAAACAAGCAATACAAATACTGAAATTCCCATTTTGCCCATCTTGACTGCTTGTTTAACTTTTGCGGCTCTTCGCACTTAAGTCCTTTTCACGCTTTTTGTATTTTGATCCTTTAGTTGAATTTGCGTGTTAGTCCTTGGACTTGAAATTTCTCTTTTGCTCATCATCAAAACAAAAATACCTGTCAAGGCATATATCCACAAAAATGTTGCGCCTTAAGAATTCCATGGCAACCCGCGCATCATCTGTTGTTGTTGGAGTTGCCTCCACCCACTTTGACATGTAATCTACCGCTACCAAAATGTATTGATAGGAGAAGGAGGGTGGGAAGGGTCCCATGAAGTCTATTCCTCAAACATCAAAGAGTTCTACTTCAAGCATGCAATTCAGAGGAAGATCATGTCGCCTAGATATGTTTCCAACTCTTTGGAAACGATCACAATTCTCAACAAAGGCGTGTGCATCCTTGAAGGGTGTTGGCCAATAAAACCTGCTTTGGAGGGCTTTCTCCGCGGTCTTCTTTCCCCCAAAATGCCCACCATAATCCGAGCTATGGCAATGCCACAACGCCCTTCCGATTTGGTCATGAGAAATGCACCTTCTTAGGATCCTATCCGAACATTGTTTGAAAAGATAAGGGTCCTCCCAGACATAATATTTTGCATCCGAGAAGAACTTCTTTCTTTGTTGAGTGGTCCAACCTTGCGGAACCACGTTTGAAGACTTGAAGTTGGCCATATCCGCGAACCAAGGAGAAATTTTTTCAAACAAAGCAAATAGTTTCTCATCAGGAAATTTTTCCTTGATGTCCAGTAATTTCTCCTCAGTGTCGGGATTGACCAACCTTGATAAGTGGTCCGCTACACCATTCTCTGACCCTTTCCGGTCCCTAATCTCAATATCAAACTCCTGCAAAAGAAGAATCCAGCGAATTAATCTAGGTTTGGCCACTTGTTTTGTCAGCAAGTGCCTTATGGCCGCATTTAAAATTTGTAGGATCTAAATTTGTCTAAAGCAAAAACCACAGCTAGGAGTTCTTTTTCAGTGGTGGAATAGTTAGCTTGAGCGTCATTTAAAACCTTACTTGCATAGTAAATCACATGAGCTAACTTTTCCACCCTTTGACCCAAAACCGCCCCCACCGTATAATCACTAGCATCGCACATGATTTCAAAAGGTAAATACCAATTAGGTGCAGTGATTATGGGTGCGGTGACAAGCATATTTTTTAAAGTATTGAAAGAATTTAAGCAAGGAGCATTAAAATCAAAGGATACGTCCTTCACGATAAGGTCACATAGCGGTTTCGCTATATTGGAGAAGTCTTTAATGAACCTTCGATAGAAACCGGCATGGCCCAAGAAACTCCGCACCCCCTTCACATTGGTTGATGGGGGTAGCTTCTCAATCAACTCAATCTTGGCTCTATCAACCTCAATCCCCCGTTGGGAGATTTTATGCCCCCAAACTATACCTTCCTTGACCATGACATGGCATTTCTCCCAATTGAGCACTAGGTTGGTTTCTTGGCATCTGTCAACCACCAAAGCCAAATTCTTCAAACAATTATCAAAGGAGGTCCCAAAGATCGAGAAGTCGTCCATAAATACTTCAATGAATTTCTCCACCGTGTCCGAGAAGATGGAAAGCATACACCTTTGGAAAGTAGCGGGGGCATTGCATAATCCAAAAGGCATCCTCCTATAAGCAAAGACTCCATATGGGCATGTGAAAGCCGTCTTCTCTTGGTCTTGAGGATCCACGACAATTTGGTTGTAGCCGGAGTAACCATCCAAGAAACAATAGTACTCATATCCGGCCAACCTTCCAATCATTTGACCTATGAATGGAAGAGGGAAATGATCTTTTCGTGTTGCATCATTGAGCTTTCTATAGTCAATACAAACTCTCGACCCTGTGACGATTCTTGTTAGGATCATCTCATTATTCTCATTGACCACCACGGTTGTGCCACCTTTCTTCGAGACCACATGAATAGGGCTAACGCAATTGCTATCCGAGATTGGATAGATGATTCCGGCATCCAAAAGCTTAATCACTTCCTTACGCGCCGCTTCTTTCATGATGGGTTTTAACCGCCTTTGTGGTTGAACCACCGGTTTGAAATCATCCTCCATCAAAATTTTGTGCATGCATAGGGAAGGACTTATACCTTTTAGATCCGAAATCTTCCATCCAATGGCCGATTTGTGTTCCCTAAGAACTCTTAAGAGCTTTTCTTCCTCATCCTTTTTCAAGGTATTGCTAATGATGACTGGATGTTGTCCCTTCTCACCCAAGAATGCATATCTCAAGTGAGTCGGGAGTTCCTTTAACTCCGGTGTTTTGTTGTCTTCTTCCACTTCTTCCTTGTCCAGCTTTTCCTTTGGACATTCATCCTTAGGGAGATTTGGCAAGGCTTCCATGTTCTTTAAGCACTAAAGAAAATCCTCATCCCCCAAAAGGTCTTCTTCTTCATCCTCATCATGGGATTTTACCAACACTTTTGTAAGTGAAGAACCATGGGCTTCTCGTGTGGCTATAGATTTTACAGTGGTCTCCACCATATCAACTCTATATACATCCGATCTCTCAACAGGGTGTTTCATTGCTTCAAAGACATTGAAGACTACATTCTCATCTTGCACCCTTAGTGTGAGATTTCCTTGTTGCACATCTATTAAAGCACGCCCAGTGGCCAAGAAAGGCCTACCCAATATGAGAGGGATCTCGGCAACTTCATCCATGTCAAGCATCACAAAGTCCGCTGGAAGTATGAACTTGTCGACCTTGACTAACAAATCCTCCACCACCCCATAAGGGTATTTGATAGAACGATCCGCTAGTTGGAGCGACATCCTAGTCTCTTTGGCTTCCTTTATGCCTAGCTTCTTCATCATAGATAGGGGAATCAAGTTGATGCTAGCCCCTAGATCACACAACGCTTTCCCAGGAGTTAACTCTCCAATGGTGCACGGTATGCTAAAAGAACCCGGATCCTTCAACTTTGGAGGTAGTTTCCTTTGGAGAATTGCACTACACTCCTCGGTCAAAGCAACCGTCTCCTCATCCATTATCTTCCGCTTCTTGGAGAGAAGCATTTACTCTAAGACTTCTGCAAATGGAATATTAATTTGAAGCTTGCGGAAAACATCAAGGAACTTGTTGAATTGCTTGTCTTGCAAGGGTTTCTTCAATCTCTCTGGATATGGTACCTTCATGAAGGGAGGAAGGTCTTGGGGCTCAACCCACTTCTTCTTTCGGAATTCTTCATCTACTAATTTCAACCCTACCCCTTGCTCCGGCACCTTTTCACTAGCTATTTCCTCTTCCTTGGCTTGTTCCTCTTCTATCTGTGGTTGTTTTGGAGTTTCAATTTCTTGAGAACTATTTTCACCCCCATTAGATTCCAACACCTTACCGCTCCGAGTTGTCACGGCATTGCATTGGCTCTTGGGGTTAATCTCTGTATTACTTGGGAAAGAGCCTGGAAGGCGTTCATTCAGTTGCTTTGCCAGTTGGGCTACCTGAGTTTCAAGATTCTGAATTGCTGCCCCTGTGTGAGTTGCCAACTTGTCTATGGCTATGTTTGTATTCACTGACAATTTCTCAATGGCCGCACTTGCCTTCTCAATAGCCAACTCCCACGGTTGCCTCCCACCATCTGTGATCTGTAACTGATTAGGCCCCAGGAGAGCTTGCTGAGTGTTACGCTGTTGGATTCCATAGTTTGGCCTCTGATTCTGTTGTTGTTGCCCTGCTAGACCACCACTAGTGTTACTCTAAGTGAAACCCGGATAGTCTCTCCTAATGTACCCCCGATTCTGATTGTAGTCATTCTGCCTATTCCTCTGATAGTTGTTCTGTGGCACTGTGTCATAAAAGTTGTGACACAAGCCCACATGTTCCTGTGAAATATTTATGGGACAACTCTCATTATCATGATCACCATTACAAAAATCACACCCCGTAGGCAAGCCTTCTCATACTGTATTAACCTTCATCTTGCTAGACAGTGCCTCACATTGCTTCTTCAAGAGTGTATTCTGTTCAAGAATAGCCTCCAGTGATGCGGTACTGATTCCGGAAGCATTAGAAGTGCCCGTACTGCGGTTATAATCATTCCTGGACATCTTCTCTAATAAAGCCCAACCGTCCTCTGCTGATTTGTAAAAAAAAGAACCACCAGCTGCGGCATCACAGTTCATTTGGTAGTGACCCTTCAACCCATTAAAGAAGTGTTGTACCTTTGTTACCAAGTCAAAGTAGGATGAAGGGCATCTTCTCAAAAGCACATTGTACCTTTCCCAAGCTTCATTGTAGGACTCATCATCATGTTGCTTGAAGGAAGTGACGACTATCTTCAACTGTGCCACTTTCTGAGGAGGAAAAAATCTAGTGAGGAACTTCTGAGCCATTTGTTCCCAAGTAGTGATGCTAGCACGATCCAAGTGCAACTCTAACCAATCGCGTGCTTTATCCTAAAGAGAGAAAGGAAATAGTCGCAAATGAAAGACGTCATCTGAAACTCCTGGAGTTTTGAACATGTCACAAATCTCCAAGAAGTAAGTAATATGCTTGTGAGGATCTTCCCTCATTTCAAAAGAATTGGCCGTGATGGGAGGCCTAAAACACTTGAAGCATAATCATCCAAGTGAGGAGGATTGTACTCATAAAGAGGCTTGTAGGGTGGAGGATCTCCTTCTGCCATCCCTTCAAGATTGATGAGTTGGTTTGCTTCAAGCCTCTTTTTCTCTCTAAGTTCCTTCCTATACCTCTTCTCGGTCCTGGTGATCTCTGGATCGTATAGCAAGTCTTCCTGTGAAAGGGTACCTCGCATACACAAAAACAAGGCAAGACCAAGCGGGATCAAAGAAGTAAAAGGAGATAAAAATGCAGAAAAGCAAAATTAAAAATTTCTCAATCAAGAGAATTGAATTTCCTAAAAATTAGGAAAATTGGTTGTGCCAATCCACGGCAACGGCGCCAAAAACTTGTTGACAATCAGGAAACTGTACCGTTTCGTTGCAAGTAATAAAACATAGTAAGTAAATACCGCGGTCGAACACAAGGATTGGGAGACCAATTTAACCAATTTATCGAAGTAATTCAAATCGTTTGACTAAGTGAATAACAAGCGGTTGAGAAGAGAGAGAAAATCAGATAAGCAAAGATAACAAGATCAATTATTTAAATTGTGCTAACAGATAACAACGAGAATTAATTAATGACTAAGGCTTAAAGGTCACAAATCCACCTACCCTATCAAGCAAGTTACCCAAGCATTTATCTCCTTATCCCTATGTTCAATTTAATTTCTTTGTCAACCAGGAACCATCAATTATCCTAATGTCACTGCCGATTTTAAAAAGGAAATATCTACAATTGCAAGTTGTCAATCTGCTAATATTTTCAACCCACAACTTGTTTCATTAAGTTCTTGGTTCCCTATAGCGATTGCACCGCTTTCCTATTCTATGCCTAGCAATATTAAAACTGTGTTCATAATTCAAGTCCTAAGTACGAATTGCCTGCCAGTATCATCGCACTAGACTAGTTAACCATGTGCCCATATGATTAACACAAACAAATCAGAATTAAGAAATAAGAAAAGAGACAAGGGGATAAGAAAATATTACTTGGATAAACTATGCCATCAAAGGTGCCTTCATCGTTCCCTGAGAATAGAGGATTAGTTCCTCATAGAGACGAAAACAACGATCAAAGTATGGAAAGCATTCATCCTCAAAGAAACTGAAATAAAACTCACTAGACAACTCTAAGTAAACTAGGATTACAATCACAATTCAAAACTGCCTTCAATTGACCTAAAACAAGCTACTTATAATGTTTGGGATCTGCGCGCGCTCGCGGGGCAAGCAGGGATTCGCGAGGCGAATCTTAAGTTGGCGCCAGTTCAAATTTGGATCTTTCGCGAGGCGAGCCAATGCTCATGAGGCAAGACAGAATGATCTTCAATTCCCTGAGTCTGGCTCAGGAGGCGAGAACTGCCTCGCAAGGTGAGGCTGAATGGCTGCCTGTCTTGCTTAATCTGTTCCTGTGGCTCGCGAGGCGACCTTCTGTTCGCGAGGCGAATGACCAATTTTGCCTTTTTGCTTGTTTTCTTCATTTTTCCTAGCTTCCTCGAGCTTCACTTTTAACCTGGAATACAAAAATAGCATTTTAATTCTTTATTGACTGAAAACTACTAGAAATTCCTAAAAAGCTCTCTAAGAGACTAAAGACCTTGCTTAGGGACAAAAGAAGCCAAATTTTGGTGTTTAGCGAGGTTAAATCGCTCAATTGGCATCAGAACCTTGGCTTTTCTAGCTGTAAAACTAGATAAGCTAGAGGCTTATCAGCAACCCGGAGAGCAGTGACTTTGAGGAGCCACCACTCATAGTTTGGGCCTTTCTTTGTTAGTTATTTTGTTCAGTTATATTCCGAGGATCTTATTCCGGAACGGTTATACCAGCTCTATTGTGACATCGGGTTGGGTTATGTTGTTTATCTTGGTTATGTTTTATTGTTTTAAACTTGTTTTTATTTCCGCGATATGAGAACTCGTTTATGTGGGACCTTTCTACCCATGGACAAATATTTTATTTTAAAGGTTTATTTTATTCAGTAAATGTATGTTTGGTTTATATCTTTGTCTTTTAATGTTTTATAACGTGCGGGGTAGCAGGGTGTCACAGTTCTTCTCATGGGTTTTCAACTGCCTAGAAGCATAAGCTATTACCTTACCATTCTGCATCAACACACCACCAAAACCTTGCTTAAATGCATCGCAGTAAACGACGAAAGGTTCACTAGGATCTGGCAAAACTAATACTAGTGCTGATGTCAACCTATCCTTTAGGGTTTGGAAACTTCCCTCAAACTTAGAGTCCCACACAAAGAGTTGTCCCTTCTTGGTGAGACGGGTCAAGGGTAAAGCTATCTTAGAGAAACCTTCTATGAACCTCCTATATTACCCTACTAAACCCAAGAAACTCCTAATCTCGGTTACGGACTTCGGTGCTTCCCACTGGAGCACCGTCTCTACCTTAGTCGGGTCAATGGCTATCCCACCTTTAGAGATGAGGCGTCCTAAGAAACTCACCTCTTTTAACCAAAATTCACACTTAGACAACTTAGCTTACAACTGCTTCTCCTTAACGGTCTGCAAGACAACCCTCAAGTGTGGCATCCTTCTACTCCGCATGTTATAAGGCATTTAATATAAAACTAATTAAAAAGAAAAACATGCATTCACTGAAAAATATAAAATATTTGTTCATGGGTAGAAAAGTCCCACATGAACCAGTTCCCAATCGCGAGAAAATATACCAAGTTTAATCATTGAAACAAAACAAGGAAATAAATATATCTCAACCCTGATGTCACATACAGAGCTGGTATAACCGTTCTGGAATAAAATCCACAGAATACAACTGAAAACTAATAAACTGACTGAACATAAACTAGCCCTAACTATGAGTGGCGGCTCCTCAGAGTCACTCCTCTCCGGGCTGCTCGTCATCCTCTGCAAGGTGTCAATCAGGCCAAACACAAACAAACAAACTGATATAGGGAGTAAGAATCATGTAAACATATCAGCAAGGAAGTAGGAAGTAAAGTAAACACAACCAGACATGGCACCAACATACACCAACAACATCAACATCCAACATGTTATGTAGTGCAATGCAATCCTACTCCGCTAAACCAACAAAGCATGTGGATCCACTAAACTCGGGATGGACGACTTCAGAGTTAAATATCCACATTGAGAATCTACTCAATGCTGGATAATCTACTCCTTGGATAGCCAACGCATCAAACCAACGAATGCCTCGTCACGGGGGCGCTAGGAGAATCTACTCCAACCGTGGATGGCTAGATTGCCGTACTCTAGGACGAACTCCCCTGTGTCGAACATCCCTAAACAACATCTCCGATGCGATGCATATGCAACACAACAACAACGGTAAAACCACCTCCATAACTCCAATGGAATCGACCCAAGATAACAGCGGAATCGACCGCAACAACTTGCCTTGCGGAAACTACCTGAGGACTATAGCGGAATCAACCGCAACACTTGGGGCAAACTCTCGGATACCAAGGTACAACAACAACACCTTAGACCTAAACCGCGGGGTCAAGGCTTCCTTGGCCAAGAAGCACCAAGACACAGCTCATCAACTTGCGGTACCCAATGGGCACCGACTTATCAAACTTAACACCTCACCATCTCATCATTTTAATTAACTTTGGTGAACATTACCCAAGTTGTCTAATCAACTTATCATTATTGAGGAAATGGGGTTTGAAACCCCTTAAAGTTCTTTAATTCTGTTCTGTCCAGTAGGGTTGAGCACGGTCGTGCTTAAACACGTGAGGGGCGTGCTGCCCTTTAAGTGGAGCATGACCGTGCTTCTTATTGAGCACGGTCGTGCTCTTTGTCCTGCACGGCCGTGCTAAACAACACGGTGATCTTCCCAGAATTCAACTGGGAGCACGATCGTGCTCCCTGTTCAGTATGATCGTGCTCATCGCGCGACAGTGCTGTTCTGGGCGGGAACAGAGGCTGAAACTTAACAAATTTTATTAGGGTTTTAATCCCATTAATCCTAAAACCCATTATCACGATTTTTAAGGGTTAAAACCCAGTAACAACGACATCATCATAATTATGGTGTCAACCATTCAACCAATAACATATGCCAAAAGCAACCATCATACATCAACATGTTCATTTAACTACGTAACATCAAGAGTATAACTTGAACATAAGCATATAACAGCATATTAACAATCAAATCAGGTTTATCAACATAACCAACTAACTAAATATATCAAACACACAAATCAAACCAAGGTATGGGAACCCCTTTACTTTACCCTAACCCCGAGCCTATGAGTACACTACCCTTCTCCCCATACCTAGATTAAAGGTTAGCTCTCTTGTAAGACTCAATGACATAGAGATTTTGATATATGACAAATATACAATTTAATGTGTGTGCAAGTGTTTTAGTATCAAATTGCAAAGACAGGTATCAAGCTGTTAAGTATCAAGTTCTGTAAGAAATTAAAAGGAGAATATCCAAAGAAGAACTTGAAAAGCTCAAGGAGCAACAAGCAAGGACAAACATCGAGGAGTCATCAAGACAAGAGCTTAAAGGAGATTTAGATTTAAGTCTTAGATGATTTGTAAGAGAAGAAATCTCTTATTCACAAATAGCTCATCTGAAATGATGCATGAAGAAAATCATTTTACATAACCTGCATTAAAAAGGAATAAGTTTTAATGAAAATGATTTTTGGAAGTTAAGTAAATTCTCTGTCAGTACAGCCATGTATTAAATGGATTTATACCATTTCCTGTAACTGACAAGTGAATATAAAGTTCTTAATATTCAGTACATAGATGTACTACACCTATGAATAACATGAAATCAGATCAGTTATAAATGGTTTAACTGAATACAGGCCTGTACATATGCTATGTACTCGTGTATTCAAGTTTCTGGAAAAATCTGATGTTCATTAATACATAGATGTACTGAATGGGTGTACTGATGGTACTGATGGATTAACCAAGACCAAGTTTTTAAAGAACTCGTACAGCCATGTGTTACACAGGTGTACAGAAACTTTCAGTATGTAAAATGGTTAATACATCCCTGTACTCAACCCCTGTCCAAGAACTTGAATCAGTTTAGCTGATTCTGATATCAGACCCAAATCTGTTTGGACTGATCCCAAATGGTTACAACTTGTTTTCTATATAAAGTGGGATCAATAGAATACTGAATATCATAACAGAAACACACGAAATCAATTTGAGAGTTCAATTGTGAAAATCATTCATCATCTTTCTTGAGCTTATTGTGAAAAGAGTGATTTCATCTTGTTAGAGCTTCAATTTGTGTATTCAACTTTTCAGAGTTTAGAAATCAATTTTTCTGTTCTATTACATTGTAAGAGAGAGGGAGTCTCTCTGTGTGATTAGGGTGAGGAATCCTAAGGAAGAACATTGAGGCTTTTTCACAAGAGGTGTGGTATCCTAGAAGTGAAAGAAGTGCTCGGTGGTGTAAAGGTTTTTCAAGCTACCTGGCTAAAGCTTGCTGTGTTAGTGTGTGAAATCCTACATCTGGAGTGGGGACTGGATGTAGGTCACAGTGGTGGTGACTGAACCAGGATAAATCTGGTTATGTGGTATTCCTAAACTCAAAGCTCTTTAATTTCTGTATTGCGCATAAAACTGAGTTCTTGATATACATTGTACATACTGTTTCTGTTATAATCTGAAATCACTGATTGAACATTGTGCAAACTGCAATCTAATTTTTGTTGTTCAAATCTAATCTTAAAGACTCACTCTCTGAACTGTATTGCATATAACTGTTCTTGAATTGCAAGGCTTAAAACTCAATCATATACAATCTATTCTTGTTTCTTAAAGATTGAATTGTATGCTATAAAACCTGGTTGTTAAAGTTGAGAACTTGATCTGTTTAATTTGAATTGAAACCAGAAGTATTATTGCAATCAATCTTGAGTTATTAATTGTTCAAAACTGAGTTGATTAAAACTGAAACTAAAACTGATATATTGTAACTTCAGTTGCTGACTGATTAAGGCCTGTACCTAATACCTGTATTATCTGTTCTTGAATCTTAAAAAGCCCTTTCTTAATCTGTTAAAGATCCTGAGGCAAATCTGTTTTGAAAAGTAAGTTTTTGAAAAGGAAGAATTTTTGAAAACTCAATTCACCCCCCCTCTTGAGTCTTTGAAGCCAAAACAACAATTGGCATCAGAGCTAAACTCTGAAGTTTGGCTTAACAGCTTTAAGAGTATGGCTTCCAATGACTGCTTAAATGAAGGGGCTTCCCTTGCACGCCCTCCTGCCTTCAATGGATCTGAGTACATCTATTGGAAGGAAAGAATGGTAATCTTTCTTGAGGCAGCTGGTGTAGACATATGGGATGCAGTAGAAAATGGACCATTTGTCCCCTCTACTGTGGATGCTAATGGTGCTCCAAGTAATAAGCCTAAAGTTGAATGGAATGAAGATGATAAGAAAAGAATTCAATATAATGCACGTGCTAAGAACATTATAACATCTGCTTTGAGCCGTGATGAGTTTTTCAGGGTTTCAAATTGCAAGACAGCAAAGGAGATGTGGGACACATTGCAAGTAACACATGAAGGAACCACTGATGTCAAAAGAGCAAGAATGAACACTCTCACACATGAGTATGAGCTGTTCAGAATGAAGCAAGGAGAACCAATGAGTGAAATGCAAAAGAGATTCACACATATTGTCAATCAACTTGCTGGTCTTGGTAAAGCTATATCAAATGAGGATCAAATCAACAAAGTAATGAGATGCCTAAGTAGAGAATGGCAGCCTAAAGTCACTGCAATTTCAGAATCAAGAGATCTTTCTTCAATGACAATTGCAACACTGTTTGGCAAGCTGCAAGAACATGAACTAGAGCTGAACAGATTGAATGAAAGTGAAGAAACTGACAAAAAGAAGAAAGGATTGGCTCTCAAGTCACAAGCTAAAGAGATACAAGACAGTGATGATGAGCAATCAGATCATGATGCAGAATCTGAAGAAGAAATGGGGATGCTGGTCAGAAAGTTTAAGAAGTTCCTAAAGAAGAAAGGCAACTTCAAAAGAAAGTCATCCACCTTTCCCAAAAGAAACTTCAGCAAAGGTGACAACTCTTCCAACAACATCACATGCTATGAATGTGGAAAGGCTGGCCACATAAAGGTTGACTGTCCAAAGCTACAAAAGAAGGACAAAACTGAAAAGTTTGACTCAAAGGACAAGAAGTGGAGAAAGCCAAGAAAAGCCTATATTGCTTGGGATGATAATGATGTAGATTCCACTGATGAATCTGAATCTGAGGAGGCAAACTTGTACTTGATGGCCAGCAATGACAGTGATTCAGAAAGTGAGGTAAATTCTGATTCTCAACCTCATTTTGAGGAATTGCAAGATGCATTTGATGAGTTGCATGCTGAATATCTTAAGATTGCAAAACAACTTATCTCTTCTAGAAAAATAATTGCTAAACAATGTGATGAATATGCATGCTTGAAAATGAAAGAAAGAGAACTAGATGCTAGGATTAAAGTCTTGATTGCATCTAGCTCTAACTGTTCTAAGTGCTGCTCACTGTCCAAAGAAGTTAAAAAACTGAAAAATGACTTAGCAAAATTCACAAATGGTAGAGATAACTTAGAAGCATTGTTAGGACAGAAAAAGTGTGTTTATGATATGGCTGGAATAGGCTATGAACCTGAGATACATGAGAAATCTTTTAAAAAGTTTGTTGCTGCACCTAAGACATCAAAAACACCATTTGTTAGATGCTATTTTTGTGCTAGGAAAGGTCATACTGCTACAACATGCCATTACAGAATTTCTGCATATAACAAGTCTAAGTATGTGTGGGTTCCAAAAGGAACTTTTGATGGAACTAACCCAAAAGGACCCAAACAGTTTTGGGTACCTAAGACACAAACATGAATTCTGTTTTGTAGGTGTGTTGGAAGGCCAAGAATGTGAAATGGTACCTTGATAGTGGCTGTTCCAAACACATGACAAGAGACAAAAGCAAATTCATCACACTCACTCCAAAATCAAGTGGAAGTGTTACCTATGGAGACAACAATAAAGGAAGGATACTTGGCATTGGCAACATTGGAAGTGACTCAACAACAATCATTGAGGATGTACTTTATGTTGAGGGACTGAAACACAACCTTCTAAGTATAAGTCAACTATGTGACAAAGGCTTTAAGGTAAAATTCAATTCCAATAGCTGCTTGATAGAAAATCAGAATGATGCAAATCTGAAATTGATTGGAAATAGGATAGATGACATCTATATGCTTGATTTAGACAATATCTCTTCAAACACTGCATGCTGTCTTATTTCAAAAGAAGAAGAGAATTGGCTTTGGCATAGAAGAATTGCACATATTCACATGAACCACTTGAATAAACTGATTTCTAAAGATCTTGTAATTGGTTTGCCTAAACTGAAATTTGTGAAAGATGGATTATGTGATGCATGCCAAAAGGGAAAGCAAGTTAAGGTCTCTTTTAAACCTAAGAACATTGTTTCAACAAATAGACCTTTGCAACTTTTGCACATGGACTTATTTGGTCCATCTAGAACCAAAAGCTTTGGTGGAAACTTGTATGCCTTAGTAATAGTAGATGATTACTCTAGATACACATGGACATACTTTCTATCTCATAAGAGTAATGCATTTGCTGCATTTAAAAGAATGGCTAAAATTGTGCAAAATGAAAAAGACATGAAAATTGTCTCTATAAGAAGTGATCATGGGGGAGAGTTTCAAAATGAAGTGTTTGAAAACTTTTGTGATGAGCATGGCATTCAACATAATTTTTCAGCTCCTAGAACTCCACAACAAAATGGAGTAGTGGAAAGAAAGAATAGATCATTAGAGGAGATTGCTAGAACTATGTTGAATGACTCTAGCCTACCAAAACAATTTTGGGCAGATGCTGTGAACACAGCCTGCTATATGTTAAATAGAGTTTTGATAAGGCCTATTTTAAAGAAAACCCCTTATGAACTTTATAGAGGAAGAAAACCAAACATTGCACATCTTCATGTCTTTGGTTGTAAGTGCTTTGTACTTAATAATGGAAAGGATAACCTTGGAAAGTTTGATGCAAAGGCTGATGAAGGAATTTTCCTAGGCTACTCTCTAACTAGTAAAGCATTTAGAATCTATAATAAGAGAACTGAAACCATTGAGGAATCTGTGCATGTTACATTTGATGAGTCTAACCCCAAAAGGTTGGGAAAGGATGTTGTTATTGATGATCTTGCAGATTCAATTGAGAAAACTGTCTTGGAAGAGCAAGAAGGCAATGAAGGAAATGAAAGCTCCAGAGAGATGCTGCAGCAGGAGCAAACAGAACAACAGTCTGACTTACCAAAGGAATGGAGAACTGTCAGAAATCATCCAATTGATAACATCATTGGTGAAATTACAAAGGGGGTAACTACTAGACAATCTCTTAGAAATGCATGTAATCATATGGCATTCGTGTCTCAAGTAGAACCTAAGAATATAGATGATGCTATAACTGATGAACATTGGATGATGGCTATGCATGATGAATTAAACCAGTTTGAGAGAAATCAAGTATGGAACCTAGTGCCTAAACCCAAGAATAGTCAAGTAATAGGTACAAAATGGGTTTTTAGGAATAAACTAGATGAAAATGGCATAATTGTGAGAAACAAAGCTAGGTTGGTAGCCAAAGGGTATAATCAAGAGGAAGGCATAGATTATGATGAAACTTATGCACCAGTAGCAAGATTAGGAGCTATAAGAATGCTACTTGCTTATGCTTGCATAATGGGATTTAAATTGTATCAAATGGATGTAAAGAGTGCTTTCTTAAATGGAGTTATTCAAGAAGAGGTATATGTTAGTCAACCACCTGGTTTTGAGAATAATGAATTGCCTAACCATGTTTATAAATTGTCTAAAGCTTTGTATGGCTTAAAACAAGCTCCTAGAGCTTGGTATGAAAGGTTAAGTAATTTTCTCATTGAAAAAGGTTTCAAAAGAGGTAAAGTTGACACAACTTTGTTCACTAAGAAAAAGGCACACAACATTTTACTTGTACAAATTTATGTGGATGACATCATTTTTGGTGCTACTAATGAGCATTTGTGCAATGAGTTTGCAAGTCTTATGCAGAATGAGTTTGAGATATCAATGATGGGTGAACTGAACTTTTTCCTTGGACTCCAAATAAAGCAAACAGAAAATGGAATCTTCATTAGCCAAACCAAATATTGCAAAGAGTTGATCAAGAAGTTTGGCATGGAAAATGCTAAAGAGATGACAACTCCAATGAGTACTGCTTGTTATCTGGACAAGGATGAACAAGGTAAACCTGTTGATATTTCAAAATACAGAGGTATGATAGGCTCATTACTTTATCTTACTGCTAGTAGGCCAGATATCATGTTGAGTATATGCATGTGTGCTAGGTATCAAGCAAATCCTAAAGAATCACACCTAACAGCAGTTAAGAGGATAATTAAATATCTGTTAGGAACAAAAGACATGGGATTATGGTATCCTAAGGGAGCTACATGTACTTTAATTGGTTACTCAGACTCTGATTTTGCTGGTTGCAAACTAGATAGAAAGAGTACAAGTGGAACATGCCATTTACTAGGGAATTCATTAGTATCATGGTTTAGTAAAAAGCAATCTAGTGTGGCTCTATCCACTGCTGAGGCTGAATATGTAGCAGCTGGTAGCTGTTGTGCACAGGTCTTATGGATGAAACAACAATTAGTTGATTATGGTGTGCAACTAGACCAAGTTCCCATTAAGTGTGATAACACAAGTGCAATTAACCTAACTAAGAATTCCATAATGCACTCTTGAACCAAACACATAGAAATCATACATCATTTCATTACAGATCATGTTCAAAGTGGAGAAATTGTGATTGAATATGTTGATACAACAAAGCAACTTGCTGATATTTTTACTAAGCCTTTGAACAAGGAAAGCTTCTTGTTCATTAGAAGAGAATTAGGCATAATTGACCAATCCTATATCTGATCTCTGTTGAAAGTGTTTGTATGTTTAAATCTCTGTGTAAATATGCCTTGTGATTGTATGATTTGTATCTGGAATGATCTATCTGTGTATGGTTAGAAGAGAGTTTTAGCTAAAATTAGATTGATCAGGTACATCTATGTACTTAACCCATGTACGTGTATAAAAACTGGAAATTTGTTTTATACATGGGTGTGATCAATAGCTGTATAGAGGATCAGGAATGAATCCCCTGTGTTTTGGTCTGATACATCCCTGTGATACACAGATGTATTAAAAACACTGAAACACAATTCCTGAATGTCATAAGTATACTGAGGTGTACTACAGGCATGTTTGCTAAATTTGAGAAAGTCAGAATGCAAATCTTAAATATTTGGGTGTATCACACCCCTGTACGCAAACGTTATAAAGCCTGGTATTTGAATTCCATTTTATTTCAAAATTTCAAATCCTCTCAAAGCCACTATCCCTTCACCTAATTCGTAACCCTAGCAGAGCTAAACCTCAGACATTTCTTTTCCCCTTTCTGAAACCCTAACATGGCAAGAACCAAGAATACTGGTCCTTCACCCTCAAAAGCTGCTGAAAAGAAGAGAAAAGAAATGGAGATGTGGAAATCAGCTGAGAAGAAGAAGGGAGCAGAAACCTCTAAGACCCCTGAGAAGAAGAGAAAAGGGATGGAAACCCCAAAGAAGGCTGAAAAGAAGAAAAAGGAAGTAGGGACTTCCAAAGCTGCAAAGAAGAGCAAAGGAAAGGAAGTTGAGTCTCACGTTGAGACAGAAGTTGCAGAGAATGGGGCTCCTACATCTTTCATGGAAAATGATGTTCTTCTCCAAAGGTATTCCCTCACTGATAATCAGAAAGAGTTCTTTAGACAAAATTTCAAAGATAGAGGAATCCTAGAACCTTGGATAATGGACTTTAAGTATTTTGATGATAATGCTTTCAATTTCACTGAGATATTAATCTGTCAAAAGGTCAAGGAGTTTCTAGAAACTCAAGTTGATTACTATCCATTTCTGGTTAAGATCTTTTACTCAAATTTTGAGATGAATGCTTATGGAATTAGCTCTGAAGTTAAAGGAATAAAGATCAAAATGTCATTCGAGGAATTTAGCAACCTTGCAAATTTACCTTTTTATGGACCTAGTATTGCTGGAAATGGTCCACAAGCTGAATGGTATGATGATTATGATAGGGAAATGGCTAGAGTAGACTTAGTTCTCTCTGATGAACCTGAAGGTAGAGTTACCTACACTAGTGTGATGAGTGTAGAGGATAGGCTTCTGCATTATGTGGTCTGCAGAATTCTGATTCTAAGAGGAGGAAATCATTCCCTACTGCAGAATTATGATTTAATGCTAATGTGGGCAATGCTGAATGAAAAACAAATAAGTTGGGGATATTGTGTTGCTGCTCACATGCTAGAATGCAGGAAAAGCAAGATAATGCTTGCATACCCTGCACTGGTCTGCAAAATCCTAGCCCACTTTAATGTTTCTTTTGATGGAGAAGAAAAGAAAATTGGAAGAAAAGGAACTCACAAGTTTGGTGAAGAAATTGTGAGCAAGATGAGACTGAAAAGGGAAGATGGAAGATGGATAAGGAAAACTGGAAACAAGGCAGCAACTACATCTGAACCATCTGATGCACAAGGAAGTGCTGCATCTGAATTTGCTCAACAAATACTGGTTATGCTGAGAAACATGGATGGCAGACAAATCAAGAGACACACAGTGCAACTGAATGCATTGACAAGTCTGAACACGAGGATGACTAAACTGGAAAAGAGTGTTGATCAGATCAAAGAAGCATTAGGAATTGAATTTCCTAACCCTGCACCTCCAGCACCTGAACCAGAAAATTTCAACATTGCTGAACTGGCAAGAGCTACTGTGGAAGAAGCTGAGCAACAAAATGAAGACACCTCTGCTGAACCATCACTTCAAGGCCAAGGAGACAATTAGTTCTAGGAGTTCTTAGGACTTAGAACTTATTTTGATTTGTTTTTGAAAGGCTAAATGCCTTGGTCTGTAATGATTTATTGGATTCTGTTCTTAATTCTCCTGCACTATCCCTCTATTGTGAACCTGTTTTGTTTAAAATGCTATGCTATGGTTGAATTTCTTTTCTATTGATTTGAATGGTTATTTCTTTACCTTTTTTATAATGCCAAAAGGGGGAGAAAAATATAGAGAGAGGAAACAAATTAATGCATATGTTGAGGGGGAGCTTATACGATTCAGGGGGAGTTATCATATATAAAAATATTCTGATATGCTTTGATACCATTTGTATTTGAATGTTTTGATACCATGATTTATGAATTGACAAAAACACTTAGCTTCTGCTATACTTACACTCTGATTTAAGAATTTGTTAAAAGGTTTATCATAATAAAAAAGGGGGAGTTTGTAAGACTCAATGACATAGAGATTTTGATATATGACAAATATACAATTTAATGTGTGTGCAAGTGTTTTAGTATCAAATTGCAAAGACAGGTATCAAGCTGTAAAGTATCAAGTTCTGTAAGAAATTAAAAGGAGAATATCCAAAGAAGAACTTGAAGAGCTCAAGGAGCAACAAGCAAGGACAAACATCAAGGAGTCATCAAGACAAGAGCTTAAAGGAGATTTAGATTTAAGTCTTCGATGATTTGTAAGAGAAGAAATCTCTTATTCACAAATAGCTCATCTGAAATGATGCATGAAGAAAATCATTTTACATAACCTGCATTAAAAAGGAATAAGTTTTAATGAAAATGATTTTTGGAAGTTAAGTAAATTCTCTGTCAGTACAGCCATGTATTAAATGGATTTATACCATTTCCTGTAACTGACAAGTGAATATAAAGTTCTTAATATTCAGTACATAGATGTACTACACCTATGAATAACATGAAATCAGATCAGTTATAAAATGGTTTAACTGAATACAGGCCTGTACATATGCTATGTACTCGTGTATTCAAGTTTCTGGAAAAATCTGATGTTCATTAATACATAGATGTACTGAATGGGTGTACTGATGGTACTGATGGATTAACCAAGATCAAGTTTTTAAAGAACTCGTACAGCCATGTATTACACAGGTGTACAGAAACTTTCAGTATTTAAAATGGTTAATACATCCCTGTACTCAACCCCTGTCCAAGAACTTGAATCAGTTTAGCTGATTCTGATATCAGACCCAAATCTGTTTGGACTGATCCCAAATGGTTACAACTTGTTTTCTATATAAAGTGGGATCAATAGAATACTGAATATCATAACAGAAACACACGAAATCAATTTGAGAGTTCAATTGTGAAAATCATTCATCATCTTTCTTGAGCTTATTGTGAAAAGAGTGATTTCATCTTGTTAGAGCTTCAATTTGTGTATTCAACTTTTCAGAGTTTAGAAATCAATTTTTCTGTTCTATTACATTGTAAGAGAGAGGGAGTCTCTCTGTGTGATTAGGGTGAGGAATCCTAAGGAAGAACATTGAGGCTTTTTCACAAGAGGTGTGGTATCCTAGAAGTGAAAGAAGTACTCGGTGGTGTAAAGGTTTTTCAAGCTACCTGGCTAAAGCTTGCTGTGTTAGTGTGTGAAATCCCACATGTGGAGTGGGGACTGGATGTAGGTCACAGTGGTGGTGACTGAACCAGGATAAATCTGGTTGTGTGGTATTCCTAAACTCAAAGCTCTTTAATTTCTGTATTGCGCATAAAACTGAGTTCTTGATATACATTGTACATACTGTTTCTGTTATAATCTGAAATCACTGATTGAACATTGTGCAAACTGCAATCTAATTTGTGTTGTTCAAATCTAATCTTAAAGACTCACTCTCTGAACTGTATTGCATATAACTGTTCTTGAATTGCAAGGCTTAAAACTCAATCATATACAATCTAATCTTGTTTCTTAAAGATTGAATTGTATGCTATAAAACCTGGTTGTTAAAGTTGAGAACTTGATCTGTTTAATTTGAATTGAAACCAGAAGTATTATTGCAATCAATCTTGAGTTATTAATTGTTCAAAACTGAGTTGATTAAAACTGAAACTGAAACTGATATATTGTAACTTCAGTTGCTGACTGATTAAGGCCTGTACCTAATACCTGTATTATCTGTTCTTGAATCTTAAAAAGCCCTTTCTTAATCTGTTAAAGATCCTGAGGCAAATCTGTTTTGAAAAGTAAGTTTTTGAAAAGGAAGAATTTTTGAAAACTCAATTCACCCCCCCTCTTGAGTCTTTGAAGCCAAAACAACAATTGGCATCAGAGCTAAACTCTGAAGTTTGGCTTAACAGCTTTAAGAGTATGGCTTCCAATGACTGCTTAAATGAAGGGGCTTCCCTTGCACGCCCTCCTGCCTTCAATGGATCTGAGTACATCTATTGGAAGGAAAGAATGGTAATCTTTCTTGAGGCAGCTGGTGTAGACATATGGGATGCAGTAGAAAATGGACCATTTGTCCCCTCTACTGTGGATGCTAATGGTGCTCCAAGTAATAAGCCTAAAGTTGAATGGAATGAAGATGATAAGAAAAGAATTCAATATAATGCACGTGCTAAGAACATTATAACATCTGCTTTGAGCCGTGATGAGTTTTTCAGGGTTTCAAATTGCAAGACAGTAAAGGAGATGTGGGACACATTGCAAGTAACACATGAAGGAACCACTGATGTCAAAAGAGCAAGAATGAACACTCTCACACATGAGTATGAGCTGTTCAGAATGAAGCAAGGAGAACCAATGAGTGAAATGCAAAAGAGATTCACACATATTGTCAATCAACTTGCTGGTCTTGGTAAAGCTATATCAAATGAGGATCAAATCAACAAAGTAATGAGATGCCTAAGTAGAGAATGGCAGCCTAAAGTCACTGCAATTTCAGAATCAAGAGATCTTTCTTCAATGACAATTGCAACACTGTTTGGCAAGCTGCAAGAACATGAACTAGAGCTGAACAGATTGAATGAAAGTGAAGAAACTGACAAAAAGAAGAAAGGATTGGCTCTCAAGTCACAAGCTAAAGAGATACAAGACAGTGATGATGAGCAATCAGATCATGATGCAGAATCTGAAGAAGAAATGGGGATGCTGGTCAGAAAGTTTAAGAAGTTCCTAAAGAAGAAAGGCAACTTCAAAAGAAAGTCATCCACCTTTCCCAAAAGAAACTTCAGCAAAGGTGACAACTCTTCCAACAACATCACATGCTATGAATGTGGAAAGGCTGGCCACATAAAGGTTGACTGTCCAAAGCTACAAAAGAAGGACAAAACTGAAAAGTTTGACTCAAAGGACAAGAAGTGGAGAAAGCCAAGAAAGGCCTATATTGCTTGGGATGATAATGATGTAGATTCCACTGATGAATCTGAATCTGAGGAGGCAAACTTGTGCTTGATGGCCAGCAATGACAGTGATTCAGAAAGTGAGGTAAATTCTGATTCTCAACCTACTTTTGAGGAATTGCAAGATGCATTTGATGAGTTGCATGCTGAATATCTTAAGATTGCAAAACAACTTATCTCTTCTAGAAAAATAATTGCTAAACAATGTGATGAATATGCATGCTTGAAAATGAAAGAAAGAGAACTAGATGCATGCTCACTGTTAAGCATGGTCGTGCTCAACTTAAATTCAGAAACACGCTCCTGACTTTAAGCACGGGCGTGATGGTTAATGAGCACGGGCGTGCTCATGTACCAGAAAGGGACTTTTAGCCAAAAATCACACTAAGCTCTCAACCGATAAATCCAACTTAATAAAACCAGCTTAAATAAAATTAATTCCGAAAAACGGAGTGTTACATCAAGTGTTCCTCATGTTCCTCCTTGGTCTTGGAGTACACTAAGATGTTATCTATGAAAACCACCACAAACTTATCCAAGTAAAGTGAAAGGTCTTGTTCATGTAGTCCATGAACACAACAGGAGCATTGGTCACACCAAAGGGCATAACCAAGTACTCATAGTGACCATAACCCGTCCTAAATGCTGTCTTCGGGATGTCCTCAAACTTAGCCCAATCTGATGGTACCCTGACGTCAAATCTATCCTAGAGAAAACACACGCTCCTATCAGCTGATTCATAAGGTCATCAATCCTAGGGAGGGGATACTGATGCTTAATGGTCACCTTATTGAGCTGTCAATAGTCGATACACAAGCTCATACTGTCATCCTTCTTCACCAACAACACTGGCACTCCCCATGGGGATACGCTAGGCCTAATAAACTGCTTCTGGATCAGATCCTCTATTTGTTTCTTCAACTCAGCTAGCTCAAGAGGAGATATTCTATAGGGGGCTATGGATATTGGCCCGATGCCAGGTAATAAATCTATGGTGAACTTAACATTCTTCTCAGGGGGCAAGTTATAAACATCCCCCTGAAACACTTCAGGAAATTCCAGCACAACAGGCACACTTCCAACATCAGGAGGGCTCTCTACTTCCAGGGAAGATAACATCATGTACACTTGGGCTTCTTCTTTCATCGAAGCCTTAACATGGTTGGCAGAGAGAAATCTAGGATCCTTAGACTCCACAGGAGTGCCAAAAACTAAGGCCTTATCAAAGTAATTCAAAAGGACGTGGTTGGAAGATAACCAGTCCATGCTAAGAATGATGTCAAGCTATTTTAAAGGTAAGAATACAAGATCAACAGTAAAGGCTCTACCATCAATGGTAATATGGCAGTTCTTCCATGCATGTAAAGTGAGAACAGGCTTCTTTGTAGGTGTGGAAATAATCAAGTCATACTCAAGAAAGGTAACCGGCAAATTTAGACTCTTGACCCTATCATGTGATATAAACGAGTGTATAGCACCTGAATCATACAAGACAGTTAAAGAAGTTCCATCAATTAAGCACATACTTGGATCAAGTCATCAAAGTCGGAGGCCTCAGCTCCATTAAAAGTAATGACTCTCCCAGTGGTCTTCAGTCGATTAGCCTTAGACTGCTGACTCTTACTAGCACTTGGAGGCTCTGACTTCGCTCCTCCACACTCCCGACTAATGTGGCCAAGCTTGCCACACCTAAAGCAGATGACGTCTGATTCCTTGCACTGGGCAGTGAAGTGATCAAGTGCGCCGCACTTGCTGCACTTCACGGGCCTAGGGGCATTAGAGTTCCCACCCCTGGACCTATCATAAGAAAACTGTGGCTTCCAACCACTCTGTTTAAAATCCCGACCAGCTGGAGCGTAACGCTGCTTGCTCTTATCCTTCTACTCGGTCTTCCTGCTGCCCTGGCTATCTAAACCCTTGAAACTGGCCATTCTGGACTCGTAGGCATCCTCAAAGATTCTACACTTGTTCACCAAGGTTGGGAAGACTCTGATCTCCTGGTAGCTGATTGCCTGCTTGATTTCTAGGAGAAGTCCATCCTCAAACTTTACACAATTGGAACGATCCTCAGTCGCACACTGATATGGTGTGTAATACCTAGCCAACTCCTCGAACTTTGCCACATACTCTCCTACTAACATATTCCCCTGCTTCAGTGCCAAGAACTCCATTTCTTTCTTGTCACGAATATCTGCACGAAAATATTTCTCCAAGATCTTTTCTCTGAAAATAGCCCACGTGACCGCCGTGCCCTCAACCACCATCCTCTGATGGCAGTTTTCCCACCAATGCTTAGCCTCCTCTGTGAGCATAAAAGTGGCAAAAATAACTCACTGCTGATCATTGCAATCCATAGCTCGGAAAATCTTCTCTATCTGCCTCATCCACAACAGAGCACCTTCGGGGTCGTAAGCTCCTCTTAAAGATGGCGGATTATTCTGTTGGAACTTGTCGAGACCCTGAAACTCAGTCGGTCCTCCGTTGTTGTTGTTCTGAACTTGCCAATGCGTCAGCGATAGTCTAATCGTTTCTGCCTCTTCCTGCCATGAGTTCATGTAATGTCCAAAACAGCCATTAAAAATACAGAGAACTTAAGTAGGAAAAATCTACGGGCTTCCAACTTTAAGCATCATTGTTCATAAGAAGTATAGACAATTCAAACAAGAGCACACAACAGACTCACAACAAACTCATACCACGGCCTGATAGGATAGACCGGCTCTGATACCACTAAATGTGACACCCTCTACCCCGCATGTTATATAATGCATTTAAATAAGAGATATTAAAATTAAAACATGCATATTCATTTAATTAAAATGAAAAGTTCCATGGGCAAAAAAGTCTCACATGAACTAGTTCACAACGAGGAAAGGAAACATGGTTTTAAAAAGAAATATAACATAAGGAAGAAACATAACCCAACCCCGATGTTACATACAGAGCTGGTATACCAAATCCAGATACAATCACGGAATACAACTGAAACTGAAACAAACTAAACAACTAAAACAACTAAACATCCTAGCTAGAGTCGCGGCTCCCTAGAGTCACTCCTCACCTGGCTGCTCACCGTAACGCCTAGTTTTAATTAAAACCGATTAACTTAATAAAATGAGGATTTTTAGAATTATTTTCGAAATAACCTCTTTAAAAATTGAATCTTTGCATTGCGTCAAAAAAATATCACCTGATAAACATTTGATGAATTTAAAACTTCCTCAATTAAATACTTGCTTATTGATCTTACACCAACTACCAGGAGAGGAGAAAGAAATAAAATTCAATTCATATACAAGAAACTTAAAATAGTTAAGTGCAATAGTCCTAAATAAATTTTACATAAGTATGTGAAATAATTAAATACTTTAAGTTTTCGAAAACTAAGTGAACTAGTGAATTTTCTCAAAATTGCCATTTTTAAATATAATAACATTCTCAAAATACTTTAGATACAAACAACTCTAGACATATAATAACAACATATTATACACAACATCGAGGCTTTGACAACTTCATACTTCTCTTATGTCACTTTCTCCACATCTTTCAGTAGTTCCAAGTCTCTTCTCTTTTACACTCTTCGGATGACACTATCATTGCCAACAAGTAACGGAGAAGAAAAGAAATATGAATAGAGGAGGTAAGATTCTACAATAGTCTAGCAATGTAGATATGGGCATGCAGGTAAACAAACAAGCATTCAAGTGGGATATATATATATATATATATATATATATATATATATATATATATAGGTGTGTATCAAAGGATACATTTATAAAATCCGTATAATACGTATGTAGTTTCAAAAAAAGGTCGAGACTCGAATGCATGCCTAGGACTAGACCTAACTCTACTCCATGGAGACTATTGTTGGCATAGTGATATGTCAGGATAGCATTCAGGTAATATGTATAAACAACTCGGTGCACAAGTCCCAAATGGAGTACGCTAACAGCCATCTCCGTGGTCCTTTCACACGAGAGTACTTAACATTTGAATAGTATTTAGTTCAGTGGAGTTTCAAGATAGCCCTGCTGTCCAGGTCGCCATCGGCACCGTGCAGCTGTTCACTAAACCATTGGCAGGATCCATGCCTGACTATCCCCAAGGTCTCTGTGGCCCCCACACAGTCCCCTAATATCCTATGAATAGGTGTCTATGCTTCCAGAATGACAACGACTATGATTAGGTTGGAATGTCGTCCTAAGTCAAACAAGGCAGGAACTAAAAGTTCCAGGTATCAATTTACAAAGAATTATTATTAAGAATTGGGCGCGAATAGACCATTAACCAAAATCATTCCTCCCGACTCAAAATTCATTTGACACTTCAAAATCATTTGAGCATACTTAAGCTAAAATTAAGTATATAATAAAATTTAAGAATAACAGTTGATAGTTAAGATCAACAACAAATCCAAGAATAAAATCATCAAAAGACAAGATTTTGAAAGTCTTTAACTTCACAATATTTGGTCTATTCACTTCATTCTTAAATAACGTATGTCATAACAACTTCGAGCCCAAAACAATAAAATATAAATAAGGATAAACCTTAAGATTGAATTAACAAATTCAATGAATAAGAAATTGATATCAACTAATAATAACATTCCAACCCCTCCCAAATCTAAGTTCGGAAACAAATGCAATTCACACAAGTCCCTGAGCGACTTAACGATTACACTGATAGGCTTACGCTTAGAGCCTAATTATAACGAAATCGAATTGACGCTCAACGCCCAAAAATCAAGAGTAAGGAAGGTTCTCGAATTCGAACCTTACCCAAAAATTCGCAAGGGAAACCACGTCATAAAAATAAGATAATTACTTGCTAAAATAATATAGCACATGGAGGTGTGACCTCCATTTAAATATGCCATCGGCAAACAATTAATATAAAATAACTTTAAATCGAACATCATAGTCTAACTAGCACCAAAATATTTTCTTCCATCATCATCTATTGTCTCAACTAAACTCCTATGTATCCTCTATTCCCACGTATCATCCCTATTCCCTATTTCCTTTACCATTCATCCTATCTTGTACTTTCAACATTTGGTCTCATTGGAGATTCCTATCCAATGCCTTTTTTTTTTTTGAAAAGCAAAAGAATTAAAATTAAAAGGGTACAAGGGGTACCCGATCCCATATACAAAACCCCAACAATAAAACAAGATGAAACACTAGCAAACACAAGTCAAAAGCTAGCACAAAACCGACCCAACAATGTTGCAAAATAAGCCTCCTATCCAATGCCTTAACCTCACTTTTATCATCCTTCATGACTAGCATAAATTATATACAATTATATTATTCATGTTCCTTGGAATCTATTGCCATAAAACATCATCCTAACTCTACATATAATCCACTAAGAATCCTTCCCCTCACCTATGGCACCTCAATGTGCATATATCCAACCATGTATAATTTCATCCTTTTAATTCACCAATTTCATAATTTACTACAACTAATTCCAAAATGTTGTATACCATACATCATTCATCTTGACCCTTACTACCAACTTCATCAATTTAATTTGTAAAATAACTTCCTTATCCTACTCCTTTAATAACATAACTCATTGAAGACCAACCGCATCAAACCTTATGCTTAGCTATTAAGTACCTTAATCATAATCATAACTTACCCAAGCAACATATTCTTCTTTCTTACACTATTGACCAAATCCAATACAGAGTATCAACAGTCTTTCACTTAACGTTAGGCAAAGTGCTATTTACATAGCCATACCATGCAATCAGACAATTATCACACAATTATGATCAAGCAGTTTAAAATAACAATCTCCATACAATTAATTTCATGCAATTTCATAAGCATATACCCAAAGACCTGCATTAATCCCACACTACACCTAGAGTATTATCTTCCCCCACCTGGTATTGACGTTCCGGTTTCCTCTGGCGCTTCATAGCAACGCGCAGGCAACTCCTATCAACTCCCGAAAATATAAATCTTGCTCCTTCAAGCATGACAATCAAATCCACATAGATAAAAATTGTCCATCAACACAACCAAAAACAACATGACCAAAATCAGTACAATAATCACCAAATTTTAATATACTAATTTTTGTTTTTAAAATAAAACAAATTCTTTTATTGAATAAGAACTTCGGGTTCAAGCAGTTTGAAAGATATGCACACTAAATGGTGACGAAAGGGTGAAATCAACTCACCATGGAAAAAGGAAGAGAATGGTGGTGGTGGTAGCTTCGGCGGAGCTCCGGCGTGGCAGCGCCGGTTCATGGCAGTATGGTGGTCCGAAAATGAATGTTCTCCGATCTTAAAATTCCTTGAGGGGTTTTGTAGAGGAGGATGAGAGGAACAAAGTTATGGTGTTTGTTTGGTGTTAGGTTACCGGAAAGTGGCCGGAAAACATCCTAACAGTGGCGGTGGTGGCGTAGCAACGGTGGCCAAATGAAAAACAAAATAGTGGAGAAGAAAGAGCATGTTGAGGGGAGTTCGGATCTACACTTCGTTTTGTCAACGGTGGCCAAAGAGTGGCCAAAAATGAAGAGAGAAGGTGGAGTGTGGTGGAGAGAGAAGAGAGAAAAGAAGGGAAGGGGTTCTAAAGTGAAAAAAATAAGGAGGAAGAAAGAGAAATAAAGAAAAAGAAGAATGAAGGAAGGAAGGAAGAGAAAGAAAGAAAGAAAGAAAGAAAGAAAGAAAGAAAGAAAGAAAAGGAAGGGCTAAAGAATGCGAAACGTGGTGCTCTGATGCACCATGTAAAAAAATAATTGTTTTTCTTTAGTTTGAGTGTAAGTGAAATTTTGAGTGATTAAAATTGAGTCTAGAAAAATAACAGATTTTTGGCTTTTGGATCCGAAAACAATGAGGGAAAAATATATAACTTCAAAATTCATATTAGTGTAAAAATTGATGGTTGAATTGATCAACCAAGAAAATCAATGATCCAAAATTAATCTCCGATTGACTCTAAACTATTTTATTTTCAAATCTAAAATTAAATAGAGTAATATTTAAAAATAAATTTCTTTTCAATCATACTATTTAAAATATTTTTCTAAACAGATAATAATAGTGACAATAGGATAATATTATTGTCTAACAAGTGTGCATACACTGCAATAACGCAGTGTCAACGCACCAAATAAAAATAGTTTAGTAAGGAAATAAAATCAAATAATTGAAAACGCATAAATATAAATATATTTGACCAATTAATATATATCTCGTTATCAAATAAACACATATATATAATTTTCGAGATGTTATAACACTACTCCTCTTACAAAAATTTCGTCCTCGAAATTGGATATATCTCAAAAGAGATATAGATACTACCCCTACGTTTTCACATGGATATTCCACGTAGCAACTCCAACGACGATGATCTTAGAAACTTTGACTGAAGCAATCGGCTTCCCTTGAAGTTCTTTCACCGTTTGGTCTCTTATCGTAACAGGGAAAGTCTCATAAAACTAGTCTCCTTCTAACTGTACTAGGTTACGATTGATAACCATGAAAGATCACAATAGCATTTCCACAACTAGGAAAAATGGAGCATCATGGACATTTGAAAAGGAAGAGGATGAACTTAGTCAATAAGTGGTAAGCCTTATTGATGGAACGATATGACAAGGCATTAGAGATTGGGAAAGGAAACTTGTAGGCTTTACTTTCACAAGAAGGTATCAAGAAGAATGTGCTAAACAGAAAGGTAAAGGAATATCCTTTATGCAAAAAGAGTCTTCAATAGTTTCCTGACTGTAAAAATGTCGTCACACTTTTTACAAACATGACGCTACTATATTTAAAGGCATCTCGTTGAGCACGGGAGTGCTCAACTTAGCACCTACGAGGCACGGTCTGCCTTTGAATACGGTCGTGCTCGCTATTGATCACGGTCGTGCTTGTGACTCAGACAGTCACAAGACACAAGCCTCAGCATGGACGTGCTGAACATGAGCAAGGTGATGCTCATGTACCAGAAAGGGATTTTAAGCCTATAAATCTCACTTAGCCCCTTAACGACAACTCTAAGCTAAGTCCTAAGGCTTAAAGAAACAAACAAGCATACATAAAAGCACTTAACAAAAAACAGGGTATTACACCTTCTACCCATATGACAGCTTTCCAAGCTATCTTGAAAGCCCACAAGAGGTCCTTCTACTCTTGCACAGCACCAAGAGTCCCTTCTACTCTTGAATCAGCCAACGAGAGAACCTTCTCCCTAATCACGACTTTTACAAACAAAAAGAATGAATACAGATTCTGAAAAATCAGATTTACTAGTTGAAGTCCTATTGAAAATTCTCATATTTTCTCAATGCTAAGCTCTCTCAAATTTTCAGTGAATGATTTCATATTCTGAGTTCTATATTATTGAAAAAGTGTTTACTTGTGTTCTTATATAGTTATAAATCAAAATAGATCCGTTGGACAAACTTTACAAGTTAGTTGAGATCAATTCAGAATTGATTTGAAAATCTTGTTATCAGTCAATCGATTAGTACACAGATGTATTAACAAAATTTCTCTTTTAGAACATGTGTACATCGATTGTTGCTCTTGTGTACATAGTAAATTCTCATGTTCTTGATCTAAAGAATTACATACATTAATACATCGACGTATTTCTTGAAAACACTTATATTTGCAACCCAGAACCACATACATCGATTATCTAATCGATTATGTAACTATCTCAAAAAATCCTTGGTTCTGTCTTTACTTATACGCAGATGTAATAATTGATGTATATTATCCAAAATATTTTTTGATCAAGTAACTCAAGTGTCAATCGATGTATACATAGATGTATAACACTTATATGTAGATGTACACACAGGTTTTCATTAAAAGTTAGTTAATTAACTGAAAGTACATAGATGTACACATAGATGTACTAATCCATTAATTAACTTTTTTTATTCTAAGTTCATTTTAAAACTTCTTTACTTTTGAAAATCATTTTCCTTATTCTTTTGAGAGCTTAACTAAGAGTTAGTTTAAGAACATTCATTACACAACCATCTAAGGATCTTCTTCCATTTGTTTTGCTCATGATGTTCTTTCTTCAAGTCTATCTTCATGATCCTCACTTTAAGTTCCATTGCATCCACTTTCCCTGCTCTAAAATCTTATTGAAAGACTCAAGCTTTGCAAGTAGTTAGTGAATCATTTTAAACATCAAATCATTCAGAGTTTAGTCATTAATCAAAACACTTAGAGTCATTTATCCACAGGTGACATACTTAGGGTACCTCAGGGTTGGGGTTGTAGGCATTAGCATAAAATTCCTTGACAAATTTAATGTCAACTCGTCGAGGAAAAGAAGCAGAATGACCCTAACCCCCTATTAATCTCCTCTGTAATGTGAGAGTACTGGTATCCCTAAAAGAACCACTGTCCTCTCCAGTACTTGCTCCCTCCCCTTGATCCGCTTATAGAGATCTTCATGAGCAGGAGAGCGGAATCTCAGAGAGGCAGTAGTACTGCGGGAGGGTGAACCAGGATCCTCATGGAACTCCGGTCCCAGAACACTTTTGCGCAATACGCGCTTAACCTTCTGTTTTTTCAACTAGTTGTTTTGGAGGAGCCATACCTGAAAATTAGAAAAGTCTCGGTACTACAATATATATATCAGCATCAATCAAAAATTCAGAACTTATAAATTCGTCCTAAATTACCGACAATTATAATCCAGACAGTCCAATGCTTGGCAACTCATAATTTCATTTCCAAACCAAACAGAAATTCATAATATTATAGAACACAGAAGCTCGTTCTAACGAAAAAATTCGTAAAATTTCCCATTGCCCCCTATCATGCATCATCTCTAACAATTTCCCAACCACAAACTTATGCACTAACAATATCAGTTCAGAGCATTCACATACATATCATCATTACACTTATCAAAGTACCTCACCCACTCTCCTATTCCAACAACATGCTTATGTTCATCAAGAATCGACAAGAAAATTCATAACCACATTCAAGCAGAGTTTCATCATTCCTACATTTAATTCCTCACACACTCAATGCATTCATATCAATGTTCATCAAGAACCAAGCATCTAATCCCTTTAAATCATTTTTTTTGCGATTTATTCTCCTTCCCCAACATCGAAGTAACCAAGAATCACAAAGGAGAGGAGAAGAATCATCAAAGTTTTTTTATGTAAAAGGTTAAAGGTTTAAGATTTCATACCTTTAGCGATGAGAATGCGAAGAACTTGATGCTAATTGATGGAATGTGAGTGAAGAACGTGCTAGTTCATGCTCAAGAGATGAGAAGGAGGAGAGAATTTGAGAGAGAATTTTTTTTCCTTTCTACGAAGTGAGTCTGTTTGGCTCCCAGGGCATTTAAAATGGTCCCGCTCGCGAGGCGAGAACATGCTCGCGGGGCGAGAGTTAAAAAATCCCCAAATTAAGAATGCTGATTTGGGTCTCGGGAGGCGAATCATGGGGTGAGCCACGATTCGCAGGGCGAGTCTACAATTTCAACCAGACATATACTCTCTGCCTCGCGAGGCAAGACAGGTTTTAGCGGGGCGAAGCGGAGGACCCTTCTTTTAGGATCCTCTTCCTCGCTGAGATAACCTCTTCTAGCGGGGCGAGCTAGAGGGGAAAAATTGACCCTACACTACAAGAAAATTGTTGATATCCGATGGCAAATTACCGATTACCGACCAAAAAAGTCATTGGTACTAATGAATATGAAAAGTTTTCACAATTATCGATGGAAAGGTCGTCGGTAACATTTTCGAGGGGTATTCCGTCGCAAAATCCGTTAGTAAAGTTAGCGGGAAAGACATTTTTTTTTCGTGCGAGAGCTTTCCGACGGAAAGTTCGTCGAAACCATCAAGGATTTTATCGACGGGGTGTCTGTCGGAAAAGTTATTTCCTTTTACCGATGGATATTTCCGTCGATAATTCAAATTTTTGAATTACTGACGGATAAAGCCGTCGGAAACTTTAAGTTGCCTCGGAAAATATGCAATTTAGGACCACCGAGAAACCCTCCCCCCCCCCCCCCCCCCAACTTTCCTTTTCTCCTTTCTTTCACTCCCCCTCTCTTCTCTATCTGTGAAAACCATCCCCGCGCCCCCATCCTCTGTGACCAGCCCCCACCACCGCGTACCACCACTGCGCACCGCCCTTTCCCACCTTGCTCTCTCTTCTGTCTCTATTCTTAGCTCCCTCTCCCCCACAATCTACGAGCTAGCACCATAAACGACGGCGCCCCTCCTCCCCCTGTTCTGCCTCTTCCACGAGCACCACCCCCATCAGCCACCGCCACCATTTCCTCTGGTAGCCACCATTTTACCATTGCTTGTAGGTAATTTTTGTGCATTATGTGTTTTTCTTGCTATTTACTAATTTTTTTTTATGTGTTTAAGGGCTGCCACCACTGCCACTGTCTTGGGTTGTCTGCTCCTATAGGTACCGTGGGTTCTCTATTTCAGGGTATTAATTGTTCATGCTGAACAATGGATGTAATGGGTTATATATATTCCTTTGATTGAAACATATTAGTTGTATATATGTGCATGTATTTTTTTTATAAATCTGTCTAGTGCATATAAATTTTGTCAATTTATTAATTTCAGTTTTTTATTCCAAATCAATCATGAAATTTTTTTGTTTACATGTGGGTCTATGTTGTTTCTGCTAATTGCGCGCGTAAATTAATAAATGAATTTACTTAAGAGAATAAATTCATAATGACAAAACATAGTGTTGACAAGATTTAGTGTAGATAGGATTAGTCAACGGATATAAGCAATTTCTACCCATATATTCCTGCAACGGTAATGAGCAGATTCGGCAGTAGCTTATGGTGATCGGTTAAGCATGATCGGGGATCGTTTGTATGTAGTTATAGTTGAATTAATTAATAAAATAATTATATAATAATGAGTAATTAGTTTGTTGTTATGGAATAATTGATATTAGTTAAGAAGTTAATTAATTAAACATTATTTTAAATTAAAGTAATTAATTATTATTTAAAAATGTAATATTTGAATAAATCAATCTTATGGGAAGAATTACTAATTATTATTTAAGTAATTAACACCATAGGATTTTAAATAGTCAAGTAAAGTAATAAGTGGGAAGAACAAAAAAATATTTAAAAAACAAATTTCTTAGTAACATTAAGCAAACAATTAACTAATATACTAATAATAGATTTTAAAACTTGATATTTAAAAAGTCAAGTAAACAAACATAAGTAATTAACTAATTCAATAAAATGTTTTGTTAATTAAAATTAATTTAAAACATAAATGATTTAATAAAACATTAGACAAATAATTATGCGAATTTTTTTTGGACAAAGCTTTGTTTAATTATGTGTTTAACTATTTGCAATTATTATCAAACTTTATGCAAATTATCTCTGTTACTTAAAGTTTAATTTTATCTTAGAGTATATATAATTAATACATCATTGAGAAAAACCTCAGTCACCCGTTCGAGGTTCAATATTATTGAGCATGTGTACTCGTGGTCATAGTATCGCTCATTTTATTGAATCTTGAATTGTCCAATTGGGACAGTTTGGTAAGAAACTTTTTCTCCACTGCTATACTAATTACTCGTTGATTCTCATTTGTTAAATAGTTGATGAAATTTCGGTTCGAAGCATTTCCTTTTGTTCCCCGGGTCCATACTTGATTGTGGTATCTTACCGCGGTCAAGTTGTGTACTTGGAGACCAAAGGGAAATGCTGCCGAAATTTCGTCAGCTATAACACATGTGAAGTAATGAGTAACTAGTACAATACAGTGGTGAAAAATTTTTCCTCGAATGGGATAGGGCCACACCTTTTAAGGAAAGGGAGCGATTCGGGGTTATAATATCATATTTAAAAATACGTCAATTTATCAGAAAATGCAGAAGGATGGAATATTATCCTGCGAGCCGTAGTTGGGTGTATGATAGGAATGAGTCTGGGAGACGACTTCTGAAACAATCATTTATAGATGGAGTTGAGGAGTTTATATCGAAAGCCAAGAAACTTTGTGATTATGCCGAAGATGGGGGATTAGATGTTCGTGCATAAGTTCTTAAATGGGAATGACCTAAGTCCGTAAGTCAAGTACAGAGTTTCTTAGGACTAGCTGGATACTATCGAAGATTCATAGAGAGATTCTCGAAAATTGCGTTGCCTATGATGCAGTTAACGAGGAAGGATACAGCTTTTGTATGGACAGATAAGTGTGAGCAAAGTTTCCAAAAGTTGAGAGATAGGTTGACTACATCACCTGTGTTGACTTTAGCCGATCCTTTAGGACAATTCAACGTATACTGTGATGCGTCATATCAAGGTTTGGGATGTGTATTGATGCAAGAGGGAAGAGTTGTGGCCTATGCTTCCCGACAGTTGAGAATTCATGAGAGGAAATATCCGACTCATGATTTGGAGTTACCAGCCATAGTGTTCGCATTGAGATATGGCGACACTTTCTGTATAGAGCGAAGTTTAATGTTTACAGTGATCAAAAAAGTCTGAAGTATCTGTTTGACCAAAAAGAGTTGTATATGAGACAGAGGAGATGGATGGAGTTTATCAAAGACTATGAGTTTGATTTACTGTACCATCCTGGGAAGGCGAACGTGGTAGCAGATGCCTTGAGTAGGAAATCATTGCATGTATCTGCAATGATGGTTAAGGAGTTAGAATTACTGGAACAGTTCATGAGACACCCCGTTGTGCCCCGGTGTTTTATTAGATTAATTCTCTCTTAAATCATTTCTTAACTGTGCGCTTAGCGTGAAAAATACATAAAAATTAAAACTTATTTAATAAACATATAACTTCTGCAAATTAAACACATCAACATTGTAATATATAAATACACACCTGGTTATTTATTACATTATCAAAACACTATTGAGGGTATCCTTTCCATAGGATCCCTCACAGGCTTATACTTAACAAAAGTTATACTTAGCAGAAACATATAAAAAAAACTCCTTAGACACACTGGCCATAATGTCTATACTCTAATCACCATGGATCACAGCACGACCTCCAGCGTCTGGTTCGTAAGGAGTTCCATCCAACTCCTCAGCAACCTCTGTTTCATATAGATCTCCGTCCAGCTCCTCAGCAACATAATCCTCCATCGGTTCTTCTAATGTAAGTAAAGTAGCCCACAAGAATACAGAAATATAGGGGATAAGAAGCAGTTCTATCATCAAAAAGCGGAAAAGAGTAATAGTAAACTATACAGTAATTGTCACAGACAAATCATCATTCAACACCTAACTAGCACAACATCCTCAAAATCAAGTATCATCCTCTACCCCAATCTCGTACAACTAGACTTTCATACTGACGTGGCCACCACTGATTTCTTTCACGATTCCTCTCGGGGAATGTCAGTCAATTGATTCTTTCCCCCACCTGATTGACGTGCGTGCTTTCCCGTAGAAGCTCCGAATGCGTCCATGCTACTACCAAGAACCTCAGCACACTGTCCAACAACATCCACAAATCTGCCACCGTCCATCCTTACACATCCACCGTTTCGCTTTGCGTCCCGTTTCACGTACGAGTAACACAATTCGCCGGAAACACCAAATACCAACCCAATCAACAATAGGGTTTCAAATAACTAAATCTATTTGAATCAAGAGAAAAAATCGATGGAAAAACTTACGAGAGCAACGGCTGGACTTAGGGAAAATCGGATTCAAAATATGCTCATGAATCCTAGGGAAAAGCTACCAAAACAGGGCTACTGTTCGAGCTTCATTTCTCTGGACACATATCTTTATTTATAAAACGGAACGGTGAGACGGAATAACTATCCTTCAGATACAATCTCACAAAGTTTCAGCTCGATCCAACGGTTAACGAATCTCAGATCGCAATTATATTGTGACAGGTTTGGTGGTACCCGGGTTGAGTTTCTCACCTCCTAGGCCTACTGTCCGAGCTTCATATCTCACACTCTGGAGGTTTGTTCCAAATTATGACCGTTGGATATTAATAACTACAAGTATTGAACCTTCTTCTAAAATTTGGGAATGATCCAACGGTTGAACAGTGTTCTAAGACTCCTTCACTGAAACTGCTCCAACTTGGTTTCAAAGCTTCCATCAAAGGCTTCTTGCAACTATTGAGATTTCTCTCTCAATTCTTCTCCTCTAATCCGAAGTAGTGGTTGATAGAGAGAGTTAAGGAGATGAGGAAGATAACTAAGATCATAGAAGTGAGGGTTTACCTCTAAAAGAAAGTGAAAGAATGATCAAGTTGTGCAAGAACAACAATGGAGTTTTTGAAGAAAAAGTGAAGAAGAAATGGAAGAGATGAAGAAGTGAGTGAAGGGGGAGAGAGGCCACGGTTTTGGGGGTATTTATAGGGTAGATCTTAGGCTTTGTTTGGTTCCTTAAGCTTAGATTAATAGCTTTTAGGAATATTTAATTAATATAAGATTAACCATAGTTAATAGTTAACTTAACTAAGGTTATTTTGGCTAATCATGGTTAATAATATGTGGCTCACAATTGATGGAGGTGTGGCTGATTTTGGGCCACACATAGTGACTCACCAATGAGTCACTGATCCTATCCGTTATCGGTTCCCGGAAATTCCGTACGCAGCTCCGTCATTTACCCGATTTCGGTTTTTGAGAGGAAAATGATGAAACAAAAGCAAAATAAAATAGGTATGGTTTAATATATATATATATATATATATATATATGTACGAAATTTAGGATATGTAGAAGGTTTACAACCACGTAAAATGAGTGGTTAAGAGTGCGTAGATGTATCTTGTTACTAACCGCAAAAGCTTGGGGTATTTTGGCCATTTTACCTAAAAGTCATGATTACTAGCATTTAATGCTCATAAATGGTTGGTGACTCATCCTTCATGAGTCATCATGTGTGACTTGTTGTCTCGATCTCTTGACGGGTCTCTGTAGTTCCGTTTTCGACTCCGTCGGTTTTCCCGATTAGGGTTTCTGTCTGTTTTTCGATCGAAAATTTTCAAACTAACCAGACTCGTTGGAAATATGATTTAATTATAAACCATTTCGTTCACGAGTCAAAATTAGGTTTTATGATCATTAAAATCTTACTATCGGTGAAAATACCGACTGTTTTTCGTTCGAACTTTCGCCAAAATTCGTCCGAATACACCTAATTTTTTATTTCTGATCAGAAATTTGGAAATTAAACTTCCTCATGGACAAAGTATAAAAAATCTACAAATTTCAGTTTTTGGGTCAAATTAGGGTTTTCTGCCGGTATAAAATTATACTGTCAGTTAAAAAACGCAGACCGGTTTTCGTCTGAGTTTTAAACCCAAATTTTAACCAAAGCTTCCTACCATAGAGTAGGTTCTATATATGATTTTGTTTTCTCCAAAATCATTTCCTAAGTCTCAGATAAAAATATAAATAAATATATATTTACTGTTAATACAGCTTATCCGAAAATCGGGCTGTTACAGTTCAGAGATTTGAACTTAGGAATGGAGTTGGTTGATGATAAAATCTGTTTAGGTATGATTACTATTAATAGTGATTTTATGAAAGATCTTAAAGATAAACAAGTTCAGGATCTATATCTTCAGGAGATAAGTAAAGGTATAGATGAAGGTAAAGTTTCTGAGTTTAGTAGAGGAACAGTTGGTGTGTTAAGGTTTAGAGATAGAATATGTGCGCCAGAGGATTTATAACTTAGGAAGATAATATTAGAAGAAGCACATAAGAGTAAGTTGAGTTTTCTTCCTGGATCCACTAAGATGTATCAGGATTTAAAGAAAATGTTTTGGTGGACGAGGATGAAGAAAGAAGTAGCAGAGTATGTTTTCTCTTGCCTGGTGTGTCAGAAGGCTATGATTGAATATCAGAAGTCAGTGGGCTTATTACAGTCTTTAGATATCCCAGAGTGGAAATGGGATAGCATAGCTATGGATTTTGTGGTCTGATTACCACGAACTCCTAAGAAGCATGATGCGATTTGGGTTACCATTGATAGGTTGACGAAGTGTGCTCACTTCTTACCAATCGGTGAAAGTTATAGTTTGGAAAATTTGACCCAGGTTTACATCAAAGAAGTTGTTAGGTTGCATGGTGTGCCGTCAAGCATTGTATCAGACCGAGATCCTATATTCATGTCTAGATTTTGGAGACAGTTACATAATGCCTTGGGGACAAAGTTAAGAATGGATTCTGCTTATCATCCCCAAACCAACGGACAGTCAAAAAGGACAATTCAATCATTGGAAGACCCATTGAGAGCTTGTGTGTTGGAGCACACTAGCAGTTGGGTTGAGTTCTTGCCATCGATTGAATTTACTTATAACAATAGTTTTCACAGTAGTATTGGAATGGCACCATACGAGGATTTGTATGGCAGAAAGTGTAGGACCCCGTTATGTTGGTATGAAACTGGTGAGAACCAAGTTTTGGGTCCAGATGTGGTGCAACAGACTACGGAACAAGTTAGGAAGATAAGGGAAAAGATGAAGGAAGCACAGGATAGGCAAAGGAGCTACAGTAACAAGATGAGGAGACCTTTAGAATTCCAGGAAGGTGATCACGTATTCTTGAGAGTTACTCCGAAAACTGGAATTGGCAGAGCTATCAAGTCCAGAAAACTTACTCCTCAGTTGAGAAATTATTATCTTGATCCTTCACATGTTATTGAGTCTGAGTCTATACAACTGCGAGAGAATCTAGAGTATGAGGCTCTACCGATAAGGATAGCAGATAAAGAGATTAAGGAGGTTCGCGGTAGACAAATTCCTTTGGTTAAGGTCATATGGGATGAAACTACTGGAGATGCTACTTGGGAACACGAGGCGGATATGCAACAACAATATCCACATCTTTTCTAAGGTACGTAAATTCTGAGGACGGAATTTCTTTTCTAAGAGGGGTAGTAATGTAACAGCCTGTTTTTAATTAAACTAAAACCTATTATGTATTTTAATAACCGTATTGATTCTTGGTAAACAATCAATTTTTGAGGTTCCTTCTTTGTTTTGGCCCAATAATTGATTAGTTAAACCACCATAATCGATTACAAGGTTTTTGGACTGAGTTCCTAAGTTCAGAATCATCATAATCGATTATATGTAACCCATAATTGATTATGAACTGTCTGGAACTGAAAAACCTGAAAACTGAACATGGAAAATCGATTATGAGGAGTTCCATAATCGATTATGAGATTTGTGATCGATTATATAGCCGTATATAATCGATTATATAATGGGAAATCTATATAAAGTCCCCTTGACCGACCCCAAACGTGAAAAATTGATGTCTAAGGCAAAAACCTCATAGTTTTTAGAGAAAACCTCAAAGTTAACCACTCTAAACCTCACTATCTTTAAGCTTGGCCATCTACATCAATCACATACTTTCATCCTCTTCTTCCATCTTCAACTTAGTTCAAGAATTCCATTGAAGAGCTTGCAAAGGAATCCTCAACTTTTCTTCATCTTCTCTACTAGCTTGAGGTAAGTTGATTATGTTCTTCCTCTTGAGTCCATCTAATTCTTTTCATGTTCATTTTGTTGGAAACCCATTTTATATCTCCCATGAACATGAATCATAAGTTCTTATATTATAAAAGTTCATGAAGCTTCATTCTTTATCTCATGATCACTTTTATTTGAAACCCATTTTGCCTATGTTCAGGAAAATGGAAGCAACTTGGTTTGTATGCTTTTATTCTTGCTCAATGATCACTTCTAGTATCTTTCCATGATCTTAGCACTTTGTATCTAGGAGATTGAATGAAAATAAAAACCCAAACCCCACAAAACCCCTTGGCCGAATCTAGCCTATTATAGTTAAGGGTGATTTTGTTTGATTAATTTTGTTGTTGTGTTGTTTGATTGAAGGTGAACTTGGTATTTTGGGGTGTGATAACGAGCAGCTTCAAATTCAAGATTTCGATGTTAACTCAAGTGGGGGAAAGCATCACTCTGTCGTCGGAACCGATAAGTAGTATATTATATGATAATTGCGTAGGGCGACCTAAACCCTACTAGTAGTCGAGTAATCGACAAGACCAAAATCGCATTGGAAACCTTTTCTGTGAAACCAACGGTGATTCGAAGATTGTATGTTTATCGACGTTAAGATGATTTTATATTGTTTATAGTTGATTTGACTTTATTATCATTATTGAATTGATATTGTATTATGCATGATCTACCTGGTTTTAATATTGTGCTTAGTGGATTTTAAGCAAAGATATGTATATTGTTCGGGAGATAATTGTTTGGTTGTGAGGATGATGGTGATTTAGAGGTGCCTAGCCTAAACTAATTATTTCAAAGAGGAGTTCTGACATAGAATATGTGTAAAGGTTTTGATGGAACGTTAAGGCACTAGGCTGTTGTTAATGTGGGTTGGTGAGATTCATGTGTTTGCATTGTTGTTCACAACCGTGTATTTGGAATACACGAGATCAGGAGTTCTCGCTAGACCGTTCCACCTTAGATATTGGTTGTGCAGCTATAGTGTTATTGAATTTCTTGAGCACCCCCGGGAGTGGAAGGGGTGTGCACCGGAATCATCGTGCGGCTATAATGTCATTGCTTTGCGTGAGCGCTCTCACTATGGAAGAGAATGTGCACTGGGAATTTGGAACATGTCACTTGAATAACTAACTAACATTCCCAACGAGGAATACGTGAAGGAAATTGGTAGTGGCCATGTCAGCATAAAGAGTTAGATTGCATGAGTATGGGTAGAGGTTGAGATAGTCATTTAAGGTTGATGGTTGGTTTTGAATGATGGTATGTCTATGACAATTACTGTATAATATGTTATGACTCTGTTCCACTTTTTGATGATAGAATTGCTTCTTATCCCCTATATTCTGTATTTTTGTGTGTCTATTTTATTTACGTTAGAAGACCCGATGGAGGAATATTTTGTTGAGGAGCTGGACGGAGCTCTATATGAAATGGAGGTTGCTGAGGAGTTGGACGGAACTCCTTACGAACCAGAGGCGGGAGGTCGAGCTATGATCCATGGTGATTAGAGTATAGATAGTATGGCCAGTGTGTCTAAGAAGTATTTTTATATTTTCCGCTAAGTATGACAATTGTTAAGTTTATGCCTGTGAGGGATCCTACTGGGAGGATATCCTCAACAGTGTTTTGTAATATGTTTATGAGACATATGTGTGTATTCGTAATATAATTATGGTGTAGTATTTAATTAATGGAAGTTTCATCACTAGTGCAGAAAAGGGATTTAACGTCGGTTAAAATTGACCTTTAAAGTCAGTTTTTGAACCGACGTTGAAACAGACAATGTTGTATGTGTGCGTTTTAGACATCGGTTACTAAAGTGCAATTTATACATCGGTTCTTAGAAAAAACCGATATCTATAGTTCACAATCAACAAAGGACTGAAAGCTTAACAACCTTTTAGACATCGGTTAAAAGCAAGAACCGATGTCTAAACTGCAATTCAGACATCGGTTGTGGCTTGTAATCGATGTCTAATATGCATTTTATACATCGGTTCTTAGCAAAAACCGATGTCTATAGTTCTCATTCAACAAAGAACTGAAAGCATAACAACACTTTAGACATCGGTTAAAAGAAATAACCAATGTATAAAATGCATATTAGACATCGGTTTTGGCTTATAACCGATGTCTAAAGTGTACTTTAGACATCGGTTCTTAGCAATAACCAATGTCTATAGTGTTTTTTTTAAATAACTGGTTTACATTAGTTACAGTCCTTTCCCTTGTTTCACTATTACATCCAGATCAATCCACTAACATAATCTAAATATTCTCAACGTACAGAATCACTTATACAACCAAAATACGCACTGAATTAATTTACTATATTGATTACGAACAATACATACACTTCAATTACTTTCAGAGCTAAACACGTAATAATGTCGCAAGTAGTGTAAACTGAACAATATGACAGCAAAGATACTTAGAATCCAAAAAACTAGCTAGTACATGATATGTTATAGATTTCAAGTCAAAATATATATTAGTCAAAAAACTAGATAGTACACGTTATGTTTATAAACTAACTACACAAACTATGATTGGTACACTTCAAAAAAGAAGGTTGCCTAACTCAACCTTATGTCATTAATGTCCCCTGCAGAGAGTGGAGTCGGACTGTCGAACATCTGCACGTTCAATTGGATATAAGATTAATCTTATAAGTAATAAACTAAAATAAAACATAACTAATCTATAACTGTTACAACTAATTGTCTTACTAATTAGTTACCTCCTGCCATCTTTCAGTAATACCGGTGGAGACAATTTCGAGCATCCACTTCATCACGTAATATCCGCATTCCCATCCGCCACGTTGTCTACGAGACTACAAATGAAACCAAATTTGAATATAAGGAATTAAACACAAAGTAATAACTATTGTAAACTGCACTTGAAGCATTTGTACTAATAAAAATCTTACGTTAGGAATAATCCACCTAATAGGCCTATGCCTTTCACCACCCAAAATGCGGCTTGCATCCATAGAACTATTATAAGAAAATAAACATTAATTAAAGTATATGTTATAGATTTCGGATAAATAAAACAACTTGATTACTGATTAAATTAATTAAATGCTTACGTTTCAATAGCGGTCTTGAGATCCTTCGCCGGCTTCCTTCCCAGCAAGCAGAAGAAGACCACGGCATTCACACGAGGACATAAGATCAATAGTTGCCAATGTTTACTGCATTTACGAAACAGTTAGTGACAAGTCATATATAGTTATAATTAAATAATAACTTGTAAACTTGTACTTACTCATTGAGGTAAGGCGCAAGGTAGCAATGATGATTGTCTCGAGCAAGTATAGGGCGTATGTTCGCGACCATGTCTTCTGATAGAAGGAGAACATCACCCTGAATGAACATAGGGTCAATGAACCCATAAAGGGCGAGGTTGCCCTTATCAAGACACAGACGATGCAGATACCTAAGATATTGATAAAACATGTTAATTATAATAATATTTAAAATTTAATTAGTTAAATTACAAATAAAATGTACTTACGTGCACCAAAACGAGATGTTCGCGGTGCTAACCATTTCACCCTCAAGAGCCATCTCCATAATTTCCCTCCCTGGGATATACAAATGGTCATCTGGCCTGCCATCATGTTCCAACTTTACCAAAGCTGCACCCGTCCCTAAAGTCACAGCCTCTACATTCAGACGTTTAAAAACATCACGAGGATCCCCTTTGTCGATCCCCTAAACAACAAACACAAAACATTAGTAATCACAGTTAAGTTATTTCATTTGTAATTAATTGAATGATTAAATGAATACCTTGGCAGGAGCAGACTTCTCAAGTCTTCCAGGATCCGACCTTTTAGGCGGAACATCTTTTCCAACATCCTAAATAAAAAAACAAAAAGCATTAATAGTAAACACAAATAAATTATTTCAATTGTAAATATAGAAAAACACAAGTAATTGAATACCTCAGATGCAACAAAAAACCTGACCAATCTTCTTGGCCACGGGATGAAGTTATCGGGGGCATCGCCCACTATTTGAACCTCCTCAGTGGGCACAGGGACTCGAGCATCAGCATCTCGAATATCTTCAACCTCCACCCTCACCTGATCATCCGCTAATGTACGGTGGTGTATGGTATTCCCCAACTTGTGTGCCCTCCCCAATGCCACTAAGCAGCGATCATGATGATCATTAACATACAGCTTACACCTATTAGGATCCTCATCATCATCATCAGGCTGATGAGGAGGATCACATGAGCCCTTAGTACTCACATGGGCAGAGGGTTGGGCACCTGTGTTTTGCGGGGACATAACATCCAAAGCTGCTAGTTGCTGGGAAAACTGCTAGGCCATCTCCTGTCTAAGCTCATCTGCGATCTCCCATTTTAGCCGTTCTCTATATGCATCATCATGAACCTCCTCAGTAGGCACAAGGACTCGAGCATCAGCATCTCGAATATCTTCAACCTCCACCCTCACCTGATCATCCGCTAATGTACGGTGGTGTATGGTATTCCCCAACTTGTGTGCCCTCCCCAATGCCACTAAGCAGCAATCATGATGATCATCAACATACAGCTCACACCTATTAGGATCCTCATCATCATCATCAGGCTGATGAGGAGGATCACATGAGCCCTTAGTGCTCACATGGGCAGAGGGTTAGGCACCTGTGTTTTGCGAGGACATAACATCCAAAGCTGCTAGTTGCTGGGAAAACTGCTGGGCCATCTCCTGTCTAAGCTCATCTGCAATCTCCCGTTTTAGCCGTTCTCTATATGCATCATCATCCCTGTGGCGTTGGTGTGAAGATGAACTATGGTATTGGCGAATGTCAATGCCCCATCCAACGCCAATGACACGACCCGGGTGGTCTGGTTTACCGATGACAACAGATAAGATATCCCGGCATCCTTCAGGAACAAAGGTTCCTTGAGTCGCCTGTTCGTCCAAGGCATCCTATAACATATAGAATATTCCGTAACATTACAATTAGGTAACATTGTTAAAATCACAATTAGAATTCGAACTATACTTACAATCTTCTCAGCTACTTGGCGTGCCTCCTCAGATGTATATTGTCCCATATTTCTTTGTCGGGCTCTCTTCCATGCATGATGGTGCGGGGGTGGAGGTGGATCAACAACTTCTGGACGATTTTTAGCGGTAGGATCAGCTTGAGATGCTTCTTCCTGAAGTCTTTTCTTTTCCTCTTCCACCATTTTCTTGTTAAGAGTTTTATATCCCCCCATGAGACAATATATGGGGATGGACATTCTTGCTTTGGATTTCCTGCCCCTTTCTCCTCTTCTCATGTTATAAATAAAAGACAATTAAATTAGGTAAGTAAATTAATAAGATTAATTAAATTAATTAAATTTAGAGTAAACTCAATTAAGTTAACCTGAAAGCTGGGATCATGTCGGCTCTAAACAAAGCGATCCCACGTCTCCTGGTCAAGAAACGGGTACACCTTAAGTGGGTTCTTCTGACTCGGATTGAATATGTAGTTTCTGCCTAGGTCCATCTTAAATGCCCTCTAACGCTCACCTGCATACTTTATCAAACGCCTCCTCATATTCTTGGTATCCGACACGTCAAAGGTGAGCTACATTAACACCAAAAAATCAAGGAATTAGTGTATGATATTAATAAGATTAAAATAAAATATATACAAACAAAGAGCGTAAAAGTATAGATACCAGAATACTATCCCATATCTGATCATTCACACCCTCTGGTACATTTTTCCAATTCTCAATAAGTATACTAGGCTTGTTTCGATCAAGGGTCCCCACAAAACTGTTAAACTGATCGGCCATTGGCCCTATAGGATTGAAGTCACGATCAAAATCGATTCTTATCCTTTGATTTGCACCACGGTTGACGGTCAAATTCTTCATACGTGTGGCACGTCTACCCTTTCTGCCAGTCAACGGAGCATCCGACCCGCTGCATGAAGGAGGGATATCCTCGGGATCACCCATGTATGCCTGTTTAGAAAAAAAAATACAAAATATCAGTATGTCTAGATAAATGTCAATTACATAGCTTAACTTATAAATATCTACGTAAATATAACTTATAATATGACTTTAAACATATATAACTTAAACTATACTTACACTATGGTCAAGTAGTAAGGTTCTCCCATAACCCTTCCTAATGATCATCACGAGTGGCATGTACATCGTCCACTTCATTTTCCTCATTGAAAGTAGGCACCCGTGTTGAGAAAGAAGGAGTATCAGAAATATCAAGAGTTGACTCTTGAATTTCCTCACTATCATTAGACATGTTTTTTCCCTGGAGAACCACTGACCACCTTTTGTTAGAAGGATCACGGATATAAAACACTTGTTTTGCTTGGGATGCCATGATGAAAGGCTCTTCTTTATAACCTACCTTATCAAGGTCCACCAATTTGAATCCGAACTCATCGGTTTGTACACCGTTGTTACTATCGACCCACTTATATTTAAAAATAGACACTCTAAATTTCGTGTAATCGACCTCCCAGATCTCTTCAATGATTCCAAAGTATGATACAGATGCCATAACAGGGTTTGTATCTTTTGAACTAGAGAAATGCATGGACTCAGCCATGACCATAACCCCACTGTTTTGCACGGTACTTTTGTCATCCTGGGACTTTGTATAGAAGGAAAACTTATTGTTATCGTACCCACTCCAACATATGACATCAAAGTTAGGCCCTCGTGCTAGCCATTTTAATGTATCAGAAGCAGTACCATCCTTTGCAATTTTTTCTTTAAACCAGTTCAAGAAAGTCTTATGATGCTTGTTCAAACACCATTTTTCATTCATTCGAGGGTAAGTTTCATTGATGATGCTTTTGTGCTCACATAAGTATGGTTCAACCTCATCAGTGATATTCAATATATACAAATGTGCTTGAAGCACTTCTTCTCGACCCATGCTCTTAACAGTAATACCTCGTGTACCCTTACCATCATATCTTCCTTCATGACGAGACTTCGGAAGCCCTACAGGTTCCGCTTCTGACATGTAGTCTGTACAAAACTCAATAGCTTCTTCTGCAACGTACCTTTCAATAATAGATGCCTCAGGGCGGTGTGGATTCTTCTTATACCCTTTCAAGATCTTCATGTATCGTTCAACCGGGTACATCTACCTTAAATAAACGGGACCACATAATCTAATCTCCCTCACTAGATGAACAATCAAATGAACCATGATGTCAAAAAATGAAGGGGGAAAATACATCTCCAATTGGCACAAGATAATGGCTGTCTCATTTTCCAAGTCATCCAACTTTTGAGTATCAATGACCTTGCTACATATAGCATTGAAGAATAAGCACAACCTAGTAATGGCATGTCTGACTTTTTTAGGCAAGATGTCACGAATGGCCACCGGTAGTAGTTGTTGCATCAAGACGTGGCAATCATGAGACTTTAAGACAACTAATTTGAGATCTTTCTTTGACACAAGTCTCTTGACATTTGAAGAGTAACCCTGTGGTACTTTGACGCCCCGTAGACACTCATAGAAACTTCTTTTCTCTTTTTTTGATAAAGTATCACATGCTGGGGGCAAATAAGTCTTCTTACCCCCCACTTTAAGTGGAGCTAACTGCTTTTGTATACCTATAGTAACTAGATCCATATGAGCATTCACACCATCCTTTGCCTTTCCCTGAACGTTGAGAAGCGTTCCGATTAAACTGTCACACATATTTTTCTCCACATGCATCACATCAATACAATGTCTTACATCAAGCTTGCACCAGTATGGAAGATCAAAGAAGATCGACCTCTTCTTCCATATGTTCTTCTCAGTAGCCGTCTTTTGGGTCTACCCATAGATAACATTAATGTCCTTCACAAGTTCATAAACTTGCTCTCCAGTCAAGGCCACCGGAGCAATTTCATTTTCCGGAAGTCCATTGAAAGCTTTTCTCAATCTTGGATAAGGGTGATTACGTCGGAGAAATCTCTGATGCCCAAGGTAAACTGTCTCCCTTCCATGTTGCAGTTGATGGTAGCACGTGCCTTCTTCACATATTGGACATGCTTTATGCCCCTTAACACTATACCCACACAGGTTCCCGTATGCTGAAAAGTCATTGATGGTGCAACATAACATGGCACGCATTTTGAAAGTCTCACGGCAATACCCGTCAATCACATCAACGCCTTCATCCCACAAAATTCTCAAGTCTTCAATCAAGGGACTCAAATAAACATCAATATCATTTCCTGGATGTTTTGGACCCGAAATCATCATACTTACATAATGTATTTGCGCTTCATGCACAACCAAGGAGATAGGTTGTAAATTACCAGGAGAACAGGCCATGAACTATGAATGCTACTTAAGTTTCGATATGGATTCATTCCATCGATAGAAAGTCAAAGCCTGAGGTTTCTGGGCTCATTGCCGAAATCCAGAAACAAACTATCAATTCTCTTCCATTGCAAAGAATCAGCCGGATGGCGAAGCTTTCCATCACATTTCCTCTCATCTGCATGCCATCTAATGTTCTTTGCGTCATTTACATTAGCAAACAATCAATTAAACCACGGAATTACTGGAAGATACCATAACACCTTCGCAGGAGGACCCTTGGTGACCACATCACAACTAGAATCACCATCCTTCACTTCGTAGCGTGATACCCCACACCTGGGGCATTCGTTCTTCTCTTCAAACTCTTTCCTGTACAATATGCAATCATTGGGGCAAGCGTGTATTTTCTTATGCTCCATATCCATCGGACACAATATCTTCTTCGCCTCATAGTTTCGAGACGGCAATGTGTTACCTTCTGGAAGCATGTCTTTCAACAACTCAAGCAATTCGGTAAAGCTTTTATCACTCCACCCATTTCTCGCATTCACATTGAACAATCTTAACACTGCTGACAACTGTGTGAAATTAGTGCACCCCGGATACAAAGCCACTTCCGCATCACTGCACAAAGTATCATACACATGTGCTCGCCGAAAAGACTCTTGCCCAATATCACGGATCATGTCCTCTAGTCCATCGTCCATATCTACGACATCAACTTCCTCTCTAGGCGACACCCTTGGCCTGTCTAATGATTCACCATGACATATCCATATTGTATAACTCTTGCAAATCCCCTCACAAATAAGATGCTCCCGTATCTCCTCAGCTTCTAGTCGTCTCTCATTCAAATAGTTAACACAAGGACAATAAAACCTTCCATCACTACTACCAGGAGCATTTGTATTTGCAAATTGTAGAAAATCTTCCACTCCATTCTCATACTCATCACTTGTCCGTCTAGCATTCATCCAACCGCGATCCATGACTACAACAATAACTTCATACTTAGGCTAAGATCTTCATCAACTACTTCTTATGACAGGGTATGGCCCTATCCCATTCGAGAAGAAACATTTTCAACATTCGGTTAACAGTTAGTCCTTAACTCCAATGCTCATACTTGACGAAATTTCGGTAGCATTTCCCATCAGTCTCCGGCGTACACAACTTGAATGCAATGAAAAACACCACGATAATTTATGCACTCAGAGAACGAAGGGAAATGCATCAAACCTAACTTTCATCAAATATATAACATGAGAATTAAAGAATAATTATTTTAAGTAAATGAAGAAAAAAAATTTCCCAACCTGGACAATTCAAGATTCAATACAATGAGCGGTACCTTAAACAAGTACACGTGTTAAAGCATAAAGCAAACAATAATCAAACTAGAAAAATAGAGAGGAGAAAGGTTACCAGGTGTGGGTGTAACACCCGGGTGCCGACGAGGGCGGGGAGTGGTCGCCGGTGCAAGAAGGCACGGACAAGGAGCGGCTCCTGGCAGGCTTCTAGGCGGAGGGACACATGAATGAACCGATTACACACCCGAATGAGAGGGATCTTGAGACTGTATAGGTATGGGACTATACAGTTGAGGAAGGCTTATATGAATTGATTGGTACTACCTATACTAACAAGATGCATCTTCTTTTCGGTAGCCCATCACTTAAGAACTCCACAGTTAAGCGTGCTTGACTTGGAGCAATTCTGGGATGGGTGACCTCCTGGGAAGTTTTCCCAGGAAGCGTGTGAGTGAGGACAAAGCACGCTGAAAAGACCCGAGTTGGTCTGTGGGGTCAGTCGTCAATCCATAGAGCATCCAGGGATGTTACAAATGGTATCAGAGAGGTACCTCTCCCAGTAGGGTGTGGTTCGGGGACGAACCAAGCGGAAGCTGGTGGGCATGTAACACCCGGGTGCCGACGAGGGCGGGGAGTGGTCGCCGGTGCAAGAAGGCACGGACAAGGAGCGGCTCCTGGCAGGCTTCTAGGCGGAGGGACACATGAATGAACCGATTACACACCCGAATGAGAGGGATCCTGAGACTGTGTAGGTATGGGACTATACAGTTGAGGAAGGCTTATATGAATTGATTGGTACTACCTATACTAACAAGATGCATCTTCTTTTCGGTAGCCCATCATTAAGAACTCCACAGTTAAGCGTGCTTGACTTGGAGCAATTCTGGGATGGGTGACCTCCTGGGAAGTTTTCCCAGGAAGCGTATGAGTGAGGACAAAGCACGCTGAAAAGACCCGAGTTGGTGTGTGGGGTCAATCGTCAATCCATAGAGCAGCCAGGGATGTTACAGTGGGAAGAACACACAAATGGGGAACAAAATCCTAATTGTGAAATAAATAAGAAACCCTAAAAGAGAAAGAGAAAGAAGCTAAAATTAATTGCACAAATCCAAAAGTTAAAGGGTACACAAAAATGATTAAACCACAACGATGAGAAAACAAAAACATAGCAGCATTATTCTGGGCATATTGTCGAATCAAATAAATTGTCAAGCAAATACATAAAAACTCTCATGCAAGCATTTCAGTCAAAAATCAAACCAATAGGGGTGTACAAGCTTTTAAGCTTTTCAGTCAAAAATCAAAACTCCTATGCAAGCTTTTCAGTCAAACATCAAAAATCAAACCCATGCAAGCTTTTAAGTGCACAAGCCATGGTTTACTTTATAATTTAGTGGCTTGTTTAACTTTCAAGTCACAAATCATTAATCAAGTTCTATTTTTCACTTTTACAGGTGTACTCTCCAGTTTTTATCCAAATTTAAATAAGCCAAAGTTTACAGCCATGTCCCTTTTCGGAAGAAAAAAAATCAAAAGCAAAAATTGGCTAAGATAGGGATCATTGGATCAAGGCCATGATAAGACAATGTAGGCTCCACTTTGACAATAGCCTCACAGTAACATGGCATTGGATGACCATATGCAAAAATCACAGCACATGTATAAGACAATCTAAAAGCTTTAAGGTATTAACACCACCAACACAAACTCCAACCATCCCTTGCAAGAACAAAACAGAACAAGACCTAACAAAATTATAGTAACATTGCCCACCACTATGCCTTAGTATTTTTCCACTATGCATCCACTGTGCTATAGTTTTTCTTAAATGTAATGCATTAAAGAATGAGTGAGGGTAAGTGAGTAAACTCCCAAAAAGATGGAAATCAAGCCTTACTTTGTAATTTTCCAATGCAAAGAGGCTATCTTCTGGTATAACTCCTTTCTTGTATTTTCCTGTCAGCACACCAGCTGCAAGTGGACTCCAAGTGGTCAAACCCAAGCCATAGTTGCTGTAAAGTGGGAGGAACTCGGTCACAACCAATAAATAACAGGTTTACAGTCAAAGCAAAAAAAAAACAATGAAGTATTATTGACAAAAAAAAACTTTAAAATAGAAATTAAAGCAAGCATAGGAATTGTAAATCCATTCAAACCCTTTTATCAAACCAACAGTAACAGCTTAAAAATAAACTACAAGTAAAGAATCCACCATAGCAGCCAAGTTTAAAGAACTTGAATCTTGCTCCCAACAATCGCAGATCAATCAGAAAACCCCCCAATTCAAATGTCATTGCACTCTTCTCGGTTCCTTTCTCACAAAACGCAGGGGGCAGAAAATTACAAAACTAAAAATATAAAAAAAAATGAAATCACATTCTTTGCAGAGAAGGAGAAAACGCCCAAGTTTTGAAGTAGAGGAAGAGAATGGGTTACCTCTGTGGGGAGCTTGAGTGGTGAGAACCAAAGCAAAGTGAAAACACAGCAAGGAGCAGAAGTAATGGCACGGTGAGGCAAAGCTAGAATGGGGACGGCAATTCGCTGTTGCTCCAACCTCGACGGACGACGCATGACAGAACAAGACAACGGTGCACGACGGAGCAAGACAACGGCGAGAAAGCAGTAGAAGTAATGGCGCACTAGGTTTCGGAAGCAAACATTAAAGAAGGGCGCGATGAGATGGAAGGAATGAATAGGACGAAATGGGCTCTATTAGACATTGGTTATAAACAAAACTGATGTCTAAAGTTAACCAAGATTTTGAAATCCAGACATTAGACATCGGTTATTAAAAAGCTGATGTAAAAAGTTAAGCAGATTTTAAAATTTCATTTTTCGTTTTAATTTTAGACGTCGGTTGACACAAAATAACCGATGTCTAAATTTTATTACATCGGTTATTTAGGAAACCGATGTTAAAAGTTCTTAGATTAATTTCAAAAATGCCACCGCCTCGTTTTCGACATTGGTTATAAAGAAACCGATGTTAAATCTCCGACATTAAATGCATATTTTGCACTAGTGCATGTTGATTTACTTAAGTTTTAATTTTTACATAATTTCACATTAAGCGCGCGACTAAGTAATTAATGAATAAGGTTTCTAATCTAATAACACAACGGGGTGTCTCATTTTGGTATCAGAGCAGTTTGATTCGGATCGGACTGCAAGGTCTAGGTTGTTGTTACTGGCCGTGTCTAGTTGAATCCACATCGGATTTTAACTATGCTTAGAAGTTGGGTAGTGTGTTCAAATTTGATGCGATAACTAACATTAGTATGGTAAATTTTGAACCTTAGAACCATTCCTTCTTGTCTTTTGGTTGAAAACAGAGTATTTATAGAATATAAGCAGTGATAATCATTTATAGGAACAACATAATCGATTATCTACTTTCTATTTTCTCAGTTTGCTATTTCAGAAGCCCAGTAATTGATTATTACCATGCCATAATCGATTATATTGGCTCAATAATCGATTATCCTGATGTGATAATCAGTTATTTGTTGTTTGATTATCATTTTAGTGTTACAGAGACCCAATAATCGATTATGACCATGACATAATCGATTATATTGTTTCAAAATTCAACTTTTAGTTGTTTTAATCATCTCTAATCAATACTAAACCTCCAAGTAATTCTTAGAACTTCAACTTAATTCTAGAAGAAGGTTTCTCATTTGGTGGTATGGCATATAGTATTTATATACTTGATTATGTGATATTATATGTCATACTGATGAGAACGGATGATTTCTGTTCCAGAATCATGGCTCGAGGAAGAGGACGTCCAACCAACAGTGGTGACAAAACTCCAGAAAGAATCATAGGAGCTGTCAACAATGACAACAATGGAGGAGAGTCATCTGCGACTCCCAATACTATGGAAATGATAGCTGGTGCTATGTTATTACAAACATAGCAGAATGCTGAAATGCTACAGATGAACCGAGAGCAGTTAGAACTAAAGAATCAAAGGAGGGCTGCAGTAGCTGAAGATGCAGGATTGACTACTTTTCTGGAAGGGAAGCTACCTCAATTCCGAGGAGAGTATGACCCAGAGAAGGCTGAATGGTGGGTACAAGAAATAGAGAAGATACTTGAAACTGTGCGCTGTAGCGATGATAGGAAAGTGACTTATGCTGCCTTCATGCTAACTGAAGGAGCAGAGTTCTGGTGGAAAGGCAAGAAAAGGCTATTGGAAGCCGAGGGCAGAAACATTAACTGGCAGATATTCACTGACTGTTTCTTCGAAAAATATTTTTCGCGTCTAGTTCGACGCAAGAAGGAAAGAGAACTCACAAACCTCAAACAAGGCAACATGTCTATAGGTGATTACGCATCACATTTTGAGGCGTTGATCAAGTTTTCAGAGTACTATCAGAGGTTTCCGAATGAAGACTAGCAATGTAGGAGAATTGAGGAAGGACTTAGAAATGAGCTGCAGAGGGCTGTGGTGTCTCTCGACATTCAGTATTTCCCGGAACTGGTGGAGAGATGCAGTGCTATTGAAAGTATAGATCTGAGGATGGCCAACGAGCAGAAACAATTAAGAAGTGGAGGTCCTAACCAATCAAATTTTTAGAGGCACGAAGGAAGTGGTTCTCAGTGGAGACAGAGACCATATGCTAGACCAGTGCAGACACCTGCATCAGCACCAGTGGCTAGAGCGGGTCAGCAACTGCAAGACTTAGTTTGCTTCAAATGTGGAGGATCGCATTATGCTAGAGACTGTGTGAATAGGCCTAGTTGTTTCAACTGAGGGAAACCAGGTCCTATGGCACGAGATTACAGACAGCGGTTTGTGCAACAACCGGCAGCTGCGGGAAGAGGAGTTGGAAACAATAGAGGTGGAGCTGGAAGAGGAGTTCCGGCAGCAAGACCATAAGTGGCCAGACCTCAAGCCACTGGAAGAGTTTTTACCGTGAGGGGAGCTGAATCCTCTCAATCTGTTGATCTTATACAACGTATGTGTTTGATAGCAGGTAGGCTCTCGTATGTGTTGTTTGACTCAAGCGCTACACAATGTTTTATTTCGCTTGAGTGTGTGGTTCATTTAAACCTAACTGTTTCCAAATTACCTTATACCCTTACAGTATCTACTCCAACTAGTAATCCTTTGACTATTATGTCTGTTTGTTTACAGTGTCCTATTGTTGTTGAGAATAGGACATTTATAGTAGACCTTGTCTATTTGCCTATGTAACAGATAGATGTTATTCTTGGCATGGATTGGCTTTCAGCTAACCATGTAGTGCTAGATTGTTCTAGCAAGACTTTATCATTTCTCGAACCTTCTAGTATAGTATCTGCCAATGAAGGAGTTTCTATGAGGAGTGACAACTCTCAGCAGTTTGTGATGCTATTCGCAGTGGAGGCTAATGAGACTCCCAGCATAGATTCTATGCCCATTGTGAGAGAGTTTCTTGAGGTTTTTTCTCCAGACATTCCAAGTTTGCCACCGAAAAGAGAAGTGGAATTCACTATAGATCTCATACCAGGGACAGGACCTATATCTATAGTACCCTATCGGATGTCACCGGTTGAGTTGGTTGATTTGAAGAAACAATTGGATGACATGTTAGGGAAAGAGTTCATCAGACTGAGTGTTTCGCCTTGGGGAGCACCGGTGTTGTCTGTTAAAAAGAAAGATAGAAGAGCGAGATTGTGCATAGATTACAGGCATTTAAATAAAGTGACGATTAAGAACAAGTATCTGTTGCCTAGGATAGATGATCTGATGGATCAGTTGAAAGGAGCAGCTGTATTTTCTAAGATTGATTTGAGGTCTGGATACCATCAGATTAGAGTAAGAAAGGAAGATATACTTAAAACAGCTTTTAGGACGAGGTATGGACATTACGAGTATTTAGTTATGCCTTTCGGTGTGACAAATGCTCCAGCAGTGTTCATGGATTATATGAACCGAATCTTTGGACATTTCCTCGATAAGTTTGTCGTTGTGTTCATCGACGATATTCTTATCTTTTCTCGTACGCAGGAAGATCATGAGGAACATTTGAGAGTAGTGCTGCAAGTTTTGAAGGATAGGCAGCTTTATGCCAAACTTTCTAAGTGTGAGTTTTGGCTGGAGGAAGTTCAGTTTCTAGGTCATGTGATCAATAAAGAAGGAATAGCAGTAGATCCATCTAAGGTTGAAGCAGTTCTTAAATGGGAATGACCTAAGTCCGTAAGTGAAGTATGGAGTTTCTTAGGACTAGATGGATACTATCGAAGATTCATAGGGGGGTTCTCGAAAATTGTGTTGCCTATGACGTAGTTAACGAGGAAGGATACAGCTTTTGTATGGACAGATAAGTGTGAGAAAAGTTTCGAAAAGTTGAGAGATAGGTTGACTACATCACCTGTGTTGACTTTACCCGATCCTTTAGGACAATTCGACTTATATTGTGATGCATCATATCAAGGTTTGGGATGTGTATTGATGCAAGAGGGAAGAGTTGTGGCGTATGCTTTCCCACAGTTAAGAATTCATGAGAGGAATTATCCGACTCATGATTTGGAGTTAGCAGACATAGTGTTCGCATTGAAGATATGGCGACACTTTCTGTATGGAGCGAAGTTTAATGTTTACAGTGATCATAAAAGTTTGAAGCATCTGTTCGACCAAAAAGAGTTAAATTTGAGACAGAGGAGATGGATGGAGTTTATCATAGACTATGGGTGTGATTTACTGTACCATCTTGAGAAGGCGAACTTGGTAGTGGATGCCTTGAGTAGGAAATCATTGCATATATCTGCAATGATGGTTAAAGAGTTAGAATTATAGGAACAGTTCAGAGATTTGAACTTAGGAATGGAGTTGGTTGATGATAAAATCTGTTTAGGTATGATTACTATTAGTAGTGATTTTATAAAAGATCTTAAAGATAAACAAGTTCAGGATATATATCTTCAGGAGATAAGTAAAGGTATAGATGAAGGTAAAGTTTCTCAGTTTAGTAGAGGAACAGATGGTGTGTTAAGGTTTAGAGATAGAATATGTGTGCCAGAGGATTTAGAACTTAGGAAGATGATATTAGAAGAAGCACATAAGAGTAAGTTGAGTTTTCATCCTGGATCCACTAAGATGTATCAGGATTTAAAGAAAATGTTTTGATGGATGAGGATGAAGAAAGCAGTAGCGGAGTATGTTTTATCTTGCCTGGTGTGTCAGAAGGCTAAGATTGAACATCAGAAGCCGGCGGGCTTATTACAGTCTATAGATATCCGAGAGTCGAAATGGGATAGCATAGCTATGGATTTTGTGGACGGATTACCACAAACTCCTAAGAAGTATGATGCGATTTGGGCTATCATTGATAGGTTGATGAACTGTGCTCACTTCTTACCTATCGGTGAATGTTATAGTTTGGAAAAGTTGACCCAGGTTTACATCAAAGAAGTTGTTAGGTTGCATGGTGTGCCGTCAAGCATTGTATCAGACCGAGATCCTAGATTCACGTCTAGATTTTGGAGACAGTTGCACAATCACTAGTGGAAAATATGCTTTTTGCATCACGGATTCTACATCGGTTGTATTAAAACCGTTGTAGAAAGTAGTGCGGTGGCATTTTTGTAATAAAATGGACTCTATGAATGACTTTCTACATCGGTTGCAGAAGGAACCGTTGTAGAAAATTACACGGTGGCATTTTTGTAATAAAATAGACTCTGGATCATGACTTTCTACAACGGTTACTTTTACAACCGTTGTAGAAAATAATATGATGGCATTTTTATAATAAAATGAAGTCTGGGTTATATCTTTCTACAACGGTTACCTTCTAAACAGATGTAGAAACCATTATTTCAAATAACTAGCTACTTGCGCTAGAACCCTCTTGTTGCGTTTCACTCATTCCCCTCAGAGTAAAAGACCCTTGCGCCAGTACCCGCCCTTCTCCGCCGTTCGTCCGTCATTCGCTCGCTGTCTCCGCCATTCGTGCACGTTGTCTCCTCCGTTCTCTGTCGCGCTTTCTCAGCCGTTCGTGTTTGGCCGCCATCGTCAGGTTTGCTCTTTGTTAGAGCAACTCTGATTTCCTCGTTCCAGATCTACGATGAAGTATCAATCTCAGATTCGCGTTCCTGAGTTGGACATCACAGTCGAGCTTCAGATCGGCACCACCGCTCACCGTGTTGAACTCAGACACCTCGATCTTCAAGGGACGCACAACCAACGTCTTCCTTCAAGGGACGCGTCGGCACCTTCTTCACGGCGGAGAGAACTCAGAAGCTCTCATCTGTCTTGCCTCTAATCAGTGTCTCCATCTCGCCGCCATCGGAGCCGCCGCTCACTCTCCCACTCGCGTCTCCATCTCGCCGCCATCGGAGCTCCTACTCGCCGCCGCCTCGCGTTTGACTGCTCATCTTGTCTTCCTCCCTGCTCGCTGCTGCATCTCGCTGGTGAGTGCTTCCTTGCGTTTTTTCTATATTTTTTTTTTTAAGTTTTGTTTATGGTGAAACCCTTGTACTGTGAACTTCTTGACCTTTTCCTTGGCAACATGTAGTCATACTTGAGTCTGACTGAGATATTCTTTATCTTGAGCAATCGATAGCTTAACTTGGGGAATCATTTTCGTCATTGATATTGTTTAAGAAATTCTCTTAAGTGGGCTGAAACCGGTGACAGATTCTAAACCTACAATTTGTTGTCTGCAATATTAGAGCTTCCAATATATAATTTGAACGAATTCAAACTGTGAGCAAGAAATGGTCTCATGAATGGCGATACAGCAACTATAAATAAGTGATATATTCAAGCTTCCTGCAAATTTGGTAAACTTAAAACTCTGAAAAGCTAGCATCTTTTCACGTTTTCAGGATGTTCATTCAAGGCATCAAATACACTTAATTTAGTTAGTGTGATAGATTTGATATAATTTGTTCCTCTTTGTGGCTATTGGCAAGAGAAATTAAAATAGAGAATATTTTGTGTCTTTTGATTTGTGTGGAATTACAAGTATTGGTAGTTATTTTATTTCCTCATGACTCGTGAGTCATAAGCTCTATCAATCATATGTTGTTTACCTTTAATTTTCGGTTTAATATTAGGTGTAGTTTAGCTTCTAAATATCTTGTGGTTTAATATCATTATCATGTTAGGCAAACCTGTTTTAGATTGGAACACAAGAAAGAGGATATCAATTAGAGCTGCCATTGTATATCTACATGAGCAATGTGATCCTAAGATAATACACACAGATGTAAAGGCTACTAACATGCTACTGAATGGCTTATGGCTATTGTGAGGATGTTGTCAGTGACTTTGGCCTAGATAGAGTTGAAATTCATATATAGAGGAATGGGAGGACTAGCTATTGTGCTAGAGAATTCTGACATACAGTTTTGTATTAGCAATGACAACTCTTTCTTCTTCTTTTTTTTTGGTTATGCCATCAATAGGATGGGATCTTCTGCACTTTCTGCTCCTCTGTATGCTGCTGCTTTGCTTCTTAAAGTGAATCCTGAGTGGGATTGGTTCATCACCTTAAGTTCTTCAGGTTATCCTCTCATGACTCAGGATGGTAAGTCTAACTGATATTTATTTATGTGCTATAAACTTTAGTTTCTAATGTTTACTTTGTGATTACCTGGCCTTAAACAATAATTTTGGAGACCTGGCCTTTAACAACTAAAACGTGCTTTATTTTTGTGCAGATATCCTTCATGCTTTCACATTCTTGCCAACCTATCTCAACTTCATTCATTACACTAACAAGACAATTCGTAAAGAGTAAGTAATCCCCAAATCAAGGTCTAGCTTATTTCCTTAATTATATGCATGTTATTAAGTTTATCCTAGAAATAACTAGAGCTGCTTAAAGAATGAATTAGCAACTTTGAGTGGAGAGTCCTATATTACCTGTCTGCAACAGAGAAATCATCTTCTAAATCATGATGAATCAAATTCATAATTGTAGCTGTCAAAGATATATAGATGTATACCATGATCCTATGTTAGAATGTGATGGATTTCTATAACAAATTTCAGGCTTTTATTTTGTTACGATTGCTTATGTTCATTCATTTGCTATCTGTTATGATATGGCTGACTTTATTTGGTCCATAAAATTTCTATTTCGTCCTTATCTTTTTTTAAAAAAAAAAAAAACAATTTCATCCTTATCTGTTAATTCCTAGTTATTATATGTTTGTTTTACTTGATTTACTAATATTGTTTATCTTATGTTATTTGAACTTGTAGAATTTCATTAATACAGAACCATTATCTGATGATGAAATTGAGGACATCAAGGAGCGTTGGGCGAGCTTCTTTCTTCATTATAGTAAACCATTTGTATCTTAGATGTATTTAGTTTGACATTCATATAGGTTTAGTTTTTTGTTGATATAGCTAGATTAACTAGTACTGGATAATTATATGGATATTGAATTATATATATGGATGTTAATGTTAATTGTTGAGTTTTTGTTGATTTGTTGATTTTGTGTTGTTGATTCTGTTGATGTGTACTGAAAACTGAATGAGAATAAGGAAAACAAATGAGGTTTTTTTTTTTTTTTTAAAAAAAAAAAGACTTTCTACATCGGTTGGTCAACAAAACCGATGTAGAAAGTTAATTTTCTACATCGGTTGGTCAAAACAATCGATGTAGAAAGTCCACCAGAGTTGACAATTTAGATGTAGAAATCACACTTTCTACAACGGTTGTGTCTTCCAACCGATGTAGAAATGTAATTTCTACAACGGTTGGACAACCGTTGTAGAAAGTCCCTACTTTCTACATCGAGCGTATCTACAACGGTTGGTCAACCGATGTAGAAAGCCTTTTTCAACCGTTGTAGAAAGGCATTTTTGCACTAGTGAATGCCTTGGGGACAAAGTTAAGAATGAGTTATGCTTATCATCCCCAAACCGACGGATAGTCAGAAAGGACAATTCAATCATTGGGAAACCTATTGAGAGCTTGTGTGTTGGAGCACACTGGCAGTTGGGATGAGTTCTTGCCATTGATTGAATTTACTTATAACAATAGTTTCCAAAGTAGTATTGGAATGGCACCATACGAGGTTTTGTATGGCGGAAAGTGTAGGACCTCGTTATTTTGGTATGAAACTGGTGAGAACCAAGTTTTGGGTCCAGATGTGGTGCAACAGACTATGGAACAAGTCAAGAAGATAAGGGAAAAGATGAAGGAAGCACAGGATAGGCAAAGGAGCTACAGTAACAAGAAGAGGAGACCGTTAGAATTCTAGGAAGGTGATCACATATTCTTGAGAGTTACACCGAAAACTGGATTTGGCAGGGCTATCAAGTCCAGGAAACTTACTCCTCGATTCATTGGACCTTTTCAGATTCTTCAACGGATTGGTCCAGTAGCTTACCATATTGCATTACCACCTAATCTTTCCAACCTTCATGATGTCTTTCATGTTTCTCAATTGAGAAAGTATTATCCTGATCCTTCACATGTTATTGAGTCTGAGTCTATACAACTACGAGAGAATCTAGAGTATGAGGCTCTACCTGTAAGGATAGTAGATAAAGAGATTAAGGAGCTTCGCGGTAGACAAATTCCTTTGATTAAGGTCATATGGGATGAAACTACTGGAGATGCTACTTGGGAACGCGAGGCGGATATGCAACAACAATTTCCACATCTTTTCTAAGGTACGTAAATTCCGAGGATGGAATTTTTTTTTCTAAGAGGGGTACTAATGTAACAACCTGTTTTTAATTAAACTGAAACCTATGAAGTGTTTTAATAACCTTATTGATTCTTGGTAAATAATCAATTTTTGAGGTTCCTTCTTTGTTTTGGCCCAATAATTGATTATTTGAACCACCATAATCGATTACAAGGTTTTTGGACCGAGTTCCTAAAGTTCAGAATCATCATAATCGATTATATGTAACCCATAATTGATTATGAGCTGTCTGGAACTGAAAAACCTGAAAACTGAACATGCATAATCGATTATGAGGAGTTCCATAATCGATTATGAGATTTGTAATCGATTATATAGCCTTATATAATCGATTATATAATGAGAAATCTATATAAAGCCCCCTTGACTAACCCCAAACGTGAAAAATTGATGTTCTACGGCAAAAACCTCATATTTTTTAGAGAAAACCTCAAAGTTAACCACTATAAACCTCACTATCTTTAAGCTTGGCCATCTACATCAATCACATACTTTCATCTTCTTCTTCCATCTTCAACTTAGTTCAAGAATTCCATTGAAGAGCTTGCAAAGGAATCCTCAACTTTTCTTCATCTTCTCTACTAGCTTGAGGTAAGTTGATTATGTTCTTCCTCTTGAGTCCATCTAATTCTTTTCATGTTCATTTTGTTGGAAACCCATTTTATATCTCCCATGAACATGAATCATAAGTTCTTATATTAGAAAAGTTCATGAAGCTTGATTCTTTATCTCATGATCACTTTTATTTGAAACCAATTTTGCCTATGTTCAGGAAAATGGAAGCAACTTGATTTGTATGATTTTATTCTTGCTCAATGATCCCTCCTAGTATCTTTCCATGATCTTAGCACTTTGTATCTAGGAGATTGAATGAAAATAAAAACCCAAACCCCACAAAACCCCTTGGCTGAATCTAGCCTATTATAGTTAAGGGTGACTTTGTTTGATTAATTTTGTTGTTGTGTTGTTTGATTGAAGGTGAGCTTGGTATTTTGGGGTGTGATAACAAGCCGCTTCGAATTCGAGATTTCGATGTTAACTCAGGTGGGGGAAAGGATCACTCTGTCGTCGGAACCGATAAGTAATATATTATTCATAAATGTAATCAATATTATTGACACGTGGAAGAGCATTCAATGAGATTATTCATATATGTATAGAAGTATAGATATAGATAATGGGATCTTCAATGTCGTTTCCTACAATCAATAAATCGATACTCCATATAAGAGGAAAGGTTGTGCTAACTAACATCCTAAAAATACTGAATAAGCATTCATTTTGTAGAAAGTTTTTATTGAAAATTAATCACAACTTTTCAATTTTTAATTTATTGAATACATCATATTTTAGTAAAAAAAAATTATCTTTAATTTCTTAACAAATGCTCCAAGGACACTTTTTAGTATTTGCTTAAAAGAAATTGTTTGTTTTAATATGCTAAATTGAAGTAAAATTTATTATTTGGAATTTTATTTTAACTTTTGCAAAATTTGCCATACAAATGATTTAGATTTAAAAATTTTCAATCTTAATCATTTATGTTACTCATGACTTATTGTGTTCCCGATACCTACCTTAAATTTTTTTTATGCTCCCATTGTGATTCTCTTTTAAATTTATTCTATCTTAATATTTCTAAATTTTAAATTTATAATTATTCACTGAATAAAGGTTATAATTTTTTAGAATTAAATAAAAGTTTATTATTTAAAATTTACTTTTGTTTAAATATGTTAGTATTATTAAGTTATTTAGAGGGTCAAGATTTATTTATTTTATCTTTTTCAATAAATACTTCTCTCGTTAAATTAGCTAGTTCATGAACTAATCAAGCCGAGTAGCACTTGGCGCAATTCATCCAACTTGATTAATGAACGGAGTTTCGAACTAATATTGAGTTGATTCAATTCAACACATTATCAATGCTAACTTCTTACCAACTCGCCTTGCATCATTTTTTTTATTTTATTTGGTATTCACCATAATTAGTCATTGGGACCGAGTGAGCCCTCAAAGTATCCCCACGGCTTAGATCCTTTGGACCCAATATGGGGATAATCTCTGAGTCGGCCGCACGATTAGTAAAGTCTGGCCAGGATCGAACTCGGGCAAAGCCCAAACGATTCGTCCTTAAGTAACTGTTCATTAACCACTTGCACTCAAGCACTTGGTTAATAGGCCTTGCATCACATGTGTAGCACAACTGAACCCTTTATTAAGTACTGAATATATAGAACATTACTACGAATACATTCGAAAATATTTAAAGAGATGCATTAAACACAGCATATTCTAGGTTTTATTTTTAAAAAGAGAATGCTAACTAATGTCCTAAGGGCATTGGTTAAGGATCTAAAAAAAAAATTGGCATTGAGACCTAGTGCATTTTATATTTTGAACAGAGATAAGCTTATTTTTCCAATAAATTATTATTTTTTTAGGTTTCCTTAACCAATGTCTTTAGGGCACTGAAAAGCATGACCCTTTTTAAAATCCCGGAAGTTTTATCTTTCTCGATACTGCGAATACATTCGATAGTACATTTACGTTATTATTATAAAAAATAGTATATTTACGTTATCGCTATGTACTTCTCGTAACAATTTAATAAGTGATTTGAGTTGAATAATTTTTTTGGAAAAATGATATTCTAACTCCCCAAATTTGACATCTACGATGACAACTCCACTGTAGTGCTACTGTTTACTCTTTTTTTTTTACAAATTTTGACTTTTAAAAAAAAATTAAAAATTTAGCTTTTTCGAATACTAACATTTTTAGCTAATTACGTGTAAACATCTGGTTAATTCAGTTCAATATATGATTAATGGGTCATCCTAAAGCTTACAATCATTTTCCACAACCATATAAATATTTGGTTAATCACGTGCAAATATCTTATTAATTCAGTTCATTATCTGGTTAATGGGTCATCCTGAAGCATACAATCAGTTTTCACAACCATGTAAATATTTGGTTAATCACGTATAAATATTTGATTAATTCAATTCAATATATGGTTAATGGATCATCCTGAAGCATACAATCATTTTCCATCGTTGTATATAGATTAACCATATATTGAACTGAATTAACCAGATATTTGCACGTGATTAACCAAATATTTATATGGTTGTGGAAATTGATTGTAAGCTTCAAGATGACCCATTAATCAAATAATGAACTGAATTAACCAGATATTTGAACGTAATTAACCAAATATTTACATGATTGTGGAAAATAATTGTAAGTTTTAGGATGACCCGTTAATCATATAATGAACTGAATTAACCAGATATTTACACGTAATTAACCAAAAATGTTAGTATTCAAAAAAGCTAAATTTTTATTTTTTTTTAAAAAGTCAAATTTTGAAAAAAAAAAAAAGAGTAGTGCTGCAGTAACGGGGAGTTAGAATAACATTACTCATTTTTTAGTCCTTATATCAGAACCTAAAAAAAAAAAAAGAAAAAAAATCTCGTAACATCATTTCTTATAATAGAGGTTAAATGATGATAAAATACTAAAAGAAAATGTTTTGAACTTTCTAAGATGTAATCCGAATAGAAAAAATTGCAATAATTAGTATCACAAGGAATCATATTGGTGGGTTTAAAAAATATTGGTGGGTTTAAAAACTTATTTATGCCATATGATTTTTATGTTTCCCATGAAAAGTATCAATAAAAATTTTAAAATGTATCACTAATATTTTGTCCAAAAACACCAACGAAGGTTGGTCTAGTTGGTAAGGATTAAGTACCTCTGTAAGCGTTTTTTGAGCCTTAGGTCTACCCTGGCCCTGATGAGTATTGGTTAAGAGTATTGCTAAAGCATTTAATATTGAATTGGACTCCACTAAACCACCAATCATCTCAATATATAAGTATATAAAAAAGGGTTTTGCTAACCAGTGTCCTAAGAGTATTGGTTAAGGATTTCATAACAAGCAAATTTTTCTTGGAACTTTAAGTATTTACCTTCTCAAAATATTAAATATATCACTTTCCAATAAAAGTTTTCTTCTTTTGGTTCCTTAACCAATGTCCTTAAAGCACTGATTAGCACTCCCCTATAAAAAAGGAGAATGCTAACCAGTATCTAAAAAAAAATTTGTCGTTAAAAAACTTGGTACATTTTATATTTTGAAGAGTGATAAACTTAATTTTTCAATAAATCTTTACTGTTTTTAATTTTGTTAACCAATGACATTAGGACGCTTATAAAAAATATAGATGTATCGAAAAGAAAACCAATCAGCTCATTGCAATGGTTGCGTGAGATTGTCGATGATCTGGAGTTTAGATCAATTCCACACGTATATGTTATTTGAAGTTGGATCTCATTTGATGTGTTAATGAATTTAATCCCATTATGAACGTCATTATCAAATATACATATTAAATACCAAAACTAAGAACCCAAAAACGCTTGGATGAGATGATACGGATCTCTTCTAACTTAACCAGATCTTGAGTTCGAATCTTGGCCCTGAGAATGCAGCAACATTAAAACTCTTGAGGGAGAGTTTTGCCGTCCTTGTGGTCCTACATGGCTCGAGGGATTAGTCTCCGCAGTTACGTGCGGAGGATACCCTGGAAAATCAAAAAAAAATACCAAAACTACGAAGTTGGGTGGGAGGGGGGTAATCAAACAAATGGAATGTGATATCATCTATTTGGGTAAACGACTTAATTAAACGCTTATTGTATAAGTTATTTTTATAATCAAAGAGAAAATATAGTCAAACTCCTTTCAAATAAGTTACAAGTTGTTTTCATAAGCTATCCTGGAGAGCTTATCAAAATAAGCTGAAAATAGCTTATGGACATGTCATAAGCTTTTTTCATAAGCTCTCCCAAACATTCCCCAAAACAGCTGGAATGTGATATTGACAAAAAATTCAACATGATCTATTTGGGTAAACGACTTAATTAAGCGCTTATCATATAAGCGCTTAATTATAATTTATTTTTATAATCAAAGAAAAAATATAGTCAAACTCATTTCAAATAAGTTATAAGCTGTTTTCATAAGATATCCTGGAGTGTTTATAAAAATAAGCTGAAAATAGCTTATGGACAAGTCATAAGCTGTTTTCATAAGCTCTCTCAAACAATCTCCCAAACAGATGGACTGTGATGTTGACAAAAATTTCAATATGATCTATAAAAATTTTAAAATGTATCACTAATATTTTGTCCTAAAGCACCAACGAAGGTTGGTCTAGTTGGTAAGGATTAAGTACCTCTATAAGCATTTTTTGAGTCTTGAGACCTGTCCTGACCCTGGTGAGTCCCCGGGACCTAATTCACCAAAACTTTTTGTTATAAAAAAAAAAATTGTCCTAAAGCATTTAATATTAAATTGGACTTCACTAAACCAATCATCTCAATATATAAGTAGTCCCTCCGGTCTCTATTGTAAGCAAAAATTAAATGGGACACACATATTAAGATAGTTAGTTGATCTCATTTAAAAGAGTCATTGGGAATAAAAAATTAAGTTTGTTACCTAAATTACCCTTCCTCTTATTTATTAAGCTTGTGTTATTGAGAATAAAAGGAGTCATTGGAAAACAAAATTTGTATTAAATGAAGGGTATTTTGAGAATAACTTCATTAAATGAGAAGAAAGTAGTTGAACTTTGCTTATATTTTGGACCAAAAAATTTGGAAATTTTTGCTTACATTGTGGACCGGAGGGAGTATATAAAAAAAGGGTCTTGCTAACCAGTGTCCTAAGGGTATTGGTTAAAGATTCCATAACAAGCAAGTTTTTCTTGGAACTTTAAGTATTTAGCTTCTCAAAATATTAAATATATCACTTTCCAATTAAAGTTTTCTTCTTTTGGTTCCTTAACCAATGTCTTTAAGACACTGATTAGCATTCCCCTATAAAAAAAGAGAATGGTAACCTGTATCTAAAAAAAAAAAAATTGTCATTAAAAAACTTGGTGCATTTTATATTTTGAAGAATGATAAACTTAATTTTTCAACAAATTTTTACTGTTTTTAATTTCGTTAACCAATGACATTAGGATGCTGATTAACATGACCTTATAAAAAATATAGATGTATCGAAAAGAAAACCAATCAGCTCATTGCAGTGGTTGCGTGAGATTGTCGATGATCCGGATTTAGATCAATTCCACACGTATATGTTGTTTGAAGTTGGATCTCATTTGATGTGTTATTGAATTTAATCCCATTATGAACGTCATTATCAAATATACATATTAAATACCAAAACTACGAACCCAAAAAAGCTTGGATGACGAATCTCTTCTAGCTTAACCAGAGATCTTGAGTTCGAATCTTGGTCCTGAGAATGCAGCAGCGTTAAAACTCTTGAGGGAGAGCTTTGTCGTCCTTGTGGTCCTACCTGGCTCGAGGGTTTAATCTCCGCAGTTACGTGCAGAAGACACCCTGGGAAACCCAAAAAAAAAAAAAATACCAAAACTACGAAGTTGGGCGGGAGGGGGGTAATCACACAAATGGAATGTGATATGATCTATTTGGGTAAACGACTTAATTAAACGCTTATCGTATAAGTTATTTTTATAATCAAAGAGAAAATATAATCAAACTCCTTTCAAATAAGTTATAAGTTGTTTTCATAAGCTATCCTGAAGAGCTTATCAAAATAAGTTGAAAATAACTTATGGACATGTCATAAGCTTTTTTCATAAGCTCTCCCAAACATTCCCCCAAACAGATGGACTGTGATATTGACAAAAATTTCAACAAGATCTATTTGGGTAAACGACTTAATTAAGTGCTTATCATATAAGCGCTTAATTATAAGTTATTTTTATAATCAAAGAAAAAATATAGTCAAACTCATTTCAAATAAGTTATAAGCTGTTTTCATAAGGTATCCTGGAGAGTTTATCAAATAAGCTGAAAATAGCTCATGGACAAGTCATAAGCTGTTTTCATAAGCTCTCTCCAACAATCTCCCAAACAGATGGACTGTGATGTTGACAAAAATTTCAATATGATCTATTTGGGTAAACGACTTAATTAAGCGCTTATCATATAAGTGCTTATGTATAAGCTATTTTTATAATCAAAGAGAAAATATAGTCAAACTCTTTTCATATAAGCTATAAGCTGTTTTCATAAACTATCCTGGAGAGCTTATCAGAATAAGCTGAAAATAGCTGATGGACTTGTCATAAGATCTCCCAAACACTCTGACAGGTATTTATGGCAGGAGATAAACTCAAATAAGTTATTTTTAAGTCCATCCAAACAGGCCCATGACAAAGTGATTTTTAAAATCATCTTATTTGCAATGGCAACAGAGCGCAGTGTTTGCCTACATGATAATCTTGTTATTTAATTGAGCTAAGACTCATGTACAATAGCAGAGCACGAACTAAAATAAACGTTAAGGAAAACTAAATGAAGTGTTTAACATTTAAATTAAACATGTAATATCGTAGAAGTGGGGAAAAAAATTTATTTTTAATTTTTTTAAGAATTTACAATAAGTGTTGGGGAACCATGGCTCTCTCATGTCATAAAGAAACTTTTGGGGTGAAAAAAAAAATCATGTCCCGGCAGAATCCGTTAAACCCATTTTAAATTTTAGTAAAACAGGTAGGTTCAATCGGGTCAATGGGTCAACAGGCTAAAAAATCATTTTAATATAGGTTTGCATGGTAATATAGGTTTGCATGGTTGGGTTCGGGTTTACAAAATTGAATCCATCGGTACCCAAACCCAACTGAGAACATTAATGAAGCCCGCAGGAAGCTAACTTCATATTGTTTAGAGTTATAATATTTGAACACAAATTTTGGAGATCATATGTGATATCGTATATGTTTATCTCATCTCTCACATACTTTGTATCATTTTTGTATACACGCTTCTAAAAATACACCCAAAAAACAAAAGGGACACCAAATGATGTCCCATTTTGATGTACAAAAATCATTCTACTATTGTTTATTGGATTTGTCTTCTGTCATGGGGCTTGCAAACTGTAGTACCGAATTCCATTTGGTGAAGGACTAAAGTGAAGTTGACACTAGGAAATACAAGAAGGAGGATTGAATTATATTTCTTAACTTTAAAAAAACTTTTTCAAAAAATAGTTTAGCAAACAATAAAAGATATAAAGCTCACACAAGAAAACGAGTTTAGAAAACAATGTTGATAAACTCAATCTCAAATCCCCAAGGTTAGTAGAAAACAGAACTAAATAGAGAAAGGATAAAGATAATCACACGAGAGATTTATCATGGTTGACTCTCTTCCAATCGAGAGCTACGTCCAGTCCCTTCTACTTGCATGTTTTATCAACTACAAATCAATAGCTTACAAGTATTATTTCTTCTTGCCTCTTCAGGCTTAGAATCACTCAAGTATTCAACATCTCTCCAGGCACTCAAATATTCTTTTACAGTCAAGCCTCTTCAAGCTCACTCTAACTTAAGAGTTTAAAAGATTTGAGCTAAAGATAACCCACTATGAGTGAGGATATTACAAGTTTAAGCTTGGAGAGAATTCTAATAAATATTACAAAGAAATATTTGAGCAGAGTTTTTGCACTTTGAATTTGAGAGCATTCATTATATTCTTCAATGGAGATCGTCCAATATTTATAGACGAGGTGCATCTTCAACTCTTGTTCTTCAACAGTCTTCATAAAATATATGTTTAGAGATAGCATTAAATGCTAAGACCCATTGAGTCTGATAACTTGATATATTGTTCTTCTGAAAAGTGCTCTTGGTTATCAGATAGCTCAAAGTAGAATTGTCTTTTCTCTATTGTACCCGACAGTTGCCTTTTGTCTTTCCTAATTTGAGTAGAGTCAACTTTGAAGCAAATTCGTGTCAGAGCAGAAAGGCTTTTGTGTCAATGAGGGTACTACGTTTCACATTTTCTTTTACAAATACAATTTGTATTTTATTTTTAAATACAAGGTTAAAGTCATTTGAAACATTTAGAGAGAAGGTTCATTTGATTAGATGAGTCCCAAACTAGCTTGTCTCAGAAAGCAAGTACGTCTTATGACGTCTAGCAAAATTGGCCTTAAATATCATTGAACGTCTGACATACCAGTCGTCTAGTGAACATAGACTCGTAACATTTAGACTTAGTGATAAGTCTTTGGACTTCTCTATTCTTCTATTGGACTTTTTATGTTCCTGCGCACTTAAACAAGTAAGTTAGTCCACACAACTATCTTTATTCTTCGAATTTAATCTTTTTGTTAACATTAAAATTTAGGGGTCATTAAACATAACCACTATGCTTCCAACATGAAGACCCATTACCTATTCAGACATTTCAGTCCATGCTGACACACTCACCACTTCACCACTTCATTTCGTAAAATTGTTAAACATCAAACATTGAAACAGCAGGTCTGAAACCATAGACTATCACCATTTAGTCTTCCACCTTCCTGGCTTCCTTGTGTTCCTTACAAATGATAGCTCCTCCATCATTGTTAGGTTTTTTTTTCTCCCATCTTCCCTTCTTCTGTAGATAAAGAAGAGAAATCAATGAAAGATTAGGGCAAATGAAATCTGTGGTGCACTCCGGTATGAAGATGGAGTGATGCGGCAGGGTGCGACAACGACTAGAGATGGTGCGACGGTGGTCCGATGGGCATATGGTCCAAACAATGGTGCTATGGTTGCTTGTCTTGGGATGCAGAAGGGAAGTGAATTGGACATAGGAGACCCCTATGGTGATTTGGATTTTGGACGCAGGAGACCCTCATTGTGACACCCTCTACCTCGCATGTTATATAAAGCATTTAAAGGTAAAGATATTAAAATAAAACATGCATATCCAAATATTTAAAATGAAAAGGTCCATAGGTAGAAAGGTCCCACAACTAGTTCACAAACGCGGAAAAAGAAACATAGTTTTAAAAGAAATAAAACATCAACACATAAAGAGCCCAACCCCACATACAGAACTGGTATAACCGTTCCGGAATAAATCATCGGGAATACAAACTAAAACTGAAACTAACAAAACAACTAAAACAACTGGAAAATCCTAACTAAAAAGTCGCGGCTCCTCAGAGTCACCCCTCCACTGGCTGCTCACCGTCCTCTGCATAAAAGATACATGCCAACAGAAATAGAGAAAACGGGGAGTAAGAAAACATCTAAACACATCGGCATGGAGATAGGAAGCAAGATGAACATACATCATAGCATAGCAAGGCGACATACAGCATTCATATACAAAAGCATCAAATATATATATAAATACACATCAACATGTTATTCAACCAACATATGCTATGTGGTGCAACTCTACTCCGTTACTCCATTATGCATGTGGATCCAAACTATCTCAGGAAGGCAACTTCAGAGTTACATATCCACATTGGCTAAAAAGCACCAACGTCGGCAGTTCACCAAACCATGGGTGAACCCCTTGGATAGCCGACGCACCATACTCTCGGATGCACCACCACGGGGGCGCACGGTTCACCAAACCTTGGGTGAAACACCTGCGGACAGCCAAATCGCCATACTCTAGGACGACCTCCCCTATGTTGATCTTCCCCCATAACAACTCCAACGGATGCATGCATAAGCACAACAACAAACAAATGGGCAACCGCCACCTCCGCTTAGGCCAATAAGTATCCAAGTTTATCACCATCAACAACAACATCAACACCTTAACCCATATTAGTCAAGGCTCCTTGCTCAAAAAGCACCAAGGTTCAACTTATCAACACCTCGACCAAAAAGCATCGAGGCCACTTTGGCCAAAAAGCACCAAAGCATATCAACGTACGGTAACCCCATAGGCCCCGGCTTAACCAACTTATTATCCTTAATTATCTTAATTAATTTTTAATTAAGTTATCTATCTCTTCTTCATTCGATTGGTGTTTTAACTCATCATTGGAGACGTTTGGGGTGAAACACCCCTGAATTTCCTTTAATTCATGTTCTGACTAGTAGGGGGAGCACGGGCGTGCTTACCCCCACCACGGTCGTGCTCACTGTTATGCATGGCCGTGCTCAAAGCGCGGCCATCTTCCATAGAGCGTGGCCGTACTATCTGGGCAGATTCAACATGTTATTGAAGCCAAAAACTCCCTAAACACTCTCAATTCAAATCTTAGGGTCTTTGACTAAACCATTGAGCACGAATCTCACCTCAACCATTAATCCATATTTTATGAACACTTGGGGAAATTAATCCTTTAATCATCATGTTAATTAAGAGCCCAATTTTAACCAATTGGAGTTTTATTAACCGTTTCAACATCAACCAAATATTCAGCCAACAACATACTCAACATCATAAACATCAACATTCATGTCATTGACAACATAAACATTCATACCAACTCAACCAAATACTCATGGCATAAAACAGATTACTAAGGCATACATCATCAGGAACATTAATACAGATACATAACAACTAGGCATCATAACAGCCATACCAATAGCCAAATAACAATTATAGTAATTAGACATTCATAGCAGTTAACAACACCGGGGTCATGGGAACCCCTCATCTTACGCTATCCCTTTGCCTAATGTCCATACTATTCTTCTCCTCATACCTGGTATGAAGAATTCCCGTTAAACTAACGTCAATCCTAAACTGGTTTCCTTGAACGGCTCAACGAACGTTCCCAAGCCTTGGCCAACACGAAAAGGTTAACCAATTAGTTCCCAATTCATGAAACAGAAAAGGAAACAGAGAAGGGAAAAACTAATACTTTTGGATTGGCACTTAACGCATGATTCTACTCTCTCAAACAAGAACGGAACACCAAACAGTGATTGGGTTCAAAGGGGACAAACGAGAGAGGCTGCCGTCACACTTAGGGTTGCCTAAAAGTGCCAAATTGAGGGTTTAACTCGTAACCCTCGCTGTTAGCAATCTATTTAAAGACTCAGACCCGAGCACGGTCGTGCTCCTTGTTGAGCATGGTCGTGCTCAACTTAGCGTCAGCTAGACGCATTCAGCCTTTGAGCACGGTCATACTTGTGACTCAGATAGTCACAAGACACAAGCCTCAGCACGGGCGTGCTAGACATGAGCAAGGTCGTGCTCATGTACCAGAAAAGGATTTTAAGCCAAGAAATCCCACTTAGCCCTTCAACAATAACTCTAAGCTAAGTCCTAAGGCTTAAACAAGCAAACAAGCATACATCAAAAGCACTTAACGAAAAGGGGATGTTACACTCATGGTGACTGATGGGTAGTTTATCTTCCTCTATTTCAAATTTCTCTTTTCTTTCTTTCTTTTTATTCTTTTTATATTTTTCCTTAACTAATAAACAAATAAATAAATAAATTCTAGACTCATACCAACCCACCTGTTGACTCGCCAACCCGTCCAACAAAATGGATCGAAAGACCACATTTTCCTTTCATCGATTTTTCACGGGTTGGGTGTTTTGGACTCAAACTTTACCGATGATCACCCCTAAAAAGTTCCACTACTGTTTATTAGGGTCGTGTAGAGAAACTTTTGGGCCTAGGGCAAAACTTTTAAAGAGACTTAATATAATATAAATTATAAATTTTTATATTAACCTTCTACCCTTTTGAGTTGAAAACTTATTTACCAATACAATATTATATCTATCATCGACTCGATTAGGACGTTGAGTCAATGGATCATTGATCAAGTTAATCACTGGTTGAACCGCCTAAATCTATATATATATTAAAAAATTCTAAAACTTATAAATTTTACACTTACAAAAATTATAAAATAATTCAAGCTATACTTTAAAAAAAATCAAAATACAAATTAGCATTATTTAACAATATCATTTTTGTTAATTTTAAATGAAATAATCCTATTTTAATGAGAAAATTATCCAAAACAATTCCAACTTAATTTATATTTGTATAAAATAATAGAAAGTGTATTTAAAGGCCTAAGTTGGCAAAGTGGGGGACCTAAGTCAATGCATCAATGGCCTTGCCTTTTTCCACAGCCATGTTGTTTATATAAAATTAGATAAACTTATAAATGAATGTTTATATAAAGTCTTAATAAAAACATTTGGCTAATGAATATTCTAAAAGGTAATTGTTCAAAAATTAAAGAAATAAAAAAAAAAAATTTAAAATATTAAATATTTATTTTCCATTTAATACTTTATATTTTGTAAAGTATTTGGTAGAAAAACCTTTATATATTTTAGTAAACATCTCCCAAGGAAGAAGAAAAAAAGACGGCTAGAATGCGATAAATATGACATCCGAGGCTGGTGAGGGCGGGGAGTGGTCGTCAGTGCAAAAGATGAAGCACAGACAAGGAGCGACTCCTGACTGACTTCTAGGCAAAGGAACACATGAATGAACTGGTTTCACATTAGAACGATAGGGAACCTAAGATTGTGCATGTATGGTACTGTATAGTTGAGGGGATCTTGAGACTGAGTAGTTATGAGACTGTGCAATTGATGGAAGCTTAAAAATAATTGATTGGTACTACTTATACTAATAAAATGATTCTTTTTTGGGAGCCGATCACTTAGGAACTCCAAAGATAAGTGTACTTAACTTGGAGCAATTTTGGGATGAGTGACCTCCTAGAAAGTTTTCTCAAGGAACAGTGAGTAAGGACAAAGCACAGTGAAAAGAATTGTGTTGGTTTGTGTGGACAATAGTCAATCCGAAAAGCAACCTAGGATGTTACAAATGATATCAAAGTGGGACCTCTCCCAGTACGATGTGGTTTCAGAACAAATCAAGCAGAAGCTGTTAGGCATGTGACACCTGAGATTGATGATGGCGAGAGTAGTCGCTGGTGCAACAAATAAAGCACAAATAAGGAGCTGCTCCTGACAGACTTCTAGACGGAGGGACATATGAATGAACCGGTTCCACATCAAAACGAGAGGGAACCTGAGATTGTGCAGGTATGATATGAGACTTTGCATGTATGGAACTGCGTAGTTGCGGGAAGCTTAAATAGAATTGATTAGTATTACTTATACTAGCAAGATGCATCTTTTTTCCGAAAGTCCATCACTTTGGAACTCCAAAGTGAAGCATGCTTGACTTAGAGCATTTATGGGATGAGTGTCCTCCTGGGAAGTTTTCTTAGGGAGTGCATAGGTGAGGACAAAACACGCTAAAAAGACTCATTTTGCTTTGTGAGGACAAACATCAATCCAAAAAGCAACATGGGACGTTACAATGAACTCTCTTTTACTGTTGATCATTTTTAAAAATTTCTTTGTTGTTCAATTTGACTTTTTTAACTCATCAAATATTGACCTCCTAGAAGGGTTTTTTTAAACATACACAAGAGTTTAAGTTTACATTACATTGCACAATTTAGTAAATTTAGAGGATCGTGTTTTTTGAGTCTTAAATTTACTTCCCTAAAAATGACTTACAGATAATGAAGATTCAATGCATTTGGCCCCACACACACAAAAAAAAAAAAAAAAAAAAAAAACACAACATTGCATGCTATAATTTAAGGTGTTGTTTAAGGTGCACCACCCACCAAAGTGGTGTCGTGGTACACCACCCAAATGACAAAATTTGGACCATCTAGATTGTCACTTGGGTTTTTGACTTTCCAACCCTCTATAAAGAGCCAAGGCTAGCATGAAGCACCAAGATAGAAGGTACATGGGTAAAATAATTACTTTTTATAATTTTTAAATTACTTTCCTACTCTTCCCTTTCACCACCAACACCCCCATCCCTACCCACTCATCTGCCACATGAACCACAACCACCACTGGTAGGAGGACCGATGCCAACGTCGCCGTCGTCTCAAGCTTCACCACCCAGATCTAGTGAAGGAACATACAACGTCGTTTACAAGGCTCAAGCTCTGCAACCCAGATTGATGAAGGAACGACTGTATGTTTGCTTATCCTTAAGCCCGACAAGGACGGGCATGACATGGGGTGGTTTGGATTCAGGTAAGGCAGTGGTGAGGGAGAAGGGATGGGAATGAGAGTGGGGTGGATTAGTCATAATGAGCTTTTGGGTTTGTACAAGGTGACTTGAAAGAAAAAGGTGGTGACAGTGCCAACAATGGGATGGTGGTGGAGGTCGATAGGGGTAGGGACAAAGTGCAAAGGTAAAAAAAATTAACTAAGGAGTATATATTAATTTTTTTAGGTGTGGTTTTGAGAAATGTGTAGCATATTTTATCATACTTGAATTTCCTTCACCAAATCTGGGTTGCGAAGCTTAAGACGACGGCGGCAGTCCTCCAGACAGTGGTGGTTGCGAGCGAGGTGACAGATGAATGGGGTAGGGATGAGGTGAAGGTGAAAGGGAAGGGATGTAATTTGAAAATTATGCATTTCATTCTTTCCGGAAGGGAAAAAAACAAGTACCCCCATCATGGTGAACCTCTCCTTGTGATCGGGATGAGGTAGATGCCTCCCAGCTGGGGGGCGGATCGAATCTGAGTTTCCTTAGGTAGCCACCGACCTATTAAAATAATTATTTTACCTGTAAAAACAGATCATTTCAGTTAAAAATGGTGGTGCACCCATGTACCACCTATCTTGATGCTTCATGCTAGCTTTGGCCCTTTATAGTGGGTTGAAAAGTCAAAATCCAAGTAACAATCTGGATGGTCCAGATTTTGACACTTGTGTGGTGCACCACTTTGATGGGTGGTGCACCTTAGATGGTACCATAATTTAATTCATTTTGCTGCATCCTTTTTATGAATCTATCCACCTCCCATCAACAATTTCATAACATTTAACCCCACCATTTTGCAACAACGATTTATTTGAGCAATAGTTGCCTCTTTATTCTATATAATTAAAGTACAGAAATTCAACTTGAAGATTTAAACTTATCCAACCAAATTGGTCCAAGTTTTATAACACTGCGTTAAACTAATGTTTGTTTTTTTGTCTTACTCATGAGCAGTTTGTAGAGGTGTAAATAGGTTCAGGTGTACCCGATCAACACATAAAACCAAACCAATCCAACTAAATTGGTTCGGTTCATCATTACAAATCGAGTAAAACTCGATTAAACCCGACCTCCATTGACTTGGATTCGATTTTAGTGTTTTCAAACTCGATGACCAAAATCAATCACCCAATTGTTATTTTTTTATATAATTTTTACATAAAAAAGTTGTATGTTTTGGATTTTTGGATCCCTTGCATATGATTTAGGGCATTGTCCAAACGTCATTCTCTATTGTTCTCCCTTACACTTGACCACCTTCAACCATAGTCCAAACGTCATTCCTTCTTATTTCACTGACAACTTCAACCTTTGTTTTGTGTTGACTTGATTTCCTTGATAACTTCAAAGTGTCAAATTCGAACCAAATCAATGGAAACCATTCGATTTTGCTTAATTTGGGTGCTTTTTCTCTTATCAACATGCCCAAACCAACTCGATTACATTCCTAGAAGCTAGTAGTTCAATTAAATAATAGCCATGGTTATTTTAAAATTCTTGAAAATCAAGTTTTTTTTTTTACTTATAATTATTTTAAAATATATATATATATATATATATGTAAGGGTTTGTTTGAGAGTTGGGAGGGGAAAGGAGAGGAGGGGAGGGGGAAAGGGATGAGGAAGGGAGGATAGCCTCTAAAGCCCTTCATCTAGTTCATTTTTTTAGGGCATAGTCCAAACGTCATTCTCTATTGTTCTCCCTTACACTTAGTCCAAACGTCATTCTCTGTTGTTCTCCCTTACACTTGACCACCTTCAACCATAGTCCAACGTCATTTCTTCTTATGTCACTGACAACTTCAACCTTTGTTTTGTGTTGACATGATTTCCTTGATAACTTCAAAGTGTCAAATTCGAACCAAATCAATGGAAACCATTTGATTTTGCTTAATTTGGGTGCTTTTTCTCTTTTCAACATGCCCAAACCAATTCGATTACGTTCCTAGAAGCTAGTAGTTCAATTAAATAGTAGCCATGGTTATTTTAAAATTCTTGAAATCAAGTTTTTTTTTTTAACTTATAATTATTTTAAATATATATATATACTGGTTTGTTTGAGAGTTGGGAGGGGAAGATAGAGGAAGGGAGGGGAAAAGGGATGAGGAAGGGAGGATAGCCTCTAAAGCCCTTCATCTAGTTCATTTTTTTAGTTCTCTCAAATTGAAGGTTTTGGTTCTTTTGTTAAAAAAATAAACTAGGAGAGGGTGTGAGCTTTGGAGGCTATCCTCCTTTTCCCACCCCATTCCCCCTCCAATCCTCCTTAAATCTTTCTGTCTCTTCCCCGTACAACTCCCAAGCAAACCTTACTTTCTTTAAATAAAGTTTTTTTATTCTTTAACTACCTCAATGGAAATTCCCAACGGATAATATTTTTACGCCATTGGGACGGATCTACATGAATTTTAGGAGGGGCATTGGTCCCTGCAGCCTAAAAACTAGTTTGAAGACGACGGTCTCGAAAAGAGCTTTCTGTGCATATATAATATATCAAAAAATTACATCCGGATTAAAACTTATGGTTGTTCAAAGATTTGTCGACCGTTTGAGATTTTAGCTACCCATCATGTCCAAAAAGTCATCAATAGCACACACCTAATGCGTGTTGAATGCGTGCTGAACCCTGGTGTTGGGTGCAAGTGTCGAGGGATGAAGGCCTACTTTGGGTGGCTAGATTACCATATATCTTGATAAATTACTAATATAATTAATATTGTGGAACAAATAATTATGAATATTTTATATGAAATTCTGTGTGTACATATATATTGAATGAACTTTAATTTTTATACTTGGTCTCTCCTATTATTTAAGTTTGGCTCCGTCCTTGATGCCACGGAAATTTAGGCATTAAGAAGTCATGTATCAAAGCTCTGATAGGGCATTGTGATAGGCAATACTAACAACAAGACAAAAAGGAAAATTAGTTAATGGTTTAAATAAGTTTTTGTTTCCTGAAATGTGTGTATTTTGATTTTAGTCCTTATAGTATTTTCATAGGTTTTAATCCTACAATTTCAAAAGTTTAGGAATAGATCCCTACCGTCAACTATGTACCGTTATATACTGAAAAAAATTGTTTACAAATTGAATTGAGTGAAGGAAGAACAATTCTGCAACTTATAAAGATGATTATTTACATGTGATTTGAGTGTTTCCTTTGTTGTATGATAACGGTGTAAAGCTGACAATAGGAACCTATTCCTAAATTTTTGAAATTATAGGTATCAAAACCTATAAAAAAAAATTTTAAAGACTAAAATCAAAACACACGCAATTTTCGGGAACTAAAAGCCTATTTAAACCTTAATTAATTAAAAAAAAAAAAAACTCATGTTCTTATTATTATTATTATTATTATTGTTGTTACTTTTTGCTATTATATATACGTTACAACGATGTGTTCTTCTCTTCTAAAAGAATTCATCAAAATCTAGGTTTATACGCATCTCATATTTATAATCCCTCTCTCCAGTCTCCCCCACAACCTTGTAACACAGACACATTACCCACAAGCAGCAAAGCAATGGTTAAAGGAGCGGAGCCTCTATTACATCTTGGCAATGGTGCAAGCCATGAAGACCAAACTTATTTTGATCCAAGTGCTCCTCCACCCTTTAAGATTGCAGAAATCAGAGCTGCCATTCCTAAACATTGTTGGGTCAAGAACCCATGGAAGTCTCTGAGTTATGTTTTCAGGGATCTCTTAGTAATCACTGCATTGTTAGCTGCAGCAATTAGCTTCAATAGTTGGTTCTTTTGGCCAATCTACTGGGTTGCTCAGGGAACAATGTTCTGGGCTCTATTTGTTCTTGGACATGATTGGTAATTACCCATTGTTATATATGTTATGCTTGCTCAATGCTTTGGCTTATTCACTTTTGGTTATGATTTATATGTTTTATTGTAAGTTTTAAGTTTTTCTGTATTGAACAGTGGCCATGGAAGCTTTTCAAACAGTTCCAAGCTGAATAGCCTTGTGGGCCACATTTTGCACTCCTCAATTCTTGTACCATACCATGGATGGTTGGTTTTTAACTGCTTTTGTTGTTCATTTTGTTTTACCAAATGTTTAATCTGATTTGACAATAAAACCATTTTTCTAAATTGTGGGTTTTGCAGGAGAATTAGCCATAGAACTCACCATCAAAACCATGGACATGTTGAAAAAGATGAATCTTGGGTTCCAGTATGTGTTTCCCTTCTACATTTGTTCTTAATACAATCAATAGATAGATGTGGTTTTCCCAAAAGAACAAAAAAAAGACCTAAAGATGTAAACTTCATGAGGCTTTTCATGATTGTTTATTTTTTTCTTTTTCTTTTTCTTTTTCTTTTCTTGTGTCTTTATCTCAGCTGACAGAGAAGATTTACAAGAATCTAGACAATATGACAAGAATCCTGAGATTCACTTTGCCTTTCCCCATTTTTGCATATCCCTTTTATCTGGTGAGAGCTTTTTCTTTTGGCAGAAAGAAAACATTTTTGCACATTGCTCTAGGATCTCACTCTCTTTCTGATCTGAATTGTATTTTTCAGTGGAGCAGAAGCCCAGGAAAAGAAGGCTCTCACTTCAATCCATACAGCAACTTGTTCTCCCCCAGTGAGAGAAAAGATGTGCTAACTTCAACCCTTTGTTGGGGTATCATGTTTTCTGTGCTTCTCTATTTGTCCACCACAATGGGTCCAATTTTGATGCTCAAGCTCTATGGAGTACCCTATTGGGTAATTTCACTCTCACACTCCTCTTTTTAAGTTAGTTAGTTAACACATGTACAATAGTCATTAACTTGTTTGAACTTATTTAGATCTTCATCATGTGGCTTGACTTTGTCACATACTTGCATCACCATGGTTACAAGCAGAAACTACCTTGGTACCGTGGCAAGGTAACATAACTAACTTATACTCTGTTCCTTCAATTTTCTTCAGTGTAAATTCATGGCCATTTTCCTCCAAAGCCCAAACCTTTCCCTATATTCACCGACTTTAGTACAGACTTTGATTGAATTTGTCATGTACTCAATTAAAACAAAAGAACCCTTTTGGAATATATTAGACAAGACTTATTATAGTTTCATAGATACTTATGATGTTGATTTTTAATGAAAATAATAATGTATAAGTGTTCATTGATAAAAATATAATATGTGTAATATTACACATATCATGTTCTCATCAGAAAAAAAAATATACCACAAGTATTAAAAAATAGTACCTAGATTTTGTCGATGTGTTATGGTAGTTTGAAACACAGAATATATATTCATATGCAATTTTGCCATCCCATAAAGAATGTGGTAGCCCTACCATATGACATGTTACTTGTCTATGTGATTTGACAGGAATGGGATTATTTGAGGGGTGGTCTTACAACAGTGGATCGTGACTATGGTTGGGTTAACAACATTCACCATGATATTGGCACCCATGTTATCCATCACCTTTTTCCTCAAATTCCTCATTATCATTTGGTTGAAGCGGTAAGTTTACTTACTATATTATTCAAGGAATTAAGAAAGAAAGAATATTTTATATAAAAAAATTATGTATTTAATATATCGAAAAATATTATATTTAATTTTTTAATACAAACTTTTTTTTTATTAATTCCTTAAATAATATTCTTAGAACACACGTTTATCTTAAAATTAAAAAATATACAATTCCTTCTACTATGGTCCTGAAAGTTGCTCTTTTTTAATTCACAACAGACACAAGCAGCAAAGCCAGCTCTTGGGAAGTACTATCGTCAGCCAGAGAAATCTGGGCCAATCCCATTTCATCTAATAAAGTACTTGCTACACAGTATTAGGCAAGACCACTTTGTGAGTGACTCTGGAGACATTGTTTTCTACCAGACTGATCCTCAGCTCCAGAAGCAACATTCTTGGACCAAGTTTGCGTGACGTTTTGGTACTCAAATTAGTAATTGCTATGCTACCTAAGATGTTTGTTGTGTAACCTATTGGATTGGTCACATCTTTGCATTCAGTTTCTGTGGAAATTGCGTTCCACTCTAATATTCAAAGCATATGATTGTTAAATTTTAAGATTTTTGGTAACAATTACCAAAAATTGAGTTAATTTATATGTAAACTCTTTTTTAGTAAACTTGTATAACTTCAAATAAACTTTAATAAAATTGATAATTTTTTTATTCTATGAGCAAGTTTACAACCGTATATTTATAGGATTTAACTTGTATGCATCGTTAGTGTTAAAGATTTTTTATATTGATAGCCAATCATAAATTTTATTGTTATTAAAAATATTTAACTATTATCAATATTATCTTAAAAGTCACATATAAATAATTTTTGATTGATTGGTAGTATAAAAACTTTATACTTAAAATCATTTATATACTAATTTGACCTCAAAATATAAATGTCTTGTCTAATGTTGTTGAGTATTTGAGTTGAATTATCTATATGTTGCAATATATATTAGACTTATAAAATTAATTTTAAATTTATAATTGTTTTTATTTTGTTTTATTAACTTACAAGATAAAATAAGTACTCCACTGCTAAAAATTATACAAGAGTTGGATCAAATGTAAGTTATTATTACTTTTATTTACTTTGTTATGAAATTATAATATTAAATATTCATTTTAGATGTGTCTTCAAATGATGTTTAGCTACTAAAATATGTTTTTAAATAATATATAAAAATTTACAATTCGAGTTTACCATTTCAGTTTAGTATCATTTATTAGAGAGGTTTTCTTATCTTCAATCAGACAAAACAAAAGATATTGGCCTCTGTTGAATACTTTACATACATGAATGATACTATATCCGGACTCAATTATAAGCAAAATTAACTAACTTGACACTTATTAAGGAAGTTAGTTAATTTAATTTAATTGTCTTGATTTATGTAAAGCAATGAGTTATAATTACTAAACTACCTTTTAATTATCTCGGGAGTATGCAATGTTCTTGGAAAAGTAAAAGAAGAATTGGTCGGATTGGTTGATTGTCTTGACTTTTGGAGCACTGACATTAAGAATATGTTTGGGAAAGCTGAAAAAAAAAAGATTATGCTGATAATCAAGTTTTGTATAATCGATTATTGTGATAATCGATTGTAATTAGAATCTGTTTTTGTTTGGGTCTGTTTGCTGAAAAGTAATTTTAAGATAATCTATTTCGTTTGGGTGGTGCAAAAAAAATACTTTTATATAATAAATTGCCAAAAAGGGTATGAAGTTATTTGTATAATTTAATAATATTTCTTTAGAAGTTAGTTTTGTAGGGGTAAACTGGGAAGAGAGTTTAAGAATGAAAAATAATCAAATCATAACAATCTTAAGCTAGGAAAAACTAGATGGCATAAACAGCTTTTTTCCCCTAAAAAAAGCTTTTTTATAAATTTAAGCAAAATGTCAAACATGATAGAGTATCTATGAAACAGCTTTTAAGCTAAAAAACAGCTGAAATGGGGAAAAATAATCTTTCCCAAACACACTTAGTGTTTGTTTGGGAAAGATAGATTTTTCTACTTTCAGCTGTTTTTTGATCTAAAAAACTGTTTTGGAAATAATCTCTTATGTTTGGTAATTAGCTTAAGTTGTAGAAAAAGCTTTTTTTTTTTTTTTGGAAAAAAAGCTATTTCTATACATATCATAAAAAGAGCTGTTAGATGAAAATGAAAAGCTTTTTTCTTCAAATCTCATATCACTCTAACACTGTGTTTGGTTTTGTGGAAAACAAAAGGAAAGAAACTGAGAGGAATGAAAAGGAGAGGAAAAGGGTGGATTCCCTCGTTTGGTTCCACGATGAACAGTGGAGGAAAGAAAAAATTTCGTGGGCCACACCACCAAATATGTTTCTGCTCAAAATGGGAAGAAAAGGCGAGGGAAAGCATGGTTTTGAGGGAAAAAGACTTGAATGCCCCTAGCTCACACAAGATCTGTCACCTCCCTCCTCCGTTATGCACAACCAGCACCGTACACGAGCTCCGTGACGAACAACCGAGGCACGAACCCAGGGCCACTACTGCTCCGTCAATACAAGCCCAGCCTCCTCCGCCTTTGACGTGCGCCTCTATCACTAAAGTCCGCCGCTGCGTAACGAAGCCAAGGCCGCCGTTAGTTCCGCCAAGACGTTGCAGCTATTGTTTGGCACCGCTCATTATTTCCACGCGGGATGCCTCTCTCGTCTGCACTTGGAGTTTAGACATGTCTTATTGGGTTTAACTTTTTATTTGTCTTTGCTTCATGTTAGAAGGTAATTTAGGTGGCCTTTTTGTTCAACATTCGGCCAGCCTCTGGAAGCATTTTGGCAAAAAAAAAAAACAAATTTTAACATTGGGGCCTTAGTAAAGCTTTAGATCTCTAGGTAAGATTTAAGACTATTTGTGGTTTGTTTTTTAGTTAAAATAAAAAAAAAAAAGGTCTATAAAAAGAACAATATGACTCTTCCGTTATAAATAATTTAATTTTTTAATAAAAAATAATTTACTTTTTTTAATTTATGTTGCACATTTTATTTTAATTAATGTTTTTTTAAAATTTATCTCAGATTCTCAAAAAGTTTTTATTTTTTTTCATTTTACATTAGTGAGACTATATTTTACATTCATTTTTTATTTATCAAATCATGTTTTTATTAAAGGGCATTCTGGTCATTTCACAAATATATTTTTTCTTTCCTCTCACTTTCTCCTCAACCAAACAAGAGGAGAGAAAACTTTTGATTTTTCTTTCCTCTCATTTTCTTTCCAACCAAACAACTAAACAGTCCCCTCATTTTCCACTCTTTTTCTTTCCTCTCACTTTCTCTCCAACAACCAAACAAAGTGTAAATGACTTCTCCCTCCTTCTCCCTCAATACATACGTTAACACCTTATCATTTTTATTTTTCGTTTCTATCTTTCCCATATCCTGGTCTCCAGGTACGTTAACATGTCAACCATGTCACTATTTTTGCTTTTTGTTTTTTATGACAAAATATAAAAAAAAAATATTTTAATAAGTTTTAATGTTAAAAAAAAATTATCAAATATTATTAATATAAACAAATAAATTTATATTCTTTTTCACAATTTATTATGTAAAAATGATTTTTTTTTGTACCACCAAAGGAAATAGATTATCTTAAAACCGCTTTTTAGCAAACATACCCAAACAAAAATAGATTATGATTATAATCGGTTATCACAATAATCAATTATACAAAAATAGATTATCAGCATAATCTTTTTTTTCCAACTTTTTCAAACACACTCTTAGATAAAGTTGAATTTGTTAGTTTTTACTTATATTTGAATCAAAAAATATAGGTAGTTTTTGTTTATAATTAATTCAGTCATGAGGGAGTACATGTTTGAAATGGGCAGAAGGGGTAATTAAATGTTGGTTTATCTTTGTTTATGATCTCTCACCTGTATAGACCCCTCACAATCTCACATGGGTGATTTAAGACAAAAATGGCTGAGAAAGTTATGTAACATTGTCGCTGTTATAAATAACAAAATAAATACAAATAGTGTGACGTGACTTTGTAACTAACACGGTACTGCATCAAGCACTGCCACCACAAATAACATTACAGTAAGGTCACTTGGTATTTCAAGTTGAGGTACTGATAGTAACGCGTAGATCGTGCAGGAAAGACTGCATTTACCACTGGGGGCCAAGTAAAGTAATGTGACCACTGATGCAAGATATCAGCTATTTACTAATATACCAGCCAAACGCCACTTTCTAGTTTCTATGTACAGAATGATTAAAATGAACAAAAGCCAATTCATTAATTAATTTGCTTTTTTATAATAATTTTTCTTTGTCATATATTGTTGTCCTGTGACTTGAAAAAAGAAATTCCTGCCATGCTTCTACTCCTCTCGAGATTAAGGTTTGTCACTTTTGGGTGTAGCCTAGTTGCAAGGATTTTATTATTGCCAACTTGGATGAAACAAAGATTTCAGGTTCAGAAGTCAGAATTGTCAAATCTTCTCCATGTTTATATTTCATATAAAAAAATTTAACAATTTTATTGACTAGTATCCTGAAAATATTAGTTAAAAAATCAAAGATTAAAAGTTATGATTAAAAATGTATAATACATTAAAAATTTAAAGATTGTACTTGTCTATAAAAAAATTTATCTTTTAACTCCTTGCTCAATATTTGACAAAAAAAAAGTATAAGAAAGAATGTTGATATTTTGAATCACTCCGCAGTCCTGGTATGAAGACACAAAAATGTGGGTGTCACCTACCTACTCTCTGATACTGCAGAGAATCTGATTCCTATGGTAGATATACAAGATTAATGCTATTCACACGTAAAGATAATATGAAAAACAAAAAGGTTTCATTATCATAAAAAAATAAGGGAAAAAAGAAAGTATAAAATTTTAAGTGTTTGTATAAAACGAAAAGAAACAAAATAAAATACTTTTGTTGAATATAACTTTATTCCTTTTATAAACAAAAATACTTTTGTTGTCGATGTTATCTCGTTGGTGGATAATCTGTAAGTACATCTGTAAGCGTTCTTTGAGCGTGAGGCCTGTCCTGACCCTGATAAGTCCCCGGGACCCAACTTGCCTAAACTTTCTGTAATAATAATAAAAAAAAGGGTAATAATGTCCAAAGCTAATTGTCCAAAGCTAATCAATTAGCTAAACGCCTAAACCCATCAAGTTTCTACAAAGAGTTCTGCTAGTAATAACTAATTAACAACCAGTCAGGGCAGAGTTAAGGGGGGCTTTTTGTTGCCATGTCCCCCTCAAGTTATATATATATATATATATATATATATATATATATATATATATATATATATATATATATATATAATTTTTTATCCACAATTTTTTTTTCTAAATATGAATAAGATATATAATTTTTGAAAGATGAATTTGTTTTGAATTATTTAATCTTGTTTTTAATATAACAACGTTTTTACAGGTTCAGTGGTTAAGTAATATTTAAGAAGAATGCTGACTCATTTTTTAAGTGAAAAGAGACAAATAAATGATGAAACGTTTTCTAGTCCACCAATTTTAATTTCAAATAGTAATGTTAAAAATATTACTTAAACCATAAGGACCGAACAAGGAAAAATTAACATTGATACTTTGTTATGTAATTCTGGAAAGCATGCACAAATTTGTGAATATCCTACCAATTAACCTAGATTTGTTTGCATAATTTATATAATATTAAGTTGTTAATCATATAACAAATTTGTTTCATAAAGTTTGTTTCTATATATTAGTTGATTTTTTTTATTGCTATTTTATTATACATATATTTGATCTTGAAACCCTCATATGAATTTTATGGCTATGCAGTTACAATTTAATTTCAAATGACAAAGAATGCGTATAGAGATGAAAGGCTATAAGTAGCGGTTTGACTCCGGGGAATATCATAGGATATTGTTGCCAAAATGTCCTCACAAAAGTTAGTCTTTTGATTTATTAAATGCAGCTCAACATCTCACTGCCGATCCGGTAACCTAAAGTATTCAACAAGTGATAGGGTTGTCAACTTGATTTGTGCTTGTCCATTTGGGTTGGCCCCAAGCCAATCTTCTAAACCGGCCAACCCAAAACTATTATTTATAGTATTTTATTAATCTGGTGCAATTTTAAGTCGATGAACCCCATAACCCTGATTCAGAAAAAAAAAAAAAAAAAAAAAAAAAAAAAAACCATCACCCATCCTCACATGGGGTTTGGATCCTCTCATGTCGAGATTTAGGCTTTGTTTGATTGTGAGAAGAAAAGGAGAAGAGAGAAAGAAGTGAGAAAGAGTATGAGAAGAAAGAAAATGGTAAGAAATAGAGTAGATTTTATGTGTTGTTTGGTGTAAGAGAAATACGAGAGAAATAAAGGAGAAAGATGTGTTTTCTCTCTCTCCCTTTGTTTGGTTGGATAGAAAATAAGAAGAGAGAAAAGTAATTTTTTTTTTTAAAAGACAAAAATATCCTTAACTAAAAAATCAATATAAAAATATTTAAATTTAATTGATTTAAGTTATTTTAACTAATCAAATAATTTAAATTAATTTAACTGATTTAAGTAATTTTAAATAAAATTTATTAGTTTAATATAATTATTTTATTTATTTCAATTTAATTTAATTCAATGATTAATTTAATTCAATTTCTTTAAATTTATTAAATAATTGAATAAGAACCCAAAAAGAAGGGTACAAAAGTCATTTTATATACAACACTCTCTCCCTCTTCCATTTTCTTCTCACTTGGGGAGAGAAAAAAATTTGAGGTTGGTCCCACCAATTTTCTTCTCTCTTCTCTATTTCTCTCCTCCACCAAACAAGAGAAAAATGTATTTTCTCCTCCTTTTCTCTCTTCTTATTTTCTCTCTTGCTATTTTCTACTCCAACAAACAAAGCCTTAGTATGAGAGGTCATGTGGGGATCTCACCATTAAATCTTATTGATGAGTATCACTTAAAAATTATACAAGTGATGGTAAGATCTCCAACACGACCCCCTCATGTTGAATCCCAACGTGAGAGGTTCCAAATCTTCCTAACATTGTTCTTAGGATTGCTTAAGAGTAAGTCGAGTGAGGTTTTAAGGAAAGTTTTGGAGTGAAACGATTAAAAAAAATCGGATTGGGTCAATTTTTGGAAAAATTGGTTGGTTGAATTTGAATAATCGAATTGTATAAAATTCAAAAAAAAATTCAACAAGATTTTAAAAAAAATGTGCATTTTGACCTCAACCAAACATTGGTCTAACTGTCACAACCACATCATGACGGGAGCGACGATTAAAAAATTTAATAGTCTTATAATGTAGTCGTCACCAAAGTTGTGTAGAGCCTACAACATCCATTCAAATATTGTTACCTTAGTGTAAAATTATGTTAATTTTAAAAATATTTACTTCACCCTTTATTAAAAAAATAATTAAAAAATTGAGAAATAATATTTTATTGAGTTATTATAGATTTTTTTTATGAAAACATATTTATGAGTACAACTAAACAAATTATGAAATAGAAGAAAATAATTTTTGGGCTTGACAAGGATGTTTCCTGCTCCTATAAATCTCGGGTGCAATAAAGAATTCAAAGCTACGTAATTCTTTATAAGCAATTAAATATTTTAATTGTTATCACTTTTTGTGAAATTCAAAAATTTAGACTATCACGATAACCAGAAAGGAACAGTATCCAAAATGACTATCATAATAACCTATATTAATCTTTGAAAATACAAAATGCCCACGATAATAAATGTGACCATCACTAACAACCAATTTTTAATTTTAGAAAATAATTTCGTTAGCAAATAAATTTTTATTTTAAAATTAAAGGGTGCTTGCAATAACCAAACATAAAGTAGATCCAAAGTGACTGTCACTAAAAACCTATTTTTAATTTTAGAATTAAAAGGGTGCTTATTATAACCAAACAGAAAATAAATCCAAAGTGGCTATCACCAACAACCTTTTCTTTAGAAGATAATTATTTATAAAATTTATCTAATGTTATAAAGCATTCTATTTTTTTTTTAAAGTTGAGTATTATGTAATTTTGATAGAATTGATATTTATTGTTTATTATTGTATTTAAAAAATGAGCACGTAGAATAATTGTAACAAATCTAAATAAACACTTTAATTTCAACAAAACATTTATGTGCATTATTTTTTAAAAAAAATATTTTTATGTTTCTGTTTAATAATAAATTTAAAAACATTTATCTTTAGACTAAATTAGTCTTCTTCCTAACCCAAAGATGTCATCTGACCCAAGCAACATATCTATCCTAATGAGCCCATGTCCTGAAGTCCTTTTTTGTTAATTTTTAGCCTGATCATTTTATTTTGGGCCAGCATATTACAAAATAATCGTGATAGAAACTAAAAGAAACGTTGAGAATGAAATAAAACCTTTGGTCTTTTGACAAATATTTTTTATTTCTAATAAGAAGCAAAAAAAAACACACACACACATGCAAACACACAAATAAATAGCCCAAACCCAAAAGGATATTGGGTTCATTGGTGAATTCTACGGTGAGCTACCCCTTCATGTTGCAAATCGTGAGTGACCACATATCATCATTGATTAAAAAGTATCACATGATACTATGATACAATTGCCCACACTATAGTTTTTTTTTTTTTTTCATTTCCTTCCCTCGCCCTCTCTCTCTCTCTCACTCTCGAAGTGTCGGTCCTTCTTCACTGCCCCCCTTCCCCCATCAATCTCTATCATGACGACACCGGTCTTCGTCCTCCATGCACCAATCGGCGCCACGCAATAACAACTCCTTTGGTCTCTGTTCGCCACACAACAACCTGCGCCTTCCTTAGATCCGAGTTTGTTGAAGGCAACCAACGATGGCGCCGATGTCGGAGACAGAGGTGGCAAAGAAGATGGATGTGAATAAATTGTGGATGCTTAGGGTTTCACTCTCTTCCCAATTCATTCCCTCCCTCTCTCACTCTCAACCATGTCTACTGAAACCCTAGGAGACGATAAACTTCTTCAAGAATCAGGGAGAGGAAAACAGTGGAGAGGTACACTATATCACCCCTTCCAAGTTTCCCAGGTCTTCCTCAAGCAAAACTCTTTCAATTGAAAAGGTTTGCTATTTTCTTTCTCAACAGTGTCAAATTATTGTGTGGGTTTTTGAGGATTGAATTGTTGATTTTAAGAAGAGAATAAATTGTTGAATTGGTTTATTTGGCTTTTCTCTTTGGGGATGTTCATTTATTCAATTTGGAGTACATCCAATGGTTAGTTTTCTCAACTCAACAGATTCCCACCCTCCATTCTTCAAAGCGGCAAAAGGAGGCATTTTCCCCATGTCAAGTTGCAAGTTCTACATGTTAAGAGGCTGCCTCTACCGGGTTACATTCTAGTTTTGACTAAATATGTGAAGAGGCAGAAGATTTTCTTAAATGGTTTTTAGTTTTCTTCATTTACATGTAATTTATCTACCTTTCTTTTTACAAATTCAAAGCCATGTGATAATTCCATAAAATATTTAACGATTTACTGAAAATAAGACAGGCGAAATTTGATATTCATATGCATCTTATCATTATTTTTTGGATTTCTCTAGGTTTCTGGGCAGGAGATGGAACAAAATGACAAGAAAAAAATTTGGAGGTGGAAGACGGTGTGGACAGCTAGAGTGAGGGAGACAGACAACGAAATTTAAAAAATAAATATTCTGATGTGGATAGTACATGATAAGATCTTGTGGGAAAATTTGATCCAACGGTAATTAAAAATGACACATCGTGAGAGACATGGGTTGGTTGCTCACGCTAGACAGAGCCTGGGTTCATTACTGGACCTCCAAGTTCTAATTCTTCATCATAGTTTTTGCATATTTTAAAGAATGTGTTGTGTAATGCAAGTGTACACGGTCTAACAAGTAATAAAAGTGAGTAAGATTGTTCCCAGCAGGATTAAAATGAACTGTGAACACAGTTTTCAAGCCCAATATTCTACTTACCAAAAAACCTAAAAGAACAAGTAATCAAGTTACCAAAATAATGAGTTATTGATGTTGAAAGCAATATAAAAAATAAGCAAGAAGTTAAGTGCATAAAATCTAACAACCAGTGATAAAATCAGATGGGTAAAATAGCTAGAGTAACTAATTCCTTGTAACTTCAAGAACATGGCAATTTATGCTTTACGATGCTACAACATTTGGTCCAGGAATTAAAGTTTGCTTTCTAGCATTAACACAATGAGTTTCACTAAACTTATCTTATTCCTAAGCTCATATTAATTACACTCATGTCTTGTTAAGCACGTCCAACTAACATAAGGAGTTTGAAGAACATTCCTATTATAACCAACTTCAATTAATTTTCCTAGTATGACAGGGTCTCGTATCTGACAGGTTTCAGGTTCGAGCCCCCACTAGTCTCCTTGGGGTGAGGTAAATGTAAATCCCTTTGTAAGTGCTCATAGAGCCCGAAGGTCTTCCCTGCCTTGGACTGGGGCACCATCCCCTCACCCTAAATTTTATTCATCAAAAAAAAAAAAAGTAATTTCACTTGCTAAACTTTTCAAAGCTCAACAACCTTGTATTCCAGCTAAGGTGATCAAGCTCAACTAGAAATGAAAATGAAGATCAACTTAAAAGAAAATGCTAAGAAAATATTCACATAAATCAACCCATAAAATATGTTACAAGTTCATAGTACTCTAGCTCAAAGTGTTTAGCTCATAATGTGCTTACAAATAGCATAGGAAAAGAACATGTAAAACATAGCCATTAAAACTAAAATAACAGAAATGTACTACAATGGAGGAGAATGAAAAAGGAAGAAGAAGGTGAGGTGACGATTGTACTATGTAAGAATGACCTAATTAATTAACTGACTTGTCCCTTTATATAGAGAATGTTCCCTTAGTAGGGTTGTTGAAGCCTTCTAGAAGAGTACCCCTTCTCCTCACTTTTTGGGGCTTAAAATAATAGTACAATAAACAACCATTGGCCCATTTCTCTAGGTACACCAAAATATCTTCAGTAGACATGTGGGACACGTCCTGAGCATATGGGGACCATCTAAACACGAGAGTGATGAGCTAGTATGTTTGTCCTTTAGTGAGCACACTTTTCAGAAGCTACAGCATCCTAGAGCATTTTCTATCCAACTAGCTCCTTACTTCAAATGTTATCCTGGTCAAACATAAGATTTCATCAGTCACAATTAAACAGAGCAAAACATCTACAAACTAACCAAATTAAAACACCACAAACGAAATCCTTACTTAGCAAAAACAAAACAAACATGACACTAAACACCACAGAACACAAAACAATTAGGCACAGGAAGGTAAAATAACTCTTATTTCTAAGAGTTATCAACAGTAGCATGGCAATATAGTAAAATAGTCAAAACAAAGTCTCCTTAAGACTCAGTTGATTGAGTTACGTGACATGAATTATAGATCTGTAAGTTTAAATTCCTTTAATGCGCTCCATCCCTTTCACATTCCCTCCTCCCCTCTTCCCCTCTCCAATGTTAGACATAATATAAGCCTCCCATTAGAAGGAAAAAAAAAAAAACAGAAACAAAGCCACAAAAAAGATTAAAGAAAAGGCATGTTTGAATTCAAAGAGTTTAAAGGCAAAAAATAATAATAAACCGACAACGTGCGGATCCAAACATAGAACAGTGGCGCGGTGGAGGAGGAATAGACGACACATCAAGGGTGATGACGTTGCTGCTCGTAAACGCACGAATTTGGCAGATCTGCTACGTGTGAGGAATGGTGGAACAGAACTAAGCTATGTACGGAGGACAGCGGCGCGACATTGAGCTGTAGCGTAGAGGACAGCAGAGCTGCTCTGGGCTTGTAAGAGTGGTGGCGGTTCACATTTTCTGTGGTAGAACAAAGTGGAGAAAGAGACGACTTGAAAGATTTAGATGGTGATGGTTGTGGTATGTTCGGGGAGAGAAAAATGGAGTGGAGAAAGAGAAGTAGAGAATAAGAGTGGAAGAAAATAGATGGCTCAACTGCTTTTTGCAGGTTTGTTTATTGTAAAGAATACTTGCGAAAGTCAAGTAATCGGGATTGTGAAACAATCAATCCAAGACGGGAGACCAAAACAAATTGTCAAGCAAGATTAGGACTTGAAAATATGGGTGAAATTTTGGGAGTGCATGATTTTGTGGAGGAACATAACCACATTTTACATCTACAAGAAACAACTCATATGTTGTCATCTCAATGAAAAGTTTTAGAAGTCAATGCCATCAAATTGATCTAGCAAATTATGCTAGCCTATAACAAAAGAAGTCATTTGATTTGGCGAGTAAAGAAGTGAGAGGTAGAACTAACTTAGGATATACTCGCCTTGATCATAAGAACTATCTTAGCAAAAGAAGGCAAAGGAGTTTGGTACTTGGGAAAGCCGATTATCTGTTTACTTTTAAAGAAAGCTAGTTGGAAATCCAACTTTCTACCATGTTTATCAAATAGATGTTGAAGATCAAATCACCAATGTGATCTGGGCTGATGCAAGGACACTCATTGATTGCATCTATTTTGGTAATGTGGTTTCTCTTTATTCAACATATTGTACAAATAGTTCTCATAGACTACTGGCAGGGTTTTCATGATTTAACCACCATCAAAGAGCAGTGATCTTTGGGGCTGCATTATTATATGATGAAAAAATGTGTCATACAAGTGGATCTTTGAGACATTCCTAGAGGTACACAAGTAGAAAATGCCTCAAACAGGTGGTGGCAGGCGGTGTGGTTGCCGTGAAGGGTGTTGCGATAGGCGGTGGTAGGCGCTAAAGCTACGATGAAGAAGGGAGAAACACAGAGTGACAATGGCACGAAGGAGAAGGGAGGGAGACAAAGTGAAATGGCGTAGGCGGCTTGCTGTGAACGGTGGCAGGTTTCTACCCACGGGGTCTGGCTAGCGGTGGCTTGCATTGGTGAGGGATGAGAAGCAGCATGATGGAAAGAAGAGAATGGGCATTTTTTGGGTTTTTTTTTTGTGTTAAAATGTTAATTTTATGGACCGTTGAATTTAATGGATGGTTGAGATTCTTTGCTGAAGAGAGGCTAGAGACATCTCAACATGAAAGAATCCAACCCATTTTTAGTTGTGTCTCTCAAGTCTACAAGATCCATGATGTTTCCTTGGGCATAAATATTACTCCTTCCGGTCCTTAATATAAGAAACAAATGGATACTTTTTTTTTTTTGGTCTAAAATATAAGAAACATGCATCAATTTTCACACATATTAAATGCTAATTTCCAATATTACCCTAATTTATAATAGGATTTATATTTACGAGTTATACCAACTTTGCATACAAGTGAGTATGTTCATTAATTAGAAGGGGTATTTTTGAAAATTTATATGAATATTAATTACAATTAGCTTATTTCAATGTATTTCCTTGGTCTGTGTGTTTTAGGGTTTTGTTTTTTATATTAAGGATTGGAGGAGTATAAAATTAAGTGGTATTTGATTTAGTTTTTATTTTTATTTTGAAATATTATTATTTATTTTACAAAATAATAACATTTATGGCTCAAATTTTGTTGTCCCAAAAGTGACTAGAAATTAATAAATTGAGTTTAATTGATATACACTGTCATTATTGGTTGACAGTGTAAAAAACTTTACACTAACAGCGTATACCAATTAAACTCTAATAAGTTTTGGGTTTGTGCTAACGCATTCAGGCCAGGTCCAAACTATGGAAAGGTCGGGCGTGCAATGAGACTAATGTATTTATAAAAGTGTAACACCATGTTTTATTTAAAACGGAATAACTTTATAAAATGAGGATTTTTAGAATTATTTTTGAAATAACCTCTTTAAAAATTGGAACTTTGCATTACGTCAAAAATATTACCTGATAAATATTTGATGAATCCAAAACTTCTTCAAATAAAAAATTCGATCACTGGTCTTACATCAATTGCCAGGATAGAAAAGGAATAAAATTCCATTTATACACTAAAAACTTAAAATAGATAAATACAACAGTCCCAAATGAATTTTCATAAGTACATGAAATAATTAAATACAATGAGTTTTCGAAAACTAAGTAAGCTTATAAATTTTCCCATAATTGCCAAAATAAAACATAATAACATTTTCCAAATACTTTAAACACAAACAACTCTAAATATATAACATATTACACACGATATCAAAGCTCCGAGTCTTCATAATTCTCTTCTGTCACCTTCTCAGCATCTTTCAGTCATTCCTCATCTCTTTTACACTTCTCGGATGATACTTTCGTTGCCAACAAGGAATGAAGCAGAAAAGAAATACAAACATAGGATGTAAGATTCTACAATAGGCTAGTAATGTAGATATGGGCATGCAGGAAAACAAACAAGCATTCAAGAGAATATTATACATATTAAGGGATATATTTATAAAATACATATATAGTTTCAGAAAAAGGTCGAGACTCGAATGCATGCCTAAGACTATACCTAACTCTGCTCCATGGAGACTATTGTTGTCATAGTGTTCTGTCAGGATAGCATTCAGGTAATATGCGTAAACAACTCGGTGCACAAGTCCCAAATGGAGTACACTAACAGCCATCTCCGCAATCCTTTCACACGAGAATACTTAACATTTGAATAATATTTAGTTCAGTGGAGTGTCAAGATAGCCCTGTTGTCCAGGTCTCCACCAGCGCAGTGAAGCTGTACACTGAACCATTGGCAGAATCCACGCCTGACTATCCCCAAGGTCTCCGTGGCCCCCACACAGTCCCCTAATAACCTATGAATAGGTGTCTATGCTTCCAGAACGACAACGACTATGATTAGGTTGGAATGTTGTCCGAAGACAAACAAAGCAGGAACTAAAAGTTCTAAAGCGCTGGTGTCAATTTAAAAAGAGTTATTGTTAAGAATTGGGCTTGAATAGACCATTAACCAAAATATTATTCCTAATTCAAAATTCGTTTGACACTTCAAATTCATTTGAGCATACTTAGGCTAAAATTAAGTATATAATCATATTTAGAATTAACGTTTGATACTTAAGATCAAATAGAAATCGAAGGATAAAATCATCCAAAAGACAAGATTTTGAAAGTCGTTAACTTTCCAATATTTGGTCTATTCATTTCATTCCAAAATACCATATATCATATTAACTTTGAGCCCAAAACAACAAAATATGAAAAGGATGAATCTTGAAGTTGAATGCATAAATTCAATAAATAAGAAATTGATACCAACTAATAATAACATTCTAACACCTCCCGAATCTAAGTTCGGGAACAAATGCAATTCACACAAGTCCCTAAGCGACTTAACGATTATACTGATAGGCTTACACTTAGAGCCTAATTATAACGAAATCGAATTGACGCTCAACGTCCAAAAATCAAGAGTAAGGAAGGTTCTCAAATCCGAACCTTATCCAAAAATTCGCAAGGGAAACCGCATCATAAAAAGAAGATAATTACTTGCTAAAATAATATAGCACATGGAGGTGTGAGCTCCAATTAAATATGCCATCATCAAACAATTAATATAAAACATTGATAGTCGAGGTTAATCCAATACTTTGACTTGATCGTCATAGTCCAACTAGTACAAAATATTTTCTTCCATCGTGATCTCTATCTTAATTAAACTCTTGTGTATCCTTTATTTCCACGTATTATCCCTATACCATATTTCCTTTCTCATTTATCCTATCTTATACTTTCAATATTCGGTCTTGTTGACGACTCTTATCCCATGCCTTAACCTCATACAATCATGCCATTCATATTCCTTTGAGCCTATTGCCATAATACATCATCCTAACTCTACATATAGTCCATTAAGAATCCTTCCTCTTACTTATGACACCTCAATGTGCATATATCCAACCATGTATAATATCACCCTTTTAATTCACCAATTTCATAAATTAATAAAATTCATTCCAAAACGTCACCTACCCTCCATTATCCATATTGACCTCTACTACTAATTCCATCAACTTATTGTAAACTAATTTTCTTACCATATATAGCCATCCAAGACATAATGTCCTTTTACACACTTCCTAGTTCTAGGATTCCACTTTAATATATCTAACCTTAGACAACCTAACTCCAGATGAATATCAAGCTGTCATGCTAAACAGTTTTACCACAAAATACATGATCAATAAAATAAACCCACCTCACACTTCTTAGCTCTCTCTTCCTTAAGCTTATTTCCAATTCAAGAATAAACCAAGAACATCAACCTTGAGACAGAGTAACTCACTAACCCAATCAATTCAATCCCAACAACGCTATCTCCAGGGAATAATCACCAGCTAAATAAAACAGATAGTTTTCATGAACAAACCACATGATAACCATTCCTACAATCAGTTCAGGAACTCGTAAGAATACCTCACATAACCTCAGACAAAGTCCTAATTACACAAGTCACATAATTCACACAGATAATCAACACAGTTATAATTAGGCAATATATATGAAAGAATATAATTCCCTACTGATTTCATTAGCATAATTGTGGTTATATACAACCATTACAAGAGAGATCCTAGGCTATAATTAAGGAAACTAATTATACACATGATCACTAACATTATGTCTAGATACAAAATATAATATATTTACATATATTCTAACACACACCCGCTGTCGAAGCGGGAGGTTGTCGTACGCTAAGACTTTCCCGAATATCCTCAAATAGAACCAAGGGAAGGCCCTTTGTAAAAATATCTGCAATCTGATATCGTGATGGGACATGTAAGACTCGAACTTCCCCACGAGCAACCTTTTCGCGAACAAAGTGAATATCCATCTCGATATGTTTAGTGCGCTGATGTTGAACAGGATTTCCAGAGAGATATATCGCACTAACATTATCACAATACACCAAGGTAGCTTTCCGAATAGGACAATGAAGTTCTAGAAGAAGGTTTCGTAACCAACAAGACTCAAACCACATTGGCAACGCCTCGGTATTCCGCCTCCGCACTAGATCGTGACAAAGTAGCTTGCCGTTTGGCGGACCAAGAAATTAAATTATCACCAAGAAACACACAATAACCAGATGTAGAGCGTCTGGTATCCGGACACCCACCCCAATCAGCATCTGTATAAGAAAGGAGAGTGGATGTGGAAGAAGGATAAAGATGCAAGCCATGATCAAGAGTACCCTGAATGTAGCGCACAATGCACTTGAGCGCGTGCATGTGTTCTTCCCTCGGGTCATGCATGAATAGACACACCTGTTGCACGGCATAAGCAATATCGGGTCTCGTGAAAGTGAGATACTGAAGAGCCCCTGCAAGGCTTCGATAATGAGATGGATCTGCATATGGTGTGCTGGAATTAGCACTGAGCTTCGGTTTAGTGTCAACCGGAGTAGGAGATGGCTTACACGATGACATGCCGGCCCATTCAATGATCTCTGCTGCATACTTCCTCTGAGACAAGAATAAACCACCTGCATGACGAGTTACAGCTATACCCAAAAAATAACTCAATGGCCCCAGGTCCTTCATAGCAAATTCCAAGCTAAGAAGGGATATGATAGACTTGCGGATAGCATCAGAGGAAGCTGTCAATATAGTATCATCCACATACAAAAGAATGTAAGCCATAGCTGTACCTTGCCGGTAAATGAAGAGAGAATGATCAGAAGTACTGTGAGAAAACCCAAGGGTAAAAACATAATCAGTAAATCTCTTGTACCAAGCCCGAGGGGCCTGTTTTAGCCCATATAGAGATTTCTTCAACAAGCATACATGATTAGGATGATCCGGGTCCCTAAAACCCATGGGCTGATGCATGTACACAGTCTCTTTGAGTTCTCCATGCAAGAAAGCATTCTTTACGTCAAGTTGGTGAATGGGCCATGCTTTAGAGAGGGCTAGACTGAGAACAGTGCGAATAGTTGCCGGTTTGACTACCGAGCTAAAAGTCTCACCACAATCCACGCCAACCTGTTGAGTTTTGCCATCACCTACAAGACGGGCCTTATGCCTCTCAAAAACACCATCAGAATGTTCTTTATGAGTAAAAAGACCGAATCACATTAACATCAGGTGGACGGGGCACCAACTCCCACGTCTTATTTTTAATAAGAGCATTAAATTCATTGTCCATAGCCATTTTCCAATTCGGGTCACGAAGGGCAGACACAGGATTACGTGGCAGGGGGGATTTAGTGACACTAGTGTTAAGATTTAATTGTCGTTTGGGTTTGAAAATCCCATGCTGACTACGTGTGACGGGTCTGGGAGCCGAAAGAGGAGTTGGCTGATATGGAAGTGAAGGTGCAAGCGCTGGGCTGGTTGAGGGTGTTCCGATTGGAGGTTGCGGGTTGGGCAAAACCTGTTGGGCCGGTTGGTTTGGGCTTGGCCGTGAGGTCAAATGGTGGACCACATAAAGGGAGGGTCCATCGTCCATAAAACCATAAGTGTGGGGTTGTGGATTGTGCAACTTAGCAAAAGGGAATTGGGTTTCATCAAATATGACATGGCGACTGAGTATGATTTTACGAGAGGACAAATCATAGCACTTGTAACCACGATGATTAGGTGGGTACCCCAAAAAGACACATGGAGTGGAACAGGCTTGAAGTTTGTTTATGGTAGTGGAAGGTAATAGAGGATAGCATAAACACCCAAAAACCCGAAGATGAGAGTAGGAAGGGTCCTTTTGATAAAGAACCTTGAGAGGTGACTGATAGGGTAATTGTTTACTTGGAAGAATGTTGAGGAGATAGGTTGCCATTTGTAAAGCATGATGCCAAAATGAAGGTGGTAAAGATGCAAGGACAAGTAGAGTACGAATAATGTTGTTAATGGTACGAATTTTTCTCTCGGCTTTCCCATTTTGTGATGATGTATGTGGACAAGAGAGGCGAAAAGCTAATCCATTATCTTTACAAAAAGCCCAAAAAGGTCCATTATCAAATTCCTTACCATTATCACACGATCACTAACATTATGACTAGATACAAAATATAATATATTTACATATATTCTAACAACACATATATATATATATATATATATGTGTGTGTGTGTGTGTGTGTGTGTGTGTGTGTGTGTGTGTGTGTGTGTGTGTGTGTGTGCGGGTATGGGCGGGGTGGGTACCATAGTACCCGTACCCTCACCCGCACCCATACTCATTCAATTTTGCGGGTAATTACCCGTACCCGGACCCTTACTCATTGTGTGGGTAATTACCTTACCTATTGTGAGTAATTTTTGCGGGTACCCAATGGGCGCTTCACAGCACGTACTGGCAACTCCTGTCAGCTCCCAAAAATGCAAATCTTGCTCCTTCAAGCATGACAATCACAGCCACATAGATGGAAATTGTCCATCAACACAACCAAAAACAACAGGACCAAAATCAGTACAATAATCACCAAGTAATTAATTTAAATTACTAATTTTCGGTTTTAAAATAAAACAAATTTAAAATAGAATTTAGAGCATAAATCAAGAACTTCGGATTCAAGCAGTTTGAAAGATATGCATACTGAAGGGTGACGAAAGGGTGGAATCAACTCACCACTGAAAGAGGAAGAGAATGGTGGTGGTGGCAGCAGCTCCGGCGGAGCTCCGGCGCGGCGGTGCCGGTTTACAGCGGCGTGGTGGTCAAGAACCAATGTTCTCCTATCTTAAAATTTCTTGATGGGCTTTGTAGAGGAGGATGGGAGGAACAAAGTTATGGTGTTTGTTTGGTGAAAGGTTGCCGGAAAGTGGCCAGAAAACGTCCAAACAGTGGCGGTGGTGGTGGAGCAACGGTGGCCAAACGAAAAACTAAATAGTAGAGAAGAAGGTGGTTGTATGGTGGAGAGAGAAGAGAGAAAAGGGGAGGGGGTTCTGTCGTGAAACAAAAAAAGAAAGAAGAAAGAGAAAGAAATAAAAAGAAGAAGAAAGAGAAAAAGAAAAAAAAAAAAAAGGAAAGAAAAGAAAAGGAAGGGCTAAGGAATGGAAAACGTGGTGCTCTGATGCACCATTTAAGAAAATAGTTGTTTTTCTTTAATTTGGTTGTAGGTGAAATTTTGAGTAATTGAAATTAAGTCTAGAAAAATACTAGATTTTTGGCTCTTGGATCTAAAAACAATGAGTGACAAACGTAGAATTTCAAAATTTGAATTAGAGTAAAGATTGATGGTTGAATTTATCAACCAAGGAAATCAATGATCCAAAATTAATCTCTGATTACTTTTAAATCAACATATCTTCAAATCTAAAATTAAATAGAGTAAAATCTAAAAATAAATTTCTTTCAATCATACTATTTAAAATATTTTTCTAAACAGATAATAATAGTGACAATAGCGTAATATTATTGTCTTATAAACATGTACACACTGCAATCACGCAGTGTTAACGCACCCAACAAAATAGTTTGATAAGTAAATAAAATCAAATAAGTTGAAACACATAAAAATAAATATCTAACTGATTAATAAAACTAGTTATCCAATAAACACATATATAATTTTCGGGATGTTACAAAAAACGTCATAATAATTTTAGTTACTTTTCTGTTTTCAAAATTTAATGAACATAATTGCGAAAAAGAATTTCAATATTTTTCACAAAACCTTATGAATAAGAAACACATGAAAACAAGTGATATTGTTTCAAATAATGATAAAATTGTAGGGTTTAATTATGACACATCATGAATGTCAAAGTTTTCTCCATTTTCATCGTTGAAGATATTTGATATTTATAATCTTAAAAGTCATAGATATAATGATCTATAATTAGTTGACAACATAAAGAATTTTACATTAGTAACATATCAAATTAAACACAAAATTATATCTTTTTTTTTTTTAACAACACACAAAATTATATCAACGGAAAATAAAAACACAAAATAAATGAAAGGCCCGTTGTTGTTACTTTTATTTGAGTGAAGATCCAAATTGGTCAATGAAAAATTTTGGGGACCCACTTTTAGTCTCTAAAAAAAATAAATTAACCATTTAGTCCCACAAATTTTAAAACGCGGGAGCCTAGATTTAGTTCCAACGTCCATTTACTTGACAACCCGTCCCTTTAACCATCTACCTGGCATGTTAGTGGTCTTGGGAGACTTATGAAGAATTTCCGGTGAAAAACGAATAAAAAGTGAAAAACACGTACAATTTTAAAATTCAAATACCTAAAAATTATGTACTTTTTTTTTCACTTTTCATTAATTTTTCATGGCGGAAATTCATCAGAGGTCATGCAAGAGCATAACGGGCCAAATAAGATGGTTAATAAGACACGTAGGTAAGTAAATGGACGTCGGAACTAAATCTAGGGACTAAATGATTAATTTATTTTTTTTTGTGACTAAAAATGAGTCCCCGAAATTTTTCAGAGATTAATTTGGGCCTTCACTCCTTATTTTGCTATAAGTACAAAAATGTACTGTTTCCACACATATTTTATTGGTCCTCAGCCCTATCTGCCAAGTCCATTCTAGAATATTGGTGGCCCATGTCGGAGGATTATGAAGGATGGTAAACATGGTCTAGCGAGGCCCAACGCAGTTCAGGGGCATACGAAATTAGCATGAAATCAAAATAATAACATTTTAATTTTTTTTTTTGACACAAATAACAATTTAAACTTAAACAAACCTAAAAAGCTACTCTCTATATATTATTCATTTTTATATGTTCAAATTAATTGTACTATTTATTTTTCATATGTTTTATTTAATTATATTATTTATTTTTGTATCCTTATTATTTAACATACGTCACAAACACACTAATTAATTACATTATTCATTTGTTATATTATTTCATCTTAGCATATTATCACATATTCCACCATCACATCCTCCTTTTCTTCAGAAATAAAAATTAAATCCTTTTAAGTTTTAATATATTAAAGACTTTACTAATTAATGTTTCTTTTAAACAAATGAAATGAAAATTAAAGTTTTTAAAACTTTAATATACTGTGTATTTTACTTTATTTAAATTTTTTATTGCGACACCCCTCCTAGGGTCATCACATAGTTACCCAAAAGTGGAAAATAAAATTATTAATCGCTGGTTACTTTCGAAAAATAAACTTTAAGTTAAACGTCCTTTAACAAAAATGGTGATAATTTTATTTTTTTTGGTTAAAACATCCATGACATAAACAAACATATCTATATGTATATATATGCATCATCAGTTAAATACATATTACATCACTAATAGGAGATTACAAAAGAGCCCTCATAAGTATATGCTATTCTCCATCAAACTAAGTAAAGAAAGTAAAGACATATACACATCAAGTGACGAGCAGTCCAGAACCATACAGAAATTCATGGCTCTCAGTAGCCAGATCAAAAATTGACAAGACTCGCTACCCCAAGACTATACCTATAGGTGGTCAAGCTAATGAAAACCATTGGGGAGATCGTGATGATCACCCCCACCTCCAGCAGGTGTATCTGGTGAAGATACCTCTGCTCCCGCTCCCTCGTCGGGAGAATCGTCATCGTCAACAGCGGGAGGGTGTAACTCAGAATCCTCTACCACCTCGGCAAGAGGTGCTGTTGGTACTGCCACCTGAAGCGGCTGAATCAGCTGAGGTGGAATATCAAGCAACCCGTGCTCAGCCAAATACTGTAGATAAAGCCAAACTGGAGGTAGGGATACCTCGATAGTCTCCACGACACGCTTCCTCCGTTGTAGTCCCGCAGCTACTGTGCCGGCGATCTCTCGACTAGGACCAAAATATGTGGCGCTCAGTGCCCCTGGGTTAATCTCCCAAGCACGAGCATGATGTGCATGATCAAACGTGATCGAACACAGTCTCAAATGTGCTAGAGGCAAATCTGGGTCCATCTAATCTCAGATATAAATGTATATGCACAAGAAGAGAAACCACATATAAAACATGAAAGAGTGAGAAACCAATATCTAGATTTAACTCGACAACTACATGCACGACACCACAGATAACACATACACATATACATGTTATATCAACATAAGCATTCATATCAAGCTAATAGTTTATCAATGGGTTTCACACCCCACACGTTATCATTTGAAAAACTATGCATGAACACTTCAAACACGTCATCTAACTTCACACTTAATCTCATGAGAGATCCCAACTGTAGTGAGTTGATCAGGCTCGATTGCCACACAAGGCAAAAAGGCACGCAGCCATAGGCACACAGCCAAAATCCATTGCACACTGTCCAAACCCAAGGCACAATGATAAAACCGTAAATGGGGTTTCATTATCCACCCGAGCACAATGAAGAAAATCGTAGCATGAGATACCTGATTGTGCATGGTACTCACACATAAACCATGGGCACGTCTGCCAAATGCATGCAACAAAACCCTTTGTTCTTGACATTTTTCTTTGTGTTCAATCTCCCTTTGCCGAAGCTCAAAATGGCTTACGACTAATCATAGTTTTAAACATCTTTAAAACTTTAATTAATAACACAGGACCTCATAATTCGAGTGCTCAATCACGACACCCCTAGACCGATGCACCAGCCATAGGTTCGTGGTAATAGAAAACATCTTTAATGTTTTTAACACAGTAGACACCAAGTCTACAGGTCCACAAAGTCCAAAGGACACCAAGTCCATAACACAACACGAACCTTAGTACCCCGACGTTTCGATTACTAAGTTCAAAACCACTTTTAACACAGTTGAGTTCAACTTGATTTCGAAAAATCATTTCAAATGGGAAATAAAATCATAAGTTAAAAATTTAACTTTTTAGAAAAGATGGTCACTTGAGGCTCAAAGTTATTTAAAACATGTACTGCCGCTTTAGAATTTCTTGTCATCAGTATTTTTCCAAATTGCCGTCAAATTAGCATTTTAAAAGCCATTTAAGCCAAATATTAGTTTTTTCCACTTAAATAATTTTCTAAAATTATAATTAAGTTATTTTTTAAAATTAATTTCATAAAATAACTTTTTATAATATTCCGGAATTTCTTACGTAAAAATCAGCAGTACAAAAATATTTTCACGGTTACGTCCTCACTGTGACTCATAACTCACTCTTACAGCGATAAATCATTAAAATAATGATATTTTCCAAAACTCCTTATTTTTCCCAAATAAATATTTTCCATTCATATTATATTCCAATATTTTACCGTTAAAACATTGAATATAATTTACGAAGCTTTTCAAAGCTTTTATCTGATTAATTGATTGGGCACTGACCATTGTCAGGCTTCTCAAACAACATCCACAACATTATCACAATAATATTTCCAGGCAGGTCATGCATCGCAGCATTATAATAAATAACTGCAGATAACCAATTATAAGGAGATAAACAACACAGATAAAAATAACATAACTTGAACACTTAAACAACCACCAACAAATAAATAATTACAGACAACACAATTTAGCACATAGCCATCGAATAAATCCCTCAGGTAATCCCCTCTTACCTCTCGAAAATTTCTCCGCGGCTTAATACGTAACTTGTCGGAAATCCGGTTTCACGTACACAACGAACTTACTAAACCGTTATCAATCACAATCAAATAATTACTAATCAAACAATTAAAATCTCCTAATTCCCTATAATAGGTCATGGCCTCCATAGGTTTAGTGGCTATAAATTTCTAGAATTGTCTAAGTCATTGGATTAATGATCCTAATTACTTAAGACAATGGATTAGTGACTAATCAACAAAGTTTGGATAAAAAATTCTCCAACCCTCCAAAAACCCTAGATTCGGCCATAAGGAGTACATGGAGCTAGGGATCTTTGTTTGCTAAACCAACTTGGATTCACCATGAGTACATACTAGAAGGATAGTATATAAGATTATGTGTACATGAAATGAAAAATCTTCCTCGAAAACCAATACATATGTTTCGGCCTTAAGACAAATATATGGAAAGAGATTTTGGTTTGATAACATATCTTGGATTCAACATGAATTCATGCTAGAAGAATAGAATACATGATCATTTTCTAACATTTGAACAAAAACTCCTCCACCCCTTTTTCCCTAAGGTTCGGCCTTGACTAGAAATTAGGGGAGCAAATTTTGGTTTTCAACATACTCTTGGATTATGATAGAAGTGATGATTAGAGGAACATAGAAATTGGTTTCACGTTTTTAGGATTTTTCTATGATTTTCTATGATTTATCAAAGTTAAGAGTAACTAAGATAAACATCATGACATAAGCTTTAAAACAAGAAATGAAATGAAAGAACAATAGCTTAAAGATGATGAGGAACATAAATCACCTCTTGGAATTTGAAAATGGGCAAGGAATCACCAAGTTGCTTCACAAATCAAGCTATGAAAGCTTAAGAGAGAAAAGAAGAATGGAGAAGATGATGGAATAGTTGAGAAAGTGAGAGAATAAGCTAGAGTCTTCAAGTGACCTCTAGAATTTATGAGCAAGCCACAAAGGCCATGGGCCTTGCGCAATTTTGGGCCTAGAAAGCTCAAGCCCAATTAATTTTGCACTTGAAAATAATTTAAGGCATAATGAAGATATAGGAAAGTTTAAGACTAGAATTTGCTTCATGAAAATGAATCCTTGACCATAAAATTGAGCCTTTTGGGTGCAGCCCTTAATGGGTTTGAATGGAAAGAATTTGGCCCACTTCACTTAGTGTATCATGGAAATTAGTTTAGGGACCAAAATGCAATTAATAGAAAGTTTAAGGATAAAAATGCAGATTTTCTGAAATCGGAAGGAGAAAACGCAAGCCTTTTTACTGACATGCTATCCTGGTTGTCGATCTCTGATCACAGCCGTTCGCTTTTTTTAATAATAAATCGACGCTTGTAAACTTTAGAGTATCCATCCTCCAATTCTGGGAGTGAGGATCAAAGACAAAGCCGTATCACCTTACTTATTAATGATGCTCTGATAGATGTGGCAACTATAAGGATCTGCGGAATCAGGAGGATATGCAATTGTGTTCACTCTAGAAGACTTTGGATCGTCGAGTTAACGATATTACTACACATTGCAATACTGTAACACATCGTTTGGAACACTGGAAATGTAGAGGAAAGAAATTGCAAGGATAGAAAACACATATTTCAGGAATCTTTCCACCATTTGGATTGGAATGGAAAGGGAGGGAATGTAAAAAAAAGAAAGAAAGAAGAAGAAGAAGGTGTGAGCCCCATTTGTGTGATTTTTTCTCCCCATTTTGGAAAGAAAATTGACCATTGGTTGTGTGCGTGTCTCGAACCCATAAAACTTGTGTGAGAATCTGGTTTAAGTACATTGTCTAATGTAAAAAGACAAAAAAGTATTTCACTTTATTTTTATTTTTTTACATTATTATATAAGGGTGTTGTTGTCATTTCATAATATATATTTTTTTATTTCCTCTCACTTTCTACCAAACCAAACACTAGGAGAGAAGTTATAGTTTTCTTTCCTTTCATTTTCTCTCATTCCAAACAACAAAACAATCATCTCAATTTTTACTCTTTTTCTTTCCTTCTCCTTTCTTTTCTCACAGATGCTCTCCTACAACCAAATAGAGTGTCAAGGATCTATGGAAATATCTCACTCTCTTTTAGGGGCCAATGATTTATCCTTGCTATACATGAAAATCAGCAACATATGAGCCACTCAGTGAGTATGATACTAGGTTCAAACGACAGTTTGGTGTGGTTGATGCATATTCAGGGACAACACAATTAACAAAATACAATTAGATAAGCAGGGGCGGAGGGAGGGGGAGGCCTATGGTTGCCATGGCCTCCCCCAAGTTTCTAAACAAAAATAAATTATATATACTTGTAATTTATTTGCCTGAAAAAATTCTCGTGCTACCAGCCTACACTAGGGCTCTGCGGGATGGTCAGCAGACGAAAAGAGAAAAACATTTAAAGGTGTAATTGGAAGTGTGTAAACTAATCTGCTCCCTTTCTTTTTATTTTTATTCAATATTTTCCTTGCTGTAACACGTATTTTTGCTTTTGATCAGAAGATGTGATGGTTATATTGATTTTTTATGTTTGCTGATTGTTCCTTTTTTATGTTTTTGTCTTTTTTTTTATTGAGTTTGTTTTCAATTATTTATTTTCAAAAATATTCTTACAAAATTTATTTTTTAGGTACATTAATTGAGTCTAATTGATATTTAAGAATAACATTATTGTCTCATTTTTTAAAAGAAAAGAGAGAATAAATGATGAAATACAACCTAGTGCATCGAAAGTTGTTTATGTTGAAAAAGAGATTGCTCAAAAATCTACCATAGATATGATAATTGATTATTTTTACTTCATGAAACATCGTCGTGCACAATTAGAGTAGTCAAAATTTAGGTATGTGCTTAAGTTGACTAAATATTTGTTTGAGTAATTTATATTATATCAAGTTGTTAAGCATATATCAAAACTTTTTCCACTTAGTTTACTTTTATATATTAATTAAAAAAATTTATTATTATTTATGTTATGTATATTTAATTTTGGCCCCCCTTATAAGAAAATCCTGACTCCGCCCCTATAGATAAGTCACAACAATTTTGGTTATGTATTATGTTTGTTGGTTGATGCCAGGGGCGGAGGGAGGGGGAGGCCTATGGTTGCCATGGCCTCCCCCAAGTTTCTAAACAAAAATAAATTATATATACTTGTAATTTATTTGCCTGAAAAAATTCTCGTGCTACCAGCCTACACTAGGGCTCTGCGGGATGGTCAGCAGACGAAAAGAGAAAAACATTTAAAGGTGTAATTGGAAGTGTGTAAACTAATCTGCTCCCTTTCTTTTTATTTTTATTCAATATTTTCCTTGCTGTAACACGTATTTTCGCTTTTGATCAGAAGATGTGATGGTTATATTGATTTTTTATGTTTGTTGATTGTTCCTTTTTTATGTTTTTGTCTTTTTTTTTATTGAGTTTGTTTTCAATTATTTATTTTCAAAAATATTCTTACAAAATTTATTTTTTAGGTACATTAATTGAGTCTAATTGATATTTAAGAATAACATTATTGTCTCATTTTTTAAAAGAAAAGAGAGAATAAATGATGAAATACAACCTAGTGCATCGAAAGTTGTTTATGTTGAAAAAGAGATTGCTCAAAAATCTACCATAGATATGATAATTGATTATTTTTACTTCATGAAACATCGTCGTGCACAATCAGAGTAGTCAAAATTTAGGTATGTGCTTAAGTTGACTAAATATTTGTTTGAGTAATTTATATTATATCAAGTTGTTAAGCATATATCAAAACTTTTTCCACTTAGTTTGCTTTTATATATTAATTAAAAAATTTATTATTATTTATGTTATGTATATTTAATTTTGGTCCCCCTTATAAGAAAATCCTGGCTCCGCCCCTGGTTGATGCATAATTCAAGGAAAAAATGTGAAATATACTACAATAACCTTTGGTAAGATGTTTTGGTAGGATGAATGTTGTTAGATTGTGTCATTTAAATTGACTTTTAGATATGTAATTATCATTGTACCCAAAAAAAAAAAAGATATGTAATTATCATATTATCCTTCAATTATTTTATCGTTTATTTCTCTATTAATTTTTTAAGGGTAGTCTAGTAAGAGTAATAATTGAAAATTCAAACTATGTTTTGGCAAATAGAGAAGTAAAAAAATTCACTTCTTATTGAATTAAGGTGTAGAGTCCAAATCCAATTATAACTAAGAAAATTTTGAAGATGATAAATCTGTTGAGAAAAATTCAAAACTGGCCTGGAGTCTACAAACTCAATTTTGAGGCTCTCAGAAGGTATGCAAAATATGCAATAAGTATCTTTAAGTAGTATTCATATTTTTTTTTAAGAGAAGTAGTATTCATATTTTAAATTATGTGACATAAAATATAATTAACTTATGATGTTATGTAATAGTTACAATATTTAATGTTATAATTATTATGTAACTTAACGGATCATACTTTATGTTATGAAAAATTTAACATGCTTCTAAAACACAAAACATATATATATTGCTACAGGTAATAATTAATACCTATACTACTTTGTAAAGTTTCGCATGACAATTTTGTAGGAATAACTGCCTGTTTGTTTAGCCTCAAACTTCCGTTTGCATCCAAACAAAATTGCTTTTGAAACATGAAATGATGTTCGGTTAAAATTCAACATATATAAAAGTGTGTTTAGATGTCGATAGAATTGATTTCAAGAGAAGTAAGAATTTTTAGGTTTCTATTAAATGAATTGATTCTAGGCATGAGACTCATAAAATTCTATATATTTACATCTCAAAAGTGATTATACTTTATTATCTAAACAAAATTAATTCTTCTAAACTCACTTATAAATATCATAGTTAAACACGAATCAATTTTTCTAGCCTCAATTATTTTAAAATCAATCTTTTAACATCAATTTTTTTTTTAATCAGTTCCATCAAAATAAAAAAGAAACGGTCCCCAATGACGTTGCTAATATCATGCCTGTTTGGTTAGCAATTGATCCCCTGTTTGAGACCTCAAATTCCAGTTGCTACTATGTGTGTGCTTGGATGAGCATTTATTAAAAGTAATTTTGAATTTAATTGATTTTATAAAATTGATTTGGTTATAATTGAGTTTGAACTTAAGTGATATATGTTTGGGGAAAAACTTGGTGTAAATTTTTCAATTCAACTCAAAAGCTACTTTTTGTAGCTTCTAGTCAGATTCACTTCTGGAGGCAAAATCAGTTTTATCTTACAGAAACCAAACATCTATTTTTGCTAAAATCATGTTTGACAGAGGACAGAATCAATTCTGGAGGTTTTCAACTTCAAACCAAATACACACTATAACTGGAATGGTGGGTGCAAAATGAGTCCAAAAGAATTTATTTCAGTAGGGGTAAAATTGATTTTAAGATAAGTAAGTGTGTGTTTGGTTTCATGTTGGAAGCCTCCAGAATTGATTTCAACACCCCCCCACCCCCTCGCGGGTCAAATGTGATTGTAGTAAAAATGATGTATTTGGTTGTTGTCAGGTAAAATTGATTCTGCGTTCAGAAGTGATTCTGATTAGAAGCTACAAAATGTAGCTTTTGCGTTGGGTTGAAAAATTTACACTAAGTTTTACATCAAACTTGCTTTCAAAATAAAAACATTCAAACATAAATCACTTCACTTCAAACTCAATTCTAACCAAATCAATTTTACAGAATCAATTTCATTCAAAATCACTTTTATCAAACGCTTATCCAAACACACACTAAAACGTTTTAGCTTTTCCGTTAAAAATAATTGATTCTGGGTGTGGGATTCAAATTTTATTTATTTATTTATACCTTAAAAATGATTTTACTTTATCATCCTAACAAAATCAATTCTTCTAAACTCACTTTTAAAATATTATTACCAAACACAAATCAATTTTTTTAACCTCACTTTTTTCGAAATCAATTTTATCAAAATCTATCATCGTTACATTTATCTGAATCTCCCAACAACAAAGTTGATGCAAGCACAGTTGCCGAGTAAATCTCCATTTTGGTCCCTGAAATCGTAAAATCGTATCAATTTCATCCCTAAAATTAGCGAAATTCTGAAAACGGCTCTGAATGATAAAATAGTATCAATTTAGTCCCTCATTTTACTCACTTAGAATCAACTAAGTCATTGACATTGCGAACTTAAAATCAACTTAATCAATGTGATTACCAATAGAGAGACTAAATTGATTAGCATTTGACAACTTCAAGGACATTTTTGAAATTTTGTTAATCTCAAAGATGAAGTTGATACAGTTTTACAATTTTAGGGATTAAATTAAGGATTACTATGGTGCATTTATATGTGGAGGTATGTTATATAAACACCCAAAATGGACATCCAAGAATGTGTAAGTTAATAGTGCACTTATATTTACATAATTGTCATTGTCTATTTACACAATTGTCATTGTGTCTAGGATGTCCAAAAAAGATATTCCAAACGAGTGTTCAAATATCATTACACTTGTATGTGTGTGTGTTAACCTCGTCAGTTTCTAACTCCGATATTCTTATATATGTTATGATACTAATGTTTTTTACACACCCGGGTGCGACACCTCCAGTCGACGTCCAAGTACTGTAGTGCACTGCAGCGCTACCTTTTTTTTTTTTAACATATTTTTATTCTTGTAAAAAGATTAAAAAATTAGCTTTTTTGAATACTAACATTTTTGGTTAATCACGTGCAAATATCTGATTAATTTAGTTCATTATATAATTAATGGGTCATCCTGAAGCTTACAATCATTTTCCACAACCATGTAAATATTTGGTTAATCACGTGCAAATATCTGGTTAATTTAGTTCATTATATGGTTAATGGGTCATCCTGAAGCTTACAATCATTTTTCGCAATCATGTAAATATATGGTTAATCAAGTACAAATATTTGGTTAATTCAGTTCATTATATGGTTAATGGGTTATCCTGAAGCTTACAATCATTTTTCACAACCATGTAAATATTTGGTTAATTACGTGCAAATATTTGGTTAATTCAGTTCATTATATGGTTAATTTGTGTGGAAAATTATTGTAAGTTTCAGGATAATCTATTAACCATATAATAAACTGAATTAACCAGATATTTATACGTGATTAACCAAATATTTATATGGTTGTAGAAAATGATTGTAAGATTTAGGATGACACATTAACCATATAATGAACTGAATTAACCAGATATTTACACGTAATTAACCAAAAATGTTAATATTCGAAAAAGCTAATTTTTTATTTTTTAAAAAAATCAAAAATTGTAAAAAAAAATATAATGCTAGAATATGCTACAGTATACGAGTGTCGGCAGAAGGTATCGCATCTGGATGTGCAAATAACACAGCTCTATTGCTAAATAAGTATCATTCAATCATATGAAACTAGTATATTATGATATTATGATCCCATACTTTAATTACACGTGTAAGGCACATTTAAATGACCGAAAAATAAAATAATCTCATTTTAATTTTTAAATGAGGGAACAGTCTCTTTTCAACTTCAAAGAAAAAGCAGTGACTAGTTGTTGGAACAACCATAACCAAAAGTCAGTATCTTCGGCTGCAGAACCCAAAAGAATTTCCACAAGCCACTGACATTACCAGTTACTCTGACCTCACCAAAAGGTCCAAAACAAACATATTCTGCCAATGTCTCTCCCGAAATAATACAATCAGTTCCTCGGTTAGAGTTACACCATTCCCTTCCAATCTCCATCTTCCACGCATCCCTTCCCTCACTTTTTGTCAAAACTAACAATGCTTAAAGTCTTAAACCAAATGGGAACCCCTCACTATTCATTCACTCACTCTTTCCTTTCCTAGTGTTTGAAACTTCAAAGAAGCTAGCAAAAGTGCCACTTACGCGCCTCAAGAGCGTGCTACTGTTTGCTTAAAATAAGGAACCAAAGGACAAATTGTAGCAGAAAAAAAAGACTTTACAACGCGCGTGGAGACAATCACTGAACTATGTCAATGTGCAAAAGCAGTGCAATCTTCAAAGTTCAACCCCATATCTAACTTGCTGCTTGCTCTTTCTCACTCACATTCAAATGCAAAGCCCGCCACCCTTTCTCTCTGATGTAGCAAAATTCAAATCTCACTTTTGATTCCTTCCATTGCTTTTTTTCTCTTTGGAAACTATGCCTTTTATAATCATTGAACTGAATAAAGTTTGATTTGAGATTCCAAAAGTAAAGACCCCAATTTACCTTTTTCTTTTCTCTTTATCTGTTTCTTTTGTTTCCTTTCTCAATTCAAATCATGAAGCTCTCAACTTCTTCTCATTCATCCCAATCATCATCTTCATTATCCCCAACTATGTGCAACTCCCAGAATGCCACTGCAGGAGGGTGCAGTCTCGGTACCATCTTGCGCAGGATCCTTTGCTCTGGTGGCCTCCCAACACACCCATCAGATCAAATTAGAGAACTTGATTCTTCAAATTCAATAGTGAATGCCAAAGATCAAAACTTTAAAGCTAAGCAAAATGCTGAAGAAGCTACTACTACTACTACTACACCTGGGATAGTTGCAAGGTTGATGGGGTTGGAAACAATGGTAGAATCAACACCAAGTTCACTTTCACGTAGCAAATCCATGAATTCTGTGGATTACTTGGGAGAATGCAATAGAATGCAGGATCTGCATAAGAGGGTGAAGTCCACATTGTCCTTTAGGGAGATGCCAACTTTCTTGTTACTTGAAAATGAGAACTTTTTGGTGCTTAGCTTTGAAAATGAAGGTGAGAACAAAGAATTCAAATCCAATGGGAGGAAAAGAGAAATGGGTACTGCAGAATTGAAGCAGAAAGTGGGAAAGGATCAGGGAGGTGAGTTGAAGAAAAACAAGAGAGAGAAAGTGTATGGTGAGAAGAAGATTTTGATTGAGAAAGGGAAATTGAGCAAAAGGGTGTCTGATATGTCTTGTGGAAATGCTGGACATGATGACAAACTTCAAGAAATTACTAACACTTTGCAGAGCTTCAAGGCTGCTTCTGAGAAGAAGTGTTTTGCTTCAGAAGCAGTGAAATTGTCACAGCCCATGAACACCAAGGAAAATCTGGTCAGTGAAAAGCGGAAGAGAAGGAAGAAGAAAATAAATTCTTGCACAGAAAAAAAGAGAGAAATTGAATGCAAATCAGAAGATTCAAGCCCAGTTTCTGTCCTTGATTTTGAGCGTGAAGCATGTGGAACAGGTTGGTTACTTTGTTTCTTTAATTTGAGTTCAACTTTTTTTTTCTATGATGGCAAAAGTAATTATTTATCTGGCTTTTGATATTCATATACATCATGTCATATCAAGAAAATGTGTCCATGTTTTTTAATTTTCTAAATGATTGCAAATAAATTGATTGCAGAGGTGGATGATTCTTTAGCACTTGGTTTGAGTTCAAGAAGAAAATTGTCACCAGAGCTTGAAAATGATCAGCACTTTCCTTTGCGTTCTGATGCCAACTTGATGATTGAAGAGAGGAAGGTCAAGGCAATAGAGCACAACAAATATGAAGGATCAAAGAAAAAAGAGAAGCATAGCAAGGAGTATATAGATATTTGGGGTAAAGTTTGCAGGGTAGCTGAAGATGAATGGAATGGATCAAATCAGATACATCATGCATGGATGAATAAACAAGGTGAATTTGGAAGTATAAGTGCAGATTTTGAGTCAGAAATTTTTGATCACTTGTTAAATGAGCTGATAGATCAACTTGTTGGGCATCCACTTACAACTTTGTAACTAACTTCAAAATTTGTAAAATAAGCATATTAATTAATCAAGTGTAAAAAGATTTAAATTTCCTCCTCCTCTTTTTATGTTTTTGTTCTTACTCTGTCCCTATCAGATAGTGCATCTAGGAAGATGTATTTTCTTTTGCTGAATTTAGTGCTGTGAGATTTGAGCAAAATAAAAAAGCAAATATGTCAATGGAGACAAGGTAAGAATATGCTTTTGGACCAAACGGACAAATACTCCGGGATTAATGTGTCTTGATAATTATATGCATTTAATTTTAACTTATTATGAATATATAAAACTTATATGCAGTTCAATATATCCTGCTTTTACTGTTGTCCAATTAATATATAACACGTGTATTTTTCACTTAAATGACATAACGTTTCGTTTTCTCCAACCTGTCTGCCTTTTTGCGTCCCACCTGGTTTGAGTTGTGATATTCTAACAACCAAATTTGACAACTTTACAAGACAACGTATATACCCATGGCACACTTATAATATTTGGTTAACATTTCATTTCATTTGAGCCACTGGTCATATACGTATGTAAGTTGTTCAGACATGGGTTGTCAAATTTGGTTGTTCATTTAACTTTTTTGCCTGGTTTTCTCCTTCGCGTTCTGGTTTTGAAAGGTGACCAAAAAGGCAATACCCAATTACTAAGCAACAAACGCCCCAGCTTTCAGCATCCACTTTATTTCCAATGAATCACAACAGAAGATATAACTTTTTCAAGCAATTCTCTCAAGATTAAATTAAGCTTTTTTTAATTATTTTAAAGACTAAACCCCCAATTTGGTCCCCGAGAAAAACACTCGGGTCTGAAATAGTCCCTATCCAAAAGAAACTATCCATTTAATCCTTAAGAATATAATTATCGGGACACATTAGTCCCTCATATGGTTGATCACCTTTGACCTCCGTTAAATTGCTGAGGTGTCCCGTTATGTTGCTTATGTGGCCGTTACGGTAGTCATACATGGATTTTTTTCCCTCCTTATCCCTATCAAAACGACATCGTTTTGGGTCTCCTCCTTCACTATTAAGATGCTTCTTTTTCCTCCTTCCTTGTTACACTCAGAGGAACCCTATGCATTCACCCATGGTCACATCTCGTCATCATTGATCTTCTTCTTCTCCTTCCATTCTCTGATTGTTACCCCGTCACTGCGCCCCTTTTCACTCATCAATTTGAACTGAAACCCTAATTGCTATTTCGTCCCCTTTCCATTATCTTTCACTGGTGGTGGTTTGTATCTAGGGGTTGGAATGAACTTAAATAGCCTCTCTGTTGTCCCACTGCTTGCTGCTGCCAATGTCTCATTTGATACACTTTCTCCTTCACCATGAGCATATCTTGGAGGCCTAAATGGCCTAACTGGAGGTGGTGGTGGGCATATTAATTGCATTTCCATTGCTGAAGAAGGACTTGGGATGAAAGGAGGTGGAGTGAAATATGGTGTAACTTGAGCACATGGCCTGATAAGGGGTGGCCTTACATCTGGTGGCAGTGGTGGTGTAATCACCCATTTCTTGAAATGAGACAAATCAAACCAGTGAGGAACATAGAACACAATAGATTTGTGGGACAAATTAGCAAATTAGTCCCTAACAAATATATTAGTAACCCAAATTCATCCCTTACAAAATTCAGGGAGGACAAAATAGTCCCTTGCGGCTGGTCAGCATGTGTTCTCTGTCTGGTTTCCTTGAACTGGTTCCTGAGTCTGAACTGGAAGCCTATCAAACGAGAGTTTCTTGAGATGCTTTCTGTCCCTTCAGTTCCTTCACTTCTCCGTCTCCTTCAGTTCCTTCGCCACTAAGAGTTGACAAATACAGAGGTTAGGGTATGAATTAGGGAGAGGGAAATGTCTTAGAGGGTTATGGCCGTCGACCCTTCATGTTCTCTTGCTTCACTTAGACCACAAGGGAAACGACGTCGTTTCCTTGGCAATTCCTCCCCTCAAACATCTGCATTTTGTGCCTTGGGGTTTTGGTTTTTTATTTTTATTTTACTTTTATTTAGAATTTCCAAGCTGGACTTTCCCTCAGCAAGGTTAACCTACACATAAGCAAAATTATGGGCCATGTCAGTGTTTTACCTAAGGTCAGAGGTGGTCAACTAAGGGAGGGACTAACGTGTCCCGGTAATTACATTCTTAAGGATTAAATGGATAGTTTTTTTTTTGGATAAGGACTATTTCAGACCCAAATGTTTTTCTCAGGGACCAAATTGGGGGTTTAGTCTACTTTAAAACAACCTTTTTCTGAACCAATATCAAAGAATTATCGAATGGGAAATCTCGGGGGAAGGGGGAGAAGAAAAAAGAAAAAGGGTGTGGTTGCCGTCACGAGGGTCGCCGCTGACATGGTTGTAAGCTATGAGGGAACCGATGATGATACCTTGGGTTCTGAAGGCGATAAGAGAAACAACGAGACAACAAGATAGATGATCTACTTGATGGGTGGCTTTTTCATGAATTTGTCTCTCCTTTAAAGTTGCAGATTTTCCCGAAGTTTTCGATGAACAAGAGCAGCGTCTTCGTGGTAGCAATGGTGACGCGTGCTGCTTGTCCAAAAGAGGTGGCGACGCGGTTACAGGTTGAAGAGGAGATAAAAAGTGACTGGGGAAGGAAACAGAAGATTCATGGTATTTAATTTTTTAAGAGGTGATGTGAAAAAATAATAGATGTGTTTTTTTTATTGGAGAACAGTACCAACAATATGTATGGTACTGTACCTAAGCCTTCTCCATATAAAAAAATGTTATACTATCATTTAATCATAAGCTATTACAGTATAAAAAATATTTGAATTATGCAATAATTATTTTAAAATTACATATGTGATAATGTATACTTATTTAATGGTGTCAAAATTTGTACTAGCAATATACTAAAATTGAACACTAATTATATTATGAAAAAAAAAACACACACACACACATAAGTATAGCACAAAATCTTAGCCTTATTAAGGGTGAATTCCTATTGCAATAAGGATTAAAGTAGTATGCACTTTTAGTGTAAAAAACTTTACACTGACATCCACTAACATTTTGACATTATACATTTTATTTTAATTACTAACAGAGAGAAAAAACAATAATGATAATTTATTATGATGTTATTGGATATCAATGGAAAAATCATTTTTACTGACAGTGTATAGAAATTAAACTCTTACAATAAAATGTATTAAAAAAAAGTTTAAAATGTCATCACCCAATAAGCATTCCCCCGGAGAAAAGGATAAAGTTCCTCTAGAGTGAACAAATATATAAAGTGAGAAAGTGAAGATGTATTCTCCGTTAATAAATTAAAATGCATTAAGATCTCAACCCACTTTATATGGTTTGTCAAAAAAAAAAAAAACAACCACTATATAATCAAGGTGGATAATGAAAACTACTTAACCCACTTTTTTTCACCTTCACATTCTTACTTTACATACTTGCTCGCTTTAGAGGAGCCAAATATGAGAAAAAGGGCTCCCCTTGTGCCTATCTTTCGCTTTTGTGTTACATGGCAACTACCAATGACCTTGTGATCCTAAGAGTATCCTTAGTGGGAGTTTCTTAAGGGTTTCTTAAGATTTAAATATTGTGATAAAAAGCCACATGTGATTTTGGGTTCCTTAAATTTAAAATGAGTTCCTTATATAAGAAACCCTAAAAGTGAGTTCCTTAGCATTTAAATAATTTTTTATTTTTTTTTTGGCATTTGATAGTGTAAATGAAGGAGAAAGAACATGGGATTTTAAAGAGAGAGAAGTTAAGGAACTTAGTTTAGAAACTCTCATTGGAGTGAAAATTGAGTGGGTGTCATAAACTCTAATGGACCCACTTAAAAACTTAAAATGAGTTCCTTAAAATTTTGCCATTGGAGATGCTCTAATAAACGTATAATCTCATGGATGAAAATTCTTTAACTACAAACTTATAGTAGCTGTTTCTTAGATTTGATGGAATTAAGATATATGTAATAACTTTCATTCATAGGGTTTAGATAATGAGTACCCTTAGGCTTTGTTTGTGGGCTATTCTTTGGAGGAGGGAAGGAAATGAGAGGTTTATTAGAGATCCTTCCTTATTTGTGAGTTCTATTAATTGGAGGGAAATGTTTTGGAGATTTTAATATATCATTCATTCTCCTCCTTAGCCTACTTTTTTCATTTCCCCCATTTTGGGTATTTTGGAGGAAAAGTAATTGAAATTTCTTATTTACCCCCATCCATTTTTAAAATTTACACTTTTTAAATAATATTACTTATGTTAATTTTTTCAAATAAGGGTAAATTTGTAAAAGCATGTCATAAACCCTTCATTTCCTTCCCTTCATATTATGCTAAATATGTCATAGATTGATGGATAATAGTCTCCTCCCCTCCCTCCCATTTCCTTCTCCTTTGATCTCCTCCATTTCCTTTCCATCCAAACTCGCAAACAGGGCCTTAAGGAATTCAAAAGAAGTAAACTTCTATAGAAAAACTAAGAATATCACCTCTCAAAACAATAAATGCATCACTATCCATATAAACTTGCTTTTTCGTATAGGGCACTGGTTAGTATTCTCTTTATACATATTACATTTTTATTGATGAATCGTTATACATATTTTATTTTTATTGTAAAATAATACAATAAGCTTTCATGAGTTTAAATAAAATCTAATTGGAGCTTTTTTTTCTCCTCCTCTAAAAATAGCACACACACAAGCAGCATAACTCATTTGTATGATCTTTTTTCATAGACAGGCTTAAGATTCACACATTCACAATGAATGGGGTTGATTATTGTAGATGCAATCACCACTCATGTGAATGCATGAATTTTAAATCAATAACTATGCAAGAATATTTCCATATTAACTCCTAAACATAGTTCTTAGAACATGATTTTAGCAATTTTCAAAGTACATAGAGCTAGTTACCAATTAAGGACCAGAGTCATTTTATAGGTCTGAATCACTCAATGTTCAGATGTTCCACGTAGAAAGTAAGATAAAAGCCAGAGCCATTAAGTTAAAGCTTTTTGAGAATGCTTTTTCTTAGTGCTCTATAATCTTCCCTATTCAAGACCACAAAACCAATGAATATATACTTTTATGGCCGAAAGTAACTTGCAGATTCCTCAAAGGAAGTACAGGGGGCGAATATAGAATAAGATTTAAAAAAGATTCTCAACAAAAATTTCAGAATAAAAGTAGTACCTTAAGTCCTTAACAGATGTTAGCTACCAAGCATAGATAAAATCCTTCATAGTGCTGAGAGAAGGATTTTATCTATGCTTGGTATCTGAAATTTTATAAACAGGGGCTAGTTCACAGTGCTGAGAGAATCCCTAAGCATATGTTTGGATGCACGGTGGTTTGGCTCTAAACATGCTTTTCCTTAAAACTACTGTAAATAACTTTTCATTCTCAAACGTGATTATGATGTTTTTTGACATGCATCCAAAAGCAGCGCCCACATTCAACACTAGCACAGATAGCAACACCATCTTAAAACATTTTGTGTATGGCTTGAATTTCATACCCAAAAGTAGAATAGGATAAATCAAACATTTGGTAGCTAGTATGATTGTGTTTCGCTTCGGGGGTGAAGACGATAAACCCTTTTTTTATAACTGATGGAGTTATAATGGAAGGACGAACTTGTCTAATGTTAACAACTTGGATGATGTATATGGAACAAAAAAAGGTTGGAGAATGAAATTTAGAAAAACAAATGAAGTTAGAGTACTAAAAAACCTATTTTGCCAAATGAACAAGCCATGAATGTGCACTATTATACAAATTCAAAATAAGCATTTCTAAAATCATCAGCATAACCGGTCTCACTATATTGATCACCAATCTCGCTACATTTGTTTTACTCTTGCTCAATGGAAAGTTACAACTCAAGGAACATAACTAATAAATAAAAAAAGAGAAGGAAAAAAATGGAATCAATTACCCTAGTTACAGATAGTTGCAGGAGCATAAAACTTGCATTCCCAACTTCTGTACTGTTGCCTTGGGAGGCATTTTACCATAATTTCTACAAAGTTTTACCTAAATATAATGAATTTCTATAAAATAAAAAATATCACTATATAAATAAACTAGTTTATGCCACCATCTGCTCCTGCTCCATGTACAGTTGCTCCAGCCAAGCTGAAACCACATCTGTGCCATTCTTAAGATACCATTGCGGCTGCTGTTGCTGCTCTTCAACACTATACTGACCAGATTCCATTGGTGGAGCATCCTTCACAAGTGAATGAACCCAAGATACATCTGGTTCATCAACATTTGGTAGCACTCTGGTTGCAGGCATTGTTAAAGGACTACCTGCGCCTCGAAATCCAAAAGAAGCAGATTTCCGCAGCTTATTCAGCTCTTCTCCACGGATGGCCCAATCTAATTTGCCATCAGGGGAGCCCCAACCAGGGAAGATAGAAGGCTCCACTGCTACTGAGTTAGCAGGAGAAGGAAACTCAGAATTACAGCTCACCGCACTACGCTCAATGAAGCTTTGGCTCCGCCTTGAAAAGGCTAAATTTCTTCGATTCAAAGCCAATGTGGCTTCTGAGCCAGATGGATCAAACTTGAATGATGGTGATCCGATCACATTTGAAGCGGAGAGGCCGGAAGAATAGCCCCTCAGCTGCCGGTTAACATTCTGATGCACCTGGATTCCAGTTGGTGATTGTAACTGAGACAGAAAAATGTCTTCAATGTTAGTAGACTTCACTCCTGCAAGCCTATTCAGCTCCCCAGCATCATCACCCCGAGAGACAGGAAAAGATGGACTATTAGGCATGGTATTTTTCCATCTGGAAGGTGATGAAGGACTCTCATCTAGCAATAGCAGCTGCATAAGTCGACGATTTTCAAGTCCAAGTCCAAGCAATTCAATGTCTAAATCAATATCTCTAGCATTTGATGCAGTTTTCAATCTGCTTCTGGACAGCTCAAGGGTAGGGACTGCAACATTAGACCGAGTTTGCCACATGGCTCCAACCACAGGAGAAGATGCTCCAGATGGAGTCAAAGGTGGTGCTGAGGAAGATGGAGAGCCTAGTGTGAAAGGGCTAACTGAACCCATCTCCAACGGAGAAGTGCTAGCCAAATATGATTGGGGAGAAGGCATTGCTGAACCAGTAGAGGTATACAAGGGGCGAAGCTCCTCCAGCTTGTGAGCAAAGAAACAAACTTTTCTGGTGCATCCAGTCTCATCCTTGCAAAGCCGTGTTCTATACTGCGCAGGGTGAAGCCAGGACTCAAAAATACCATGTGCATACTCACAAGCATCCCCTTTGCTGCACGATCCCTTCCGGAATTCAGGACAAGGGACACAGCTATAACGATATTGCATAGGATCTCGTCGCCTTGCATTTTCCCCTGGATGAACAAAGGGGCACTCAGTCCAATCATGAGAATAAGCCCTTGAACAAGGCTTCACTTTGAATGTATACATCCTAAACTCATCTGTACCATATATCTCATCCTTTATGCCTGGAAGAGAGAGATCCACAGGATAATCTTTCTTCTCAGTCCCATCTTTTGAGATGCGTGTCACCATTTGGCCAACTGCTTCCTCAAATGTAAGGCAAGCCTCATCAATACCATTTGCACCTTCTAGTGAGGCTTCTAGTATCCTTTTCCTTGAATTGAAGATACTATTAGATACAAAGCCAATCAAGTCACAGGACCGGTTGCCATTGGCATCAACAGCACTAACATCTGCAGATGCATCAAGCAAAAGCTTGATAACCTCAGGGGAAGCAGCAGAACCCCCAGCAACAGCACAATGAAGGGCAGTGGCCCCATCTGATCCACAAGCCTGGTTAACATCAACACGGCCTGTTCCAAGAATATAAGATAACACATCCTTGCTTCCAAACATAGCAGCAATCATAAGAGGGGTCCTCTCTTCATAACACACTTCCTTTGTACCAACTCTCAGTCCATACCACAACCCCACCTCATCAACATCATGACCCTCCTTTTCGACTGCATCTTTGAAACCCTTTACATCATCTGCAGCTGAAAATTCAAGCAAAACAGAAATTTTATGATGTAGCCCTTCTTGTTTTCCATATGTATCCTCCATAATCGAACCATTGGAACCGCTGCACATGACTTTTATCTTCTCTTTGAAACCTTCACAGAATCTACAAAATCACTGTCCAGAAACACGTTCAAGTTCAATGTGCTATTGTACCACACAGGATATCTCATATTTAAAGCATAGAAAACTTCCTTTAAAAGATTTCAACTCAGTATAACAAAAACAAAAAACAAATTCAGAAAGGACATTAGTAGAGACAGATTCTCCCCAATTCGAGGCTGTTGATAACTGATGAGGCAACTAAGGATTGGCATAGTTACAAAATCATGAATTACCAAGAATTTTGCAACAAGCATTTGTTTGCATTATAAACTTTAAATCTTTTTAGGTTATTCATAACAAAAAATTCTAAAAATAAGCACATACCCCGGTAATAGAAGAAACAGAAAATTTGTTGCAACCTTAACGAAATAGCAAAAACAACCTGTCCTTGGTTGCTTTCAGGGTGAAAGAGAAAGCATATTCTTTTTGCATGGTTATAGTAATTCCCTTACACAATAACACTCTCAGGCCAAGACCCATGACTCAGAGCACATCATTTTCAAAGAATTTCTTAGCAACCAAGCCAAAAAACATTATACATTCAAAACACTTAAAAAGATCCATTTTTTAGCTCAAATTCAAAGGCCCATAAAGAGGAAAAAGAGAAAAACATGAAGTAAGAACCAAAGAAGCATACCTTATAACTATAAGCAAGCAAAGAAACAACACCAAAGCTGGTGAAGCAACCCAAGGCTTTGGTTTTTCCAATACTTTCAAAGCTTTTGAGAGAGAAAAGAGAGAGGGAAAGAGGAAGAGGGAGTGGAAGACTTTTGAGGCTCTTTGTCTTTTATGGTTTGAGTCAAAAAGTCGAGCCCACCTAGCTGCCTCACCAGTCACCAGTCACCAGTCACCAGTCACCAGTCACCGGACACCAGTTACCCGCTTCTTTTCTTTCCCAATATCCATTTCCATTTCTTTTACACTAAAAAGTATTTTTATTCGCCCAAAAGCTGACAAAATTCTCTCATTTTGAAATTTTTATTTGGATAAATATGTTTTTATTTCTTAAATAAAAATTTAATTTTAGTCTATCGTTTAGAAAACATATATTTTTAATCCCTTATTTTTTATAATCACATATTTTTAGCCCGTCATTTTTTGCAAAAATTTGGTTTTAGCTCTCGTTTTTCAAGAAGAAGCGTCGTGTAGGAGACCATTTCTAACATAAATGGGGGACTAAAAAAAGTACATTTTCCAAATGGACGATTAAAATCAAATTTTTGTAAAAAATGAGGGATTAAAAACATATTTAACCCTTCTTTATATCAATCAATTCCAATTAAATTTTAATTCTAATAATTCACATTTTGTGATTTTTTGTTTTCTTAAAGAAAAACTCCCAGTTTGGTATAAGCGTTTTTATATGGAAAGAATAATACTTTAATAAAATACTAAATCCTATTAAATCAACATTTGTCAATATGTAACTATTGAATAGTAATATATTTTATATACTTCATATATTCGAAATTCATCAAAAATCTGGCAAAATTCTCTCATTTTCAAATTATTAATTGGGTTAAATATGTTTTTCGTTCTTTAACAAAAATTTGATTTTAGTTCATCGTTTGAAAAAACATATATTTTTGGTTCCTCATTTTTTACAATCACACATTTTTAGTTCGTCCTTTTTTATAAAAATTCGGTTTTAATTCCCCGTTTTTCAAGAGGAAATGTAGTGTGGGGGACCGTTTCTAACACAAACGGGGGACTAAAAAATGTATATTTTCCAAATGGGGGACTAAAACAAATTTTTGTCAAAAATGAGGGATCAAAAACATATTTAACCCTTCTTTATATCAATCAAATCCGATTAAGTTTTAATTCTAATAATTCACATTTTGTGATTTTTTTTTTTAAAGAAAAACTCTCAATTTGGTATAGGCGCTTTTATATGGAAAGAATAATACTTCAATAAAATACTAAATCCTATTAAATCAACATTTGCCAATATGTAACTATTGAATAGTAATATCTTTTATATATATATATATATATATATATATATAGTATTTAATTTGTATGTACTGTCATTGTAAAGATTTTTACACTAGCAACAAATCAAAAATCATGGAATTGGTGACTTTCAATTTCAAGGTGGTTAGGATAAGAGACAAATATTTTTAGTGGTGTGTCAATTTCTGATTGGTTGACGGTGTAAAAAACTTTACATTGTCAGTGTATAACAATTAAATATATATATATGAGACATATTCAGTGAGAGTTTTTTTTATGTGAGAGTGAGAGGATTATATCATAGTCATTGGATCCAATTTTAAATGGTCAAGATTAAAACACAAAATCATGTGACTTGTTTAAGTAATCATGTGACATTTTAAAACTATTAAATAACTTTTAATTTTAACCATCCACTAGAGCCGGGTATATGGATTTGGGTCCGCGGACAGTCCGCTTAACCCGCAGTCAGTGCGGGCCTGGACTAGATAAAATATGAATCCATTTAAATGTGGGCTTTTTTAGTCCGGTCCATTTGACCAGCGGATTAAGCGGACCCGGTCCGTGAACTAATGAAAAAAAGTATCTTGACTTATATCAGCCCAAATTCGCATGGCCCATTTCTAATAACCCAATCTCAACCTAAAAAATTTAGCCCAATTCATCTTAATAAACCTAATTTCCCCTCTGAACAAAGGAAACCTAATTTCTCCCCTTACCGACTCTTGTATCAGTCACACAAACACTGAGAGCTCTCCACTTCATTCTTACCCCAAACGCATACCAGCTTTTTCCGTCTCTAATCAACCACCATGACTTCTCACCCATCTCTTCCTCTTGTGTGTGCCGCTGCAGTGGAGGTCCTGGCCACTCAAAAGCCTTTTGTTGTTAGTTGTAGAAAGAGGTGGGATCAGAATATTTCGCAAATGGTTTCTTCCTTGCATCTAGACTGCGGTTTCTGTTCATATCCGGTTCTATTGGTTTATCATAGGTGTCTGCTAATTTGCTAATCTGTTGGTCACTGTTTCTGCTATGATCGAATGTTACAGCAACTTGCTTTCAAGATGTGGTTCCATTACACTTGATGTGGTGTGACTTCTTCGTGTTCTCTCTTAATACCTGGGGGTGCTGTTTTGGCTGGGAGTTTCAATTCGGCTAGGCTACTTTAATACTACAATCACTTTTTTCTAATGGGGTGCACTATATATTTTTCTGGTTTTGTACGACGGTGCTAACACATTATGCTTTTTGAATTTTTTACATGGTCTGTAACAGGTGGTGACATAAGAATTAATGTCCTATTGGAGGAAAGTAAAACTAAAATTGATTGTTTTGCATTCCAGTATGTTTTAGGCTACTTGTTTACATTATGGTGCTACTTGATTTTGATCTTTATCTAATTTAGGGACTTTTTTCAAGCTAAGGTATACTTCCCTCCATATTCCTCCTCCTTTTTCAGTATGTTGATGAGTCCGTGGACAGTCTGTTTAGCCCCGGACTCTGTCTTTTCGGTCTGGTCCGTTTCAGTGCAGACCAATGCGGACCAGACTTAAACGAACCGGATTGGTCCGTATACTCAGCTCTACCATCCACGTTTGGTTGTTGGACATATTTTCATGCCACTGTGAATCGAATTGCCAAAGTAGAGGATGATCACCATGAGATGATGGAGCTTAAAAAACGAGTTGTTGGCATCACAGGTAAGCAGAAAAAATGGAAATTGGTTATTGTTTCCCCTTATAGGTTATACTAGCATCATAATAGATAAGTAAAAAAAACAGAGATTGGCATCAGCTCATATATACAGTTGTTGAATAAGTTATATTAACCACTAGTGCACAGTAATTCAGTTCATTTGCATAGGTCTTGTGTAATGCAGTATGACATGTTGATTTTCAATTTGTGATGGATTGTATCTTTTCTTCACCTAGTTTAACACTACTAGACTTTTTTAATTTGCATCCTAACATATATTAATTTACTACAGGACCCATACTAGGATAAAATGTAGCATACTGGTATAGGAAAAATGTTCTTTAGCCTCTGTTTGGATTCATTTAGATGTTGATCTTTTTGCTACAATGTCCTGCATTTCCCCTTACTGTTTTTGCTGCAATACCCTCATGCCTTCTGGTCCTTCATTTCTTGCTACGATAATAGGAGGATGCGGGCTGATGTCTATGGTTAATGTAATCGGGAGGGGGGATTTGTTTTGTAAAAGTTTCTAGTTTTAGTTTGAAATGACAATGTAATGTCTTGAAAGCTTGTATTCCTATTAATGAAATTCAACTTGTTGAAATCACTGTGACTTTAAAAAAACCAAAAAATCATTGTGACTTTCTATTACTTTCTTGTTTTGATATTGACCGACTATAATAAGGATCAAATAGGAATGATATTAATTAACCATAACCAATTAAATAGTCTTAGATGGTATTAATAAGTAAGTCTATGACCTAATATTACCCACAATTAGTTGTGATATCAACATCAATACACCAAAAAAAAAAAAAAAAACCTACCAAAAATATTTTTACAACCATAATCAACTTCAATTCTCTGAATGTATATTGAGGATTGAAAGCATGATATCCATATCATTAAGGGGTGCCTACATAATAATACAAACTAAATTAAGGATAATCCTTTTTTATTTTGAAAGACAGATGACATTACCATAAAAAATGCAGTGAAACTAACTTAATCCTCTTGTGTTTGAAGGGGCCCATAAGTTGGAGGTGCCGAAAAATATACCCCATCAGGAAAAATGACTTGTTAATACTTTATCCTAAAATGAATATGAAAAAATAAAACAAGTGATAGTACATATAAAGTTAAAACAGGTTATCTACACATCGACTTATATACCTGAGATACTTGCCTTTGTGGTTTTCCTCTAAGTAGAGCTCTTTTTCTTCTATTGGACTAGTGCTCAACTCAACTCCTCAATCGCTTATGTCCCTTTAAGTCAGATTGTTGCTTGAATCCCTTCGGTTGCATAACATCATAACTCACAATTGTCGGGTTATCACTGTTATGATTGTCATTATTTTTGTAAGCAAAGTTACATTATTTGCTTACACATGATTGTTATGACTGTCATTGTTTCTACAATCTTCTCTTGTCCACCTTCTTAAAATATACTTCTCAAGAATGACCTTAACATCATTCGCTTCAAACACTTTCAATCAAGGTTGTAAATAGCGCTTGATAGCGAGGGTGCTGGGCGGAGCGGCCAGAAATAGAAATTCGCGGGATCGCGGGCAGTAATGGCCCCTCCAGAGCTGCTATTACTTCATAGGTCGATTTCCCCATTTTGGCCTCAGATATTTCCTTTGGGTACCTTTTTTAAGGGGTTTTTTTTTTTGTTTTTTCATCTTTTAAAGTTTTTTTAGCTTTTAAAGTTTTAAACTTTAAATATTAGGGTTCACTTCAGAAACTCTTTCACATTCATTCGACTCTTTTTTTTTCCCTCTCTTGGGTTTTCGGTGCTCCCTCCCTTTCACTCTCAGTTCTAACTTCCGACCGTCATCTCCGGCGAGATTTTGGCCACGGGCCACCATTCCCAATTCTAGTTCCCTCAGTTTTAGTCGTTGTTCTACACGTTCTAGGCTTTGTTTCTCTCATTCTATATGTTCTCTGTCTCTCTGTTCTACATCATCTCTAAAATGTAATCTTCCAGTCATCAAGCATCAGCGTCTGCTCCAGCTGCAACATCAGTTGCTTCTTGTACTCTGGTCAAACCTGTCGATGAGAATATTGACATAGCATAGCAGTGGAAAAGTTTGAAATATATCAACAACAGGAAGAGTGTTACCTGTGATTTTTGTGGAAAAACTACTGCCAGAGGAATTACTAGAGCTAATAGACATCAAATGGGGGTAAAGGGAGATTTGAATGCTTGTAGGGAAACTCCAACAAAAATTAAGAACTTATTGAGGGAAGCCCAGGAGAAGAAAAACGGGGACAAGGAGGCATACTAGACTGAGTTCAATAAAGAACAAGATGAGCAAGATAACATTCAAGAAATTTTCAAGCTATCAAGTGGGAAGAGGCCTGCCACCATAGCAGCAAGAGTTGCCTCGCCGCCTCCAATCAAGAAGACTACAAATGTCAAAGGCACTCTTGATATACTAATATTCAGAGATCCTGAAACAACCCTCATATTGGCAAAGAATAAGAAGTAAACAAGCATAAATGATGCTTGTAAGAGGGAAGTACGAGCAAAAACTGTCCAATACATAACAAGATGCTTTTGCCAAAATGGAATAGCTTTCAATGTTGTGCGTACAAAAATTTTCCAATTGATGGTTGAAGCAATTGGAAACTATGGTCTGAACCTCAAGCTACCGAGCTATCACAAGATGAGAGTTCCACTCCTTCAAAAAGAGTTGGAATACACCAATAAACCGATGAATCCTCATGTGGATGAGCGAGTAAATTATGGGTGCTAAATTATGTCGAATGCTTGGATTGATAGGAAGAATAAGACCTTGATTAATTTTCTGGTGAATTGTCCAACGGGCTCTATGTTTGTGAAGAGCATTGATGCTTCTTCATATGTGAAGAGTAGGGAAAATTTGTTTAAGCTCTTGGACAGTTTTGTCGAAGAGATTGGAGAAAGCAATGTTGTGCAGCAAGTGAGTGAGTGAGTGAGTGACAACGGAAGTAACTGCGTATTAGCTTGTAAGAAATATTCTTCATTCACATATTTAATTTGTTGTTGTAAGTTTGTCACTCATTTTGTTGACTTTGGTCTTAGGTAAACTACTGCAAGCAAACAGACCAAAGATGTTTTGGACTCCACGCGTTGTTTATTGCCTAGACTTGATGCTAGAAGACATTGGCAAGATTCCTAGAATTAAAAAGGTACAAATAGGTATCAGTCTTATGGGTTTTATTTTTAACCATACATTGGCCTTGAACACTATGAGGAAATTCACAAGCAAGGCGGAGTTGGTTAGATACGGAGTCACTAGGCTTGCTACGACTTTCCTTATTTTGTAAAGGTTGCATATTCAAAAGAACAACCTTAGAAAATGTTCACTTCTGATGATTGGTTGAAGTCCAAGACAGCCGAAGAGACTGAGGGCAAAAATGCAGCTGATGTTGTACCTATGCATACATTTTGGAACAATGTTATTTTCACTCTTAAGGCTATGGGTCCTCTTGTGCGTATGCTTAGGCTTGTTGATAATTAAAAAAAGCCTGCAATGAGTTACATTTATGAAGCCATAGAGATGAAAACAAGTATAAGGAAATTTGTGAAATCATTGAGAGAAGATGGGAGTGCCAACTTCATCATCCACTCCGTGCAACTGGCCATTATATAAACCCCAAGTTCTTCTTCAACAATCCACTTATAGAATGTGATCATGAAGTGGTGGAGGGACTTCATCAATGCATCGAAAGGCTTAGTGCAAATGGTGAAGTTGTAGACAAGATTACTAATAATTTGTCAATATATAAGAGATCTTTAGGCCTATTTGGGATAAGATCAGCCATAAGGCATCGGGCTACTATATCTCCTGGTAAATGGAGATGCTATTTTTTTTAAGAAGTAATTACATAGTAATGTTTAATATGTTGTTCCATTACTTGCAGCTGAGTGGTGGAGGAATTATGGAGCACATTGTCCAGATTTGCAACAACTTGTCATTAAAGTATCGAGGTTGACTAACAGCGCATCAGGATGTGAGCGAAATTGGAGTATTTTTTAGCATGTAAGTTAATATTAAATGATTTAATATTCAGTTTTTGTTAGAAAAAAAAACTGACATAGACTGCAAAAGAAACCAACGTTTCATTTTTGTTAAAAATATCATGACATAGATCCATTTGAAGAAGAGAAGTAGGCGTGAGCATCGGAAGTTACAAGACTGGGTTTATATTAAATATAACCAAGCTCTTAGAGAGCACTTCTACAGCGATGTGATTGATCCCATTCTCTTGAATGATATTGATGATAGCAATGAGTGGCTAGTGGGGAGAAATGGGTGGAGATTGCGAAGATGCTTGAGATGGATTGGTTTTTGATGATGATACTTTGACTTTGGAAGATGTTGCTGATGTAGCAGGGGCTGGTGAGCCATCAACCTTCACTAGGTAACATACAAGATCAAGGAGGGCAACTGCTTCTAGGCCTTCAAGCTTAAGGGGACAAGGAGTGATAGAAGAAGAAAAAAGTGAAGAGATTTAGAGGAGGAGGAGGAAAGAATCTACAGGCTTAGTAGTGACAGTGAAAAATAAGAAGAAGAAGAATACTTGGTTGATCTTGAATATGATGTTTACTGTTTAGTTTCTAAGTGTAACACCCCCCGGGCATTACTTTGAAAACACGTGCGGAAATAAATTAAAAAGTAATTTGCTGGCTGTTTTCGGAAAAAAAAAATTGTTTTCTTTCAAGTTAGAAAACTAGGGTATAAAAATTTTCTTCTGCGGATAACTCTGGAAAAGAAAAACCAAGATGCCTACATTTAAACAGTAAAATCATATTCATAACAAGTCGCCAAGACATACAACTTCTCTCAAAAGTTTCAATTTTCAAAAAGAGAAAATTAAGCCAAAGACTAAAGTATAATACCACATTTGCCGACCTTTCGAATATATAACCCAACCAAGACTCCTAAGCTGGTCTCATTTACAAGATATTTATTGAAAAGACCCCTGTGGTCATTCTACGATCAAATACTTCCTCAAACCTCTAGATCTAAGTCTCTGAGTGACTTAGGAAAACTCCTCTGCACCATCTGTATTAGAGTACCGAGATACAACAGCGAAACCAGAAGAAACCTAATATATATATGTAAGGGTGAGACCAAAAACTTGATGGGCTCTGGCAAGTGTACCGGATCGAAGCAAGTAATAAAACACGGTAAGTAACCGAGATCGAACTCAGGGATTGGGTGACCAAGTACCACTTCACATATTTAACAACTATTTAGACTAAAATAAATTGAGGATTTTAATTATGATAAAAATAATGAAAAGAAATTAAAATAAATATTTTTGGATTTTGAATTAGCTAAAAAGCAAAAACAAACAAAGAACAATCAAATAAAGAAAACTCTAGGGATCCAATTTCACCAACGCTATGAATTTGGATTCCTCATTGACAAGGAATCCTTATCCTACTTAGTTTGGTTCAATTATATCAATTCTTCCTAATCCCTTAATCAACTTCTAATGTCAACCAAGAATCCTAGACTATCCTAAAGTCTCTCTTGAGTACTCTAAAAAACACTCCTTAATAATTAACCAACTATACCTCTATGATGATCAACTACTAAGAAATCCATTAAGATCAATGACTCCCTATGAAGGTTGCACAAGATTCCTATGGTATATCTCAATCCGTATTAACCCTATGGTTTTATCCCAATACCCTTGACACATCTCATTATGATTAGCCTATCATCTAACGGGTGATTAAGCAATTAGAAGCATTAAGAACAGAGAATAAAATACAAAAGAAAGAGAAGAAGAAATCAAGAAAAACTGAAATAAAATCACCAAACCGTCATGGCGCGGTTACATCGTCACCCTAGAAAAAGGGGATTTACTCCATAATGAAAGGAATCTAAAACATTTTCAAAGAAACCAACATGAAAACAAGAAAAGAGGGATTTGGGCGCAGCCAAACAGAGGGAGACACAGCCAAGAGATCAAAGTGTGGAACCCTATTTCCGTACAAAAGGCGAGAACTTATAAGTTTTGGTATCAGCAATTCGCGGGGCGAATGATCCATCAGCGGGGCGGATGACTCAAAATTTCTAGCCTCTTCTTGCTTCTCTTCCTTGCTCCCAGGCTTCACTTTTATCCTTCCCAAGCTCATGTATGAACCTGAAATTTATTTAAACTAGAAAATCATAGAAAAAGACTCAATTTCCTAATTAAAACAAAGAAAATACATTCAAAGACTCTAAACACTGGTTAAGGAAAACAAAGCAAAAGTTGAGTACTAATTGAGAATACAACTTATCAATATGGTAAAATTCACAAGAAAATCTAGAATAAAACTAGATAATCTAACGGATTATCAGTGAGACACCAATATATGGATTTAAACACGATAACCACATGCATGACATACAAAACATCATATACACATATAAAATCATATATCATAATTTCTCAGAAATAGACAAGTATTTTATCAATGGGTTTCATACCCGAACAGTCATCATCATTTAAAAAAATATGCATAACACTTCAATATTCAGGCTCTAACTTAATCTCATGAGATCCCTTCATCACTCTAAGAGTTGATCAAACTCAAATCGCCACCACTTTGGCATCACGTTAAGTGACTAAACATCCATAGCATACTGTCCCATCCCAGGATGCAGTATTCCATGCTCATGGATTTAATAACACACTGTCTCATCCCAGGATGCAGTGATACATCGTATTATGAATACCTGATCATCAAGGCATCACTCCTATCAACGTGAGGCACGTCTGCCTAAAATGCATGTAAAACAATTGTTTTCAACGTTTTCTTTCTGTTCATTCTCTTTCGTTGTCGAAGCTCAAAAACTAACGACTTTTCATAAATTTTAACATTTTGAAATCATCAACATCAACAAGGGACACGCAGTCCGAGTGCTCAATCACAACACCTTAGACCGATGCACCCGTCTTAGGCTTGTGGTCATAGAAAAAAACATTCACCTTTAACAACGTTATCCACTACGTGATTAGGACACAAAGTCCACAACAACGTGATTAAGACACAAAGTCCACAACAACGTGATTAGGACACGAAGTCCACAACAACGTGACACGGATCCAAGATCTACGTGTATATTACAGAACACTAGTATCCGACGTCTCGTATACTAGATTCACATTTCAACATGTTTATTCTTTTTCGTTCAATGAAACATAAATACAAAATAAAACCTCCGCAACTTATCCAAGCTTGCCGGAATATCTTTGTTGAATGAAAGTATTTAACAGAAAATCCTTTTTCATTGAAATTCATTTATAAATGCTAATTTATTCTTTTGTTTCAAATCCATTTTCTTTCGAAATTCTTTATTTTTCTGAACAACGTTAGAACTTTGAAAAATCCTTTTGAATCCATTTCTGACCGAAATAATACAAATCATTTCCTCAAGGTTTTTCTTCAAAAACATATTTCCAGATGGCTTTCATTTATACTAGAATGATTTATAAGTCAAATGATTTTCCTCTAACTTTAAAATATTTTAACGCTTAGTTCTTAAAATGATTTTCCACCTCATTCTTGAAAATGATAACATACTAAAAAAATATTTCTTGCTCAATTCCATCCTTATTCTTCTTCTTTCATCAAAAGAAATTGACACCTAAATTTCTTAAAATAACTTTTCATCTACATTTTTTCTCTTGGAAAAGATAACGTACTGAAATATTTTTACAATTTCATCCTTGTAATTATCCATTACTTTCTCAAAAGAAAATCATCAACTAAACATTATCATTGTCAATATTCCTCATAAGGCTTTTTAAGGCTTTTATCTCAATAATTGATTGAGCACTGACCACTGTCATGCTTTTCAGACAACAATCACCAATAGTACAATTTCACATCAACCACATAACAGATAATACAGTTTATGATGCAACACCCTGTTTTTTCGAATAATTTAATTAAGCTGGTTTTGGTTAAGTTGGATTTATCGTTCAAGGGCTTAGTGGGATTTTTGGTTAAAAGTCCATTTCTGGTACATGAGCATGCCCGTGCTCATTAGCCAGCAAGCCTGTGCTTAAAGTCAGAAGCGAGTTTCTGATTTTAAGTTGAGCACGACCGTGCTCAACAGTGAGCACGCCCGTGCTCAACAGTGAGCACGCCCGTGCTCAACAGTGAGCACGCCCGTGCTCAACGTGTTGGCCGCGTCTCGTAACGTTAAGTCGAGCACGACCGTGCTCGAGGGTAAGCACGACCGTGCTCAAGTCCGGGCCTATATACGTCGAGCAGACTCAGGGTTGCGCCGTACACTCCATCTTTGATACTAAAAACCGTAGTACGGCTGCAACCTCCCTTCTTCCCTTTTTCCTTCATATTCACTGTGGTTTTGAGCATTGGAGGCTCTAGCAAAACGTGGTACGCCTGCACTTCGTATATAGGTAACGTTGTGTTCTTTTTCTTTAGTTTCCCTTCTTTTTATAGTTGGGAAACTAACACCGTTCTTGATTTGTTGGTTTAAGGCTGGTTTGAGTGAACGCCGCTGTTAAGGAAAGGAACCAGTTCGTTGTTTGGGACGTCGTTAGAGCTACCTTCAATCCAGGTATGGGGAGAAGGGTAGTGTATTCATAGGCTTGGGGTTAGTGTAAAGTAAAAGGGTTCCCTAACCCCGATGTGTTTATATATGTATGATAGAATAACATGCTGAATTGGTTGTTTAATGATGGTATGCTCTTGGCTGTTTTGGTATGTTATTGGTATACTGTTCATGTTCATAATATGTTATTAATGTTTGTGTTGGTTGCTTTGCTATGAATATGATGTTGTTGGGTTGATGCCATGGTTGAATAGATTGATGTTATGATGATGAGTTATGGTCTGAAAATATGCTAATAATTGATGTTAGGATTAATTGGTTAGAAACCTTGGAATTTGGTTGAGTATCAGCCTCTGTTCCTGCCGAGAACAGCACTGTCGTGCGATAAGCACGACCGTGCTGAACAGGGAGCACGACTGTGCTCCCAATTGAATTCTGGGTAAATGGCCGCGCTGTTCAGCACGGCCGTGCAGGACAAAGAGCACGACCGTGCTGCCGAGCACGACCATGCTCAATAAGAAGCACGACCGTGCTTCACTTACAGGGGAGCACCCCCTTCACGTGCTTAAGCACGACCGTGCTGGGTTACGAGCACGACCATTCTCAACCCACCTGGACAGAACAAGATTAAAGGACTTAAGGGGTTTTAAACCCCACTTCCCTATGATGATAACTGATTAGACAACTTGGTTAAGGTTACTAAAGATAATTAAAGATGATGAGATGGTGAGATGTTAAGTCGATATCCCTTTTGGGTGCAGCAAGCTGATGAGCTGTGCCTTGGTGCTTTTTGGCCAAAGAAGCCTTGACCCCGTGGTTTGGGTTTAAAGGTGTTGATGTTGTTGTGTACCTTGGTGGCCGAGAGTTTGCCCTAGGTACTGCGGTTGATTCCGCTTAAGTCCTCAGGTAGATTCCGTGAGGCAAGTTGTTGCGGTTGATTCCGCTGTTACCTTCGGTCGTTTCCGTTGGAGTTATGGAGGTGGTGTTGCCGTTGTTGTTATGTTGCATACGCATTGCATCGGAGATGTTGTTCAGGGATGTTCGACATAGGGGAGGTCGTCCTAGAGTACGGCGATCCGGCCATCCACGGTTGGAGTAGATTCTCCTAGCGCCCCCGTGATGAGGCATTCGTTGGTTTGATGCGTTGGCTATCCAAGGAGTAGATTCTCCGGCGTTGAGTAGATTCTGAATGTGGATATGTAACTTCGAAGTCGTACATCCCGAGTTTAGTGGATCCACATGCATTGTTGGTTTAGCGGAGTGGGACTGCATTGCACTGCATAGCATAACGTTGATGTTGATGTTTGGTGTAATGTTGCTGTGTTTACTGTTACTTTACTTCCTACTTCTTGCTATATATGATCACATGAACTTACTCCCCATGTTTGTTTGTGTTTGGCCTGATTGGCACCTTGCAGAGGATGACGAGCAGCCCGGAGAGGAGTGACTCTGAGGAGCCGCCACTCATAGTAGGGCTAGTTTGTGTTATGTTAGTTTTCAGTTGTAATTCCGTGGGTGTTTATCCCTGAACGATTATACCAGCTCTGTAGGTGACATCGAGGTTCGGATATTTATATTAGTTTATTATGTTTAAATCTCATTTCTTTTTCCGCGTTGTAAACGGTTCATGTGGGACTTTTCTATCCATGGACAATTGTTTTATTTATTTCAATAATAATTGCATGTTTTCTTTTAATTGTTTTTAATTTAAATGGCTATAACATGCGGGGTAGAAGGGTGTCACATTTAGTGGTATCAGAGCAGTTCGACCTTGTTCGGACGTGGTATGAGTCTGTTGTGAGTCTGTTGTGTGACTCTTGTGTGAATTGTCTATACTTGTTATAGATAATGATGTTTTAAGTTAGTTGCCTGTAGCTTTTACTCGCTAAGTTTCTGTATTAAGGGCTTGTTATGGGCATGTACAGGAACTAATGGCCGGTAGAGGACGCAACGATCAGGCGATTGCTGACGCATTGGCACTTCTGGCCAATGCTATCGGACAGGTCAACCCTAACAATGGTGGGCCAGCTGAGTTCCAAGGACTGGATAAGTTCCAGAGGAACAACCCTCCTCGTTCAAGGGAGCGTATGACCCAGAGGGAGCATTGTTGTGGCTGAGGGAAACAGAGAAGATCTTCCGTGCGATGGATTGTAATGATCAGTAGAAGCTCATCTTCGCCACCTTCATGTTGACTGAAGAGGCGGAGCACTGGTGGGATAACTGCAGGCTAGAGGATGTAGGCAGAGGGCACAACGGTGACTTGGACTGTGTTCAGGCAGAGGTTTCTGGAGAAGTATTTTCCAGCAGATATCAGAGACAAGAAGGAGATGGAATTCTTGTCTTTGAGGCAGGGGTCGCTGTCAGTCGGTGACTATGCGGCTAAGTTCGAGGAGCTGGCTAGGTACTACACTCCTTACCAGCACGAGACGGATGATCGCTCCAAATGTGTGAAGTTTGAAGCGGGACTCCGGCCTGAGATCAAACAGGCCATCAGTTATCAGGAGATCCGAGTCTTTCCGATTCTAGTCAACAAGTGTCGGATTTACGAGGATGCTAGTCAGTTCAGAGCTGCCAGTTCCAGAGGACCGGACAATCAGAGCGGCAGGAGGACTGATCAGAGGGATAAGGGCATGCAGCGGTATGCCCCTTCGGGCAAGGACTTCAAGCAGAGCGGCAGAAAGCCCCAGTTTCAGCAGAGTAGCTTCAGGGGTGGGTTTTCTGATGCCCTTAGAGCTATGAGGTACGGGAAGTGTGGAGCATAGGACCACTATTCGTCCCAGTGCAAGGAAACACAGGTCATCTGTTTCAAGTGTGGCAAGCCAGGCCACATCAGCCGCGAGTGTGATGGAGCTAAGGCCGAGCCTCCCAGCGCTAGCAAGAATCAGAAGTCCCAGGCCAACAGACTGAAGACCATTGGAAGAGTCTTTACTCTTAGTGGAGCTGAAGCCTCCGAGTCTGATGACTTGATCCAAGGTACGTGTTTAATTGATGGAACTCAATTAATTGTATTGTATGATTCGGGTACTACTCACTCGTTTATATCGCATGATAGAGTCACGAGTCTAAAATTTCCTGTTACCTTCCTTGAGTTTGATTTGTTGGTTTCTACACCTACAAATAAACATGTTTCTACTTCTTATGCATGCAAGAACTGCCATATTGTTATAAATAATAAAACTTTCCTTGCTAATCTTGTATGCTTACCCATGAAAGACCTGGACGTTATTCTGGGTATGGACTGGTTATCTTCCAATCATGTCCTTCTAAACTATTTTGATAAAACCTTGATTTTTGGAACTCCAAAGGAGTCTAAGAATCCGGACCTTCTCTCTGCCAGTCAAGTACGAGCTTCGATGAGAGACGAGGCCCAAGTATACATGATGTTAGGTTCCCTGGATGTAGAGAGCAGCCCTCCTGATGTCGTCAGCTTGCCTGTTGTGCGAGAATTTCCTGAAGTGTTTCCGGGGGATGTTTATAACTTACCCCAGAAAGATATGTTGAGTTTACCATTGATTTAGTGCCTGGCACCGGGCCAATATCCATAGAACCCTATAGAATGTCTCCTCTAGAGCTAGCTAAGCTGAAGGATCAATTGGAGGACCTGATGAAAAAGAAGTTCATTAGGCCGAATGTGTCTCCGTGGGGAGCACCTGTGTTGTTGGTGAAGAAGAAGGATGGTAGTATGAGGTTGTGTGTCGACTTTCAACAACTCAACAAGGTGACCATAAAGAATCGGTATCCCCTCCCTAGGATTGATGATCTTATGGACCAGTTGATGGGCGCTTGCGTCTTTTCAAAGATAGATTTGAGGTCAGGGTACCATCGGATTCGGGTTAAGTCTGAGGACATCCCGAAGACAGCGTTTAGGACGCGATATGGTCACTATGAGTACTTGGTTATGCCCTTCGGTGTGACCAATGCTCCTGCGGTCTTCATGGACTACATGAACAAGACCTTTCACCCTTACTTGGATAAGTTCGTGGTGGTGTTTATAGATGACATCTTAGTGTACTCCAAGAGTAAGGAGGAACATGAGGAACACCTGAGGGTTGTCTTGCAGAACCTTAAGGAGAGGCAGTTGTATGCTAAGTTGTCTAAGTGTGAGTTCTGGTTAGAGGAAGTGAGCTTCTTAGGACATGTCATCTCTAAGGGTGGCATAGCAGTGGACCCAGCTAAAGTAGAGACGGTGTTCCAGTGGGAAGCGCCAAAGTCTGTAACCGAGATTAGGAGTTTCTTGGGGTTAGCCGGGTACTATAGGCGGTTTATAGAAGGTTTCTCTAAGATAGCTTTACCTTTAACCCGTCTCACCAAGAAGGGACAGTTGTTTGTATGGGACTCTAAGTGTGAAGAGAGTTTCCAAACCCTTAAGAATAGGTTGACGTCAGCACCAGTGTTAGTTTTGCCAGATCCTAGTGAACCCTTCGTAGTTTACTGCGATGCTTCTAAACAAGGGTTAGGTGGTGTGTTGATGCAGAATGGTAAGGTAGTTGCTTATGCTTCTAGGCAGTTGAAAACCCACAAGAAGAACTACCCTACCCATGACCTAGAGTTAGGAGCTGTGGTGTTTGTCTTGAAGATCTGGAGGCATTACCTGTATGGAGCGAGGTTTGAGGTCTTTAGTGATCATAAGAGTTTGAAGTACCTCTTTGATCAAAAGGAGTTGAATATGAGGCAGCGTAGGTGGATGGAGTTTTTAAAGGATTATGACTTCGAGCTGACCTATCACCCAGGAAAGGCCAATGTAGTGGCCGATGCCTTGAGTAGGAAAACCCTGCATGTCTCCGCTTTGATGGTTAGGGAGATGGATCTGATTGAGGAGTTTAGAGACCTTAGTCTAGCTTGTGAGTTTACCCCTAAGAGTATTAGGCTTGGTACCTTGAAAGTTACCAATAGTCTGATGGATCATATTAGAGAGGGTCAGAAGTTAGATAAGTATCTCTTAGACCAGCGAACGTTACTCGCTCAGGGTAGAGACCTAAGTTTTAAAGATGGCAGTGATGGTATCTTGAGGTTCAAAGATAGAGTATGCATACCTAATGTTCCTGAGCTTAGGAAGTTGATCTTAGAAGAAGGTCATAGGAGTGGACTGAGTGTGCACCCAGGTGCCACTAAGATGTATCAGGACCTTAAGAGAATGTTTTGGTGGCCTAAGATGAAAAAGGATGTAGCTGAGTTTTTTTATGCGTGCCTAGTTTGTCAGAAGGCTAAGATCGAGCATCAGAGGCCTTCGGGTAAGTTGCAACCTTTGAGTGTCCCAGAATGGAAATGGGATAGTATCTCCATGGATTTTGTGTCTGGACTCCCTAGGACTCCAGCTGGTTTTGAGGCGATCTGGGTTGTTGTGGATAGACTGACTAAGTTTGCCCATTTCATTCCGATGAACATGGAGTATCCTTTAGAGAAGTTGGCTAAGCTGTACATCAAAGAGATAGTTAGGCTTCATGGTGTACCCTCTAGCATAGTTTCGGATAGAGACCCGAGGTTTACCTCTAGGTTTTAGAATAGTTTGCAAGAGGCTTTAGGGACAAAGCTTAGGCTTAGTTCAGCTTACCACCCACAGACTGATGGGCAGTCTGAGCGGACCATCCAGTCCTTAGAGGACTTGTTGAGGGCTTGTGTGTTAGAACAGTCAGGAAGTTGGAACAAGTTTTTGCCCCTGATAGAGTTCACCTACAACAACAGTTTCCATTCCAGCATTGGAATGGCACCTTATGAGGCTCTGTATGGGAGGAGATGTAGGACACCCTTGTGTTGGAGTGAACCTAATGATAGTGTGGAGCTAGGGCCAGAGATAGTCCAGGAAACAACAGAAAAGATTAAGTTGGTTCAGGAAAAGATGAGAGTTGCACAGAGTAGGCAGAAGAGCTACCATGATAAAAGGAGGAAGGCGCTCGAATTCCAGGAAGGTGATCATGTATTCTTGAGAGTTACCCCGACGACTGGGGTTGGTAGAGTGTTGAAGGCGAGGAAACTTACTCCGAGGTTCATTGGTCCTTACCAAATCCTCAAAAGAGTCGGCGAAGTCGCCTACCAGATAGCCTTACCCCCGTTCTTGTCAAATCTCCACAACGTTTTTCATGTGTCTCAACTCAAGAAGTATGTTCATGACCCTAGTCACGTGATAGTACCCGATGCTATACAGTTGAAAGAGAACCTGACGTTTGAGGTGTTACCTCTTCGAGTCGAGGATAGGAGGGTGAAGCAGCTAAGAGGCAAGGAAATTCCTTTGGTTAAAGTGGTTTGGAGTGGGGCCACTGAGGAAAGTGCTACCTGGGAGCTGGAGAGTAAGATGATGGAAGCATACCCGCATCTTTTCCCTTGAGGTACGTGTAAATTTCGAGGACGAAATTTTAATAAGGGGGGTGGAATTGTAACACCCTGTTTTTCAGAATAATTTAATTAAGCTGGTTTTGGTTAAGTTGGATTTATCGTTCAAGGGCTTAGTGGGATTTTTGGTTAAAAGTCCCTTTCTGGTACATGAGCACGCCCGTGCTCATTAGCCAGCAAGCCCGTGCTTAAAGTCAGAAGCGAGTTTCTGATTTTAAGTTGAGCACGACCGTGCTCAACAGTGAGCACGACCGTGCTCAACGTGTTGGTCGCGTCTCGTAACGTTAAGTCGAGCACGATCGTGCTCGAGGGTAAGCACGACCGTGCTCAAGTCCGGGCCTATATACGTCGAGCAGACTCAGGGTTGTGCCATACACTCCATCTTTGATTCTAAAAACCCTAGTACGGCTGCAACCTCCCTTCTTCCCTTTTTCCTTCATATTCAGTGTGGTTTTGAGCATTGGAGGCTCTAGCGAAACGTGGTACGCCTGCACTTCGTATATAGGTAACGTTGTGTTCTTTTTCTTTAGTTTCCTTTCTTTTTATAGTTGGGAAACTAACACCGTTCTTGATTTGTTGGTTTAAGGCTAGTTTGAGTGAACGCCGCTGTTAAGGAAAGGAACCGGTTCGTTGTTTGGGACGTTGTTAGAGCTACCTTCAATCCAGGTATGGGGAGAAGGGTAGTGTATTCATAGGCTTGGGGTTAGTGTAAAGTAAAGGGGTTCCCTAACCCCGATGTGTTTATATATGTATGTATGAATAACATGCTGAATTGGTTGTTTAATGATGGTATGCTGTTGGCTGTTTTGGTATGTTATTGGTATACTGTTCATGTTCATAATATGTTATTAATGTTTGTGTTGGTTGCTTTGCTATGAATATGATGTTGTTAGGTTGATGCCATGGTTGAATAGATTGATGTTATGATGATGAGTTAAGGTCTGAAAATATGCTGATAATTGATGTTAGGATTAATTGGTTAGAAACCTTGGAATTTGGTTAAGTATCAGCCTCTGTTCCTACCCAGAACAGCACTGTCGCGCGATGAGCACGACCGTGCTCCCAGTTGAATTCTGGGTAAATGGCCGCGCTGTTCAGCACGGCCGTGCAGGACAAAGAGCACGACCGTGCTCAATAAGAAGCACGACCGTGCTTCACTTACAGGGGAGCACGCCCTTCACGTGCTTAAGCACGACCGTGCTGGGTTACGAGCACGACCGTGCTCAACCCACCTGGACAGAACAAGATTAAAGGACTTAAGGGGTTTTAAACCCCACTTCCCTATGATGATAACTGATTAGACAACTTGGTTAAGGTTACCAAAAATAATTAAAGATGATGAGATGGTGAGATGTTAAGTCGATACCCCTTTTGGGTGCTGCAAGCTGATGAGCTGTGCCTTGGTGCTTTTTGGCCAAGGAAGCCTTGACCCCATGGTTTGGGTTTAAAGGTGTTGATGTTGTTGTGTACCTTGGTGGCCGAGAGTTTGCCCCAGGTACTGCGGTTGATTCCGCTTAAGTCCTAAGGTAGATTCCACGAGGCAAGTTGTTGCGGTTGATTCCGCTATTACCTTCGGTCGTTTCCGTTGGAGTTATGGAGGTGGTGTTGCCGTTGTTGTTATGTTGCATACGCATTGCATCGGAGATGTTGTTTAGGGATGTTCGACATAGGGGAGGTCGTCCTAGAGTACGGCAATCCGGCCATCCACGGTTGGAGTAGATTCTCCTAGTGCCCCCGTGATGAGGCATTCGTTGGTTTGATGCGTTGGCTATCCAAGGAGTAGATTCTCCGGCGTTGAGTAAATTCTCAATGTGGATATGTAACTCCGAAGTCATACATCCCGAGTTTAGTGGATCCACATGCATTGTTGGTTTAGCGGAGTAGGACTGCATTGCACTGCATAGCATAACGTTGATGTTGATGTTTGGTGTAATGTTGCTGTGTTTACTGTTACTTTACTTCCTACTTCTTGCTATATATGATCACATGAACTTACTCCCCATGTTTGTTTGTGTTTGGCCTGATTGGCACCTTGCAGAGGATGACAAGCAGCCCGGAGAGGAGTGACTCTGAGGAGCCGCCACTCATAGTAGGGCTAGTTTGTGTTATGTTAGTTTTCAGTTGTAATTCCGTGGGTGTTAATCCCGGAACGGTTATACCAGCTCTGTAGGTGACATCAGGGTTCGGATATTTATATTAGTTTATTATGTTTAAATCTCATTTCTTTTTCCGCGTTGTAAACGGTTCATGTGGGACTTTTCTACCCATGGACAATTGTTTTATTTATTTCAATAATAATTGCATGTTTTCTTTTAATTGTTTTTAATTTAAATGGCTATAACATGCGGGGTAGAAGGGTGTCACATATGACATATATCAGAACTATAACACATACCTACAAATAAATCATCAGCTCAGATATTTCAACAGATAATTTAACCACCTCAGGTAAACTTAAACAACCACATCAAAAATCAAAACAAACTTCACAGATCACATACTAACAACATATAGTTATCGGGAAAAATCTCTCAGGTAAGCTCCCCTTACTTGATTCCAAAGCAGAAAAGTTCATCGTTTCTTATTGCGTACAACGATCTTCCTCTACTCGCTTCGTGACGGAAGTCTAAAGGTTTAACACATAACACAAGTTAAAACAACCAAAAACATTCAATCTACCTAAGGTCTAGGTTCGGCCATAGCATAACAATAGGGTTAGGAATTTCAAAATTTCTCAAACTCATGGATTAATGATCCTTAAGCATTAGAGATTCCTAATCAATGATCATTTTACAAGGATTGAACAAAAATCCCTCTAAGCCACTCGCTTAGGGTTTTCGGCCATGACTCATAAAATGAGCTAGGGATTTTCAAACTTTTCAAGCTTCTAGATTCAACAACAATAGGTACCAAAGAGTTCAAATCAATGATCATACTTCAAAAATTAAAACAAAACTTCCTTGCTCAACAACAACATAGGTTCGGCCTTATTGGGAAAATAGGGAAGAAAATTTTAGTTTGATGTAAGCTCTTAGATAATGAATATAGAGATCATTGTGGGTCCATAGAAATTAGTTTCAACTCAAAAGGGTTTTTCTACTAATTTCTAGAGATTTTAGAAGTTGTGGATCTAAGAATTTATAAATGGATGAACATGGCATAAACTCACAAAATGAATGAACAAGAAGACTTAGATTAACAAGAGAAAGAGATTTTACCCTTGAAGCTTGAAGAAAATGAGTAGAAATGATGAACTCCTTTGAAGGTGAAAAAAACTAATGAACTTTGTAAGTGTTCTTTGTTAGCTTGAATGTGTAAAGTGATGAGTTGAAAAAGAAGTGAGTATATATAGGCAAGGAGGGTGTGGAGTCGTGGAAAGGGAGGAAGAGTGGAGGGCTTGGGCTCCAAGTTTGGCTAAGGTGTGTTTGGTTAGAGAAAGTAAGATAAACATGAGTTTTAGGATTAAAATATAATAAATTTAAAAAGTATAATGATAACTTCTTTTTGATGTGACATGAGCCATCAATCAACAAGTCACTCCAATCTCCATCAAGTCACTTTGGTCATCTCAGCTCTCCATCATGCTCCGTTGTTTACTCGATTACCGTTTTCGATTGTAACTTTCGAAGATTTCGCCCGAATAAAATATTTTATTTTATTTTCGAACGTAAATTTTCAAAAATAACCAAGACCATTGGAAACACGACAAAAACAACCGTTTTGTTCACGGGTCAAAATTAGGTTTTCTGCTCAGTAAACTTTTACTGTTAGTGAAAGCGCAGATCGGTTTTTGTCTGAATTTTTTACTGAAATTTTAACCGTGACTTCCTTTGGTAAGGTAGAACATGACTATGATTTTGGTTTACATTTTCTGGATTTTAAGAAAAATAATTCATATATATATATATATATATATATATATATATATATATATATATATATATACTGTGATTGAAAAGCAGAAAAATCGGGGTGTTATACTAAGTCTCTAGGGCAACAGGGCTAATATGATGTTTTGATGTTCAAAACGGATTCCCTCCTGCACCTGCTCCCATCCAGCGCCCCTGCAGCGAGATCCGACGGTGCAGCTGCTGTGTGGAGGGTGGGACCAGCTACTGTGATGTTGTGCTGCGAGATCCGACGGCTTGGGGGAGCGGCAGGACCGTCCTGCCGCTGGAGCGAATCCAGGTCCTTTGATGTTAGGTTTAATGTTTAGTTTCTTTAAGCCTCTAGGGTAGTATGGCTTAAACTGATATGTTTCCTTTACTTTTTGATGTTATTAACTAGTGTGCTTTGCTTAGGACCTATTACTACTTATCATGAATTATGAATATGTCTTGAATTTTGAGTACTTTTTAATATTTTGTGCATGTATATGTATATTGTATAAAATTATATAATTATCTAACCTTTGTAAAAAAAAAGCCTAAAATAGCGATCATCCCGCTATACGCTATACCGCTATAGCTTTTTGGGGTCCGCCGCTACGAGTCGCTATCCGAGATTAATAACTCTACTTTCAGTACATGTGAACAAAGTATTCCAAATGTCTCAAACTTTCTCCATTTACAAGATATGGAGGTTGAAGCACGATCAAACGATAATCTCCAAGATTCATCGTGGTTGACCATAGTGATGACATATTGACATAAAAAGTAAAACTCTTTTTTATCTGATATGCATAAAGCTAAGAATAACTTAAACTCATTCTGTAACAATTCAAATACTGTGGGTGTGTGCGCACGCACGCGTGCGCGTACTTTTGCCATTTGTATTAGTATTGGTGACAACTCATATCTCAAGTCTCAACATTGCAAGCTTATGCAGGGACTCATACTCACAAGTCAACTCGTTGCCTCTCTTCTCCTCATCAACTTGTTCAAAATGTTTGAAGAATTGGATAATATCAACATTTGGTTTCATACAATATTTGAAGTGAGAATTCAAGCTTTCACTAGTGTGAATGCTTCCTTCATGTAACACGAAGCCCATTTTTCTTTTATAGCATAAACCGATTTGATCCAGTTATTTTCATGAACATTATAGCGGTTAATCAAGTTGGTCCAAATTGTCTCTAATCTACTTCAATATCAAAGTCATACATGCATTTCTTGAAATCTTTTAAAAGATAAATGCCTCCCTTCATCAAGTTTCCAAGGTGTTTAATTCCATTTTGCAACAAGTGCCAAGTGCATAAACTATGGCGAGTCTCAGGCGCCACTTCAGCAAGTGCTCTGATAATTGCCTGATCTTGGTCAGTAAAGACAGTCCTCGGATTTTTTTGTGTGCTTGTAAGAATGTCTCAAACAACCATTTAAATGATTCAATTGTCTTGTCATACAATAGTGCTGCACCAATAATGACTGAACCCCTATAATGGTTGAAACCAGAAAATATAACAAGTGACCTAATAGCATGATTGGTACAATATGTAGTATTCAATGACATAACATGACCAAAATACCCTTAATCCAACAATATATTTGCATCACACCGAAACACATTTGTGATTTGTTCTTCTATATCCATATGGTATGCATGGAAGAAAGATGGATTCTCCAACAATTGCCGTTGAAAAATTGCAAAGGACATCCAGTCTCGTCGTACACATACTTCTTTCTCTTCATGCATTGAGGTAATTTTTTTACATCCAACCGTGTATATAGCTTTATGCCCTGCATGTGTGCTTATAAGTTGAAATGTTGACTTCTACCTTAATCTAGAGTCATCTGCCAAATCAACCTCTTATGCTTGGACTTCAGTTATTTTTCTATGTGATGCAAGCATGTGTGTTGTCTCTGGAAGTTGTAGAAGGTGGTTATGGCTCCCTACAGATCCATGGATGACAAACTTTTCATTCTTTAATACAAGTGAAATCATTTCTTTGCAATCAGTTCTAATCTCGGCTTTGTGGTTGCTAACAAATGCATCTCTCTTGTCAGTCTTTCGTAGCACTTCCTTGCAACAAACAAACCAATACAATGATATAGTACCGTCTTTTATACTCTTGTTCGTGTAACGTTTTCTAACCCCAAAGCTAACATGTGTACTATATGCGAGCCAAAATAGATAAGCTGCTTCTATATTGTCAAATTCCATACCAACCCTTGGCTTCCAATCAACATTTGATGATGCATGTTTGATCAAACTCCCCAAATGAAGAAACCTCACAAGTGCATAGAAGAATTAAATAATATATTCAATTATTCTATTATTAACATAAAAAATGATAATTATTATTAAAGAACCTTTAATAGTCTTGTTAAGAAGTCTTCACCACAAAAGAGCTTTTCTTTTCTTTTTTTTTTAAAATTATTTTTATAATTCACCCAACAACAGTTAAATAAACTATAACACTTTCAATATTAAAATTAAATTAAATCGGTCTTAATAATTAAAAAAAAAACACACAACATTGAAAAGAAAGGGAGTCCTAAAAGAAAACAACCACCTGTTAGGTTTCGTACGAAATCTGATTTTTTACAAGTTTTCACCTTTACTGCGATCGGACCACAACGACAACGGTATGGGGGTAAAAAGGGCGGCGGTGAAGAGGTGTCAAAAAGAGGTATTGTGCACGTTTAGATTTGAAGAGGTATTATTTCAATTTCCTGACTATTAATTCAATCTTTTTTTAAAAAAAAGAGAGGGACATGTGGCACTTTATAGACCATCGAATTGATCCGACGGACCAGAAGGAAGGAAAGGCACCATGCAATGGTAGGGAATCCATCCCCCTTAGAGAGAGTCGATTATTGGGATGGACTCTTTGGCCTACAAGAGATCCAAAAAGAAGGTGGAGGGGAAATGAGAATAAGAAAAGTGCTAAAGTAATTCCAGAAATCAAATTGTATTCTAATTAATATCCGACAACTCTAAACACTTCAACTGCGTGTAGAGACTCTGACTAAACTTTTTATAGTAAAAAACATATCCGATCTTAATAGTGAAGCAATAATTCTACACCACTATAACGAGATATTAAATTTAGACAGTAAGGTACAACTGCAACCTACACCCTTCATTATCTGAACTCAACATCTGCTCGTTTTTAGGAGTCTAGAACTTCTGAAATAATTGATCTTCTACTCTATAGTCTGTGGAATCCCTCCTTCAATAATTCTAATAAAGTGTATTCATTAAATTTGGATAAAGCCACCAAATATTAGAATGATGTGAATAGAGGCACTGCTTTTTTTCATTTTCGGCTACCCATATGATGTTTAGGGGTAAAATGTATGAAGGTAGAAGGCACCGTGAATTAAACACGTTTGTGCTTTTTCTATTCATGATATATTTTCATCCTAGAGAAAACTGTTATTTATATATGCAACTATTAGAGAGTCAAAAATATTCTTACACAAAGGTCTATCTTTTCTGCAAAAGGAATGTTTTACCCGTATATAGATGGTAAAGTTAGTAATTAGTAGGTGATGATTCCGCATATTCTTCCCCTCTAGAGAGTTTTATTTCTTTATAAGAAAATCCTAAGAGTAAACACTTGAGATAGTAAACACTTTTGAGATATATTTGCATACATCCAAGATAAGTGTGGCTCTATAGTTTGTCAAACTAAATGGAACCCTCTTGAATCTTGATGCAATTCTAGATGCAATTATGCAAAGGCTTGAAATGGGGAAAAAGTTGAAAACAAGTAGCATTATTATGTGATATATGAAATTTCCAGCAAATATTATTAGACTTCGATAACAGAAAAAGAAAGATCAATGCAAAAAGATATATTAGATTAACAAAAATACTAGCGAAGATTACACATTCTTTTACCATAGGAGGCATTGCATCGCAATGATTACCGCAAAAGAAAAAGAATTGTGGGATTGATTAGCCTAACAATGCTACTAACTACTAAATGCTATAATCCTAAAAGCTACATTTTACAAGTAATTACAGCAATACATAGTGAGCAAAAATTCAGTACAAGTTAATTCTAGGTGGAAGGTATGCTCCAGGAGCATGCTCTTCCACAAAACTGCTTTCACAATTAACCAGTTTCATGACATAGTGAGCTGCAGGGTGGTACTTCTGTTTGGCTTCATGAAAGCTTCTCCCAAGAACACGTTCAACCCAATCCTCCACAGCATTTTTCTTATCTGATAACCAAGCAGCAGCAAGTATCTGTGCCATGACCTCATAATCAATTTCCAACAGAAACTCTGATCCAAATGTCCTTTGAAATTGTATGTCAATGCTCTTTATTACTTGCTCAGCAAGCAAATCAAAATTAAATGGCTCAAAAACCACTTTTTCATCAATTTGAACATAGAAATCATTTAACCAAGCTTCAGAGAATTCAATTATGGAATCACTTTCATAATCATTGTAATTGATGTCCTCTTCAACCTCCTCCTGTAGAGGCATATTTAGATCCAGATAAGACCTTGATTCCTCCCTGACCTGCTTTGGTGTCTTGCATGTGGCATTCTCTTTGGAGTCACTACTTTCAACAAGCTTTCTTTTATTCAGAAATGATGGTTTGGAGGTCTCTTTACTTGGTGCAACCTTCACATTTGTGCTACCAATTCTTTTGGCATCCTCAGATGCATGTCCAAGTAATAACTGCATTTGACATCTTTTGGCTTCAAGGATTCTTTCCTCAGGAAACATTTTAGGGTCCTTCTCCGAAACAACAGAACCAATACTTTTAAAGACAGTTGATGTCACAATAAAGATTGCATTGTTGATGCTGATTTCTCTTCCTCGTGAGTCTCGAAATTTACCCGTTCTTATAGCTTGGAACAAACTACTCCGCAACAGAAAATCAGCTTTATCTACATTTTCAAGAAAGACAACTGAATGAGGCTTTTTACTCAACTCCCCACCAATGTAGTCCACAACAGTCTTCCTCCCAAGCATATCATGACAATATGAATTTTGGAATTCAAAAATTGAGTTCAATGGATAAAAGCTGCCCTGAGAGCTCAAAACCACAGAGATTAGGCTTTCTTTGTTGCCAAATAAAATCTCTGCAAGTGCTGAAGCAACTTTCCTTTTTCCAAGTCTATCTGGTCCAAGGAAAGCAAGCCATATGTCTGCTCTAACATGTGAGCCACTACGCTTTCCAGCGCCAGATCTACAAAGGGACATAGCTCGATTGATAGCATATATGGCCTCATCTTGCCATCCAACCTTTTCTATGAGAAATTGATATAGTAACTTGAAATCTACTGAATCAAATTTTCCTTCCAAATTTGGACCAGAGCAGGAAGATGATCTAGCAATTTGGCGTGAAGTACTCTCATTCATTGGATCAAAATCAGTTGAAAGGGAGTCTGACAAGAGCTGAAGATGCTTTCTATGATCACGTAGTTTTGGAGTATCTGGCTCGTGAGCAGCTGATGTATATATAGTTCCCAATCCCAAATCTGTGGTCACTGGAGTAAGGGATGAAAATGATCTATGGTCAAGCAGATTCATATTGGCCTTAGGAGAAGGGGAAACCCAGGGACTATTCTTTTCACTTTGCTGACTTTTCGCAACTTTTGGTACCTGGTCAGCTTCAGTGTTGATACTAACAGTATCAAAAGGTACTGAAACTGGTAATGTCTGTTTAGATGGAAATGTACTTTGTAACTCTTTAGACATGTTGGGAATTTGATTTGAACATTGGATTTCATGAAGAGATAGACCTTTATTGCTACTTTCCTTAAAACCTGAACCAAATGGAAACCTCTCAAGTGATGGAGCTTGGGACCTTGTTTGGTGAATATCAAATACAGGTAACGATCGGTTGTTATGAAGATGTTGACAAATATCATTCCATTTCTTTTGCAATCCGAAGATTTTAGCATTCAAGCTTGTGGTTTCTTCACTAGTCTGCACTGGATGATGAAGTTCATTCTTAAATATTTACAGCTACAAATTGAATCAAAGTAAGTATGGCATGTGATGCAAAACATGATTCTTGACAACATTGTATCCAAGAATTTTAATCAAGGTCAAGGGAGAAATATATAAACACCAAGAAAAAAGATAACTCAAAGCTCTACATAAGAAAATACAATTTTATATAATTCACAATAGCATTTTTTTATGACACCATCTTTTAGAATAACTTCTGCAGATGTTCTATATAATGTTGTCAGATAAAGAAAAAGTCCTTTTACCCATTGCAGACAGGATCGAAACCAACAAGTTCAAGGTGCAGGTACTAAACATTAGAATTTTAGAAGAGTGTAGATTTAAGCTTTATTTTCCAAAGAAATTAGGGGTACTACACATGGGAAATTTGGCTTTGGGGGTGCGGTGCAACGGCCCCACACAATCCTATACTATAGGTCCATCCTGATTGCAAATGTATATGGTAGGACCAAAGTATAAAGGCAACATACATGATGTACAACACGCTTTCTTGTCCTAATCAACTTTCAGAAACATCACTAATCTCATTCAGTAAATCCAATCTCTGAATGTGCACCTATAGTTCTGAGTTTGATCATCAAATTCCACAGGCTCCATAAAAGAAAATTCAGAGGGGCAAAATGGACTAAAGAAAAATTATTATCTTATTTGGTTTGCTACATGTTAATCACTATATTGCCACATTTTTAATTATTGGGAAAATGTGTATTTCAATATTTCTTTTTACCAGTGTAGGCAAGTTGCATTATTACTTGCTTACCTCTAAATTACTTTAGTGGGTCAGTACAGCAATTGCCCCCACGAGGTTGCATGTATGTGTGTGAGCATGTGAATGTCTCTGCATGCAATGGACAAGTGAATATAAGATTAGGTGATCATAACACACCTTTGCTACATCCAATCCTCTATCTGTGTCCACATTAACCTTTTGTAACCAAGGCAAGCTTGTTGAGTAACCACATGCCGGAGTAGCAGGACCTACCTTCAGAATATCAGCAACTTCTTGTTGATACTTTTCATTGCATGAGTCACAACGGGTTAAAGATGCATTAGTACAGCTTATGGGACTTTTGAATTCAGAAGGTGTAGAGAAGAACCCACCAAATGGAACAAAGGAACCCATCAAACTGCAAGTTTATCAAGAAGAGGGTACTTTTAGATCCAATAATATGCACAAAACTGTCACAAGCTAAAGTGTACAAGATGAGGTAGACTTATTTATAAGCATTATCAACCAAAATGAAATATATTATAGGCAATATATACATAACAACAAGCTATTGAGTTTGATAGGCTCAAAAATTGGGGTCAGAAAAAAGGCACTCTTAAGGTATCATCTACAAGTGAAAATTACATTCATAACCCCAAATAGAAAAGAGGTCTCAACTCCCATGGGCCAGGGTTGCAGAAAAATATGCATTTATCACAGGACTCAGAAAAGTACTGCCCGTAGAAATAACATTTAGGTTCATATGAGACAACACAAGCAGAACACAAGAATTGCATAGGCATCAATACATCTTTATAAAATCTATACATGGCAAGATATAGATCAAGGTAATGAAAACTGATTGGGGCCTAAAGAAAAGATTGCACGAATGCAACTGGCATAAACCCGGAAAAACCAACAATTCACTAGAGGAATCCTTTCAGAATTCAGATGGACATGTTGCCAGCAAGAAGTAACTTACCACAAATCTTAAAAACAAAACAGAGAAAAAACAACTGCATCATGAACTTCATACAGTATGCTCTAAGTTTATAAAAGAAAAAAAAAGAAAGAAAAGAAAATGGTCATAAATAAAGTGAGGTTAGGGAGGTAGATTAATTAGAGTTTAATAATAATAATAATATTTAAAGAATATTAACAAGATAAAAAAGAAAACTCCTTCCTTTCTGCTTCCACTGCAACCAAACAACTTCTAAAATAACATAGAAAAGGAGGACAAGGAAGATGAGGAAAGCAACAAAAAGCCATACCATTTGGATCATAAAAATAAGTCACTAAACAAGAGAAAGATTTTTACAACACAGACAAAACAGAATCCTTCAATTCACACTTTGATAATTTATTTGCCAATGACCTAGAGTTACATGTCAAGTCTTTCCTTACAAATAAGCACATGTTAGCATCACACACACACACATTTTTTATTCATTTGAAAACGTGCAAGAACAGACCCCAAGACAATAAAAACACATTGGTTGATCCAAAGTTTCAAGTTTAAACCAAATGGGGAGAAAGTACAAAGCTGAACCAATAAGGAAAAAGAAAGAAAAACAAAACCCACCTGGACTTAGAAGAGTAGGGTCCTTCCATTGAAGGTACATAAGTCATGGTCAAGAGTTGCAGATCCCAATCCTTATGAACGGTTGGAAACAAACCCAAAAACCTAGAATAAGCATCAGATGTTCCCGCAACTCCTAACAACCAAACCTTCCCACCATGAACCTGTAACAACCTCGTCAACTGTTCCACAACAAACCCAACACCACCATCCCCAACAAAAACATCAATCTCCCCAAAACTCACAACAACACCACAACCCTTACATTGTTCTACCGAAAAACTCAACTCCTTAAACCTCAACGCCAATTTCTCCTCACTCCCACTTCCACCAACAAACTCAGCTATCTCTTTTTCAACACAAACCACACTCAACCCAGAAAGCTCACTAGGCAACACCACACCCCCTCTACGCACCGTTTCAATAAAACTCCTAAGAGCATTTTTTGCATGAGCACCCGTCAAAAGCGGGTTTCTCTGATTCTTCCTTACAAGAACCTCAACTATCCTTCTGCGATCATCGTCCAGGGCCGGACCGGGTTGAACCGGTTCGAGGTTGCATAAAAAAACCGGTCGAGAGAATAATCTAGAAGAGGAGGAAGAAGAAGAAGGTAAAGGCGGTTGAAGCAGTGCGAGCTTTATATCATAGCTTCGAAAACCTGCTTCGGCGAAAACCCTACTCACTATAGGGTCATCGAGGATAGAGAGAATGAAGTGCTTCAACTCCACCTTCAAAAACGACGTCGTCGCTTGGCTCTGATGCTGATGCTGCATCATCTGGAGAAGCTGGAAGCTCTCCGGGTGGCGACGCTGGTTGGCCTGCGACCTCTTGATGGCGGCCATGAGCGAGTTCGACACCGGAGGTCCGTCGTCGGAGCCGCCGTCCGCGGAGGATGAGGCGGCGGCGCCCTTCGAGGTCGGGAGACGGTCGAGGGAGACGCCGACGGAGAGGTCGAGGGCGCGGAACTGGAGGCGCGGCGAGTAGGAGCGGCTTCGGGCGCGTGAGCAGGCGTCGCGGAGCGTGGCGGAGGGGAGGGCCAGGAGGGCGGAGACGGCATGCAGCGACGTCGTTTGAGCATGACTTCGGCGACGCGCCACCGATACGGCGTCGTCCAGCGCACGCGCTGCCTCCTCCGTTAAGCATTGCCTCGCTGCGCTTACCGGCGTCGGCATCGCCGGCTAGCATATATACATCAATATAAATATATAAATATATATCAACAGATATAGATATAAATATCAAGTGTATATTAATATTATATCATAATAATATATATAATATATAATATAATATAATATGATGTGTGAGAGGTATGGATTTGGGTTTGGACTTGTTGGTTGGAGGGATGAGGTAATAGTAGGTAATAAAAAAAGGTTGAAGGGTTTGTTTGGGTTTAGTTGTTGTTGAATTGAAGACCAGAATAATTTAATGTAGTGAGGGAATGAGTGAGGGGGAGAAGATGGGGAAGTTGCAGAGGAAGAGAAGAGAGAGAGGGAGTGAGTTGATGAGGAGGAAGGTGGTGTTGTGGGGAGATGATGATGATGATGTTTATTTGTGGATGTTGGAGTGGGGCCCTTGTGATTGGCCATAGAGGAAACACATGGTGGGCATAGATTCTTTCTGGGAGGAAGAACAAAGAAGGTGTGTGTACTGCTGCTTATATCTATTTATTCGGCATCACTTACCTTTTTTACCTAAAGTTGGGTAAATTATTTCTTCTTCTTTTTTGCTTTTGTGTTTGTCTGATTGTCTTAGAGATATAATTATGAGTGCCAAATTATTTGAGTATAAAGAGTTTTTATATTATTAATTAATCAATCATAATTTATCATATTAATTCCAGTTATCTTAAACGTTATGTATATAATAATAATTTGTAATGAATAGACGATTTAATTTTTTTTTAAGTGAAGACCCAAATTGGTCACTAAATAATTTTGGGACCCATTTTTAGTCTCTGAAAAAAATAAATTAATCATTTAGTCCCTCAAATTTTCAAAGCGAGACACATTAGTCCCTTGTTTTAGTTTTGAAGTCTATTTGTTTGCTTATGTGTCCTATTACCCATCATACTTAGTCCAATTGTGGTCTTACATGACCTATAATAAATTTCATCGGTGAAAAACGAATAAAAAATTAAAAACATGCATAATTTTAAAATTCAAATACATGAAAATTATGCATTTTTTCACTGTTCTTCAATTTTCACAGTTGAAATTGGTCATAAGCCACACAGGACCACTAGCTGGCCAAGAAGGTTAGTTAATGGGACATGTAGGCACGTAAATGGATGTCGAAGCTAATCACGGGACTAATGTGTCCCGCTTTGAAAATTTAAGGGACTAAATAATTAATTTATTTTTTTAGAGACTAAAAATAGGTCCCTGAATTTTTTTCGGAACCAATTTGGATCTTCACTCTAAATTTTTTATACCAATTATATATGAGAATTAAGCTCTGACTTTTTTATATCCAGTCACATATCTTTAATTGAATTTGAGGCCAATAATTCATATATCGGAAGTCAAGGATCAACATTATTAACTCTGGATATTACGAGTTAGATAGTTAGCCACTTAAATATTTAAGCGCGTTATGATATTTTGGGAAATTAGTCTCTCTCACTTATAAGGTGGGATGATACCCTGAAAAACCAAAAAATAAAAACTAAAACTATATTTAAAGCCAGTAAATCATATTTTATTACATGAATAACAATAGAATGATACTATTAAATGGTTCAAAAAAAAAAGGAATGATACTATTGAAAAACAAATTTGATCACTTCTATTAATATCATAAACTCGTTTGAGTCGTTTCCCATGTTTGTATAAATAAAATAAACATTCCTGCATACAAACATATATAAAAAATTATTAGTAAAACTAATTTAAACTTTAAAAATTTTACTTCGTAACTTTTGATCATATAAAATATTATGTTAGAGACTTAGAGGATATATTGTCATTGAAAAAATGTTTATTTATATAAATAAATTAGTATTTAATATGATATTATATTTGTTTTGATGGAATATGATATTATATTTTTATGATTATAAAATTATATATTATACGCGGATATATATAAAATATCCCAAATCAGGACATATAAAAAACGGATCTCCTCTCATTGTGCATCTTTTCTTTTATTTTTGTGAGAAGCTTTCTGAGTGCTTGTCTTTCATGGTGAGAGAGATGCCGTGCCCACCCAAGCAAATGGGGCAAGAAAGGGTCAATGTCAAGCTTTTGAGTGTAATAGGGACCTTTTGTGCTTCTGTCTTCGTTCTTCTTGATCTTTTTGCTTTTTGAGGTGGTTTACATTATTATAATCGATTAATATGATAGCAGAATCTATTTTTGTTTGGATCTATTTATTAAAAGTAATTATAAAATAATATATTATATTTAGATGATGCAAAAAAAAAACATTTTTATATAATAAATTACGAAAAATGATATGAAGTCATTTGTATAATTTAACAATATTTGTTTATAAGTTAGTTTTGTAGGGGTAAGCAGGGAGAGTGTTTTGAGAATAAAAAATAATCAAATCACAACAATCTTAAGTTAAAATAAATTATATGGCATAAAACAGTTTATTTTCTCCAAAAAAAGCTTTTTTACAAATTTAAGCAAGGTGTCAAGCATGTTAAATTATTTTGAAAACAATATTTTGGGGGATAAAACAGCTAATATGATAAAATTTCAGCTTTCCCAAACATGCTGTAAGTGAATTTTGGATAGATAAAATGTGTGGCTTTGAGATGTTTTAAAAATAGTCAGGACCAAAATGGAGAATAATTCATAATTTAATTGATTCAACCGGTTTAATTGATAATCAAATTAGGGTATATATATATATAATTACAAATACATATTAATAAAGTAAACAATCAAGTTAAATTTCTAATTCAAGTTCCAACTTTTCATACAAGTCTAAATTGTTCCATTGAAGATTCAACATCAGTTGTTATAATTTAAATATTTAATTACATTAACCGCAATATATAAAAGCTTTCAGCCCGGGTGAATTGGGTCTAGACTAGACTACTGGAGCTACTAGCCTCTGTGTTGGAAAGCCGCCTCAACTGATGTCCGTCCCTAGGCGCCTTAATTACGGCAACTTTGAGTTGCCTTCATTGCAACCCCCGGCACTTTCACTATGTTGGGTGTGAGAGGGTGTGTTTAGTTCCACGTCGCCTACAGATATAACCTAAGTAGAGCTTATAAAGCTTGGACAGTACTAACCTTACAAGTTAGTTTTGTGGGGTTAAGTTACCCAAGCCTAAATTCCAAGATTGTATCAGATACTATCTTAAATTCATTGTTTGGTCGCCAGCTTTGTCCACATTCCAGGTGAATAGACCTAGCATAATGAGGTGTGTTGGAAAGCCGTCTTAATTGTAGCAACTTTGAGTTGCCTTAATTGCAACCTCTAGCACCTTCATTAAGCTAGGTGTGAGAGGGTGTGTCTAGTCTTACATCACCTAGAGATATGACTAAGTATAGCTTATAAAGCTTGGACAATCTTCTCGTACAAATTAATTTTGTGGGGTTGATTTTGGCTTAAGCCCAAATTACAAGACCCTAAACAAACCTGACCAAAAATACCTTTAAAAAAAAAAAAAAGTGGAACAACTGAAGCCGGAACATATAGTTTACTCTTACTTGTAAATTATGTAACATCCGTATTTTAAAATAGTTTAGTATTTGATATATATTTGCATTGAACATTTGATATTTTTAAATATTTTTATTTGATATTTTTAAATATTTTTAAATATTTTAACTAATTTTAAAAAACCAGTACACATAAATACGAGGCCATACAAAAATATTTACTAAAGCCATAAAAATACAAACAAACAAAAAAATCCATAAGCAGCATTCTTATTTCCATCTCTCTAAGAGATATAAAAAATACAAAGAATACAATATATAAGTTTGAATTCGTACCAAGATAAAATCTAATGTCCCAAAAAAATTATTTAATTCCTATAAAATAGAATATTGATTTATATGTGATTAAAAATCTTACATACATTTATTTAAGATAAAAATAAAGAAATAAAAAATAGATAAACTATCTTCCACATTCCTTTAGAAATTAAAGAATAATGTATCTCATATAACTTCTACTTATCATAAATAAATTAAACTTTTACTATGTCTTAAATAAATCTATAGACATTATAACTAGAAAACATTAAGCACATATAAAATTTATTTTTAAATTTTCAAAAATATTAGCCACTACAAAATATTCAGTAAGTAGACTACAATTTTAAATAATCCAGAGAATCAAACATGTTAATCCAAATAAACAGAGAACACGTGAGATTTCTATGAATGTTCTACATTAATCTATTTTGACATTTGTGAAATTAGGCATTTATTTTTAATTGGTAAAATTTGGCAATTTTATATCGCGATTGATTGATGCAAACACACACACACTCTATATATATATATATATATATATATATATATTAATAATATTATGTTGTGAGTAAATGTAAACATAAGTAAAATACATATTGTTATCAAAAAATGAAATGAAATGCATATTGTGATAAAAAAAAATAAATTAAAGGTACAAATTATTTTTTAGTTATAACTATTATTTGGCCTCGACATCTTCGAATTTGACTTAATTGAGAGATTAAAGAGTAATTAAATTTCAAGAGCTTTTTACATTTTTCTACATCAGAACCAAAATAAATTTATATTGTTAATATTTTTGGATCAAAAGCAATAGAGCATGCCAATGAAATAAAAGAAACATAACTTAGAGCATCTCCAATACTAAGGAGATAAGCAACCCACTTTAGTTGCTTAAATGGACCCCACTGTGGACCCTACTGTGTCACATCACATTTAAGCAACCCATCCAATTTTCACTTCAATGCTACATATAATAAACAACCCTTAAACAACCCAATATTTTATAATTTTTTATTTGCACATGAATTTATTTTATCTTAAAATATTAATTCATTTATTTTTTACAATACGTAAAAAAAATAAAGATAATTATATCCGTTGCACTATTATTACTGTTTGGACTGATTGAACCCAGTTCTCATTCAATTTTTTTTTTATTTTATCCCAATCAAATTACGTTTTTAGAGCCATCTTTTTTTTTCCCCTGATAAGCCACATTTTCTAGAACCATCTACACTCACTTCACTAGTTCTCCCACCCCAAACAAAATATCTCTGCTCCCTTGACCAGAAACCTCACAACCAATATCACTTCACTCTCTCAATATCTAAAAAATTCTCACAACAAAATTTCGGTCACCTCCTCTATCCCAAGAATCACCCATCCCTGTTTCTCCCTTCACACTTCCCCTTTCTCTCTATTTCCCCCTAACACTCGGCTCCCTCTCTCTGTTATTGGTTCTCTCTTCTCCCTCATGCATGCAACAATTTCTCCCTTCCTCCCTTCAGATCCAGCAGATCGAGGTCCCCTGAGGTTTTTCCGTGAGTGTCTCGTCCCTTGCTCCCTTAGATCCAGCAGATTGAGGTCCCCTGTGGTGCGGCCCTACGGTTGCGGCCTCCTCCCTGTGGTTGCGGCCTCCTCCATGCGGTGCAACTCCTCCCTGAGGCGCGCCCATGAGGTGCGGCTCCTCCCTGACAAGGTAGCGACCATGACTGGGGTTTCGCCGACTAAGGTTCCGCCATGCCGGAGGTGCGGCCATGATTGGAGGTAGCGACCATGACTGGGGTTTTTTCTGTTTAGGGTTTCTATTATTTATTGGGTTCTGATTTGGCTTTTGTCTGATTCTGATTGGGTTTTTTTTTTTTTTATTCTCTGATTCAATGGTTCAATGTGTTAAATTTGTGCTCCTCCATTTCTGTATATTTGTTGGACATTGATACAGTTTTTTTTCCCTCTATCTTCTCTTCATCCTGTTAATTTTGGCTCACTCTTCCACATATATAATTTTTTAATTGATAAGCAACCGGATCTTGAGTTGCTTATATAAGCAACGTTGCTTAAATTTAAGCAACCCACGTCAGCCAGCTCCGATGCTGGAAAAACTTAAGCAACCGTTGCTTAAGTTTAAGCAACTCCTAAGAACCCAGCGATGGAGTTGCTCTTACAATCATGGACGGAGGCACTCGTGTGCCTAGGATGGCCTTGCCCTCCTTGAATTTTTTTTTAGTTGTTTTAATATTAGTAATGCTTTTGACCTTATTCTTATCAAAATTTGTTGTTTTTATAACTTTAGAGTATTGGAAACTATTTTTAATATATGTCATTAGTTGGTAAAAACTAGAAAAACATAAATATATCCTCTTGTGTATAGAGTGATAATTCTTATTCTCACACTTCCTATTTCTACAACTACTAAAGAGTGATCTTTTTCAAGTAACATAGAGTCAAAAATATATTTCGCAATAAGATGGAAGATGGATTTTTAACTTATTGTCTGCTAGTATACATTGAAAAGAAAATTGTTGAAAAATTTAGTATAGATCCAGTTATGAATGAATTTCGTGACATACATGAGAGACATTATCACTAGTGCAAAATATGCTTTTAACGTCGGAGATTTAACATCGGTTCCTTTATAACCGATGTCTAAAACGAGACGGTGACATTTTTGAAATTAATCTCAAACCTTTTAACATCGGTTTCTTAAATAACCGATTTTAAAACTTTTAGACATCAGTTATATTTTTAAACTGATGTCTAAAAATAAAAGGAAAAATTAATTTTGAAAACCTGCTTAACTTTTTATATCGGTTTTTATATAACCGATGTCTAATATTAATTAACAACATCGGTTCTCTTATAACCGATGTCTAAACTTAAAACAAAAAGAAATTTTCAAATTCTGCCAAAATTTAGACATCGGTTATACATCCAACCGATGTCTAAGGTCAATATACAACATCGGTTTTCCAATAATCGATGTCTAATGTCTAAACCCTTTTTATTTTCCTATTCACTTCCCTCCTTTCTGTGCGCGCTACCCTCAAAAATTTTTGCCCCAACATCTCTCTCACTCAAACCCTCCTTCTGCCACCGTGAGTTCTCTTCACCCACCACTGCCACCACCATCTCCCTAACCACTGGTTTAGGAGCACTCAACCACTGCCACCATCGTCTTCTTCTGCCATTGCTACCGAAGACTAGCGTCCTCCTCCTCCCCCTCCTCCTCTCTGGTGAGTTCTCTTTTCTCCATTCCCGCTTCCATTTGCAGAAACCGCTGAGCACCCTCTCACATTTTCACATTTCCCATTTGCAGAAACCCTCAAGTTCATCCAAGAGCCACCGCGAGCCTTTCATCCGTTTCCAACTTTGTGCATTATTTTTCTGGTACTGATCTTGCAGAACACTGCTTTGTTTCATCTTTTTAAATAATTTTTTTCTGGTTTACTGCACTATACTGGAATTTGTAACTTGTCTTGGCACTCCTTGTGTGTTAGATTAGCTTTCATTCAATAAAGTTTTTAGCTTAAGAAAAATTAAATAGGGGAATAAATAACATAGATAGTGTTTGCTTTTTTTCCTGTTTGAACTGTACAGTACAAAAAACATAGCTATACTTTGCTTTATTATTCGTTTCCCCACTTGTTGTGTGTTCTTCCCACACCCGGTAAGCTTTCTCCTCTCTATTTTTCTAGTTTGATTTTTGTTTACTTTAACTTGGGGATTGGAGTGTTTTATTATTTAGAGTTAATTAATCAGTAAAACCTTAGTTTCTCGTTTGAGATGCAATATTAATGAGCACACGTGTACTTGTTTAAGGTACCGCTCATTGTATTGAATCTTGAATTGTCTAGGTTGGACAGTTTGGTAAAAAACTTTTTCCTCATTTAGTTAAAATAATTATTCTTTAATTCTCATGTTATATACTTGGTGATAGTTCGGTCTGATGCATTTCCTTTCATTCTCCGAGTGCATACTTTATCATGGTGTTTTTCACTGCGTTCAAGTCGTGTACGCCGGAGACTGATGGGAAATGCTGCCGAAATTTCGTCAAGTATGAGCTTGAGAGTTAAGGACTAACCGTTAATCGAATGTTGAAAAAGTTTCTTCTTGAATGGGGTAGGGCCATACCCTGTCATAAGAAGTAGTTGATGAAGATCTTGGCCTAAGTACGAAGTTATTGTTGTAGTCATGGATCGCGGTTGGATGAATGCTAGACGGACAAGTGATGAGTATGAGAATGGAGTGGAAGATTTTCTACAATTTGCATATACAAATGCTCCTAATAGTAGCGACGGAAGGTTTTATTGTCCTTATGTTAACTGTTTGAATGAGAGACGACTAGAAGCTGAGGAGATACGGGAGCATCTTATTTGTGAGGGGATTTGCAAGAGTTATACAGTATGGATATGTCATGGTGAATCGTTAGATAGGCCAAGAGTGTCGCATAGTGAGGAAATTGATGACGTAGATATGGACGATGGACTAGAGGACATGATCCGTGATATTGGGCAAGAGTCTTTTCGGCGAGCACATGTGTATGATACTTTGTGCAGTGATGCGGAAGTGGCTTTGTATCCGGGGTGCACTAATTTCACACGGTTGTCGGCGGTGTTAAGATTGTTCAATGTGAAGGCGAGAAATGGGTGGAGCGATAAAAGCTTTACCGAATTGCTTGAGTTGTTGAAAGACATGCTTCCAGAAGGTAACACATTGCCGTCTTGAAACTATGAGGCGAAGAAGATATTGTGTCCGATGGGTATGGAATATAAGAAAATACATGCATGCCCCAATGATTGCATATTGTACTAGAAAGAGTTTGAAGAGATGCACGAGTGCCCCAGGTGTGGGGTATCACGCTACAAAGTGAAAGATGGTGATTCTAGTTGTAATGTGGTCACCAAGGGTCCTCCTGCAAAGGTGTTATGGTATCTTCCAGTAATTCCGCGGTTCAAGCGATTGTCTGCTAATGTAAATGATGCAAAGAACCTTAGATAGCATGCAAATGAGAGGAAATGTGATGGACAGCTTCGCCATCCAACTGATTCTTTGCAATGGAAGAGAATTGATAGTTTGTTTCCGGATTTCGGCATTGAGCCCAGAAACCTCATGCTTGGACTTGCTACCGATGGAATGAATCCATATGGAAACTTAAGTAGTATTCATAGTTCATGGCCTGTTCTCCTAGTAATTTACAACCTATCTCCTTGGTTGTGCATGAAGCGCAAATACTTTATGTTAAGTATGATGATTTCAGGTCCAAAACAGCCAGGAAATGATATTGATGTTTATTTGAGTCCCTTGATTGAAGACTTGAGAATGTTGTGGGATGAAGGCGTTGATGTGATCGACGGGTATTGCCGTGAGACTTTCAAAATGCGTGCCATGTTATTTTGCACCATCAATGACTTTCCAGCATACGGGAACCTGTGGGGTATAGTGTTAAGGGGCATAAAGCATGTCCAATATATGAAGAAGGCACATGCTACCATCAACTGCAGCATGGAAGGAAGACAGTTTACCTTGGGCATCGGAGATTTCTCCGACATAATCACCCTTATCGCAGATTGAGAAAAACTTTCAATGAACTTTCGGAGAATGAAATTGCTCCGGTTGCCTTGACTGGAGAGCAAGTTTATGAACTTGTGAAGGACATTAATGTTATCTATGGGAAGACCCAAAAGAGGGCTACTGAAAATAACATATGGAAGAAGAGGTCGATCTTCTTTGATCTTCCATACTGGTGCAAGCTTGATGTAAGACATTGTATTGATGTGATGCATGTGGAGAAAAATGTGTGTGACAGTTTAATCAGGAACGCTTCTCAACATTTAGGGCAAGACAAAGGATGGTGTGAATGCTCGTCTGGATCTAGTTGCGAGGGGTATACGAGAGCAGTTAGCTCCACATAAAGTGGGGGGGTAACAAGACTTATTTGCCCCCAGCATGTCATACTTTATCAAAAAAAAGATAAAAGAAGTTTTTGTGAGTGTCTACGGGGCATCAAAGTACCACAGGGTTACTCTTCAAATGTCAAGAGACTTGTGTCAATGAAAGATCTCAAATTAGTTGGCTTAAAGTCTCATGATTGCCACGTCTTGATGCAACAACTACTACCGGTGGCCATTCGTGACATCTTGCCTAAAAAAGTCAGACATGCCATTACTAGGTTGTGCTTATTCTTCAATGCTATATGTAGCAAGGTCATTGACACTTAAAAGTTGGATGACTTGGAAAATGAGGCAGCCATTATCTTGTCCCAATTGGAGATGTATTTTCCCCCTTCATTTTTTGACATCATGGTTCATTTGATTGTTCATCTAGTGAGGGAGATTAGATTGTGTAGTCCCGTTTACTTAAGGTGGATGTACCCGGTTGAGCGATACATGAAGATCTTGAAAGGGTATATGAAGAATCCACACCGTCCTGAGGCATCTATTGTTGAAAGGTACGTTGCAGAAGAAGCTATTGAGTTTTGTACAGACTACATGTCAGAAGCGGAACCTGTAGGGCTTCCGAAGTCTCGTCATGAAGGAAGATATGATGGTAAGGGTACACGAGGTATTACTGTTAAGAGCATGGGTCGAGAGGAAGTGCTTCAAGCACATTTGTATATATTGAATAACACTGATGAGGTTGAGCCAAACTTATGTGAGCACAAAAGCATCATCAATGAAACTTACCCTCGAATGAATGAAAAATGGTGTTTGAACAAGCATAATAAGACTTTCTTGAACTGGTTTAAAGAAAAAATTGCAAAGGATGGTACTGCTTCTGATACATTAAAATGGCTAGCATAGAGGCCTAACTTTGATGTCATATGCTGGAGTGGGTACGATATCAATAAGTTTTCCTTCTATACAAAGTCCCAGGATGACAAAAGTACCGTGCAAAACAGTGGGGTTATGGTCGTGGCTGAGTCCATGCATTTCTCTAGTTCAAAAGATACAAACCCTGTTATGGCATCCGTATCATACTTTGGAATCATTGAAGAGATCTGGGAGGGCGATTACACGAAATTTAGAGTGCCTGTTTTTAAATGTAAGTGGGTCGACAGTAACAACGGTGTACAAACTGATGAGTTAGGATTCAAATTGGTGGACCTTGATAAGGTAGGTTATAAAGAAGAGCCTTTCATCATGGCATCCCAAGCAAAACAAGTGTTTTATATCCGTGATCCTTCTAACAAAAGGTGGTCAGTGGTTCTCCATAGGAAAAACATGTCTAATGGTAGTGAGGAAAATCAAGATTCAACTCTTGATATTTCTCATACTCCTTCTTTCTCAACACGGGTGCCTACTTTCAATGAGGAAAATGAAGTGGACGATGTACATGCCACTCGTGATGATCATCAGGAAGGGTTATGGGAGAACCTTACTACTTGACCATAGTGTAAGTATAGTTTAAGTTATATATGTTTAAATTAAAGTCATATTATAAGTTATGTTTACGTAGATATTTATAAGTTTGATATTTATCCAGACATACTGATATTATGTATTTATTTTTTTTGTCTAAACAGGCATACATGGCTGATCCCGAGGATATCCCTCCTTCATGCAGCGGGTCGGATGCTCCGCCGACTGGCAGAAAGGGTAGACGTGCCACACGTATGAAGAATTTGACCGTCAACCGTGGTGCAAATCAAAGGATAAGGAACGAATTTGATCATGCCTTCAATCCTATAGGGCCAATAGCCGAACAGTTTAACAGTTTTGTGGGGACCCTTGCCCGAAACAAGCCTAGTATACTTATTAACAATGGGAAAAATGTACCGGAGGGCGTGAAGGATCAGATATGGGATAGTATTCTGGTATCTATACTTTTATGCTCTTTATTTGTATCTATTTTATTTTAATCTTATTAATATCATATACACTAATTCCTTGATTTTTTGGTGTTAATGTCGCTCACCTTTGACGTGCCGGATACCAAGAGTATGAGGAGGCGTTTGATAAAGTATGCAGGTGAGCGTTGGAGGGCATTTAAGACGGACCTAGGCAGAAACTACATATTCAATCCGAGTCAGAAGAGCCCACTTGAGGTGTACCCGTTTCTTGACCAGGAGACGTGGGATCGCTTTGTTCAGAGCCGACATGATCCCAGCTTTTAACTTAATTGAGTTGTCTCTAAATTTAATTAATCTTATTATCTATACTTATGTAATTTAATTGTCTTTTATTTATAATAGGAGAAGAGGAGAAAGGCGCAGGAAATCCAAAGCAAGAAAGTCCACCCCCATATATTGTCTCGTGGGGGATATAAAGCTCTTAACAAGGTTATGGTGGAAGAGGAAAAGAAAAAACTTCAGGAAGAAGCATCTCAGGCTGATCCTACCGCTGAAAATCGTCCAGAAGTTGTTGATCCACCTCCACCCCCGCGCCATCGTGCATGGAAGAGAGCCCGACAAAGAAATACGGGACAATATACATCTGAGGAGGCACGCCAAGTAGCTGAGAAGATTGTAAGTATAGCTTGAATTCTAATTGTGATTTTAACAATGTTACCTAATTGTAATGTGACGTAATATTCTATATGTTATAGGATGCCTTAGACGAACAGGGGACTCAAGGAGCCTTTGTTCCTGAAGGATGCCGGGATATCTTATCTGTTGCCATCGGTAAACCAGACCACCCTGGCCGTGTCATTGGCGTTGGATGGGGCATTGACATTCGCCAATACCATGGTTCATCTTCACACCAACGCCACAGGGATGATGATGCATATAGAGAACGGCTAAAACGGGAGATTGCAGATGAGCTTAGACAGGAGATGGCCCAGTAGTTTTCCCAGCAAATAGCAGCTTTGGCTGTTATGTCCCAGCAAAACACTGGTGTCCAACCCTCTGTCCATGTGAGCACTAAGGGCTCATGTGATCCTCCTCATGAGCCTGATGATGATGATGAAGATCCTGATAGGTGTGAGCTGTATAGTTGATGATCATCATGATCGCCGCTTAGTGGCATTGGGGAGGGCACACAACTTGGGGAATACCATACACCACCGTACATTAGCGGATGATCAGGTGAGGGTGGAGGTTGAAGATATAGAGATGCTGATGCTCGAGTCCCTTTGCCCACTGAGGAGGTTTCAAACAGTGGGTGAGGTCCCCGGTAACTTCATCCCCTGGCCAAGAAGATTGGTCAGGTTTTTTTGTTGCATCTGAGGTATTCAATTACTTGTGTTTTTCTATATTTACAATTGAAATATTTTATTTGTGTTTACTATTAATGCTTTTTGTTTTTTTATTTAGGATGTTGAAAAAGATGTTCCGCCTAAAAGGTCAGATCCGGGAAGACTCCAGAAGTCTGCTCTTGCCAAGGTATTCATTTAATCATTCAATTAATTACAAATGAAATAACTTATCTGTGATTACTAATGTTTTGTGTTTGTTGTTTAGGGGAATCGACAAAGGGATCCTCGTGATGTTTTTAAACGTCTGACTGTAGAGGCTGTGACTTTAGGGACGGGTGCAGCTTTGGTAAAGTTGGAACATGATGGCAGGCCAGATGACGAATTGTATATCCCAGGGAGGGAAATTATGGAGATGGCTCTTGAGGGCGAAATGGTTAGCGCCGCGAACATCTCGTTTTGGTGCACGTAAGTACATTTTATTTGTAATTTAACTAATTAAATTTTAAATTTTATTATAATTAACATGTTTTATCAATATCTTAGGTATCTGCATCGGCTGTGTCTTGATAAGGGCAACCTCGCCCTTTATGGGTTCATTGACCCGATGTTCATTCAGGGTGATGTTCTGCTTCTATCAGAAGACATGCTCGCGAACATACGCCCTATACTTGCCCGAGACAATCATCATTGCTACCTTGTGCCTTACCTCAAAGAGTAAGTACATGTTTACAAGTTATTATTTAATTATAACTATATATGACTTGTCACTAACTGTTTCGCAAATGGAGTAAACATTGGCAACTTTTGATCTTATGTCCTCGTATGAATGCCGTTGTCTTCTTCTGCTCGCTGGGAAAAAAGCCGGCGAAGGATCTCAAGGCCGCTTTTGAAACGTAAGCATTTAATTAATTTAATCAGTACGTAATCAAGTTGTTTTATTTATCCGAAATCTATAACATATACTTTAATTAATGTTTATTTTCTTATAATAGTTCTATGGATGCATGCCGTATTTTGGGTGGTGAAAGGCGTAGGCCTATTAGATGGATTATCCCTAACGTAAGATGTTTATTAGTACAAATGCTTCAAATGCAGTTTACAATAGTTATGACTTTGTATTTAATTCCTTATATTTAAATTTGGTTTCAATATTTGTAGTCTCGTAGGCAACATGGCGGATGGGAGTGCGGATATTACGTCATGAAGTGGATGCTCGGAATTGTCTCCACCGGTATTACTGAAAGGTGGCAGGAGGTACTAATTAGTAACACCATTAGTTGTAACAGTTATATAAATTAGTAGTTATGTTTTATTTTAGTTTATTACTTATAAGATTAATCTTAATTATGTCCAATTGAACATGCAGATGTTTGACAATCCGACTCCACTATCTGCAGGGGTCATTAATGACATAAGGTTGCGTTGGGCAACGTTCTTTTTTGAAATGTACCAATCATAGTTTGTGTAGTTAATTAGGTTATAAACATATCATGTACTAGCTAGTTTTTTGACTAATATTTATTTTGACTTGAAATCTATAACATATCATGTACTAGCTAGTTTTTTGGATTCTAATTAAGTATCTTTGTTGTCATATTGTTCAGTTTACACTACTTGCGACATTATTACTTGTTTAGCTCTGAAAGTAATTGAAGTGTATGTATTGTTCGTAATCAATATAGTATATTAATTTAGAGTGTGTTTTGGTTGTATAAGTGATTCTATGATGAGAATATTTAGATTCTTTTAATTCACTGGGATTGATCTAGATATAATACTAAAACAGGGGAAAGGATTGCAACTATTGTAAACTAGTTATTTAAAAAAAAATGCACTATAGACATCGGTTATTGCCAAAACCGATGTTGAAATTAAACAATAGACATCGGTTATAATTTAGAACCGATGTCTAAAGTGTTGTTCTGATGTAGCTGTTTTTGAATCAGACTTTAGACATCGGTTAAAAGATAGAACCGATGTCTAAAGTGCAGTTTAGACATCGGTTCTAGATTATAACCGATGTCTAAAGTATTTTTCTGCTTGCAATTGTTTGTTGAATGAGAACTATAGACATTGGTTTTATCTAGGAACCGATGTTTAATGTGCACTTAAGACATCGGTTTAACCGAAGACATCAGTTTAACTGATGTCTAAAGTTCCAATATACAACATCGTCTGTTTCAACATCGGTTCTAAAACCGACTTTAGAGGTCAATTTTAACCGACGTTCAATCCCTTTTCTGCACTAGTGTATGTGTTTTGATAAATTGTTAGTGTAATTAACGTTTTGAAACATATAATTATAAATATTTTATATCAAATTTGATGTTTATATATTTTAATGAATTAATTTTTATAGTCAGTCCCCCCCTCAACATCTAAGTCTGGCTTCGTCCTTGCTTACAATACTGTAATACTCACCATTTACTAGAGTAGTTTAACTTATTTGTTATAATGAGATTTAACAGCAACAACTATGGATTCATGCCGTTCAAAACAACATCATGTTGACAAAAAATATATATATAACTTTTCATATGCACGCAACAAATGATAGTACAATAAAGATGACAATGACAATAAATACCACCAACAGATAAAATTGCCTTTTATGCTGCTTAACTATGACTATGTTTCAACTCTCCCTTTTGACTGTCACACAATCGCAAACAACATTAGTCGTGTATTAAATTTTAGCACAAAATATTTTTTATTTTTTCGATATCTAACTTAAAAGATTTTCATAAGAACTTCATTCCCATTATAATTAATAAAAATTAAACTTTGATATCAGATTTTTGTGGCTTCTTGGACAAGAACTAACTCACAGCGTTGCTACTAAAAGTAACCTAAATTCTGAAGTGTTTTGGTAGATTTTTTTTTATGCCTATAAATCAAGATGTGATTATTGGGAATATCAAAATGTGTATGGTAGGCCTTAAATATTCCTGAAAATGTTACTTGAAAATCTTGATTTCTTTATTTGATTTAAGGGTATCTTTTCAGGGAATTAAGCATGGACGTGCTTACTGGAGCGCGGCCGTACACGTCTGGGCAGAATTTGAATTGGCGGCACTGCTCTTCATTCTAAGAAGCTTCACAAGTTCTCCTAAAGTACTCGAGATCATTACTAAATGTACATTACTATTTCATTGGGTATTAACCTCACCCCTCTTTGCTATCTTCATGTCTTATGAACATTGACAACTGATTTTTAGTTTTAGGTTCAACACTAACATCCATATATCTTTAATCAACATGATTTAACAACAACAACTCATCATTTCATGGCATTGAAGTATTAACACATTTAATCATGGTATATAATCATTATCATCGATATTACAGATACATCACACCAAACATACAAACCATATAGACAAGCATATTTATTCGCATATCAACAATAACAATTAAACAATCATACATGGATTAAAACATATAGCACACGAAAGGGTCATACGTTAACCCTCATCTTACGCTACCCTAAAACCTATATGTTCATACTAATTCCTTCTCCCCATCTTAGTCTATGGTCAAACTTGAGCGGATTCCAAACTCGACCCACTCGAATGTTTCGACGGTTTCAACAAGCCTTGATCAAGAACATCAAAGAGGAATGACAGTTAATTTCCAATTCAAGGAAAACAAAATGAAATTAACACAAGGCTGACAAGATTGCCTTAGCTCTTGACATTAAACACGCAGCTTACTCTTCAATCGCGGAAGCAAAAGTCGAGGAATTCGAAAAGGGTTCAAGAGAAGAGAGAGGAGAGGGTTTCTATCGCACTAGGATTGCGAAAAGTGTCAAAATGAGGATTATGGATTGCAACCCTCTCAAACTAGCGTTTTTGTGTTTCTGACCCTGAGCACTGGGTCGTGTTCACCTTGAGCATGTTTGTGCTCATCACCGAGCAAGGGGTCGTGCTTAAAGGAGCACCGGGTCTGCAACATCCCCTCCAAACTCTCAAAAATCCGACACGGCCTTGCTTACTTGAGCATGGGGCCGTGCTCGTGGCTCGCGGCGCCACTGGAACACACTCACTAGCACGGGTCGTGCTGCACATGAGCACGGTCGTGCTTATGTGTCAGGAAGGGATTTTTTTTACCATAAAATCCCCTTTAACCCCATCTTATCTTCCCTAAAACACTTTCCTAATAATCTAGCACAAACATATCAACTATGGGCAACAATATTACAAAGATTAATTACATACAAGCACAGAGATGAAAAACGGGGTGTTACAGTAATCGTGGGTAATTTCCCATTGCCTTTTCATTTTACCAGTGGTAAATCGTTTCTGATGCCCTGTTATTCGACGGATCTGAAACTGTGGGTGATGTGTATTTCCCCACGGATTTGTGGCCTTACCAAGGGCTTTTGGCCCTGGAAAACAGCGAAAATTCTTGTAGTGAGGATGTTTCCATTATTCTTGTGAAGACGGTATTTTAGATATTCCATGATGAGCAATGGAAGATCACTTTTGGAGTAGGTGAGGAGGAGATAGGCCACAGTCATTTCATACTTTGATAGAGTGGAGGAGTGCCCACCTTCCTTTTCTAGGAGGGGAAGAATGAAATGGCGGCAATACTCTAGCAACAACCTAGCCTTGTTGGTCAGTCGAGAGGTCTCATTCTTCTTCTAACCAGTGTTGTCCCTAAACAGTTTTTGATATACATTCTTCTGTGGAAGGCTAGGATTTTCCAATATCCAACTCAGACTTCTGAAACTCTCCAGACCCTTGTTTTGAGCTCCCGTTAATTCAACAACAAGAGCATGTGTGATGGTCATTGGTACATCATCATTTATATGCCCAGTGATGGATTCGTCATCGTTGATATCAGCATTTGACCATAATTCCCTGATTTCTACTGTGACACCCTTCTATCCCGCATATTAATATAAAACATTTACTTGAAAGAGGTAATATAAAAACATGCATTTATTTGATTAAAATAAAACTGGATAGAAAGATACCACATTGTAACATAAACACGCGGAAAGAAACATAGTTTAAAAATAAATAAAACATAAACATCAAAACATAACCCAACCCCGATATCACATACATAGCTGGTATAACCGTTCTGGAATAAAATCCACGGAATACAACGAAACTGAAAATAAACTATCAACTATAAACTACTGAACATCCTACTAGAGTTGCGGCTCCTCAGAGTCACTCCTCCACTGACTGCTCACCGTCCTCTGCATAAAGAGATACATGCCAACAACTGGAAAAGAGAAACGGGGAGTAAGAAAACATGTAAACACATCGGCATGGAAGTAGTTAAGCAAGATGAACATACATCATATACATAGCATTTATCATCATACAACATTTAGCATCAACATATAGTTATATCAACATATTAAATCAACCAACGTATGCTATGCGGTGCAACACTACTCCGCTACTCCGTTATGTATGTGGATCCAAACTATCCCAGGAAGGTAACTTCGGAGTTACATATCCACATTGACCATAAAAGCACCAACGCCGGCAGTCCACCAAACCATGGGTGAACCCCTTGGATAGTCGACGTATCATAACGAGGATACGCCACCACGGGGGCGCACAGTTCACCAAACCTTGGGTGAACCTCCCGAGACTTGGTCAGATCGCCGAACTCTAGGACGACCTCCCCTATGTTGAACTTCCCCCACTAACAACTTCAACGTATGAATGCATGAGCACAACAACAAACAAGGCAACCACCTCATTTGCTTGGGCCAATAAGCACCCAAGACTTATCACCATCATCAACAACATCAACGTCAACACCTTAACCCACAAGGGTCAAGGTCCCCTTAGCCAAAAAGCACCAAGGTTCAACTCATCAACACCTCGGCTAAAAAGCATTGAGGCCACTTTGGCCAAAAAGCACCAAAGCGTTTCAACGTACGGCAACCCACTGGGCACCGGCTTAACCAACTTATTATTCTGTGTTATCTTAATTAATTAATCTTTTAATTATGTTATCTAACTCTTCATCATTCGATTGGTGTCTTATCACATTATTGGGGACATTTGGGGTGAAACACCCCTTTAAACCTTTAATCTCAGATTCTGCACTGGAGGGCAGCACGGGCGTGCTCCCTCTAAGCACGGACGTGCTTCCATTTAAGTGAAGCACGGTCGTGCTTCCTTTTATGCACGGTTGTGCTCGATGCAAGGTTGTGCTCCTGCTCTACACGGCAGTTATTAAAGCGCGACCACTTTCCAGAATTCAAACTGGAAGCACGGGCGTGCTCCCTATTCTGCACGGCTGTGCTCCTGGAACCAACCATACTGTTCTGGGCAGATTTAACATGTTCTTAGAAAAAGACCCCCCCTAAATACTCTTAAATCAAATCCTAACGTCTTGACTAATCCGTTGGGCATCAAACCTCACCTCTCACTAACAGTTTATATTTTATGAAGCATTGGGGAATTAATCCATTAATTCTTATGTTAACTAGGAGTGCTAATAATTCAATTAGAGTCTTATTAACGGTTCCACATAAACAACAACATCATCGTTCAATCAACATCATATTCAGCCAACATAATCAACATAAACAGCATACCAACACAGTAATTACAACATGATATAAGTATACCATAATTAAACAACATTAAAACAATTAGGCATTCATAGCAATTAACAACAATAGGCATACCATTAATCAAACAACAGATTACAGCAATCAAACCAGTTAATCAAACATAGCATGGTATTGACAACAGTTAACAATAACAATAACAATAACAATAACAATAACAATAACAATAACAATAACAATAACAATAACAATAACAATGGGGCTATGAGAACCCCTCATCTTACGCTACCACCTTTCCCTAATGTATAGACTATCCTTCTCCCCATACTTGGTATGAAGATTTCGATAGCGACAACCCAACGATCAACTAACACGTCCCTCGAACGGCTCAGACAGCTTTCCAAGCCATGGTCAAACAGAAAAGGTTAACTAAACCAGTTCCCAAATCTAAATAATATAAAGGAAACCAACAGAGGGAGAAACTGTTACCTATACCGATTGACACTGACGAACTAGACGCTCCCAAGGGTCTCTAAAGCTCCAACAATGGAATTGATTGAGAGAGAAAAAGGAAGAAAGGGTTCGTAGCCGCAACAAGGTTTCTATTTGTGCCAAAATAGGGTTTATGAGAGAACCCTTGGTTACTGTTCTCTTTTTAAAGACACAGACCCGAGCACGGTCGTGCTCCTCCTTGAGCACGGGCATGCTCAACTTAGCGCTTACGAGGCGCGGTCTGGCATTGAGCACGAGGATGCTCCTTGTTGAGCACGGTCGTGCTCAACTTAGCGTTAGCGAGACATGCTTTCCCAACGAGCACGGTCGTGCTCCGCGTTGAGCACGGCCATGCTTGTGACTCAGAAAGTCACAAGACACAAGCCTAAGGAAGGGATTTTCCACTTAAAACCCCACTTAGCCCATTCTAAACCTTCCTAACAAACAAGGCATACAGAGAAACACTTAATGAAAAACGGGGTGTTACATCTACAGTAGGGATAGGTCGATGGAGATTGAAGTGATCGATCCATCTTGCTTCATATCTACCCCGTTTAAGCTCTTCAAGTTTCATTACCCTCATTGTAATAGGATTACACTTGGGAGCCATGTGGATTTTGGAGAGTGAAAGGTTTCGAAGTGTGGGATGGTTTCAGAATATGGAATGGTTCTATTTATACATACGAGCAGAATTGTGTATTTTCAACGAGAAACCATAATTAGAAGTAACAATGTTAGTCGAGTAATTAGAAGTTACAATGTTAGAGGAGAAGAGGAAGAGATGAAGAGATCACATGCAATTGTACTTTGTCGCTTGGTATCATTCTCGTAAAAAATTGTGCTATCAAATTATAACAACGTTTTCTAGATAGCGTTGTTAAATGTATCCATTTTAATAGCGTTTGCTACAAAAGGGCTATTAAAGGTATGACCCACCTAAAATAGTTATATATTAAAGATCTGAACTATTACTCTCTCTCAATCTTTCAAACTGCACGTGCTCTCAAACTTTTGTTTTCTCTCTCGCTCGCTGCTCTCTCTCAATCTCTCACCTAGCCACTAACTCTCGTCGTCTTCTCTAGTAAGTTTGTTGACCTCTATCATTTGAAATATTTAGGGTTACCTTTAGTATTTTCGTTTGCATTCCATCTGTTAAATGACTACTTAGGGTTACCTTTGTGTAAGGCTTGACATTTGAAATACCTATGCAGACATTTAGTGGCTACTTAGGGTTACCTTTGTCCAAGGCTTGCCATTGGAAATACCTAATGATACAGACATTCAGTAGCTACTTAGGGTTACCCTTGTCCAAGACAACATTATTATGCAAGTTGGTGTTTGGCACATTCGTAAGAAAGCTTAAGCTTATTTTTAAGTCCATCTTTATTGTCTTGTCTCCTGTTAATGGATTTCAGAGTTGACCAAGCACTCTCGAATCATCTTATCTGTGAAAGTGGAGGGTAACAGTTTGTTATTGAAATATTTCTATATGTGAGTTCCATTAGTATCACTGACTAATGACTTCTTGAACTTTTTCAAATATTTCAAGTATTCTACATGTGTTGGTAATTAATTTTTTATTTTTTTATTATGTAGGTTGATTCAGACACAGAAGAGTGGAACTTGCTTCTTGTTACCAGCTTATTCTGGATTACAACAAGACATTAGTGAAGGTTAATTTGTCATTGTCTTTTTAGATCTTTGTTTGTTTCAGTAATGCAAATGCGTTTTAATCATTTATTTTTAAAATTTTGGTATATTCATTGGAATACATGTTTTTGTTTTTGCATTATCATATATGTTTTTAAGGCTCAAAGTTTGTTTATGGTCCATTTTTTTTGCATTAGAGGTATGATTGGTGTTGATTGTTGAATGCTATTTTTTGGATGTTGAATGCTCAATTTTGATTCTCTATAAGTTGAATATAGTTTTTGATTGGTCAAATTCTGGTATGATTGGTGAATGCAGAAAGCAACTATAAAACATCAATTAAAGAAAAGGTGGATAATAGACAGGAATTGTTTATGAAAATGCTATCGTAGTTCAAACTACGATAGCGCTTTGGTGAGGTAGCGCTATAGTTTTTTTGGGTAACTAAGATAGCGCACTTTTAATGCAGCATTATCTTTATTTTGAATCCACGTCAGCACCACTTCTTGGTTGCATATTTTGGTGTGAACTACTATAGTGTTTCCTTGGACAAGTGTTATTGTAGTTAAATCTACGACAGCGCTTCTAAAGCGCTATATTGTTTACAACTTTCAATAACAGCAACATAGATAGCGCTCGAAAGCACTATAAAATGACCAAATTAAATGCTATAAAATAAAATCCCGAATCTGTTGTAGCGTTTCCTGGAGACTAAAGCTAAAACACCACCTTGAACCACCGTTTCACACGCTATGAAATCTGAACCGCGCCCCTGTAATGTTGGACCCCAACCATAGCTTGCAGAGCTGCAAGCCATGACTCACCCAGCCCCAGCTGCCACCTTCATGCAAACTCCATTCAAGCTAGTTGCGGTCAGGTAGCTGTTGAGCAACTATGACAGTGACGTACATGTTAAGTAGCAATTCAAAAGTCCATAATTGAAGGAAGTCGTTGATGGTGTGCTCAAAGCTTGAAGGAAGCCATTAATGGGTTTAGGTTTTATGAAGAATATGGAAGAGGAGACGAGAGCGGGGAAATTATTGAGTTCGGATGGAAACTTTGGTGGTGTTAGATAGAAACTAACAAAAAGGGTGACAATATTAAAATTTACTGATATAGAGGACTAACTTAACACACAAAATTTGGGAGACTAAGTAGAACATAGGGGATGAAAAACTAATTTTCACCAAAATTAAGTAGTATTTATTTGCTGCAACTGATCCATTATCAATAGATTATTATTCAGTAAGTATCGCTGTAAGTTCTTGCTGAGACTTAAATGCCTTGACTTTAAATTAGGTCTTCACCGACTTTTCAAATAAGTTTAAATTTTTTTTTTTGAAAAAAACTTAATTTCTTATGTTTTGAATTATGTGATTCTTATTTTCATAGCTTAGGTAAAATTATTTGTCTTAAATTAAAGGAAACTTCTTTTCTTATAATATAAATTTTAGGATAGGCTCTTTCATCCTATAATTTATATTATAAGAAAAGAAGTTTCCTTTAAAAGATTAGGCTCTGTTTAGATGATGGAATTTTCAATTTTGTCAGAATTAAAATTAGTTCAAAACTATAATCTTTATATTTGTATTATAGAATTTATTAGTTTAGAATTATAATTTCATCAATTTAAGAATTTAATTGATATGAATCGTAGTGTAAAAAAATTTTACAACGTAAATCAATTTTAGAATTCATATATATGATGATTTATAATTGATGGACAATGTAAAATGTTTTACATTGAAAGTATATCAAAATTCTTATAAAAAAAAATATATCAAAACTAAACTAAAAAATTAAAAACACCACTTTTTTTTTTTTTTTGATGAATAAATATACCACTTTTTAAAATAATAAATATACAACTTTTTCATAAAACTTATTTTTAAATTCTTTAATCAATATCTAAAACATGGCTTAAAAAAAATATCTAATACACTTTGGTTTCAAGGTGCGGAGTATCAAAATTGCATTAACAACTGCTAAATGTGATTTTATTAAAAATAGAAATATTTAATTACTATTAAGATAAAATTTCAAACGTAATTCTAATAGAAATTTAATAAAATAATTTTTGCGTTGGTTAAAAAATTACACTAAACATATGTCTAGTCACTATCAAAACAAACCCCACCTTTTTAACGACGTTGATTAATCGATGGGCCCTGGGGTTAATAAGGACCCACTATTGTGATTGGACCATGTGGTCACGGGAGTAGCATCTGCCATCTGGTCAATTCATTGTTCACACCTCACCATTTACAAATTACAATATTTTGTTTTCTTTTCACGAATTTGTAATCATAGCCAATCATCACATGACACGTTTACATCACCCCACTAGAGCATCAACTAACTAAACAGGTGGCAACTGGCAACGCCTCTATCTGCGTATGTATTCTGTAGGAGTAGCAAGGGAACAATCCGTACACAGTTTTTTTCTTGTAGAAAGCACGGATTTCGGGACAAAAACTTTCAGCAGCATTGGAGTAGGTTTTAGGATTTAATAATGGTATAAAGTATACACTTTTAAGATTTAGCTATTGAGTATGTCACTAAACTATTTAAGAATTTTTAATAGGCCTTTATATTAAAAAAATTTGTAATTGGGTCACCGAACTTTTATAAAGTTTTCAATTGGGTCCCTATTTTAAAAAAGTTTCTAATTGGGTCCCTAAACTTATATTAAATTTTCAATGGAGTCCCTTGGGTAGGGTTCCGTGAAGATATCTCTAAGTCTGCTGATATGAAACATGACCTGAAATTCCCCCAAATTTGTATTTAGGGTTGCAAGAAACCAAAATGTTGAGCCAGAAAACCAAAACATGACATGCGATTGTTTTTCCTCTATCTGAACAAATAGTTCATTCCTTCCCCGATTTATGTTTTACGGTTGTATATCCTTTCCTTGAAATAATTTCGTCCAAAATAGTTCTCTCACTAGCAACTTACTACATATCACTTCATCTTGTTATATCTTGTTACATTTTGTTGTGACAATGTTCTAGCCAAACTACTCATAAATGGTTTGCTGGGATGAAATCAGTTTTATTCCGTCCAATTCAACATATCATTAATGAATTTTATAATTTAGGGACTCCATTGAAGATTTTATATAAGTCCAGGGATCCAATTAATATATTTTTTAGTTTAGGGACCCAATTGAAAACTTTATAAAAGTTTGATGACTCAAGTATAATTTTTTTTAGAATAGGGACCTATTTAAAAATTTCCAAATAGTTCAGGGACTAACTCAATAGTTAAACCAACTTTTAATGTAAATATTTTTTATACAATTAATTAAGAGTTTAATTGGTATACACTATCAGTATAAAGTTTTTTTACACCGTCAACCAATTAGAAATCAAGATATTAATGACTTTTAAAGTAGTTAGGATGAGATTCAAACATTTTTAATGATGTGCCGATTTCTGATTGATTGACTGTGTAAAATATTTTCATACTAATAGTATATACCAATTAAATCCATTAATTAATCATAAAACATTATATTATCAAAATTATTTGATTTTTATATAATTATTTTAAAAGCCATTTATAAGATAATTTATAAAAAGTTTAATTTGTATGTACTGTAAAAAATTTTATACTAACAACCAATCAAATATCATGAATTTTAATATAGGTTACCTATTTGCGATCAACTCCATCCACCTTTTGAATCTGCTCGTAAAAAAAAAAAAAAAAAAAATTCCACCTCTTTAATCAATCAACTTATTGGTGTTTGTCCATAATCAGATTGGAGAATCCTTGCTTATCAAAAATAAGATTGGAGAATCCTGCATATAATCTTTTTCACCGATGCCCTCTATCAATTCAGAATGTCTTTTCCAGTCACAGTGAAAGGTGAATCAGTGGTTAGATTTGGTTGGATTACTGAAACAGCAAGCTAACAGTGATGAGAGAGACTGGGTTTGCTTTGGAGATTAATTATGCAAAGCAAATAAACCTGAAAGTGTTCGAACAAGTACACATGATCTATACCCTTTGGTTAATCAATGTCTCGTTTTCTATTTATTTTATTTTTCCCTCTTTGGTTTACTATGGTTATAATAATTGTATGAGTTAGCATCAGTCCTTTGTTTGGATATGTCTTTCTCTTCCTATCTTTAACTGAAACAGACATAGGGACACAAATACTAATGTTTAAAAAATTTAATTCATAAATAGAAAATAACAAATATCATATGTTTGATTCCATAAAGTAGAACCATATTATATAAAGAAAAATGTTGACTAATTGAGTTTGATGGAAGTGTGTTTCTCTCTCCTATAATGCAACATGCTTGATGGGAACAGGTCATATCTAAGTTGGAATTGGAAAAGGCTAATCTTTGTGTCGCTTTCACCCAAGATTTGGCCTCTGGATCGCATGAGAGGGCCACTGCAAGGTGTGCGCGCCATCTATATAAAGCCCTTGGCTATTGACAGCTGCTTTGGACATTTATGGACCAACTTGCTTACATATTGTAACCTCTGCTGCGAATAAAGATTGATTCAGTTGATAAGGATAAAATTTATAATTTATGACATAAGGACCTCGTAAGTAAGTAATCTGTAAGTTTTGTAAGCGCTTTTTAAGCCATGAGATATGTCCCAACCCTGGTGAACCTCCGGGATCCAACTCACCTAAACTTATTTGAATTAAAATATATATATATATATATATAAACCTCTTTTACCATATAATTACGTGAAGGAAAATCTGAAAAATGGGATAACAATCTTGCTGTGCATGTCACCCTCCAATCAAACGTAAATGAATGATGGTTTGAAAGGTTGGTGCGCGTGGTGAAGTGGCTTTTATTATTATTATGATTGGGGGTCCACAAAACAAAGAGAGGAGGAAAGAAAGATGGTGGTGTTGCGTATGGTTAGTGGTGCAGGCATCAAGAATCAAGATATTTATTTGTTGAATAGTGCATAATTTGAGGCCACATCATTTTAATTTTTATATAAATATATAATAAAATTTGGAGTGAATCGTTTTGGTTCATGAAATTGTAAGAGTGACAAGTTGATCTTTCGTATCAAGAAATGAGTCTTGCTAATCAATGTTCTAAGGACACTAGTTAGAGATTCCAAAAAATAAAAAAATTATATTGAAAAGTATAACTTTTAAATTTTTAAAGTATTAAATATACAACTTTCTAAGATAGTTTCTATTTCTAATTCCTTAATCAATATTCTTAGGGCACTGGTAATCATTTGCCATAAGAAATAGACAATACTCCTATGTTTTTCAAATTAAAAAGGTCAATCACATTAATTTAAGGGTCTTGTTAATCAATACTCCATCCGGTCTCTATTGTAAGCAAAAATTAAATGGAACACACATATTAAGATAGTTAGTTGATCTCATTTAAAAGAGTCATTGGGAAAAAAAATTAAGTTTGTTACCTAAATTACCCTTCCTCTTATTTATTAAGCTTGTGTTATTGAGAATAAAAGGAGTCATTGGAAAACAAAATTTGTATTAAATGAAGGGTATTCTGAGAATAACTTCATTAAATAAGAAGAAAGTAGTTGAAATTTCCTTATATTTTGGACCAAAAATTTTGGAAATTTTGCTTACATTGTGGACCGGAGAGAGTATCATAAGGACATCGATTAAGGAATCAACATATATAAAGATTGTATGAGAACTCACAACTCTTCATTTTTCTATGTGTTGAATGCATTATATTCCAATAAAAACTTTATATCTTTAATTTTTTAATCAATACTCTTAGAATACTTATTAACATTTGTCTTAATTTACTTAGACGAAGATTTCCTATATGGAAACCATAAATTAATAAATATTTTCAATTTCAGAGGCATTCTTTACTATTTCTTAATGTAGAAGGTCAATTTACCACGAGAGCAGTTATTGTGACAATTCCCATGGGACAGCTCGTGGGACAGTAGTGTTACGTTTTTTTTTTTTATTTATAATTTTTGACTTTTTTAAAAAAAAATAAAAACTTTATTTCTAAAAAAATCTATTAACTAGATAATAAACTGAATTAACCAGATATTTGTACCTGATTAATCAGATATTTGCACACACATAACCAAAATTTTATTTCTCAAAAAAAGCCATTAACCAGATAATAAACTGAATTAACCAGATATTTGTACCTGATTAACCAGATATTTGTACATACTTAACTAAAATTGTATTTCTCAAAAAAGCCCATTAACCAGATAATGAACTGAATTCACCAGATATTTGTACCTGATTAACCAGATATTTGCACATACTTAACCAAAATTATATTTCTCAAAAACGCCCATTAACCAGATAATGAACTGAATTAACTAGATATTTGTACATACTTAACCAAAAATCTTATTTCTAAAAAAAAAAAAAATTTTATTTCTTCAAAAGAAAGTCAAAATTTAAAAGGAAAAAAGAAGTCAAAATTTTGTTAAAAAAAAAAAGAAGTCAAAATTTTGTAAAAAAAAAAAAATTGCTACAGTGCAATAGCGCTGTACTGTTCAACTATACGGGTTGTCTAAGTCCGTTGTTAAAAAAACATTTTTCATCTACCACAGTCCTATAATTTCAAGGGTCAAAATGTGATTCACTTTAAAATTTGAGTGTAAGTGTATAAAAATTAAATTAAATTAAATTAATATTACATTTTAATAATAAAAGTTATACATATAAAGCGACGGGTGTTTATTGTATATAACATTACTGTTAGTTGTTTTGGTCACATTTGTTAAGCTATGGTGGTGGCGAACGAGTGAGAGAGTGTGTGATCACTGATCACTCGCTGTCTGCAAAAAGTGGCCTTTTCTTAATTTGGAATGAGAAATGATATTATGATACCAAAAGTTGACATCAACTTTTGACATCATGGTTAATTCAGTATATTGGTTGGTTAATCAACCAATAGTGTCAAAAGTGAATTAATCAACCAATATTCTGAATTAACCATGATGTCAAAAGTTGGTGTCAACTTTTGGTGTCTCAATATCATTACTCATTTGGAATCCTTGGGATAACTAATTGTTTCCCAACCACAACGATCTCCCTGACATTGCTAGGCTCAACAAAAGCATTTTGTATATAACCATTAATAGGCAGACCAGAAGACAAAACCAATGTGAGACAGTGCTGCTTGCCATCTTTACATGCCGTTCTTAAAACATATGCATGCCAGCCTTAGAGTAGGTTAGGTTTTTGTTGCCTTGAAAAACTCAATATTTGTTAGGTCCTCCGAGTTATCCAGAGCAATCATACATGATGAAAGCCCAGAAGAATAAATGGGGTCGAAAAACCTGAGTGGAAGGTAAAGTACCCTTTAAACTTGGTTAAGTAACTTAATTGAGTAATTGGTTACACTAGTAGTTGGTTACACTAGGTTCACATTACCAAGCGAACCTGTTTATTCCATTTGTTAAGTATACTTAAAAAAATAATCACTTATAAATATTTGGTTTAAATTTATTTTATTTTTGGTACAACTATGTGATCTTATTTAAATTATGGTTTAACTATTGAGTTGGTCCCTAAACTAAAAAAAATTGTAATTCGGTTCCCAAACTTTTATAAAGTTCTCAATTAGGCCCCTAAACTAAAAAAAATTTAATTGGGTCTCTGAACTTATATAAAATTTTCAATTTGATCCCTAAAGTAGAAACATGACAATACAAAATAAAAATAATAAAATGATAGATGATGAAATTTAGAAGAAAAACTACTGTTTAACATAATAATAAATTAACAAAAGATGAATATGAGAGAAAAAACTCACTATTTAAAATAATAATAATAATAATAATAATAATAAAATAAAAAATAAAACTTAATGGGAAATACTATTGTTTAACATATTAATTAAATAAAAATAGATAAATTTGAGAGATAAAATTTAGTTCTTGAAATGATAATAACAAAATAATGAAATATGAAATTGTGTTAGAAAATTCATGTTTTATAATAAATTATTAAGAGATTAAACTAAGTCAAATATTTAATATTTGAAATAACATTAAATTAATAATAATAGACATATCAAGCAAAAATGTTATTTTAAAAATATTAAAATAATTTAAGATAAACCTCAATTAAAATAAAAAAGTAAAAGAAATTAATTAACTCAAAATAATTTAACAACAAAGTTTTTGTTTGAAATAATGAATAATGTTATTTCAAATATTAAATATTTGACTTAGTTTAATCTCTTAATAATTTGTTGTAAAATATGAATTTTCTAGCAAAATTTCATATTCCATTATTTTGTTATTATCATTTCAAGAACTAAATTTTGTCTCTCAAGTTTATTTATTTTTATTTAATTATTATGTTAAACAATAGTTTTCCCACTAAGTTTTATTTTTCAATTTATTGTTATTATTATTATTATTTTAAATAGTGAGTTTTTTCTCTCATATTCATCTTTGTCATTTAATTATTATGTCAAATAGTTATATTTTTTTTTCTAAATTTCATCATCTAACATTTTATTATTTTTTATTTTATATAGTCATCTTTCTACTTTAGGGACCAAATTGAAAATTTTATATAAGTTCAGGGACCCAATTAAATTTTTTTAGTTTAGGGACCTAATTGAAAATTTCCAAATAATTCAGGGACCAACTCAGTAGTTAAACCTTAAATTAATTACTTGAACATGTTCTACCAAAAATAAAATGTTTAACTGGTATGTATTATCAAAGTAAAAAATTTTACACTGTCAACCAATCGAAAATCATGGTATGGGTGTTTTTTAAGATAGTTAAAGTAAGAGTCAAACCTTTTTAATAATATATCAATTTCTAATTAATTGACTATATTAAAAATCTTTATACTATCAACATATATTAATTAAATCTTCTTTTTAAAATCTTCTTTCAACATCAATTCTATTGCCTTAAAAAAAATAAAAAATCAATTCTATTAAAATCTAAAATAAACTTACCCTAACTAGTTTACTAAAATAAGCTTCATCTCGAATCATTGTCCACTTGGACAAGTGTCATGTCTTTTATCCTCAATTTTCCTTGTCAATTTATGATTTGATTCGATAACTATCATCTGTGGATGATTCCTCTCCTAATTATTTGATAAACTAATTCTTAAAAAAGTTTATCAACAACACTAAAAAATTATGATAATCTCAGATTTTATTCTTCCTCGGTGATAAGTCATACACTATAGGTATTTTTTTTTTTAAGAAAAAAAAAAACAACGTAAAACTAATTTTTCTGGCATACAGTTTTGATTATATCTTTTTAAATTCTTCTTCTTTTGTCGTCTCCTGTTTAGTGGTAAGTGATTGCTTTGCTTTACCTTTTTTAATGTATTTTCTATTCGAACTTCTTTTTTCTGGTGTGTAGTGTACTTTAACTAAATAAAAAAAACCTAATTCATTTTAATCTAATTTTTATTGTAGATTATATTGATTAAAAATTGTTTAATCGAGGCCCAACTCCACTCAAATCACGCCTCATGCAGGTGTTGTTACCAATTATTGGCTGTGAAAAAAATTGAAAAGTGAAAACAAATGACGGAGACTGAAGCCTGCAATACCTCTTTCATTTCAATTTGAAAAGAATTCTAATTATTTATTATTATTGTCGTCTACCTTTCTTTTGTTTCCTCTCATCCAAACACATGGTAGGTGTGCAATTAACATACTGGAAAAAAAAAAAAAAAAAGATAAGCTAGAAATATTAGGATGTGCTGAATTTTTATACGCACCACATCCATGTATTAAGCTATATTGAGGTATGTTTTAAAATTCTTTACGAAATTCTTTATACTTTTTATGGAAATTAAAATTTGTTTTTTAAATTTGTATTTATATTGGAATATTTAAATGACTGTTACTTAGAATTATTTAAAGCTTTCAATGTAAAAATTCAGGTATAATGTATTATTCCTAAAAAGGAGATAATTTTTTCTGAAAAATATTAAATCTAAATATTTAACATTCTTGTTTGATTGCATTTAACATAGAGCCATTAGTAAATATGTTGATTTGTAGTTTTGATTTAACATCACTGGGTGAATCGTTAAAAACCGAACGATGATACATAATTGTATATAATTTGACGTCTCATGGCACGTAATTAGTTGGTGCTGGACTGCTGGTTGAAGCATTTCTGGAGAGCCAAGGCTTAGTTTTTATTTTATTTTATTTTATATATAACAAAAAGTTTAGATGGATTGAGTCCCGAGGGCTCATCAGGACCAGGGGTTCAGGGAAGGCCTCAAGGTTCAAAGGATGCTTATAGAGGTATTACAGATTATCCATCAACGAGATCCTCAAAGAGCCATAGCTCACTCTCATTGGTTGTACATCTTATCTTTATCTTCTCATATGTTTTCCGATCATTATTATAGAAGAATGAATAATTCTTCATGCATATCACTTTACCCGATCAGGTATAGAAAGTAAAATTAAAGTTTACATAAAATAAGATGAAATTAATGATAAATTAAATAAAAAAAATGTATAAATATAAAGTGATATGTGAATAAGAAAACATTACAATAGGAAGTCCCACGTCGTATAACTTAAATTCTGAGGTACGATTTATATATCTATTGATCAACTTCACTTGATTGGTGCTAATTGATTTTAGGATCGAATCTAACATGATATTAGAGTCAGAACAGATGCAATTTATATACTTGTTGAGCAACTCCATTAAATACGAAATTATTTTAGGATAGATTCTAACAAATACTATAAAAAAAAAATACATAAGAAAAAAATTGAAGCATCTCCAAAGCAGAGTATTATGCATCTAATTAAGTCCAACCACTAAAGGACAAACGGATGGTTAGTCCTTAGTCTCTATGCCATTAAAGGACTTAAGTAAACTTTATCAATAAGATAGTGATTTTGGTTTGATGTGACTCCCTTTCTCATCGTGAAAGTGGGATAAAGCAGGGAAAAGATATCATGAAATGAAAGAAAAATGGTACATTTTGTTTTGTACCAATTTTTTCCCCCCGGTTAAATGTACAATATATATCTATTATATGTTGGATTTCTCAAAACAGAGTAAGATTCTTGACGAACATGTTCAAAATCCCACTCACTCTGCAGTTGAAAACTACATAACATTAATTAACAGTTAGCAGCCTTCCCAATTTAGGTGTCATTCTTATCTAATATTGTTTGGAGGTGTCATCTTTTTCTAATTCTAATAAGTAATAACCATCAATTTCAAATTTATTCCTTGCATCCTTATCATTTTCTTTTGGCATTCAGTATACATTATAGTGATAGACACTTGGCACCAACCAGGTTACCTTGCCTATGCACATTCCATCCCTACTTAGTACTATTTGCTAATGGATCATTCTGGTCAGAAACATTATCTTATCTTGGAAGTTCAATATCTTATTCATTTAATTGTTTATATATCTTTTTCAATAAAATGTAGTAATGTACCATTAGATCAGCTAATAGGTGTGCTGATCATCTAGCTTATAAAGACCATTTAGGGGATTTCTCTTTGTATTTAGTAGATAATCCTTGGCCTATACTCTCTTCTCTTTTACAGGATGATGTAAGAGGAGTTGACTCCTCCACTGTTGCTTAATTTGAATTCCAGTTTATATCAAAAAAAAAAAAATGTAGTAATGTACCCTACATCTTTAATCGTGTACGTTGCCATGGTCCAGGCCTTACGACCCGACAGTGTCAAGCTGGATCTTTCAATTCGTAAACCTGTCTAATGACTTGTAAACAGACAATTATTAATTATAATATTACTTATGATTTGAATGAGTTTTAATTTTCTTGCTTTTCGGTTTAATTACTAAGTTGATGTTTGAACTTTTTGGGAAAATATAAATATATTTTTAAATTTAAAAATTTCTAATTAATCTTTATACATATAAAAATTTGTATTTGAGTATCTCGTATATATCGTTGTTAAGGTTCCAAAAGAATATAAGGGCCCATTTGAATTTTTCAAGTTCAAGGACCACAAATGCATGACTAGATAGACCACTTAACGAAACCTTCCACTAGGGATTCCATACAAACTTTTATAGTTGAAGAATCTATTTGAATTTTTTTTCCAAAAACTTCAGGGATCAACATAGTAATTAAGTCTTTGAAAGACCATTTCCATTCTTTCAACTTAAATGGCAAACGTTATTCACGCTACATTGTCTATCTACTCTTATTATTAATCAATGATAATTTTAAGTTTTTATTTACAAAAATATAATTGGTGGATGTGGAATTTGAACATGCTTTTGAGAGTGCCAATAGCCTCCTTCATTTAAATGATGTTACTGTTACCGGAAGACTTTTTTGAATTTGTTTCTATATGCTCAATTGATTAATATGTTATTGGCCATGACTCTTATATTCAATAATGGAGTTGGATAGACATGGTAAGAGAGCTCGAACTCATAGGTACTCGCCTAAACCCACCTCAATTTTGATGAGGAAACCTTGCTTTGATTGGGGTTTGGGTTCAGGGTTTCTTTTTTTCCTAAGTCGAAAGCGGGAGTGAAGATGCTGATACCTGCCCTAAACCTGGCCATTGTTTAGTTTCCAAATGTTACATGATCTTAGACCCTTGGAATGTTGAATCATGACATGCTGGCAGAACAAGTATAGAGTATTGCTCTAGAGACAACTAATGATGATGGTGTAGGAGGTCTATATGTTTTACTTGATGCTTCACAATATAGACCTTCATTTTGGATTTGAATAGTTCGTTGCAACTTTCCACTAGCGAGAGGGTACTGGTTAAGTTTGTAAGAAGGCTCAAATCACTCTGTTTAATTAAGAAATTAGAGCTCGACAAGGGTGGGGCAGGGAAACCCTACCCCGTTTAAGGACGAGGATAGGTACCTAGTTGTCACTCCCGACAGCGATCGAGGGCGATGTTAGAGATAAGGAGTCGGGGCGGGGACGATGAAGGCAAAACCTACCTCTGACCCGCCCTGTTGCCAAGTGTAGAGTTAGATAATTTATACAGGACAGGCGGAAAAAATGTCATTATCAAGGAGGCCAAACCTAAAAAAAAAGAATTAAAAAAAAAAAGATAAGTCTTATTACATGCAAACTTATTTTATATAATTCATGACATAGTTTCTTATTGACATGATATCTTTTGTGTTAAAATAGAGACGAGATTGCTTTTGACAAAGTGTTACAAGATGAGATTAGTTTGTTTTGTCAACCTTTTACCTATTCCGCGAACATGTCTGCACCTATGAATAGGAAGATTCAAATCAATTATCAATTTTTTTTAATGAAAAAATAGCCTTCATTATCAATAGCTTGCTTGTTGGCAAAGGTTACCGACCATTTAATCGTTAGTGATTTCGTCGAAAAATTTATCAATGACATTATGTATGTAGGTAATATGTTGGTAATTTCTCAATATTTTCTTACTTTCTGACAACTTTTGGTCGTTGATAACAATGAACTTTCTTATAGTAATACAAGTTTAAAAATAATAGTTGACATCGAAATTAGTTGAATTGGGATAATTTGAAGTATGAATCCGAACTCAACCAAAAATATACGGAGTCTATGTTTTAGAACCTGAAAAGAAAAGCGGAAAATTGATCCAAAAAATCTGAAAATCGAACAAAACCGATATTTATTAGATTTTTTTGGACATTGTTTTGTGAAAATCGATCGGATCGGATTTCAAATCCTTTATTTGAAACTGAACCAAACCAAACCGCATATATAAAATGTAATATATATTATTATTCATTTTTGGCTAAAATACCATTTTGGTCCCTTAACTTATTTTTAAGATTCAATTTGGTCCCTTAACTTTTAAAATATTCAATTTGGTCCCTTAACTTATTTTTTAGATTCAGTTTGGTCCCTTAACTTTTAAAAGGTTCAATTTGGTTCCTTGATTTGTCTATGTTGACTCAAGTTAGTCCTCTCCCATCAATAATGTCAGTAACAATGTTAAATGAGTTTCAAATTGGTCCTTTAAATTATTAATACTTATTAATTTGATGTAATGTAATTTTGTACGATTTTTAATGTTCTAAACATAAAATTGATACTCGTTAGCTCATAAAATTTTAATTTTGAGTATGTTATATCTAATAATGTTATTTGAACCTATTTTTTTTATTATTGTGTTGGTAAAAATCGAACCATCCAATCTAAACTGCATTTAATCGGATAGGATCAGAATTTTGTTTAAAGAAGCAATTCAAATCGAATCAAACTTCATGTAATTTTACTCTTTGAATCTGATGACTTTTGCCTCAAAACCAATCCAAACTGATTCGCAAACACCCATACCTGAACATGCATTCCCTCCGGTCAACAATATAAGTAAAAATTTCCAAATTTTTTGATCCAAAATATAAGCAAATTTTAACTACTTTCATCTTATTTAATGAAGTTATTCTCAAAATACCTTTCATTTAATACAAATTTTGTTTCCCAATGACTCCTTTTATTCTCAAAAATACAAGCTTAATAAATAAAAGGAGGGTAATTTAGGTAACAAACTTAATTTTTTATTTCCAATGACTCTTTTAAACGAGATCAACTAACTACCTTAATATGTGTGTTGACCGGAGGGAGTATTAATGAACTATGGCCCAAAACTATGTTGATTCTTGATCACCCTACTTTCAGCACTTTCTTCTATGTTTTATCTTCCAATTCAAGAATTCCTTCCCACTCTAATTTCATTTTAGTCAGCATTACTACTCGTAGTTTGGCCAAACCCGTATCATCAAAATAAACAGATTAGAGTTTATGTAAATTTTATGGAAGGAGAAATGGCTTCTACGTATGATTTTTTCAAAAATAAATCACCAAAATATTATCATTGATAATTGAATAAGGTGTATTGAAAATGTGTGTTTGGAGGCCCTTGAAAGTGTGGCCTATATATTGGGCTAGTACAATCATGACCCAAAAGCTTAAACTCAAAAGTTAAGGTCCAATCCTAGTATGCATATCCAGTATAAAAAATAATTCCACAGTATGCACAGCACAATATCATTCTCTTAGGCAGCTTTTGACCACTTCTAAGTTTTGGGTTTGGATGGGGCAGTGCCGTCTCCTAGATGCGACAAGCTAAAGGGGTGAAGTAGACTGGCGACGAATTATATGTTTTAACCTATAATAAACAAAATTTTAAGCTGTGTTTGGGAGTGTGTCTTCAAAATTGAATTTTGTAAATGCAGTTTCGATTAAAAGTGACTTTATAATAACTTTTTTATATTTGAATGCTCTAGTGTCAAAAGTAATTTTGATACAATGAATGTTGTTTGAGTTGTGTCTCTCAATTTGACTTTTAGATGCGTAATTATCAAATTGCCCTTTAATTCTATTTTACCATTTTTCCCTCTATTAATTTTTTTAAAAGGTAATATAATAAAAAATAGTAATTGATCACCCAAATTGAGTTTTGATAAATGAATATGAATAAGTACAAATGTTTCAGTACGTGTTTGGTTTCGCATCTGGCTCCCATCAAACTCGCGTTCAGGGAGCAAACGTGCTTCTTAGGCAGCAACTCGGGTGTTTGGCAAGAATGTAGAAATGCAATTTTAGGGCTCCAAAATCGCGTTAACTTGAAGCAGCAAATCCTAGCTTCTGATTATCGTCAAACGCGATTTCATTGTTGTTTTTTAGGTGAGTTCTTCTGTTCTCCACTTTACCCTTCCATCTGTTCATTGCCACTCTTATGTTCATCACCTAATCTCCAGATTTCACTCCAGGTGAGGGATACTAACTGTAGCTTCTAACCCTCATCTTGCTCACAATATTTCTATCATCAATACATGAAAGGATTGAACAAGAAGAAAAACAAATACTGAAGAGTGGACATCAGAACTTTTCCAGCATCTACTGTTACACACCGCCACCATTACTCGAGAAACTTCTTCCTTAGTATTAGTAGGTAGGGTTTTCCTTTTTACAAAACAAAATGTGGCCAAGGCACAATTTAGTTCATTAGATGGGCTTCTAAACTGGGCTTATAGTTGTTTCCTTAAAAACTATTTTTCTCAGGATCGTTTATATTCTTTTTTTTTTTTTAATTTTATGGCGGGACCATTTATATTCTTATACAAGCCATTAACATGTCACGCATATTTCTATCTGGACCATGTATGTTGTTGTATTCTAAGATTTTCATTCAATTCTTTTTTTTTTTTTAGAGAGAATTTTCATTCAATTTTTGTATATATATATATATATATATATATATATATATATATATATATGTATATATTAAAACCCATTTTGGTAATTACACATCTAAAAGCAATTTTGATTCAAACTATCCAAACAACAATATTTGATAAAAATCACTTTTTTTATAAAGACATCCAAACATAAATCACTTTATTCTCGACTCACTTTTAATTAAAATCAATTCTACAAAATCAATTTCATCCAGAATCACGTTTGTCAAACGCTCATCCAAACACACACTCATATTTTCTTCTATCAGGGTTTGGAACTCAAATAGTACTTGCTTTTGGAGATGACAAACCTATTAAAGGTATGATGAGAATCTCCAACTCAGTTGTAAAACTCTCAAACAGCATCCCAAACATTCACTAAAGAGTTGTTACCTTGTAATTAAATTTAAAAAAGTTGAATTTGTCCTAATTGATCAGCCTATTGCTTTTTTTGGATTTTTAAATCAGAAGTTTTCTTATCCTTGCTATTCAATAAGTAGTCTACTTCTTCAGTCCCCAAATGCAGGCAGTCAATTCAGAATGCCCTTGGTTGTGAGCACGTCGAAATAACTTTAATTTTTAAGCTAATGAAATCCATTTATTAAGAAGCTACCATAAGGTTAAACAATAAAGGAAATTCGGATGCGGATTCCCTCCTGCACCATGTGCGTGCAACACCCCTGCAGCGGGATCCGACGATCCAGCAAGGGTGTGGAGGGGTGGGACCAACGGTAGGGGTGGGACCGTCACGAGATCTGACGGTTGGGACAGCGGCAGGAGGGTCCCGCCGCTGGAGGGGATCCGGATCCAGGAAATTCAGGCATCCTAATTCATAGTACACGGTTGAGTGCCAATGATGTTGGATATAGACATATACCTAACAAGATTTTAGGCAACAGAATTTCTATATGATAGTCCTGGACACTTCGCTAGGCCTAGCTATATGCACATAAAACAAGCAGAGAAAAAACACTTGGCAGTAGACAAGAAGAAAATAGCCAATTTGGCTCAAACATAATCATTTTCCATAGGGAAAGCTACTCTGTTAGCCGTCCAACACCTGCTTTTTTCCCCTTTTATAAGTAGAATTTTATGAACAATGGTACTAGTATCAGATTTTCGCCTTCCTTTTTCATTAGTTCAATAACTTCCTACTTTGGAGAAATCGGTTTGGAAAATGTTCGACAATTTTTTCCCACTTTTTCTTGAAAATTGACATTATAAGCATTCAATTTCTAATGATAAAGTATATATGATTTTTAGATTTTGAAAGAATTAATGTTAAAATATCTGATCTTAAAAATTTCGAGGTTAAAATAATTTGTGTTTGATAATTATATTTAAAAGTGAGTTTAGAAAATTTGATTTTGTTTGGATGATGATAAAGTAAAATTATTTTTAAAATGTAAATATAAAGAATTTTATAGATCTCATACTTAAAATCAATTTTACTCAATGAAAAATCTAAAAATGCTTACGTATCTTAAAATCAATTATACTTACCCAAAATTGATTTTATTAGATATATATTTTTGAAACAATCGGGTTCAGTTCCTATTAAAATGACTTTTGAAATATAAAACGTGATTTTGGCCCATGAAATGTGATTCTGAATACTAACCAAACAGTCACAAAATCAGAGTACCCATAATCCAATCTCAGTTTGAAAGAAAAAATTAATGGAAAAGCATGGATCGTCTATTGCAACTCTATCGGTGATACTTGAGAGGGCGCATCCCCATGCACTTGATTAATTTTTATTTTTTTTAATCACCATAATTTATCGAGAAAAAAAAAAAACTACGGAGAGACATAAGCTAAAACTCATGCAAAATAAATCATTTAAACCTAATATTAGGTTTTCTATTTCTCTATCAGATTATATTTTTGAGATTTAGACAAAACCACCGTGAAATCAGAATCGACTTCAATAACATTATCATTATTTAACTTCTTTGCTGAGAGAGAGTTATTCTCTAGGTCATCATCATCCCTATTTTCCAAAAACTTGGCAAGTATTCTTATATTATGAGCAACATTAGGATAAATTACGGGATCATATTGGATCGTTTTAAATTTTTATTTTTATTTTTTGAAGTCGGATCGTTTTAATTAGCAGTCACGATGCTCTTTATATGAATAAATTACACATGAAAAAATTGGTATATGATATTACTATATGGGTTATAATGTTATATCCTCTTTACTTTCACCATCACCCGTCACATTATTTTAGGTCAATCATTTATATATGTAGTACACTAAATTCAACGCCTAATTGTGCATCACCTGCATCTTGAATAAAAATTTATGGGAAATCACGGGCGTCTGGTCGAAATAATGCATTTAAAATTTATAATTAATCATATATAATTTTATCATTAAAATATATACATTGGGTAAATATCTAATATGTGAAATCATAGTTAGTATAGCTCATCTTACAATGGTCAGATGCGTGTAGGAGAGATTAGGAAGTTTGAAACAAATGCCAAGTGAAGGAGAAACATAATTATAGTGAACCATAATAGTGTTGAGTTGGAATTTTTTTTTTTTTTTTTTATGAAACAGTTCAGCTATTTGAATATTTTGAAATCAATAGAATCTAATAATTAATGTTTCACAAAATAAAATATATGATGGTTTGTGAACTTTGCATGCGGTGTATGTTATATTGTTCAGCTGAATATTTCATAATCAATATGGTATAATAATAATATTTAACAAAATAAAATATATGATATGTTGTAGACTTTACATATAATATATGTTGTACAAATTATTTAAATGTGTCATATATTTTTTATATAAAAAAGAAAATCGGGGAAATAAAAATTTGGGGGAGCCTTTGTAACACCCTGTTTTTCCGTTAAGTGCTTTTGTATGCTTGTTTGGTTGGTTAAGCCTTAAGACTTAGCTTGAGGGCTAAGTGAGACTTCTAGACTTGAAATCCCTTCTTTTAGGCTTGTGTCTTGTGACTTTCTGAGTCACAAGCACGACCGTGCTTGTTAAGGAGCATGACCGTGCTTCTTGCGAGTGAGCATCTCGCTGACACTGAGTTGAGCATGCCCGTCCTCAACAGTAAGCACGTCCGTGCTCAATGGCAGGATGCGCTTCGCAAGCGCTAAGTTGAGCAAGGTCGTGCTCAAGGAGGAGAACGATCATGCTCAAGGAGGAGAATGACCGTGCTCAAGTCTGTGCCTTTATATATAGAACAATGATCGAGGGTTTACGTCAGAACCCTATTTTGTCAGTAGCAGCTTCCCCAGTGCGGCTCCAACCCTTTCGTTCCTTTTTTGCTCTAAACTCCTTACGTTACTGGAGCAGTGGAGACACTTGGGAGCGTCTAGTTCATCAGTGTTGATCACTATAGGTAACAGTTCATTCCCTTAAAGTTTCCTTTTTCTATTTTTAGATTTGGGTAAATAATTGGTTAATGTTTTGTTTGACCAAGGCTTGGAGAGTTAACTGAGTCACTCGAGGAATGCGTGGGTTACCATTTGAACGATCGCTACCGGATTCTTCATACCAGGTATGAGAGAAGAATAGTGTTTACACTAGGCTAGGGAGTAGCGTAAGATGAGGGGTTCCCATAACCCCGTTTTATTGTTGTTATAACTATTACGTTTAATTGTTATTAATGTTATGTTGTGAGTATGCCTTAACTGTTGTCAATGCCATGATCTGCCTGGCTGTATGAGTTAATTGTTATAATTGCTAGTTGATTGATGGTATGCTCATTGTTTATGATTATCATGTTGTTTGCCAATGATGTATAATTGCTGAATCTGTTCATGATCTGATTATGATTGTTGTGTTGTTGTTGCTATGAATTGATTGGCTGAATGTTGATTGGCTGAGACTGTGTTGTTATGATGAAGACGTTAATAAGGCCCTAATCAGTTTTTAATTAAGACTCTTAGTTAACATAAAAATTAATGGGTTAATTCCCTGAAGTTTCATAAGACACGAACGGTTAGTGAGAGGTGAGGTCGATGCCAACTGGATTAGTCCAAGGACCCTAGGATTTGATCTGAGAGCGTTAGGGAGCCAAGAACTTGTGATGAATCTGCCGAGAACAGTATGGCTGGCCCAGGAGCACGGCCGTGCTGAACAGGGAGCACGGTCATTCTGGAAGGCAGGCCGTGCATTGAGAACAGCCGTACAGGACAGTAAGCACGACCGTGCTTCACTTAAGTGACAGCACGACCGTGCTGGGGTGAGCACGCTCGTGCTCCCCTTACTGGTCAGAATCTGAAATTAAAGGATTAAGGGGTGTTTCACCCCAAATATCCCTAATAATGTGATAAGACACCAATCCAATATATAATAATGAGTTAATTAACTTAATTAAAAGATAATTAAGATAATAAAGAATAATAAGCTGGTTAAGCCGGTACCGCTGGGGTACCGCACGTTGTTACACTTTGATGCTTTTTGGCCAAAGTGCCCTCGATGCTTTTTGGTCGAGGCGTTGATAAGTTGAACCTTGGTGCTTTTTGGCCAAGACGTTGATGTTGATGATGGTGATAAGTCTTGGGTGCTTATTGGCCTAAGCAAATGAGGTGGTTGCTTGTGTGATGTTTGCTCATGCATTCATACGTTGAAGTTGGTTAGTGGGGGATGTTCAACATAGGGGAGGTCGTCCAAGTTATGATGATCTGGCCCAAGTCTCGGGTGGTTCACCCAAGGTTTGGTGAACCGTGCGCCCCCGAGGTGGCGTATCCAGTTATGATACGTCGGCTATCCAAGGGGTTCACCCATGGTTTGGTGAATTGCCGGCGTTGGTGATTTTATGGCCAATGTGGATATGTAACTCCGAAGTTGACTTTCTGAGATAGTTGGATCCACATGCATAACAGAGTAGTGGAGTAGTGTTGCATCGCATAGCATCTATTGACTGTTGACTTGTATTATGTAAATGATGTTGTATGATGTTGTTGCTATGCCTGATATGATGTATGTTCATCTTATTCCCTATTCCTATGCCGTTGTGTTTATATGATTTCTTACTTTCTGTTTTCCTATTTCTGTTGTTGCATGTATCTCTTTATACGGAGGACGGTGAGAAGCCAGTGGAGGAGTTACTCTAAGGAGCTGCGACTCTAGTTAGGATGCTTTATTGTTAGTTATTCGTTAGTTTTAGATTTCAGTTTGTTTCAATGATGTATTCGGATTTCGGTTATTACCAGCTCTGTATGTGACACAGGGGTTGGGTTTTCTTTATTTGTTTAGTTTATGTTTATATTTTTTTAACTATGTTATTTCCGCATTGTTTATGTTGAGATGTGAAACCTTTTTATCCAAGTTTTATTTTATTCAAATAAACGCATGTTTTTATAATTCCTCTTTTAAGTAAATGTTTTATATTAACGTGTGGGGTTGAAGGGTATCACATTTAGTGGTATCAAAGCAGTTCGGCCCTGTCCGGACTTGGTATGAGTCTATTGCGAGTCTTCTGTGTGTCTTGTTAGAATTGTCTATACTTGTTATAGACAATGATGTTTTGAGTTAGCAAGCCGTAGCTTTTCCTGCTTTAAGTTTCTTGTGTTTAACAAGTTGTCTTGGCGTTATAGGGACTTATGGCAAGAAGAGGAGGGAGAAACGATCAGGCAATCGTTGACGCGTTGGCACTCCTTGCCAATGCAATCGGCCAAGTTCAGAATGTCAACAATGGAGGACCAGCTGAGTTTCAGGGTCTCGATAAGTTCCAGCGGAACAATCCGTCGTCCTTCAGAGGAGCTTATGACCCCGAAGGAGCTTTGCTATGGATGAGGGAGATTGAGAAGATCTTCAGAGCTATGGACTGCAATGATTAGCAGCGGGTTATCTTCGCAACCTTCATGCTCACTGAGGAGGCTGAGCATTGGTGGGAGAACTGCCGACATAGGATGCAGGCTGAGGATACGATGATCACGTGGGCTGTACTTCAGAGATAGGTTCATGGAGAAGTATTTCCCTGCTGATGTGCGTGACAAGAAAGAGATGGAGTTCTTGGCACTGAAGTAAGGAAATATGTTAGTGGGCAAGTATACGGCAAAATTCGAGGAGTTGGCTAGGTATTACACGCCTTATCAGGTCATAGTGGATGACTGGTCAAAGTGTGTAAAGATCGAGGATGGCCTTCGTCCGAAGATCAAGCAGGCAATCAGTTACCAGGAGATTAGAGTCTTCCCAAACTTGGTGAACAAGTGTAGGATCTTTGAGGATACCTACAAGGCCAGAGTCGCAAACTACAGGAATTCAGATAGTCAGGATAGCAAGAAGACTGAGCAGAAGGATAAGAATAAAGGCAAGCAGCGTTATGCTCCAACCGGACGAGATTTCAAACAGAGTGGCAGGAAGCAGTAGTTTTCCTATGATAGGTCCAAAGACGGCAATTCTAATGCTTCTTGGCCCAAGAAGTGTGGCAAGTGTGGCGCATCGGATCATTTCACTATCCAGTGTAAGGAACCAGACGTCATCTGCTTCAAGTGTGGCAAGTCTGGCCACATTAGTCGGGATTGTGGAGGAGCAAAGTCAGAACCTCCAAGTGCTAGCAAGAGTCAGCAGTCTCAGGCCAATGGACTAAATATCAATGGGAGAGTCTTCACTCTTAGTGGAGCCGAAGCCTCCGAGTCTGATGACTTGATCCAAGGTACGTGCTTAATTAATGGAACCCTTTTAATTGTATTGTATGACTCGGGTGCTACACACTCGTTTATATCATATGATAAAGTCAAGAGTCTTAATTTGCCTGTTACCTTTCTGAGTTATGATTTGATTGTTGCCACACCTACAAACAAGCCTGCTCTCACTTCATCTGCATGCAAGAACCGTCAAATTATTATTGATAATAGGACTTTTATTGTTGATCTTGTATGCATACCTTTAAAACAACTTGATATTATTCTTGGCATGGACTAGTTATCTTCCAACCATGTCCTTTTAAATTGTTTTGATAAAACCTTGATTTTTGGAACTCCTGAGGAGTCTAAGAATCCGACCTTTCTCTCTGCCAACCAAGTGAAAGCTTCGATGAAAGACGAAGCCCAAGTGTTCATGATGTTGTCTTCCTTGGAAGTTGAGAGCCCTCCTGATGTCGGAAGTGTGCCTGTTGTGCGGGAGTTTCCTGAAGTGTTCCCGGGGATGTTTACGAACTACCCCCAGAGAGAGATGTGGAGTTCACCATAGATTTAGTACCTGGCACCGAGCCTATTTCCATAGCGCCCTATAGAATGTCTCATCTTGAGCTAGCTAAGTTGAAGGAACAGCTAGAGGACCTTATCCAAAAATAGTTTATTAGACCTAGCGTATCCCCATGGGTAGCGCCAGTGTTGCTAATAAAGAAGAAGGATGGTAGTATGAGGTTGTGTGTCGACTATCGACAGCTCAACAAGGTGACCATTAAGAATTGGTATCCCCTCCCTAGGATTGATGATCTTATGGATCAGTTGATCAGAGCCTGTGTCTTTTCGAAGATAGATTTGAGGTCAGGATACCATCAGATTCGGGTTAAGTCTGAGGACATCCCGAAGATAGCGTTTAGGATGCGTTATGGTCACTATGAGTACTTGGTTATGCCCTTTGGTGTGACCAATGCCCCTGTTGTGTTCATGGACTACATGAACAAGACCTTTCACCCTTACTTGGATAAGTTTGTGGTGGTCTTTATAGATGATATCTTAGTGTACTCCAAGACTAAGGAGGAACATGAGGAGCACTTGAGGGTTGTCTTGCAGACCCTTAAGGAGAAGAAGTTGTATGCCAAGATGTCTAAGTGCGAGTTTTGTTTAGAGGAGGTTAGTTTCTTAGGTCACGTGATCTTAAAAGGTGGGATAGCCGTTGATCCGGCTAAGGTTGAGACGGTGCTCTAGTGGGAAGTGCCAAAGGCAGTGACTGAAATTAGGAGTTTCTTGGGTTTAGCAGGGTAGTATAGGAGGTTTATAGAGGGCTTCTCTAAGTTAGCCTTACCCTTAACCCGTCTCACCAAAAAGGGTCAGTTGTTTGTGTGGGACTCTAAGTGTGAAGAGAGTTTCCAAACCCTTAAGAATAGGTTGACATCAGCACCAGTTTTAGTGTTGCCCGATCCTAGTAAACCTTTCGTAGTGTACTGTGATGCATCGAAGCAAGGTTTGGGTGGTGTGTTGATATAAGATGGTAAGGTAGTAGCTTATGCTTCGAGACAGCTAAAAACCCATGAGAAGAATTACCCTACCCATGACCTAGAGTTAGGAGCTGTGGTTTTTGCCTTAAAGATTTGGAGGCATTACCTTTATGGAGCGAAGTTTGAGGTCTTTAGTGATCATAAGAGTCTGAAATATCTCTTTGATCAAAAGGAGTTGAATACGAGGCAGCGTAGGTGGATGGAGTTTCTTAAGGATTATGAGTTTCATCTAAACTACCACCTAGGAAAGGCCAATGTAGTGGCCGATGCCTTAAGTAGAAAAACCTTGCATGTCTCTGCTTTGATGGTTAGGGAGATGGAATTGATCGAGGAATTTAGAGACCTGAGTTTAGCTTGGGAGGTTACCCCTAAGAGCATTAGGCTTGGAACCTTAAAGGTTACCAACAGTTTGATGAATCAGATTAGAGAGGGTCAGAAGTTAGACCGGTATCTCTTAGACCAGCGAAAGTTGCTTGCTCAGGGTAGAAACCTTAGTTTCCAGGACGGAAGTGATGGAGTGTTGAGGTTCACAGATAGAGTCTGTATACCAGACGTTCCGGAGCTTAGAAAGTTAATCCTTGAAGAAGGACATAGGAGTGGACTGAGTGTGCACCCAGGTGCCACTAAGATGTATCAGGACTTAAAGCGTATGTTTTGGTGGCCTTGGATGAAGAAAGATGTGGCTGAGTTTGTCTATGCTTTCTTAGTTTGCCAAAAGGCTAAGATAGAACACGAGAATCCATCAGGAAAGATGCAACCATTAAGTATCCCAGAATGGAAATGAGATAGTATTTCCATGGATTTTGTGTCTGGACTCCCTAGGACTCCAGCTGGTTTTGAGGCTATATGAGTTATTGTGGATAGACTGACTAAATCCGACCATTTCATCCCTATGAACATAGAATACTCTTTGGAGAAGTTGGCCCAGTTGTACATCAAGAAGATAGTTAGGTTACATGGTGTACCTTCTAGCATAGTTTCAGATAGAGACCCGAGGTTTACCTCTAGGTTTTGGAATAGTTTGCAAGAGGCTTTAGGAACCAAGCTTAGGCTAAGTTTAGCTTATCACCCACAGACTGATGGTCAGTCTAAGAGAACCATCCAATCCTTAGAGGACTTGCTTAGAGCTTGTGTGCTAGAACAGTCGGGTAGTTGGGACAAGTTTTTGCCCCTAATAGAGTTTACCTATAACAATAGTTTCCATTCCAATATTAGGATGACACCTTATGAAGCTCTTTATGGGAGGAGATGTAAGACACCCTTGTGTTGGAGTGAACCTGGTGATAGTGTTGTGTTAGGACCCGAGGTAGTGCAAGAGACCACGGAAAAAGTACGGATGATTCAGGAAAAGATGAAAGTGGCACAGAGTAGGCAGAAGAGCTACCATGACAAAAGGAGGAAGGCGCTTGAATTCTAGTAAGGTGACCATGTGTTCTTGAGAGTTACCCCGACAACTGGGGTCGGTAGAGTAATGAAGGTGAGGAAACTTACTCCAAGATTCATCAGTCCTTACCAAATCTTGAAAAGAGTTGGCGAAGTCGCCTACCAAATAGCCTTATCATCGTTCTTGTCGAACCTTCATAGTGTCTTTCATGTATCGCAACTTTGAAAGTACGTTCATGACCCTAGTCACGTGATAGTCCCCGATGCCATACGGTTAAAAGAGAACTTGACTTTTGAGGTACTGTCCCTTCCAGTCGAGGATAGAAGGGTGAAGTAGCTAAGAGGTAAGGAAACTCCTTTGGTCAAGGTCGTTTGGGGTGGGGCTATTGAGGAAAGTGTTACGTGGGAGCTGGAAAGCAAGATGATGGAGTCGTATCCGCACCTTTTCAATCGAGGTGAGTAGAAATTTCGAGGACGAAATTTTTATAAGGGGGTGAAATTGTAACACCCTGTTTTTCCGTTAAGTGCTATTGTATGCTTGTTTGGTTGGTTAAGCCTTAAGACTTAGCTTGAGGGCTAAGTGAGACTTCTAGACTTCAAATCCCTTCTTTTAGGCTTGTGTCTTGTGACTTTCTGAGTCACAAGCACGGTCGTGCTTGTTAAGGAGCACGAACGTACTTGTTGCGAGTGAGCGTCTCGCTGACACTGAGTTGAGCATGCCCGTGCTCAATAGTGAGCATGCCCGTGCTCAACAGTGAGCACGCTCGTGCTCAATGGCAGGACACGCTTCGCAAGCGCTAAGTTGAGAAAGGTCGTGCTCAAGGAGGAGCACGACCGTGCTCAAGTCTGTGCCTTTATATATAGAATAGTGATTGAGGGTTTACGTCAGAACCCTACTTTGTCAGTAACAGCTTCCCCAGTGCGACTGCAACCCTTTCGTTCCTCTTTTGCTCTAAACTCTTTAGGTTACTAGAGCAGTGGAGACCTTTGGGAGCGTCTAGTTCGTCAGTGTTGATCACTATAGGTAACGGTTCCTTCCCCTTATAGTTTCCTTTTTCTATTTTTAGATTTGGGAAACTAATTGGTTAATGTTTTGTTTGGCCAAGGCTTGGAGAGTTAACTGAGCCGCTCGAGGAACGCGTGGGTTACCGTTTGAACGATCGCTACCGGATTCTTCATACCAGGTGTGGGAGAAGAATAGTGTTTACACTAGGCTAGAGATTAGCGTAAGATGAGGGGTTCCCATAACCCCGTTTTATTGTTGTTATAACTATTACGTTTAACTGTTATTAATGTTATGTTATGAGTATGCCTTAACTGTTGTCAATGCCATGATCTGCTTGGCTGTATGAGTTAATTGTTATAATTGCTAGTTGATTGATGGTATGCTCATTGTTTATGATTATCATGTTGTTTGCCAATGATGCTTACTGGTTAGAATCTGAGATTAAAGGAATTAAGGGGTGTTTCACCCTAAATGTCCCCAATAATGTGATAAGACTCCAATCGAATAATAATGAGTGAGGTAACTTAATTAAAAGATAATTAAGATAATAAAGAAAAATAAGCTGGTTAAGCCGGTACCGCTGGGGTACCGCACGTTGTTACACTTTGGTGTTTTTTGGTCAAAGTGCCCTCGATGCTTTTTGGTCGAGGCATTGATGAGTTGAACCTTGGTGCTTTTTGGCCTAGACGTTGATGTTGATGATGGTGATAAGTCTTGGGTGCTTATTGCCGAAGCAAAGGAGGTGGTTGCTTGTGTGACGTTTGCTCGTGCATTCATACGTTGAAGTTGGTTAGTGGGGGATGTTCAACATAGGGGAGGTCGTCCAAGTTATGATGGTCTGGCCCAAGTCTCGGGTGGTTCACCCAAGGTTTGGTCAACCGTGCACCCCCGAGGTGGCGTATCCAGTTATGATACGTCGGCTATCCAAGGGGTTCACCCATGGTTTGGTGAACTGCCGGCGCTGGTGCTTTTATGGCCAATGTGGATATGTAACTCTGAAGTTGACTTCCTGAGATAGTTGGATCCACATGCATAGCGGAGTTGTAGTGTTGCACCGCATAGCATCTATTGACTGTTGACTTGTATTATGTAAATGATGTTGTATGATGTTGTTACTATGCCTGATATGATGTATGTTCATCTTATTCCCTATTCCCATGCCGTTGTGTTTAGGATGCTTTGTTGTTAGTTATTCGTTAGTTTTAGATTTCGGTTTGTTTCCGTGATGTATTCGGATTTCGGTTATTACCAGCTCTGTATGTGATATCGGTGTTGGGTTTTCTTTATCTGTTTCATTTATGTTTATCTTTTTTTAACTATGTTATTTCTGCGTTGTTTATGTTGAGATGTGAAACTTTTTTATCTAAGTTTTATTTTATTCAAATAAATGCATGTTTTTATAATTCCTCTTTTAAGTAAATGTTTTATATTAATGTAGCAGGGTAGAATGGTGTCACAGCCTTGGCTATCCCTAGCTCCCAAGAAGGACTGCCTCTGGTAAAGGTTGCTTGTCACCCTTCCTGTAATGGATTTTAACGTCGTTGGTAAGAGCATTTTCAATCCAGCACCCCACATTTATATGTTTTGGGGATATTAAGTGGGTCTTACCTTTATACATAACTGTTAGAATATCTCACTTATCATTCCACCGTCCACATTTATCCACCGTCCACACCGTCCAAATACATCTACCGTCCACACTAGCTTAGGAAGTGGCAACTGTGATTAATTAGATTCATGTATTCTCTAGTTCATGAACTTAGGAAGCATCTATGCACTTAGGGAATAGTTAACTTAATTATTTGCCTTGTAATTATCATTTCTAATTAATTCTTCAAGTGTATAAATATAACACCATTGTGTTGTGTGTGATTTAACACAAGCAATTCAGAAAATATATCCTCTGTTTTCTCTCTTTCAATTTGGTATCAGAGCTCTCGACCCTGGGAGTTGCTGCCTTTTCTTTTCCGCTGCCTCAGCCTTCATTGCTGAGCGACCTCAGGTGCCTTGCCTTCATTGCAGGACCTGTTCTGTCTTGTGCCTTCATTGCATGTTCAGCACCTTCACTGTGCTTTATCTTTCTTAGTTACAGTACCCAAAGTCATCTTCACTGCAAACCCTCTTCTTTGTTGCTGCCTTCATTGCAGCTTGTGTTTTTTACACCTTCATCACACTCTTGGTTGTTATCATGCCCAACCATCATATCTAACACTGAGATTACCAACATCTCAGCTATCACCCATTACTCTAGTAAGCAGTCTCCCACTTCTTCTTATGGTGTAAATGGTAAGAATCTATGTTCTCTATTTTCTCATGCTTCTGGTACTGTCCCCGAGGATTTTTGGATTATTGATTTTGGTGCCATCGATCACATGACCTTTTGTTCTTCTCATTTTACATCGTATCAAATCCCCATGGGTAATCATCACATAACTATAGCCGATGGCTCTTATACATCAGTTGCATGATTTGGTAACGTTAAACTTAGTCCTTTTCTAAATTTTCAAAATGTGCTTCATGTTCCTAAACTGCCATCTAACCTTCTTTCTATACATAAACTTACCAAAGATCTTAATTGCGTTGTAAATTTTTTCCCTTCTCATTGTGTATTCCAACACATTACTACAGGGAAGACGATTAGAGTTGCCAAGGAACATGGAGGGTTGTACTACGTTGAGATGGAAACTTCAGGTGGATCTGGTGTGAAGTTGCAACATTCCTGCCATCAATCCAAGTCTTGTTCATCCCAAATTTGGCTCCAACATAAGCATCTCGGGCATCCCCCATTCACTCTACTTAAGTCCATGTTTCCTTCTTTGTTTTTGAATAAATCAGTTGAGTCTTTTCAGTGTGATGTTTGTGAATTTTCCAAACATCATCGGGTAAGTTTTCCTTCAAGTGCTAAGAAAAGTGATGAACCTTTTTCTCTTATTCATACTAATGTTTGGGGTCTTGCTACCGTTCCTAATATTTCTGGAGCAAAATGGTTTGTTTCTTTCATTGACGATTGCACTCGTGTCACTTGGATATTCCTGATGAAAGATAAATCTAAAGTGTACAAATTATTCACTCAGTTTTATCATATGATTCATACTCAGTTTGGAAAAACTATTAAGCGCTTAAGGTCTGATAATGGTAGAGAATATGTGAATCAAAGTCTTTCTAACTTTATTAAAGAATTATTCATGAACTCACATGTGTTGATACTCCCCAACAGAATGGGGTAACTGAAAGAAAAAACAGACACTTGCTTGAAATGACCAGGGCATTATTATTCCAAATGTCAGTTCCAAAGTCTTATTGGGGGGAAGCTGTTTTAACTACTGCTTATTTAATAAATAGAATACCTTCTAGAGTTCTTGGGGGGTGTTAGTCTTGTCCATGTCATGAAATCTGTTTTTCCCTCTGTTCCTATTATGCAAATTCTTGAATCTCGTGTCTTTGGTTGTTCTGTATTTGATGATATTCATCGGCAGCATCGAGGCAAACTTGACCCTCATGCCATTAAATGCATTCTCATTGGTTATGCTCTTGATAAGAAAGGATATAAATGTTACGACCCTTCAAGTCGTCGCTTCTTTGTTTCCATGGATGCAACTTTTCAGTAAAATCTTCACTACTTCTCAGCTTCAGGGGGAAAACAATAATAATATTTTGGAAGATGAGATTTTTTCTGAGGATAGCGACATACTCTTGGTGTGTCTGGGCTACAAGCAAAGCCAAGGAGATCATACACTTTTCTTCAAACATTCACAGGAAGGAAAATTAACCGTACTTCTTGTTTATGTTGATGATATTATTATTACAGGAGATGATCCGGTTGAGAGACAATTGCTCAAGGAAAAATTATCTGTAGAGTTTGAGATGAAGGATTTAGGGAAACTGGAGTATTTCTTGGGGATTGAGGTGGCCTACTCAAAAAAATGTATTTTCATTTCTCAAAGGAAGTATGTGCTTGATCTTTTGAAGGAAACAAGCAAACTTGGATGTAAACCTGTGTATTCCCATCGAGCAAAATAACAGAATGAGCACCGAAGAGGAGAGTGGCAAGGTTGACAAGGTCCAATATCAGAGACTAGTGGGGAAGTTGATTTACTTGACACACACTAGACCAGATTTAGCATATGCAGTCAGTGTCATAAGCCAGTTCATGCATGATCCGAGGGTGAGACACTTGCAGGCTGTAGAACGTATTCTACAGTATCTCAAAGCCACTCCAGGGAGAGGACTCTTGTTCAAAAGAGGTGGAAGCTTAACTATGGAGGCTTATACTGATGCAGATTATGTAGGTTCAGTGAGTGATAGAAGGTCCACATTAGGTTATTGCATATTCTTGTGTGGGAACCTTGTTACATGGAGAAGTAAAAAACATAATGTTGTTGCAAGATCAAGTGTAGAAGCCGAATTCCGAGCTATGGCTCAAAGAGTTTGTGAATTGTTATGGATGAAAATCATTCTTGATGATCTCAAGATTAAGTATGAAGCACCAATGAAGCTCTTTTGTGATAACAAGTCAGCCATTAGCATTGCTCACAATCCAGTTCAGCATGATAGGACCAAACATATAGAGATTGATTGGCACTTCATTAAAGAAAAACTTGATAGTGGGCTGATTGCCATATCGTACGTCCCATCAAAACATCAACTAGCTGATGTGCTAACCAAGGGTCTTCCTAAAGATAAGTTTCAAGATCTCACTTGCAAGCTGAGAATGATTGATATCCATTCTCCAGTTTGAGGGAGAGTGTTAGAATATCTCACTTATCATTCCACCATCCAAATATATCCACCATCCACACTAGCTTAGGAAGTGGCAATTGTGATTAGTTGGATTCATGTATTCTCTAGTTCATGAACTTAGGAAGTATCTATGCACTTAGGGAATAATTAACTTAATTATTTGCATTATAGTTATCATTTTTAATTAATTCTTCAAGTGTATAAATATAATACCATTATGTTGTGTGTGATTTAACACAAGCAATTCAGAAAATTGTATCTTTTGTTTTCTCTCTTTCAATTATAACTAATTTTTACTTTTTAGAATTTAAGCATCTCATCTCTCTAACCAAGCACTTTAATTTTTTTTTACTAAATGGACCGTACAAATAACCTCACATCCTTACATTTTATAAAAAATATTTTTAACATAAACCTGACCTACAAAATAGACAAGCAACGAGTGCTTAAATAAACACCTGATGCTTAAGAACAACCCTTCTCCAATGGTTGCTTCTTAATAAGAACGGTGTTTAACAAGTAAAAGTGGCATAAACACCTCCCGTTGGAGGTGGCATAAGGGATTTATATATCAATATTCTTCTTTAAAATGCCGCATGGCTTTAAGATTTTCGAAAGTGATATTGCTTCACCACCTCAAAAGTGAAGAACTACTCTATTTTTTTACCATGTTCTCAACATTCGTAACTCCAGATTTTAGTACCATATATTTATAGCATGTTTGAATCCATGTCTAGTTTTTTAAAAATATGGCTCTAATGATATTGTTGTAATTTTTTTTTCTTATGTAACAAAGAAGCTATAAGGGATAGCTTCCACGTTTGCGTCAATCAAGATGCAGAACTTGACACAAGCTTGTTAGTATTTGGCTAAATTACACTTTTTGTCCCCAAATTGTTATTAAATGTTCAATTTGGTCCCCAAGTTTTTAAAATGTTCATTTTGGTCCCTAATTCTTTAAACTTGTTCAAATAGGTCCTTCCGTCAAGTTGACTAACGGCGACTTCAAGTTGACTGAGGGACGACAATGAACATTTTAAAAACTTGACGACCAAATGGAATATTTTAAAATAATTTGGGGACCAAAATGAATATCTTAAAACAATTTGGGGGACCAAAATGAACATTTTAAAACAATTTGGGGACCAAAATGAACATTAAAATATTAAACTTAATGCCACGTGTCATTAGGTTTGACGTCGCCGTTAGTCAACTTGACGGAAGGACCTATTTGAACAAGTTTAAGGAATTAGGGGACCAAAATGAACATTTTAAAAACTTGGGGACCAAATTAAACATTTAATAACAATTTGGGGACCAAAAGTATAATTTAGCCTTAGTATTTTGATCATAATTGATAATGATATCCTTTGACCAAGGTTAAATGTCTCTCTTAAATCTGTTAGGTGGGAAAGTAAAGGGAGGAGATCAAAGGAGAAGGAAAGTGGAGGGAGAAAAGGAGAAGGAGAGGATTATCTTTCTCCTTGTTTGAGAGTATGTATTATGTGAGGAGAAGGAAATGGAGAGTTTATGACATGTTTTTACCATTTTACCCTTATTTAAAAAGTTAACATAAATAATATTCTTTAAGTAATATTAATGCATGAGGGTAAGCAGTGGCGGATCTAGGACCCCGGGGCAATGGGGGCAACATATTTTTAAAATTAAAATAATTAATAATAAATATCATCATTTATATATATATATATATATAAAGATGAAATTATGAATGTTAAAACAACAAAATTTAAATATATCTAATCAAATAAATTACATACCTCATAACTGCTCTCTGCGTGACTTCATGTTTTGAAATCGTTGAATGATCAACTCATTGTCAACGTTGTTGAACACTTCTCGCTCAATATAAGTCACTAGACAATCATTCATCCATGCATCTCCCATTCGATTATGCAACCTATTTTTCATAATCTTCATAGCAGAAAAGACTCTTTCTACGGTTGCTGTGGCAACAGGCAAAATTATTGCTAAATTCAAAAGAAGATAAATTAATGGGTAAACAATGTGTCTTCCAGTTTCAACCAACTTCTCTGAAAAAATACTGATTCCTTTCAAAGATACAAATTCAACACTGCTACGCATATCAATGATGTAAGTCTCAAGTTGATTATCAAGCATCACCAAATCAGTTGAACAAAATTCACGTGGATAAAACTTCGCAAATTCAATCAGCCTTGCCTAATCAAAACTAGAGAACAAATTGGTCGGACTCAAACAAGACATACAAAGAAGCAACCGAGAATCTCAACATCCCCAATTTAAACCCTAACCTAGATTCACTATCATTCAGTCAGGTCAAACAAGTGGCATCAATGAGCAATTAAATGAGTTGACACTTTAATTGAGCAATCAAATGAGCAATTAGGTGGGCTAAAGAGAGTTAACCCACGAGACTGAAGCTGGAACAGGAACAGCGGCAAGGAGTGGGACGACTTCACGTGACGAGACGACCTGGACGAGGGACAAAGCCACAAAGGAAGAGGCACTGTGCTGTGCTGACTGAATGGGACAGCGCCACTGCGGGAAGCCTGGATGGAACTCGGAAGGAGGAGACTCAGCAGCGGAGGCTGGCGGAGTCGGCGGCGGATGCTGGGTGAGGGGCCTCTGTCGTGATTCGTGAATGTCAAGTGGGTGGTGGGGTCAGTCAGGGACAAGTGTTGTGGTCCAAGTGGTCCAAGTGAGAGCAAGATACCTAGGGGCATGGGTGCAATTATTTACAAGCTCTGGTGGCAATATATATATATATATATATATATAGGGTTATTATATATATAAAAAAATTTGAGAGGGTGCATTTGAGCACCCTCACCTCTGAATACATCCGCCACTGAGGGTAAGTTAGTAATTTTCAATTAGTTCTCCTCCAAAATACCCCAAATTGGGGGAATTGAAAAAAGTGGAGAGAGGAGTTTGGAGGGCTTATTAAAATCCCAAAAATATTCCCCTCCAATTTTCTAAACCCACAAACAAGGGTGAGCTCTAATAAACCTTCCCTATTTTTAAACTTACAAACAAAGCTTTAGGGTCATTTGGACATAGCTGTAGTCCCTATTTTTATAAAACAAATGTGCATTTGTATAAATTTAAGGCTTAATTGCACTTTTGGTCCCCAAGTATCATGGTTGTGCGATTTTGGTCCCTCAAGTTTCAATTGCGACAATCGGGTACCCCAAATATCGTGATTGTGCAACTTTAGTCCCCCAGATTTCAATTGCGCCAATTGGGTCCTCCAGGTATTATGGTTGTGCAATTTTGGTCCCACAGATATAACAATTGTGCATTTTTTAATGTCGGTAGCCTACGTGGCACACGTGGTACTGATTTGGCACTTAATGAGGCCAGCTTGATAGCTTACATGACATTCCTATGTGTCAATTAAAGTGTGTGAGGTATCAATAATGCCACATAGGAATGCCATGTAAGTTGCCAAGCTGACCTCACTAAGTGTCAATCAGTCTCACATGTGCCACGTAGACTACTGGCATTTAAAATTACATAATTATTATACTTGGGGGACTTGTATTGCACAATCGTGATACCCGAAGGAACCAATTGACGCAATTGAAATCTGAGGGACTAAAATTGCACAATCGCGATACTTGGAGACCCAATTGTCGTAATTGAAACTTGAGAGATCAAAATAGCACAATTATGATACTTGGGGACCAAAAAGCAATTGAGCCTAAATAAAGGTTAATTTAATGCAGATGTGAATATCCAAGATGTCTTTTGGTGCTTACCAGTTAACACGTCTAACTAGTTGATACTATTATTAATGTTTTTATTGAAAAGAAATTCTAGCATATATATAAATCTAATCTAAATTAAAAACAAAACAAACAATACAGATCCAGGTCAGATATATAACATGGATCCCGAGTGATCAGGTGAGGAATTCCTCATCATCAAGCTTTCTATTTTTCATTGTTTTCCTTGAATTATTAAACAATTGCACTACAAACTTGCAAGAAATTTCGATGACAACTCACTTTATGTTCTGTTTTCTTGCAGATACCTAGTAAAAGACAGTTAATTCTTTTACCTGTCAAACTAAATTGCAATATCATATGCTCAAAGTCAAGTGTCTTTATGCTTTCAAGTTATAAATTTGAAGAGGTTCACATGTCACCGAGACAACGAACTCACTTGTCATTTATGTAACAAAAATGTTTTATTTTATTACTCCAAATTCAACGGGATTACGTATATTGTCTCTTTTTTGTGTCATAGAAAATCATAGAAGGAAGAGAAAATAAATAAATAAATATATAAAAATATAAAAATACGATAGAGATGTTCAAATATTTATTTGGAAATAAGAGCAGGTATAATACATATGATGTTTACATCTTAAAATACTATTTCTCAACCGGCAACAATATTTTAAATATTTCATATTTCAAATGCGGAAAATATTAATCTCACTGTTTTTTATTGCATCAGCTTTTTACATTTAAGTCTTAATCATCTATCATCTACATGTATTATTTACAAAGCAAAAGTGATTTGATCAATTGTTACAACATAGGTATAAAAAAAAATTTGTTTAAAAATGTTATAATTGAAAGGATCTCTTTAGTATAATGTAACAATTAAATGAAGGGTTAATTTCAATTCAAATCCAAGTCCTTCAACCTTTTTTTAGTTGACAGAAGTCCTTCAACTTATTGGAGTTATGTATAGATGATTTTTATTTCTACTTTGGTGCTTTTATTTTTTTCCTACCGTTACCTAAAAAAAAGAAAAAGAAAATAATAATAGAGAAAATTAAAATACCCAAAAAAATGAAATAGATGAGTAACAAACTGGGAGTCTGGGAAGAAGAATATTAATTTTCTTTTGGTACAGAAGAATATGCAGTTTGTATTTTTTTTTTTTTTACCAGATTATCCTATAATGATTTTTGAACTTTGAACTCTGACTTATGACAACACTAAATACTTATTGATTGATTTGTGATACGCTGACCTAAAATCTCCTTAAATTACTCATGCGCCAACACAGAACGATACATTGCAAACCACCCATTGCAATTTCCAATTTGCAAATAATTAGTCAGCAGAGAATTTTGAGTTTGAACCAAAGCCATTTATTATGTAATTGTCAAGAGCAAAAAGTTGAATGAGTGAGGTAATCTTATTAACATCAAAAGAAAATAATTCGTTATCTTTCATGATTTTTCTTTATCTATATAAAGGCATTACTTATATCAGTCAACCAAGTTTAAATATCTCTTTAAACCATCATAAAAACACACCATCCTAGTTGACTTATGTGGTATAATCCTCCCATTGAAATATGGATAGTTTATAAGAAATGGAGAGCATACTTTATTCACCGAACATTGAATCCCATTTTCTAATCTCATTTTCATTTAATTTGCTTACTACAATTTAATAATAATAAATCCATTTCCTTGATTTGGGTTTTCGTTATATAAAATTACTATTGTCAGCAAAGACTACCATTAATTCCCATTACTACAGCAACGAAAATTTTGCATCATGGACCACACGTTCCACCGCTGCTATAGACACTGAACATATTATTTACTCTCTTTTTTCTCTTCTCAGCATTTCTTCAACCTTCAACCTTTCATCATTTCCCTCTCAGAACCTCAATGAAGAATAAGAAGAAGAAGCCTAACACTTTCAAATGACATCATCATCATCATCATCAACAACAGCAATAACATCAGCAACAACACTCTCATACACTCTCGTTTTCTCCTTCACCACCATCCTGATCATAATCACCGCCATCAACGCCTCCACCACCGCGGTCACCTACGGTACCGCCACCCTTTGCGCCATAGTTGCCAGCAAGCCTAACCAGTACATCCAATGCTACCAAAACGGCACACTCATTCCAGTCCTACCTGAAGTTTCATTTCAAGAAATCTCCGGTGGCCGGAGCTTCTTCTGCGGCCTCAGGCCCGGTGGCTTCAGCCTCCACTGTTGGGACACCACTGCATCAAACACAGTGTTTCAACCCAAGAGGCTATATCACAGTGACTTGGTGCAATTGACTGATATAACAGTTGGTGATGATCATGTTTGTGCAAGAGAGTTACACTCTGGTGTAGCAAGGTGCTGGAGAGGTAATAGTAGTAATGTTTTTGGACATGGGTTTGAGTTTCCTTCCCCTGGCGAGGCGTTTCGGTTTCGCAGAATCACTTCTGGGTTTGGTTTTGCTTGTGGGATATTGGTGGAAAACAGTAGAGTTTTGTGTTGGGGTGAGAGTGGAAATGGTTATGGTTATGGTGCTGAAATTCAAAGACAGTTTGGGAATTTGTGTATGTCAAGTTTGGTTGCTGGGGTGTCTCATGTTTGTGGATTGACCCTTAATGGGATTTTGGTTTGTAAAGGAAACAATGGTTCAGGTCAATTGGATGTTCCTTTATGTTCAGCTTTAGAGTTTTCATCATCAGGTCTTGCTTTGGGAGCAGATTTCACTTGTGCTATTAGGCAAAGGAATGGACTTGTTGTGTGTTGGGGAGGTTCCAATAGGTCTGATTTTGACACTGATGTGATGCATAATGTTTCTTTTGAGTCAATTGTTGCTGGTTTAGATTTTGTTTGTGGTTTGACTACAATGAATTTGTCTGTGATTTGTTGGGGTCCTGGTTGGTCTAATAAGCTTAACTTACCTAGTGATATTCCATTGGGAATGGTTCTACCAGGTCCATGTGTTAAGGATTCTTGTAGCTCTTGTGGTACATTTCCAAATTCTGATGATCTATGTCATGGGTCTGGAAGTATTTGCTATTCATGCCAGACCCAGGTTCCACTAGCTGTGCCATTGCTACCACCATCACAAGTTCCAAAGCAACAGTCTCCTTCAGCTAAAGAAAAAGACACAAGGGAATTGTTGGCATTTTTAATTGTTGGATCAGTTGGGGCTTTTGCAGGCCTATGCACAATTCTTTATTTCCTTTGGATTGTAACTAGAAGATTCTTGAGGAGAAAAGTTGATAATTCTGTTCAACCCACCAGCACTGAGTCTGATACCTATGTGGATTTAGCTCCCATGCCTACTCTTGGTTCTAATGGCACTTTTTCTAGCAAAAGGCAGGGCTCAAGAAAATTGAGGAGACATAAGAGTTGTTCATCATCTCAGCATGTAGACAAGACTGAGAATTTCTCATTATATGAACTAGCCACAGCCACTAACAACTTCTCAATGGGTAATAAGATAGGTGCTGGGAGCTTTGGCAGTGTTTACAAGGGCAAGCTAGACGATGGTCGCGATGTGGCCATCAAAAGAGGAGATACCAGTACTAAGAAGAAATTCCAGGATAAAGAAATTGCATTTGATTCTGAATTGGCATTGTTGTCCAGGCTGCACCACAAGCATTTGGTGAGGCTAATTGGGTTCTGTGAGGAAAATGATGAGAGGCTTTTGGTTTATGAGTACATGAGCAATGGTTCACTCCATGATCACTTGCATGACAAGAACAATACTGGGAAAAGTAGCAGCATTTTGAATTCTTGGAAGATGAGAATCAAGATTGCATTAGGTGCTGCTAGGGGAATTGAGTACATTCACAACTATGCAGTGCCACCAATTATTCACAGAGATATCAAGTCCTCAAACATACTATTAGATTCAAATTGGAATGCTAGAGTTTCTGATTTTGGATTGTCACTAATTTGGCCTGGGACTGAGCAAGAATTTATGTCAACCAATGCAGTTGGAACAGTTGGATACATAGATCCTGAGTACTATGTTTTGAATGTGTCAACCACAAAAAGTGATGTGTATGGTTTAGGAGTGGTGTTGTTGGAGCTTCTGACAGGAAAGAGAGCTGTGTTTAAAACTGAAGATGGGTCTAGCCCTATAGGGGTAGTGGAATATGCAGGGCCAAAGATAGCAGCAGGAGAACTTTGTAGTGTGTTGGATGATAGAGTTGGACAGCCAGAAGTTAATGAGGTTGAGTCTCTTGAGCTTATGGCCTACACTGCTATGCATTGTGTGAACTTGGAGGGAAGGGAGAGGCCTGAAATGACTGACATTGTTGCTAACTTGGAGAGGGCACTGGCTTTTGTTGAGGGCAGTCCTGGTAGCCTCTCTATAACCTCATTTTCTGCACCTTTTGAATGAAACTTCATCCTCCTATAGATTTATGAAATTCTTTTATTTTTTCCCCCAGTTTTTCTTTTCTTTTTCTTTTGTTAAATTATTCTTTTGGGGTTATAAATGTATGAACTTTTTGGTGAGCATAAAAATTCTCTCCTATATGAGATTTTGAGGATATAAACTTTCCATGACTATATCAACTGCCTAAAAGAGTGACTACTTATAGAATGTTTGTTTGCGGATCCCGTGAACCATCACACACGTTTGAGAAACTACTATTAGTTGCTTTTGCTGTGAAATATCAAACACATGCTTAGTGATTTTATGACGGAATTAGAAAATTTTCATTGAGTTAGGAAAAAAAGATGCTTTATTTAAGAGAGAGAAGCTAAAGAAGTTATATTTTTTTCAAAACAAACTATATATATAAAAAAAACTTAATTTTAAGAATTTTAGGATAACCATACCTAGTAATTACTGCATACACCATCCTCTGCCCTGGCCAAAAGTGAGCTTAAGCAACAAAAGTGACTAGTTGGTAGTTAATTGCTTGATTTTTGCTAAAATGTCAAAATGAGTGTGTAATCAAGAGAGTTCTGAAAGAAATATTGAGGCAGGTCTCACTTCACTTGTGCTTGTGGGACTTGTAGGTAGAGCTGGGTATGCGGACCGGTCCGGTCCGCATAAGTCCACACTTAAACGGATCGGACCTAAAAGTTCGCATTATAAATGGATTCTGGAAAACAGAGTCCGCGTCCAGTCCGCGGACTAAACGGACTGTCCGCGGACTCTGCACTTTTTTTTGTTTTTAAATATCAAACATTAAAAACAAAGAATGCCTTATGTAAAAAAAACAAACCAAATAAGCATTAAATCCAAAGCACATACCCAACCAAATTCATGTTAATCAAAGATATTATACCAAACCAAACACTTTGGTATAACCTTAGAATAAGTGGCATCAACAACAGGGACCATTAAAGTGTAACCAACAAGGATCACAAACCACAAGTTTGATGCAAAATACCAACGAAGATTGTGTTTAAAAATTGCAAACTGATGTTACTGAACATGAAAAATGCAATAATCAAAGAAACAAATGAAATGAAAGGATTATTGCAACCTGAACCACAACTGAAACTACTAAGGAAATGATTCCGATCAACCACTTAAAACAAACATATCAATCCTAGAGGGTACAACATTATCATGACTAACCAAGTAGTGAACAATGGCACACAAGAACAACGGCACACATGGATTGTTCTTGTCCACTATGACTTAGTTCATCTAAAATCTTGAAAAGTAGTGAAGATTCTAGACAATCTTTTGAATCCTTAGTCTTTTTACAAGCTTATTAAGTCGGTTCATTATGTACGGACCTTGATTTCTAGATAGAAATTTTAGATCCAAGTGCTACAGGACAAATTGGAATGGTTATTATTTTGCAATTTGTGGAGGTCACATCCTCGTCTTTAGACTACATGAATAGCTGATGTTTAGGGTTAGAGTGATCTGTTTTGGGTTGTTGGGTGATTTTTTTTTTTTTTTGGCCCAACATAGGTAAATTGTTTTTTTTTCCTTCTAAAATTGTACCAGTCCGTGGACGGGTCCGCGAGTTCGCGGACCAAGTCCGCATAGTCCGCGGGTTAAACGGACCAGACCCAAAAAGCCCGCATTTAAATGGACTCGTATTTTAGGGTATCCAAATCCCCGCGGATTGCGGGTTAAACGGACTGTCCGCGGACCCAAGTCCATATACCCACCTCTACTTGTAGGCTACCTTATTTGGTTCTTCTCAAGCCCCCAAACTAAGACATTCTTTTGAAGTGAGTTTAAGGGTAAAATAAGAGAAAATAAGAGTATATCTTAAATTTTGGTCCCAACTCAACCCCATAAAACCGACTTGTAAGGTGAGGATTACCCAAGTTTTATAAACGCTACTTAGGCCATATCTCTAGGCGATGTATATCTCTAGGCGATGTGCAATACACTCCCTCACGCCCAAGCCCATTGGATCTGAAGCGTGGATGATGCGGGCAACCCAACAACGGATCTAGGATAAGCTCTGATGCCATCTTAGATTTTAGGCCTAACTCAACCCCATAAAACCGGCTTGTAAGGTGAGGATTATCCATGCTTTATAAGCACTACTTAGGCCATATCTCTAGGTGATGTGGGACTAAACACACCCCTCATAATCAGCACAACGAAGATGTTGGTTGCTGCAATGAAGGCAGCACAAAGTTGCCACAATTAAGGCGGCTAGGCACGAACCACAATTACGACGGATTTCCAACAATATATGTATCTTAACTAAAGTGAGTTGAGATCTCATCTAACTTTAATTAATCAAGGATGGATGAATATATTTTACATGTTCACTTTACATTCCAGCTCACTTTAGAATAACTTAGCATTTTTCATGATTTTGAATAAATTAATGAAGCACCTGGCAATACTTGAGAGATTAATGTCTCACGTATCGAGTGAAAAAATGTTCTATGTAACCAAATAAAATAAAATAATTAGTGAATGCTTCTCTCACCATTTTCCCTAATTTAATTGCTCGTCTCAGAAGCACGATGTATGGGGCACGTAGAATTAATTAGTGTCAAGAGAAGTCATAACCAGCTACATTTGAGATCAAAACCACGTTTGACAACATTAATTTAAGCTCATTTTCAACGAACCCAGCTGCCTTCATATTTTACACGCAACAGGTGATCTGTCCAATATATTTGTAAATCTAAATGGATTTGTTTCTCAGGCATTTCTCTGGCTGAAATTAAATTTTGATAATTTACTCCCTTTCTTTTAGGAATGGTTTTTGACAAATCGTTTTTTGTATAAAAAATTCCTGCTGTGCAAATTTTTTTTTTTTTTTGATAAACCCTGCTGTGCAAATTGAATTCATTTTGGAGACAATTAATGCTGAATATTATTAAAGAGATGCCGTTGATTCTTTGAACAGACAAACAGCTCGGGGGGTGATTGATTGTCTGATGAGGTGCTGTTAAATCGGATTGATATGAACAATTGAGTCGATGTGAATCTGATATGATATTTTGGTTAGGTTATTTTAATTTTAACTGACATGAATCCGACCCAATCATGATCATGACCTGGATTAATACCAAATAATCTGATATGTTTAATAAATAAATTGAAATATTATATATAAATTTTTTTTGATATAGAAATATTATATATAATTAAGTCATAAATTATAGAATAAGAAAATAAACTAACATATATTTTACAAATATAACACCAATATAAGTACATTATTATATAATACAAGTATTAATTTAAATAAAAAACTATTCTTCATAACTTTTTTTGGTAAACCTCAGTATTTTCTGGCCGGGAGCCAGAGACCAAGAGACGTTCTTCCATATGTATGAGCCAGGAATCGAACCTCTGACCACATACTTAAGGGACTCAATTATCTACCAACTGTGTCGTATCATGTTGATAACTATTCTTCATAACTAATTGTAGAAAATATAATTTTTTAAATAATATACTATGCTGGAATAGATTACGATAATCAATAAATTGGCCAATGAAGCATTTCCCCCACATTCTCATGCCTCGTGGGATTACCTCAACAAGATTGATTTATCACCTCCAAATTTTGCTTATGTGGTTGAAAGGGTAACAGTCTATGATTATCACTGTTAAAGAATTGTAAAAACAGTAATTGCAAGAGAGATATTGATAGGAACCAGAAATTACAGCAAGTAATTAAATAACAAAAAAGCTCAATAATAAAGAGGAAATATGAGTATTATTTCTGAAAATAAGGGAAATACAGTGGAGGAGACTTGAAAATAAGGAATATACAATGAAAGGACTTCACACTGTCACATAACCAAGCTCCTACAGAAGAGAGGATTCTCTCTCTACCTAAAATACCCACCCTTTTCCCATACAATCCTTATAAATCCCCTGCTGCTATCATAATTTCTCCCCATGCGGTGCCTATATGGTTCATATGCCATGTCACTAACTAACTCTCCCTTGGACCCACTTCCCCCTTCTAGAACCTGCCAGACTTTAGCACTCTGTTTGGCTTTAGAGAAGAAAATGAGAGGAAAGAAAGATAGTAGAAAATAAGGGGATTGTTTAGTTGTTTGGTTGAAGAGAAAATGAGAGGAAAGAAAATAAAAACTTTTCCCTCCATTTGTTTGGTTGAGGAGAAAGTGAAAGGAAAGAAAAAATTTATTTATGAAATGACCAAAATACCCTAATATAATAATTTAAAAAATAAAAAATAATGTTGCATTTAGTCATTTTACATAAAGTAGTCATCCCTTCAATTGTACTGGCCTTGGTCCACGTGCCATGCCTTGAAATGTATGCTTTCTCTCCATTTTGGAGAGGAAAAAAATGGATGGGCCCCACATTATGTTTTCTTATTCCTCTCTACTTTTCCTAGGAACCAAACAATGGAAACTTTCTTGGTTAGTGTGTTTTCTGTCCATTCCATTTCTTTCCACTAGCTTTCACTCCTTCCAAACGCAGTGTAGGTTCATGAGTGACTTGGTTCACTCCCAACCCATGAGATCCTTTATCTGGCCTTTCTCTCCACGAATCCTATCAGATATTTGTAGAATTGTAGCACGACTATCACTAGTGTCCTGGTTTGCTTGTATGCAAATCCATATTCACTAGTGATTGTGCCAGGGAATTCATTTCTGTTGTAGATAGTAGAGCCTAGAGATATTTTTAAACTTAAAGACTAAGTAATCACATCCCTAATATGATGAGAATGGTAGTCACATGAACTTCCCAAACATTTAACTTTGAAATCGCGATATTGCAGTTTGATAGTTTCCAAAACCACATCGGGACTGCAATTAAGGGTGCATGAGTCATATTTTCTTGTTATTGTCTGCAATAACGAAATGCAATGTGACTATAATCGCAACCATAATTTAAAACCCTGTGTTACTTTGTATATTGGCTCAAACTGATTGATCTTAATTTGCTGTGTTTAAGGAATTTATGCAGAAGAAAAACACGAGAAAAAATGCAAAAAAGTAACCACATGACTGGGGATAGAAATGAAAAATAAAAATTCCTGTGGATGTTTACTCTCAAATGATGATGACCTATTACAAAAGCTAAATCATGTGAATAATGACCTACAAAGGACTATAAATTTACAAAAATTAATCAACTTTTCTTTTGATGCCAGCAATGGCACTCAGTCACTCACTGCAAGCATACGGCAGTTCACTGTAATTTCATGTTCCTGGATGTTCCACATCCTTTGCTTAGTATTTATGTGCTGTAAACTACAGGTATATCCCTCTAGGCAGTTTTGAGAGTGCAAGGAGGGTTTTTTGAGGGGAAAACAGTTGATTTATTGAGGAATATCCTCTGCTTGTCATCAGCAAAGCAAAGCACAGACTCCATGCAAATTTCCAAGGCTGTGGATGGTGGAGTAGGCGTAAAGTCTTGAAGTTTTGAGTATTCAGAAATAAGATGAAACATGTAATCATAAATTCGATCCATGCTCAAGCTTTCCATAAAATCCTGTCCTCTTTTTCCTATAGCCTCAGCCTACAGCAATACAGAAGCAACTATATAAATAATCAAATTCATTGGTACTGTTACTTTCACACAAATCTTACAAAGAAATTTCAATGATTAAAGTAGCAGAAAACTCGTGGCTATAAATCTGAAGTATAATACTAGATAGGAAGCTAAAATATTGTACCATACCGCCTCCTTCCCCACTAATTTTTATTATACTATTAGCCCATGAATGTTCTTCATTATATATTTGAGAAAAAGAACACATTCATAGTTGATTGAAAGTTCAACTACACAAAAACGGATGAGTTCATAATTTTTTTTCAACATGTAGAGCTAAACAAGCGCAATGGCTTCCTTCGTGTGTTAATGTCTTCTTTAACGTATTTGTTAGAACTATTAATCATGTCACGCACACGCACACGCACACGCACACATTGTTCCTCATGGATCAAAACTAAACAACTGGAATGCACAAGAATAAGTAAGGAATTTACCTCATTTGGGTGCTGGTTTCCCCATTCAACAGCATGTTTTATAGATGGACATAGATCTAGAGCATCAACAAGCCAAAAGTTTTGCTGTGTAATAAGGCCACGGCTGAAAAAATCTTCATACTGGGGTGAAATAATTAGTGCAACAGAACCACATGAGAGAATATATTTCAGACTCACAGACCATGCATACCCTTCAGCATAGATCTTATAACTGCAGGAAGAAGACAATTCAAGATGATGAAGGAATGGCAGATGATCAGCAGCACGATAAAAACATCCAAATCAGTAAAATGTGAATTTTCAAAATGAAACTTAGAAATATAACCAAACAACTTCCCAATGCTGTATGGTTTTTTTTTATTTTTAATTTGCATCTTCTGGGTATGTGAAGGGAGAAGATCAACATCATGATAAAATCTAAATCAGTACAATGTGATTTTTCAAAAATGAAACTTATAAATATAACCAAACAGCAAGCCAATCCTGTGTAATTTGTTTTTTTAACTTGCATCGTCCAGGTATGTTTTAGCTTTTATATAATGAAGAAACTTCAGCAACTCTTCTATAATTTGAACTACAGCTATTCAAGAGAATTCATTTATATTTTCTGTGCATTCTGACACATCTAATCAGATTGTACAGCTTCTTAAGTCAAACTGGCATGCATTAGCATCAGATTATGCTCTAAGACAAAAACAAATGCATACTCACCGATGATTACACTGATCTGAAAGTTTTGACAGCTTAAAGCCACTTCTAGCTGCTTCCCCCCAATCCTGCAATGCATAGCAAAAGACACCTCTGATCAGACAGCTACAATTTGGTATAAAGCATATTGATATTACCAAATATGATAAAGGTCCTAATTTTGTAAGGTAATTTAACCCAACCTGACGCATAATTTGTGCTCCCCAATTCATAGTATCATTACAATTTAGTAATTCAGTACGAATAGGAGATGCAACATCTGGGTTTCCTTTCCAATATGCCCACGGAAGCTTATTTTTCCAACTTACAGCTCGAGAACCTTTCTTGATATCCGGGAACTCCTCCCGCCAGGTTCGTATGTTTATCTCTGGCCTAAGCAATAAATGTATAACATAAAGATGAGTCGCATCCAAACAAGTAACAACACACCAAAACTATCAAGCAACTAACATGCACTTCTCATTAGATCAAAAAACACCAATATAAGTCATTTATTAGTCCAAGGCATGTCACTAACTTTTTCCCCTTTTATTCCATACCCCACTATGATACGGGGCAACCAGCATTTGAGCAAGAATATCATGTGTCTCTATATAAACTACAGCTGCATACACATCAACCACGATTGCAAAAGGCATCACACTCTTAATATAAGGATTGAATTACAACAAAAGCATGACCCATCAAAGTTAACTTTGCCATTCAAATGAAAAACAATTTCTCCAAAACCAAAAATCAGGAGAGCCCGGAAGTCATAACTCAAGTGGCACCAACTCTCTTTCAGAAATTGCTTGGATGTTTGTATTTGCTTGATCATTAGGGGAGAGGGAGAGGGAGAGGGGGGGGGGGGGGGGGGGGGGGTGGTAGGGGGGGATGCATTTTGGTTAAAGATCTGTCAATCAGATTTTGATTACAAGTTCTTTTGAATACAAAATAAGATAATCCAAACACACATGTGGAGATTGAATCTCCCTCTTGCCATTATTTTTCCTGTACTTTAACTTACATTTTCCGTCCTCACACCAGGTTATAGATCCCCTTTCTTATTAATAAAACAATAAAAACGAGAGACAAATTATGCAATAAAGTGAATAAGCAACTCAATGAAAAAAAAATGAAAACCATTGAATGAATGACACATGAGAAGTTCTTGCATAAATCTATGCACCAAAATTGTATGGATTAGATCAATAATTGATAAACATGTCATTAATTATGACAATTAACCATTGACTAATGATTTGCCAATTATGTGTCTTAGAATTTCTCATAGACAAATACATATCAAGGAATGAATACTATTCTGTGCTTTTCATGCCATGCAAATGCTCTAAAAAAAAGACCACAAATTCTAACCGGACCTGCTAATAAAATCTTTTTATTTCTATTTCTCTTTTCCACATAACCAAGTGAAATAAAAAAGAGTTTAATTTTAATACATAGTATAAAGTTTTTTACATCGGGGGTCAACCAATAACAAATCATGCTGCAATTGACTTGGAAGGGAGTTATTATAATTTATAAGTATCATGAGATAATTCATGATTGATGGAAGTGAAAAAAGTGTATCACAAATAAATCCATATAAAAAAGAATGAGACATTCATTTCCTAGACCTAGATCCATAGCAACAAGAAAAGAATATAAGATTTGGTGAGAGTCCCAAGTAAAGACTTACCAACCCCAGAAAGACCAATCAGGGAAAGGGATATCAAAGTGTTCCTTGGTGGTGCAATATCTAAACAATGGCAAAGGCATTGACTGGTGTTCAGTCCTGTTAACAGTAGGCTTGTCCATGCAATCAAACATCAAATCCACATCAGGTACCAAACCAGGGTACCTTCTAAGAAGCTGCAACAAACCCCATACAGTAAACATAGCCCTACTCTGCACACAAGCATAGTACCAATCCACAAACATCTTCCCTCCAACAATCACCACCCTGAAAGCAGCATAATTCTGCGCCTCCAACAAGTGTTGCTTCGAGATCCGGGTAGAAGCCCACGGCTCTAGATCCCTCCGGATTGCCCCGAAGAAATCGGGGCAAACCGAATGGCGTCCGGAGGCGAAACGAGCCCGCCTTGCGGCATCTTCGTCTCCGGAGTAACGGCAAGTGAGGTAAGAGCACTGTATGATTTTGACGGCGCGGCTGTGGCGGGTCTCGTCTTCGAAGGTTTTTTGGGGGAAGACGTGCCATGGCGTCGGTTCTAGGTTGTGACCAACCACTGTTCCGGTTCGTGATACGACGTCGTCCACCTGTTTGGTGAAATGGCACAGGAAAAAAAATGGCTAAAATTTCATTAATTATTCTAATTTGTCGTTAATTAATAATAATTTTATAAAATAATAATACAAATAATAATAATAATTGGTTAATACGTATGTGACCTGTGACACCGCAATCATTTATTTCAGTCCCAACCGTTTTGATTCCTCAAAACAATAAATTAAAAAGAAAAAAAAAAAGCAGTGTGCATAGATTATTTGAATTGTTGAACAATATTAGGAAGCAAAGATGGGTAATGGGGAGGGACCCACCTTGTAGAGGAGGAGTGCTGTGAGGGAGAAGAGACAGAGACCGAGGACGGAGGGGAAGAGGTAAGAAGGGGAACGAGGTGAGTGTCTCTTGTTGGAAAAGAGTCCCATTGTTGTTGAACAAGAAGAAGGATGGAGAATAGTGATTTTGTGTTGGTGTTGTTTTGGTGCATTGTGAGAGAGTTTTGATTTGAGAGGGAGCGTGACGTGAGCGCGGTGAAGTTTGTTGTGAAAAGGGGGGAGTTCCTATTTTGGAAAACAAACACAAGTGACTCTCTATCCTTGCGGATTGCGGTGGTGAAAGGAAGAGGGTCCTACAATGCATTAGCAGCAGCAACGAGAGGATATGGAAGCCACGTGGTTTGGGTTGCTATGGCCTATGAAAATGATGACAAATGATTTCGGATTTTGTCTGGTTGGGAAGGGAAACACGTGGCAGACAAGACATATACCGCCGTGAAACACGGGTTAACGTCGTTTCTCCCTTATGGGCTTTTGTCTGACTTTTTGTTAACGGCTTCTTCCAGCTTTTTACTGCTAGTGAACTAGTGAAGCCACTTGGAATGCTTTTCTTCCATCGAGGAAAAGATATGGAATGGAACTGTGTTTGTGTTTTTTTTTTTTCACGTGGTCACTCGTATTGAAGTCAAAAATATATTTACATAGATAGATAGATTGATTCAACCGGCTAACAAAATCTCTTTATATATCTTTCTGTTCCACATGTATAGGACCATATCATTATCAAATAAGAATATTACTTTTTATTTTTAGAATGAGAAAATAATGAAAATTTCCCTATTTAATATATATATAGTATATAGTAGAGATCCACTTACTCCAAGAGTAAATTTAAAACACTCAAAATCCCTACCATTTAATTTATTATAATCTAATGGTTTATGTTAATTCATTAAAGAACTCATTTAACTCTTATTAGATTAACAAAAATTGGAGTGCAAAGATTTAGAGTAAGTATTTTAAACTTACTCTTGGAATAAGTGGATCCCCTTTATATATATATATATATATATATATATATATATATATATATATATATATATATATATATATATGAGGGTGTGTACTTTACAAAGATAAAAGTAGCAAAATTTGATTAAAAATCATTGGTCAAGATTAAAAGTTATTCAACGATAATAAATATAACCATTAAAAAAAGTTACATGTATTTATGTTTTCATCTTAACCATTCAAATAAATTCAATGCACATGATTCACTTTACTTATTTCTCACAATAAAACGTGTTTTCACAATAACAAGGCTTTCTCATCCTCTTGGTAGGATACTCATGCATAATTCTTGAGTATTCTTTAGGCTATGTTTGAAAATTCTGGAGGAGATTGAGTATAGTGACATTTAGTAATGAAGTGATTAGAGTAGAATGAAGCAGAAAGATAAGTGTATTCAATTGTCCATTATTTGAAAGTTTTAATGAGGTAATGAAAGAAGACATTATTTTGAGAGTCACAATAGTAAGTAATGGAGTGAAGTGAATTACAAATTTTACTTCCAATCCTGAATACTAGCCCTTTTAATTTTCATTATAATTTACAATTGTTTATTAACCAAACCATACATGTTAAAATACGTTCCAAACTTTAAAACCAAATGCATTAATGAGATTGGGTCATCTGCGCTCGCAGTCTGCTCGAGATAAATTTTTTTTTTTTTTATAGAATTGTGCACTTTCGGTGTAAAAGCTCTATTCAAAATTCAACAATTTGTGGGTTTTTTTTTCTATAGGCAAGTATTAAATTGTTAGTATTTGTTATGTTAGTGGGGGAGTTGAACCCATAACTTCCATCTTATCACTCCAAACCCTATCTCCCTCCTCCAAACCACTAAGCCACCTTATAACTCCCTCATCTCCACCATGTGCAGCTCCCCCTTACTTCTGAAATCAAACGAAGTACAAAATCATCATCAAACAAACTCACAGTCTCCATATGAGTTTTATCAGGAATGTCATTCCTACTAATATGTTTGGTAAGTATTTTAAAGTCCAAGGAATGTTTTATAATTTATTTAATTTATAATTTATTTAATTTATAATGCAAATTAATATGGTAAAATGAGATGGGAGTGGGAAATTATAGGTAGTTGAGTTTTATTCCCATGGGAATGTTAGCGCCTGATTGTTTTGTTTCTAGTTTTCTGTTTTCATTTTCTGTTTTCAGAAATAATTACAAAACTGTCACCTTGTTTTCATTTTGTTTTCTATTCTCAGAAATTTTTACAGGAAACACTGAAAACAACTTTTTTCTGTTTTCACTGTTTCCTGTACAAATCTTTGAAAACAGGAAACATAATAAAAACAAGATGACGGTTTTGTAATTATTTCTGAAAACAGGAAACTGGAAACAAAGAAAACAGGCCTTTAGGGTCTGTTTAGTTTATTTTCAGTTTCCTGTTTTCATTTCCTGATTTCAAATAAAATTATAACTAAAATTAATATGGTAAAATGAGATGGGAATGAGAAGTTATAGGTAGTTGAGTTTTATTCCAATGGGAATGTTAGGGTCTGTTTAGTTTATTTCCAGTTTCCTGATTTCAAATATAATTATAACTAAAATAATTACAAAAGTTTCATCATGTTTTCGTCTTGTTTCTTGTTTCCAAAGATTAGTACAGGAAGCACTGAAAACAACTTTTTAGTTGTTTTCAGTGCTTCATGTACTAATCTTTGGTTTTCAGTGCTTCATGTACTAATCTTTGGAAACAAGAAACAGGATGAAAACAATGTGACACTTTTGTAATTATTTTAGTTGTAATTGTCTTTAAAATTAGGAAATGAAAACAAGAAACTAGAAACAAACCAAACAAACCCTTAGATTCTCATTTTTTAAGATGGGAATAAGAAGTGAGCACATTATGTACAAATAGCATTTCTGGAAATAATACCTGAGAATATTTTTTAAATACTTGAAACAAACATGGGAATGTACTTTCCCAGAAATAATGTTACAATACTTCAAATAAACACATTCTTGGGGTTGAGTGCTTCGCTGACTCAAGTTTGAAATAGAAAAGTCAATATGCATTAATCATAAAAAAATTGTTTGAATATTTACATTGAAAGCCTATTTATAGACTCATTAAAGAAAAACATCACATAAGCTAGAATAAGAAAATCTAAAATAGAATAAAATTTTCAAATGATAAAATAATCCCAAATTAAAAATTCTAAGTATAAAATAAAAAATTAAATATGCAGCCCAATTTACATAGTTGTGTTAGGTAATCCTATAAATATATGATCTATCTTAGTTCAAAAGACACTTTCGTATAAAATTATTCTTCTTTAGAGAGGCTGAAAGATAGACCCAGTTATGCAGATTTCGAGACCTCCATATATAGAATAGGATATATCATATATTAATTTTTAGATTAGGGAAGCGCTACATGGGCAACTATTAAAGACACAAAGAAACAATTAATGTGCATAATCATTGGATTACATTTAAATTTGTGCAGAAGTTTTGATGTGACAGAAGATAAATCCAATGGTGTGAGAAAAGATGTGAGTTTTTGTTTTTGTAAACTGTTATCCAAGCATTTAGATTGTGACTATATAAGAAATAATGATAGATCAATTTACCTCTCTAGGACTGGAGTTGTTAATGCTGCAACATTTGAGTCCAAAGAAATTCTGCATATATTCTGCATAAGCCATTATCCAGAGAACATCTGTGGCAGAGGAGTGTATTTACAATGAAGTCCAAATCAGCTGTATATAGCAATAACATTAGAGTGAAAATCGTTTCCAAGCTTCAAGTGTTAGGCTGCTGTTTAGTAATATAAAATGGAACAGAAAAGCAAATCTATCAAAGGAAAAGAGGCAAACTGTGAGGTACTATCTGCTTCCAACTAACATGTCAAGCACATAATTGGTATTGATTAACTGATGTAGATGTAAAATGTGCTCTATTTGAATGATGCAGTAACTCATATGGGAGAAGAATTGGGTGAAGGCTGTGGTGCACCACTCACCAAATGGTGTAGTGGTGTACCACCCAAGTGATATTGTTAGCATGAAGCATCTCAGCAGATGATACATGGATGAAACACCACTTTCAGCCATTAGATTTATTATTAAAAAAATCAATGATCCAGATTTGTTGAGTAAAAAAAAATTCAACTTATCACGTAACAAACAAAACAAAAAAACGAAAATGACAAATTTACCCCATTCCATTCCATCCCATCCACCCAACCCCACCCCACCGTCCAACCCCAATGTACTATCATTAATTTCTGATTGTAAAAAAAAAAAAAAAACCTCCTCTTCTTCCTTTGAGTCTATTCCGTCCAACCCCACCATACTAGCATTGATTTCTGATTGTAGAAAACAAAAAATAACCTCTTTTTCTTCCTTTGAGTCTATTCCTGCTCCACCGTCCAACTCCATCATAGGTTTCATTTGTTTTGTTCTTCTATTCCTGCTCATCACCCCATCACGCCGGCCATCGTCGTCTCCTCGGTGACGACCACCACTGCGTTAGTCACCGCCGTCTCCTCTATGCGATGCTGTTTGTATTGTTGCCGTCTCTCCGCCTTGCGTGCAGATCTGGTTCGTGGCTATCGCGGCGTCGCAGATCTGAGACGATGCGCGGTGATGTGCTTGGCTGCTGCGAACGGGGACACATCATGGAGTGGTGGAAGGCGCAGCTCCTAGCCGCGGCTCTACCGTGATATGGTGGCGGAAGGACGAAACTGTAGAAGAACGAGCCCGAAACCCCACCTCACCGAGATGAACTGGAGAAGATCAGAACATGTTGCGGTTCCAATGCTTTGTTTGAAAGGCGTGGATGAATTGATGAAAAAATGAAAAAGTTTTGAGCTTTAGGCTTAGCTGTGAAAGATTTTGATTTTTGTTCCATTTTTTAGAATGAAATCATGGGTGGAGGTATCGACGGCAGCAGCGGCTGAGGGGGTGGCGGTCAGTGGTGGTTGTGGGTAGTGTAGGGATGGCCGGATGGAGGGGTGGTGGTGAAGGGGAAGAGATAAGAATGGAATTTGAAAATTTGAAAATAAAAGAAAATACAAAAAACAATTGCTTTACCTATTATCATAAGTCATTTAGGTACACCCATGTACCACCTAATTAACTGCTTCATATTAGCTTTGACACTTTATGGAGAGCTGAAAAATCAAAAATCCAAGTGGCAATTTGGATGGTCCAGAATTTGTCACTTGGGTAGTGTATTATTACACCACTTTGATGGGTGGTGCACCTTAGACAACACCGAAGAATTGATCTTTTTTACATAATTAAGTGAAACCATTCTTCTACTGCTTGTGGAGTATATAATGGACCATATTAATATTGAAAGGAAAAGGAAATAACCTATAGTGTATAATGGGCCATAGTTACATTGGCACTTGTAGTGTACTCCTAAACCACAAGCAAATCCTCTTAAAAACAAACATATTTGAGAGGAATGGAGACTGAAAGCTCTACTAGGGTTTTGGAGGAAGCATTAGTGCAAGAAGAAGATCTGCTTCAAAGAAGCAGAAAGAAGGGTAAACGAAAGGCTAATGGGGCGCTGCATGAAGATGTAGAGATGGACAAAGAGGTCAAGGCAGTTGAAAAAGCAAGGTCCTACAAGGAAAAACTATTGAATGCCAATGGTACCTTCTTCAAGGGACCGAACCTGAATGAAGACAAGGCATATGAAGGCTGGTTTAATGAAGGCTTGAAGGCCAATTCTCGGGTTACTGTTGAAGAAAAGAACAAATACCCAGAATTAGAAATTTCTGATGAAGAGTTCCTGGAGTGGTGTAAGCCATGGCAAGGCTCCTTGGTGGTGAAAGTTCTTGGCAAGAGAATTAATTTCAAGATTCTGGAAAACAAGATTCACAAAAAATGGGCTAAAAAGAGAAGAGTGAAGATTATAGATATGCCTCGTGGGTATTATATTGTCCAGTTTTCTGATGAGAATGATTACAAGCATGCTCTTTTCGAAGGACCTTGGAGGGTGGCAGACCATTATTTGTTGGTGCAACGTTGGAGATCAGGGATTTTGCAAAACGCAGAGGTAGAACGCCATGTCGCTGTGTGGGTTCGTGTTCTTGAACTTCCCATTGAACTTTTCAACGAACCTTTTCTATGGAGGCTAGGAAATCGGTTGGGTGGTATACTGAAAATTGATACAGTTACGTCGTTCCAAGCTCGTGGTCAATTCGCGAGGATTTGTGTTGAAATGGACCTAGCGAAACCTCTTCTGTCAAAGTTCATAGCTAGGGGTTTTGTTCTTAACCTTGAATATGAAGGCTTGCACATGATATGTTTTAGTTGTGGAAAATATGGCCATAAGGAGGGTAATTGCACCGAGCTTGCAGTGAAGGAAAAGCTTACTGATGAAAATGCTAAGGAGAATGTTAGCCACGAGAAGGCTCAGCACTCTCCACACACCGTGCATGGTGATGGTAAGGCGGCACCTCTTCAAACTGATTCCATGCAAGGTAGGGCTGACGTCAGCAAAGGAGATGGAGGGTCAACAACCAAACCAAATGAGGAAACAATTCAAAAAACGAAGTCAGGGCCGGATTATGGGCCATGGATGATTGCTCAGAATAAGTTCAGGAACAGAAACAAAGGAGCAGCCAAAGATTCAGGCAAGAATCTCGATAAGATGGGAGAGAGAATCAGAAATGGCAATAACGAAAAGAATGGAGGGAAAAATAAAGGTCAAGGATCGCGTTTTAAAATCCTTGATGAGAAGGATGAGGATTTTCAGGATCCTAAAGAGCCGGAAGTGATATTTAAAAGGGCCCCACCACAAGTAAATTTCCAAGGGATTACTACACCTAGAGTGCAAAATGTCACTAGTGGTAAAACCCCTCAAAAGAACGTGAAGGGTAGAAACTCGAAAATAAACAAACTCCAACCAGGAGCGAGTGCGTCCAAGATTAGGGGCATGCAAGTTCCTGCAACTCGTGATAAAAACAATGGAAAGGAAAAAGAAACTGTGGTAGTGAAACCAGTAAAAAATATGAAACAGTTGGCAAGGAAGCATGCGGCAGAACAGGAGATGCTTGAGGCTATGAGAATCCTTGAAAAGCAAGCAGGGAGGCTGATTCTTGATAATAATATTGATACAATTAAGAGAAATAGTAGTATTTGGGATGTCTCTCCTTTGGATCTTGAGACCATTAATCAAAGAATCTTGTTATCTCAAGCGTCTTGCGTCCCGGAAACAGTGGAGGAGATGGGTGATGTGATACCATGTGTTCCCACCAGTGATGCGATGGAAATTGGGAATCATAAGGAGTCTTCTCCCGATAGTCTTAGACCTGTTGAGGTCCTCACACCCTATCTATCTCTATGAATTTGATAGGGTGGAACTGCAGGGGCACTGTAGGTAGAGGTTTTGTTAACCTCATTCGGGATATTAAAACAGAATATAAGGGCTCCTTTATGTTCTTGGTGGAGACTCATGTCAGTGGAGCTCGAGTAAATAGTATTGTCAGTAGATTCGGTTTTGATAGTTGGTTTATGCAGGAAGCTCTTGGTCATGCAGGAGGTATCTGGGTTATGTGGAACTCATTGGATTGGAAGGTTGAGGTCTTAAATAATGACATGCAGTTCGTGCATTTAAAAGTTTCTTGGAGAAATTCTGATCCCTGGCATCTCACTATTGTATATGGCAGTCCTCATTACCAGCAAAGAGGGAGGCTGTGGGATTTCCTAACTGATGTTGCTGATAGCATGTCGGGCCCTTGGGCGGTTATGGGCGATTTCAACACCCTGCTCCATGGTCACGAGAGAAACAGGAGGCCAACTAGGTCAGCTCTTAGAAGTATGTCAGCCTTCAATAGTGTGGTTGCTGAGTGTAACTTGATAGATGCGGGCTTTCAAGGGTACCCTTATACCTGGCAACATGATGGGCTTGAACAAAGGTTGGATAGATTGCTTATTAATATCCAATGGAGGCTTTTTTTCCAGAAGGTACTGTGTATCATCTCCCACCTTTTAAGTCGATCATAGACCTTTGCTTGTTCAACCTTTCAAAGACAGAGGTGAAAATAAAGGGCGTAGACCCTTTAGGTTCATTGCGGCTTGGTTTACTCATGGAGATTTTCAACGCTTCATGAAAAGTAGTTGGAAGAATAACAAGCCTTGGAATCAACAGATGACTCAATTCAAGAAGGAGCTGGATATATGGAATAAGGAGGTTTTTGGTAACATTTTTGCAAAGAAGAGAAAATTACTTCGTCAACTTGAGAGCATATATACTCAAATGGCATGGAATTTTCACCCCTTTTTGAAGACTAGGCAACAGGAGCTTTGGAAACAATATGAGGAGGTGTTGGGGCAGGAGGAAATCCTTTGGTTTCAAAAGTCTAGATCTAAATGGCTAGCTTTTGGAGATAGAAACTCAAAATATTTTCATGGGGTTACAGCGGTTAGAAGGAAAAGGAACAAGATTGAGATAATCCAGGATGAGGAGGGAAATTGGATTGCTAATAAGGAGGAGTTAGAGAGCTATGTTACTAGCTACTACAAGAACCTCTTTGTAGATGAAGATGCAAATGGGATTTTTTGCCTTAAAAACTCCTTCCCTGTGATTGAAGAAAATAAATTGGATTTTCTTGGCAGGATGGTTACTAAGGAGGAAATTCACAGAGCTATTCGGTGTATGGGGGGTTTCAAAGCCCCCGGCCCGGATGGAATCCAAGCTATTTTCTACCAATCTCAATGGAAAATTGTTGGTGAGGACTTTTGTCAGCTCATTATGGATATTTTCAATGATCCAAGGAAGGTTGCGGATATAAATGATACCTTGATAACTCTTATCCCGAAGATTGATCTGGTTACAAAGTTGAAAGATATGCGCCCCATTAGTTTATGTAATGTGACTTACAAGACAGTTACAAAAATCATAGCCTTGTGGCTCAGAGGCTTCATGGAGGATTTGGTTATCCCATGCTAGTGTAGCTTTATCCCTAATCGGCAAAGAAGTGATAATATTGTTATTGCACAGGAAGTTTTTCACTCCATGAGAAGCAAGAAAGGGAAGAAGGGTTGGATGGCCATCAAAGTGGATCTCGAGAAAGCCTATGATAGGCTTAACTGGAACTTTATCCGTGATACTTTAGAGGATTTTGGATGCCCTAAGAACCTTGTGGAGATTATTTGAAACTGCATTTCTTCAGTCTCTATGAGACTGTTGTGGAATGGTGAAGCGTTGGATTCTTTTCGACCGATGCGTGGCATTAGGCAAGGCGACTCACTTTCCCCATACCTTTTTGTTCTTTGTCTAGAAAGGTTATTTCATCTTATTCAGATTGCAGTGGAGCACAAGTTCTGGAAGCCCATTCAGTTGGTCAGAGGGGGTCCCTTGCTCTCTCATCTCGCCTTTGTAGATGATCTCATCCTCTTTGCAGAAGCTAGTATTGACCAAGTTGAGGTGATTCAAACAGTTATAGAGCTCTTTTGTAATAGCTCAGGAGAAAAGGTTAGTGTTGATAAAACTAGAATTTTTTTCTCCAACAATGTGAGTTGGCAAGTGAAAGAGGATATCAGTAATAGTTTCGGGTATAGAAGAACGGATGATTTGGGAAAATATTTGGGGATTCCTATTTTGCATAAAAGGGTCACCAACCAAACTTTCCAGTTCCTTCTAGATAAAGTTAATCAAAGACTTAGCAATTGGAAGGCAAATTTATTATCCATGGCAGATAGAGTGACCTTGGCTAAGTCGATTATTCAAGCTATTCCTAGCTATGTTATGCAGTCGGTTGCTTTGCCGGTTCGGGTGTGTGATGAGATTGATAAAAAATGCAGAAGTTTTGTTTGGGGTGATGCTGAGAATCACAGAAAAATTCATATAGTTCCTTGGAGTGAGGTATGCGACCAGAAGGATAGAGGAGGCTTGGGGTTCAGATCTACTAGAGCCATGAATAAAGCTTTTTTGTTGAAAGCAGGCTGGAGACTGAGTTTAGGCAAAAAGACCCTGTGGGTGTCAGTCATCCGCACCAAGTATAAGTGTGGGAATGAGGTTAGGGTTTGCATGGATAGAAACAAACATGGCTCTAACTTCTGGAGAGGTCTCTGTAAGATTTGGGACCTTTTCGAGTCCAATCTAGAATGGCGCTTTGGAGATGGTAGGCAAGTTCTGTTTTGGCTTCATGATTGGGTGCCAAAGCAGGGAACTCTCTTAGACAAAGCAACTTGCATGGTGGATGATAACATGAAACAGTGGAGAGTTGCGGATATGGTGGGTCCTGATGGGGATTAGAACATGTTGAAGCTAAGAAGTTGTATCTCTGTTGATGTGTGCAATCATATTAGAGCTCTACCTCCTCCCTCCCTGGCTGCTAAGGAGGATGCGATTGCTTGGAAGGGTAGTAGTGATGGTTCTTTCTCAGTGTCTGGAGGCTATAGAGTTGCTAAACCCTCTCTTAATCCTATTGAGCCGATTTTTGCTGACATTTGGAGATGGAAAGGTCCAGAACGCATCAGGATCACATGTGGAAACTTGCAAAAGACGCTCTCTTAACAAATGAAGTTAGGTTCAAAAGAGGCCTAACTGATAGCAACCTGTGTCCTATTTACCATGTTGAGGCGGAGAATTCCATGCACGTGATGCGTGTCTGCCAGGGAACTAGAACAGTGTGGATTTTTCTAGCCAATGGAGATTTGCACCCAAACTTTTTTACCCAAGATTTACATGGCTGGATGGTGTCGAATTTAGGGTCCCTAGTAGTGAAATTCGGTTGCCCGTGGCCTGTGGTCTTTGGTGCATCGGTTAGTATTCTCTGGCAGCAAAGAAATCAAGTGGTTTTCAATCATGATAATATTTCTCCTACGGATATGAAATTCAAAATCCAGCGACTTGCACTTGATATTGTGACAAGTCTTTCGGTTCAGGTATCCATTCTTGGGAGTAATAATCTCTCAGCTCGTGGATCAGTTATTGCTTGGAATCACCCTCCCGAGGGTGTTTTTAAGCTTAATTGCGATGGAGCTGTAGCAGGTGGGAGGGTGGCTTGCGGTGGCGTTCTGAGGAACCACCTTGGTGAAGTTATTTTCTCCTTTGCTAAAGATATTGGAGCTTGCTCAGTGGTTCAGGCAGAGCTTTGGGCAATACTTTTGGGCATTAAAACAGCTTGGGAGAGAGGTTTCAAGACCCTTATAGTGGAATCTGATTCTCTCACTGCTATTTCTCTGATCTCTTCTTGGTGTGATAATTCTCATCCTTGCTCTAGCTTGGTACGCAATATTCTTTTTTTCTCCGTGCAGGGTAGCAGCTACTCTTGGGTTCATGTGCTTCGTGAGGCTAACCAGGTTGCTGATGCTTTGGCTAAACATGGTTTATCTCTGGATGGCCAGAGTAGGGTCTTTGATATCTTAGCTGATTTCTTGTATTTGAGTGTGTTAGGGGATGCATTGTCTTGCGGTTTTCCCCGCGGTTTTTAGTTTTTTCCTTGTTTGTGTTTGGTTTTTTTTTTTTCTTTCCCTTTTCAACAAAAAAAAAAAAAGCCACAAGCAAGCTTTGTGGCTTGATAAACGTATTATCTATATCTATATCTATATCATGTATATAGCAAGACAATTTAAGTTTCTTATGAAGGCTATTTTTTTTATACCTGATTGGCATAATCTATACTATTTTTGTTCCTTTAAGTTGATGTGTTGTGTGCTGGTAGTATACACAAAAAGACAACAAAAGGTGAATTTTTAAGAAAATCAAGACATGTGATATTATATAGTTGGTTGATAATATAAACTAATTTTATATGAATAATACATTAAAATTAAATACAATATTAAAATAGTAATAATGTAAAAAAAAAAAATTACATTAGAATGAATTAAAGTTAAATCCATAAAAATAAAAATAGGAAATACATATTCACAGACTTGCTTACGTGTCGAACGCCCATTGGGCCGAGTGACAAAGCTAAGAGTTCCCATATAAAACGACTCTTTTCCCGCAGCGTATGGTCACTCACACACAGTCAGTCACATAGCAGCTAAACTGAGATCGTAGAAGAAAGAAAAGAAGCAAAAGATGGCGAAAACGACGTCGTTTCTTCTCTGCACTCTGCTCCTCATCGGAACCCTAGCTCTCATTCAGGTTAGGTCTTTCTATTTTCCTATTCTAATTTCATTTTTCAAATTTTTTCTTATGACCCGATCTTCGTTTCTGATCTTTCTAAGATCACGGATTTGGTCAATAATTGAGCTTGAGATTGAGCTTATTTTTTAATTTTCAGTGAAAACATCTATTATATTATCTTAATTTTAAAAAAATAATATTCTGATTGATTGAACTGGTTTGCATTGCAATTGGGTTTGATTCAAAAATCATTTTTTTTTCTCGTAATTTTTTTAATTTTATGATCAATGTGTGGGTGACAGGCAAAGAAGTCAAAGGAGGATTTGAAGGAAGTGACCAACAAGGTTTACTTTGATGTTGAGATTGATGGAAAGCCTGCAGGTATTTCTGTTTTCCCTCTTCTTCAGTTGTTGTGCTGTGTCCATCTTTTGCTTTTGCTTGATATGATTCAAAGTAAAGTTAGATGAAAGATGGGATCATTTTATTTATTTATTTTTTATATCTAGCTGTGAATAGTATAGTTTGGATTTCTGCCTTGAATAATCTTCTAAAATTCTTTTTTGAGTAATGCTACACAAACATTTTCACCCCCATCACCTCATGTCACCTCGCATTTACCAAATATCAAACTTATTTAACCCACAATCTACCTGTAATTAACCAAGGGGTTTATGGCAGGAATTTTGATTAAGTATTAGTAGTTAAGTGGTTAATAAATGGTAAATTATTGGTTAGTGAAAAGGATGTGAGGTGATATGTGTGGAAGTTAGGCTACCTATATTTGATTAATCAATACAAATATAGTTAGGGATGTAAATGACTCGAGACTAGCTGAGTATTTGAAGCTCAAGCTTGGCTCATGCAAAACAAAAAACAAAAAAATGCTCAAGCTTGGCTCGTTTATTAAACGAGTGAAGTATAAAGCTTTCGCTTGGCTTGTTTAAAAACATGAAGCTCGAGTTTGGCTCGTTTAGCTAATTTAAAGCTTGATTATTTTCTTCTTTATCAAATATCTCTTTTAATTTTTTTAATTTTATTAATTTAATATTTAACAAACATCTTATACTAGAAGATGAAATAAAAATAGAAATAAAATATAATTTGTTGTTTATAATCATAATCCATTAGTCACTATGTAATACATATATACGAGCTATTCGGGAGTTCTTAATATCAAGTCTACAAAGCTTGAGTTTGTCTTATTTAAACAAGGGTTAATCAAGCCTAATTTAAAACTTGAGCTTGTTTATTTATCTAAACAAACAAACTTGATCGAGTATTTAACGAGTCGAGCTCGAATAATTCACAAATAGCCCCGCTTATTTACACCTCTAAATAAAACAATCATACGCATGTGTTTTTGCTATGCTTAAATTTTCAGAGTTCTCTTTTGTATATATGCAAGCTTGGTAGGTAGAGTCTAGATAGAACTTATCTCTGCAAGGGGCTTGGTAGGTGAACATTGTCATTTTGTTAGAAACATAGTTATTAGATAAGATGGCGTTTCGACTTTATTTATTTTTTCTAATTTTGGTACTAAATTTCAATTGTTGGTATTTATGCTGTGATCGTTGACTTCCCAGGTCGTATTGTAATGGGTCTTTATGGAAAGGCAGTTCCAAAAACTGCAGGTCTGGTTTCTGAATTCTCTGGATTTTGAATTTTTGATGCTAATCATGACTAACATTAACTGAAACCTTGTGTTGATTTTCCTCTTTGCAGAAAACTTTCGAGCTCTTTGCACAGGTGAGCCTGCTTATGCTGCCTCTGTGTTTGTTATTTCAATCGTTTTCTATGTGTTTCATCTTCAACTGTGTTACTGAAACAATTGAATAAATAGATTCATTCAATGTAAGAACTGATGAGTTGTCATTGGCCTATAGTTAGACTGCTCTTCTTATGAGAATAAATTGAGGATAGATGTACTAGGACATGGTTAAGTTCCTAACGTGAGTTAAATGTTATTGACTTTTCTTTTCACTAATGTTTGAGTCTAATACCATTTCCTCCTCCCTTTCTTAGTAACATTTAATTATGATATTTTTATCAAAAACACTGACTTATGCTATCACTGTTTGAATTTATGAGGTGTATGTGTTCACTTTACAAATTAAATTATATACATAATTTTAATTTTGTCTGGTCCAAATTATTAGGGGAAAAGGGGACTGGTAAAAGTGGGAAGCCTCTCCATTACAAAGGTAGTTCTTTCCATAGGATTATACCTAGCTTTATGATCCAAGGTGGTGATTTTACACATGGCAATGGAATGGGTGGCGAATCAATTTATGGAGAGAAGTTTGCTGATGAGAACTTCAAGCTAAAGCATACTGGACCAGGTAATACTTTTTCTTCTATTTCTCTATTTTATTGTTATGAATTATGATATATTGATTGGACTTAGAGTTAAATGCCCTTTTCGAATACGTGGTTTATGATAAAATACAATAACGTCGTTTGATCCATGTAGCCGACGACACCTAGTGGGAAAAGGCTTTGATGGTTGTTGTTGTTGTTGATGATGATGATGATGATGATAATGTTTATGATAAATTGTTAAGCATAAATTCAGATGAATGTTTGATGGGGTTATAATTTTATGTTATTTTCTGTGCCAACAGGACTTCTATCAATGGCAAATGCTGGTCCTGATACCAATGGTTCACAATTCTTCCTTACGACAGTGACAACTAGCTGGTAATCATATCTAGATCAGGAACTTATTGCAAAAGAAAACAAATATCAAAATGTCATGTTTTACTCACTGTCTCCTTTTCTCGTTTTATTAATTGCTTGAAAACTTAAATTTGATTATGCTATAATCTTCTGTCGTACATCAATATTGTGAAAGCCTGTCTTTACCGTAACCATTATTGTATTACGCTGATTGTATGGTGTGGTTTTCTCAAGATATATAAATGAGTTTCTTTCAATTTTATTAGTAATGCGTGGTATGCAGTAAGAAACTAGTAATTAATGTATATATCTATTTGATAGGTTGTGTTGGAGATATAGTTAGGTAGTTAGTTGGAGGTTAGTTATTAGTTTGTTGATAGTTAGTTGCTAGTTTATTAGCCTATATAAAGGCTTGATGTAATCACTTTATAATCACTTTTACCATTCAATCAAATACAATTTTACATGTTCTCCCAATTCTCTCTTCTGAACCATGTTTCTCAACAGGTTGGATGGAAGGCATGTTGTTTTTGGAAAGGTGCTTTCTGGAATGGATGTTGTTTACAAGATTGAAGCTGAAGGAAACCAAAGTGGCACTCCCAAGAGCAAGGTTACAATCGCTGACAGTGGTGAACTACCTCTATAAATGTACTTATCAATTCTCAACCAGGATTTGTTGAAGGTGTCTCAGTTTTCATTTTATTTTATTTTTCTATCTCCGAGAGTACTGATACTTTACAAGCATGTACTAATAGATGAACGGTTAATTGTATCTTTGTGATCTTCAGTAGATGAAACTTTCTCCTAATGCGAAGACAAAGGACATTTTAGAACATGAAATTTGTAGGTAATCCAAGTGAACATGGTAGTAGCAACACTTGATGCGGAGTGTGTTGAGCTAAATAAGATTGACGCTGCATAAATTTATGTTTACGAAGTTTTGTTGCCATTTGAGGCTTGGTGTTTAGAGAGAAGACAACATATAAAATGAAACAACTGATGATTAATAGAGAGCAATTTGATTAGTAAATTGTTCGCACACAATCTATAACTAATTGGCTAGGCTTTAAATTTTGCTGAAGTTAAACATTGTTCACTGTCGCTTCTGTAATTTTGTATGCTTGTCATTAGCAAGGGCACTTTTCTATTTCTAGCCTGCTTGACTCTGCGGCAAAAAGCTCAAAATCGCGTCCGGTCCAAGAGGACGTGGAAGCTGCTCTTTGCAGCTTTTTCATTTTTAGTGAAAATTTTTACATAATTGCATTCATATTATTAATATGTGATTGGTCCAAGTGGTAACGAGCTTGGGTTCTTTAAGCAAGTGGTCAGGGGTTCGATCCCTAACTCTTGTATATGGAAAAAAAAAAAAACATGGTTGAGAGAAGTTAATCCTTCAATGTGGTCTAGTACCTCGAGGGATTAGTCACTGCAGTTCCGTGCGTTGGATATCTTGGGAAACCAAAAAAAATACCATGAAAATGACTCCAACGTGATATCTCACCGTGGATCTAAGACATTTGCTGAATCCTACTAACTCTTTAATTTCATCTAGATAATAATCTGCCCTGATCATCCAAAATCTACAGTTAAGAAAGTTGTATTAAGTTTTAGGAAGCGTTTAGCAAAGCTTTGAAAGAGACACAAGTCAACCTTCCTTCTTGTGCATTTCTTTAAACCGGAAGGACATATGAGATTATTCTTGGAGTATGCTTAGGTTTATATGTTGGACATAGTGGAATCTTGCTAGATGAGACTATTCATAGAGTCTACATATATTGATGATATGTGGGGTATAGTGGAATTTGGACATACAATCCAAAGATCACTGCTGAAGATGGTAAAAAGACTAACAAGCCAAGAGAATGGTGGAGTGATGCTGAGAAAGCAATGTACCAGTTGAACTCGATCGAAAGCTAAATTATTTTTCACTTGTGCTTTAAGTAGAAATGAATATGATAAAGTTGTATGCAACTATTAAGGAAATATGGGATACTTTAGTCATTGCTTATGTAGGAGCTGGCCAAGTAAAAAAGTAGAAGATTAGCATGTTAGTTCATCAATATGAATTCTTTAAGATGCACGAACATGAGACTTTTAATGAGATGTTTGGTAAGTTCCCAATAATTGTCAGTGGGTTGAAATCTCTTGGAAGGATCTATAACAACTAGGATCATATCAAAAAAGACTTTCAAAAGTCTTCCAAAAACAGAGACCCAAAGCAGTTACAATCCAAGAAGCTAAGGATTTGAATCCTCTCGTATTGAAACAGTTACTTGGATCTCTCAAAACTCACGTGTTGGAGCTTTGCTAAAGCTAATCAAGACATACTAAAGAGAGGAAACCCTATAGCTCTTAAAGTTATTTAGAAAATTGTCAAATTATCATCTTAATCAACAATATTGTTAAAGACTAAGAAGACACAGAAGAAGAGAATTATGATAAAGATGAAGTCTCTTTCATCATAAGGAAGAACTAAAACATATGGAGAAGACGAGGCAAGTTCGAGAATGAATTTCGAGCTAAGAAAGGAAATTAGAAAAGAAAATCGATTCAAGGAAAACAGGCATGATGGTAACTTGGAAGGATATGGGAAAATAAACAGAGCAAAAGAAAAATATTTTCCAATCACCAATGCAAATAATTAGACACTACAAACAAGCTTTACCAAAATGTAACCCTCACCACCAAGGCCGTGTCTAGAAACTTTGGGTCTTTAGGCAAAAAGTTATTAAAGGGACTTAGTGCAATGTAAATTATCAATACTCATATTATTCTTCTTGCTTTTTGAGTTACTAAATCATTTATCTAGGTTCCATAATCAAACAATTCTAATATTTTACTCTCAACAGATAATAGGGTCAATCCACTCAATCTATCTTTGTAACATTGTTGATCTCAGATAGGATTTAAGCATTTCTAATTTTGAAATATTTCTTTCGACAGTAGCAACTGTTATAGATGTTGTCAATAATAATATATAAGCAATGCATGGATTTGGAAAAGAATCTAATCTTTTGGCATAGTTTAATACTTCTATTGGAGTATTAATTTTTTCTCTTAACACTTCTCTCATGCTAGCTAATGTGTGCAAAAAATTTAAACCCACTAGATTTATCTAAGTTGTCTTACGGTAGTCACGACCATGCTCATCACCATGAACAATTACTAAAATATCATCAAGAATGACAAGAGTTTTTACGCATCCAATGTTGAGCTCCAAGAAACCAGAACCCATTTTTTTCTCTCGCTTTTTATTTTTATCCATTTCCTCTCTCTCTCTTTCTCACTCTCTCAACCTTTTTCGAGGCTTCGTTTTATTTTCTTTTTCTTTACTTTTGCCTTGGTGGATCCCACTTAAGAGAGATTCCACTCAATTGGGGACGAATTCACTCATTGATTGGGAGGGGCTCGAGCCCCCTAACCTTTTTTTAAAAAAATATATTAATTAAATTACTATCTTTTAATTCTTTTAATTAAATTATTATCTTTTAATTCTAAAATACTAATAAGCTTGGAAGCTTTTTTTTTTTTTTATCTGTCATTAATTGGTCAAAAACTCAAAAAGCAGAAGTCTATCCTCTTGTGTATAGAATGATAATTCTTACTCTTACGTTTCATGTTTCTAAAGTTACTACAGAATACTTTTTTCAGCTATGAATATAGTCAAGATTATACTTCACAACAAGATGGAAGATAAAATTTTTAATTGACTGTATGCTAGTATACATTAAAAGGAAAATTGTTGAAAAGTTTATAGTAAATTCAAGTATAGATAATTTTCGTGACATGTAAGAGAGTCGTTCCGTGTTTTGATAAATTACTAATGTAATTGACGTTTTGAAATATATATTCATTAATTATTTTGTATAAAATTTGATGTGTATATATTAGTTGGATGAACTTTAATTTTTATAGTTGGTCCACCAATCATTCAAGTTTGACTCCATCCGTGAATCGAATAGTCCCCTTTGTGAGGAATGGTTTGTGGTTGCTCCATGTTGTCGAGAGCTCTACCTCTACATTGGTCCACCATAGGAGATGAGGTGGGAGTACCAACAAAGACAAAAGCATGGACATAGAAAATGAACATGGATGTTGTCTCAATCATGCTTTAAGGTGGTGTTTGATTTAAGGAATGTTTTATTGCTAGGTAAACTACATTCTCGGGAATCTCATTCTCAAGAATACTTATTTCTCACATTCACACATGGGAATAGAGTTTTTAACTTTCATCCGCTAATTTTATGCCTTGGAATAGTTTTTTAGAACTTATACCAAACATGAAAAACTTTTATTCTCATGCCCACATTCTCAAAAATGGTAAAATATAAATGATACCAAATGCTACCTAAGAGTAAGGCCCCGAAAAAAGTCAAAGTGAATCTTGTTGATAAGGGCCTGAGCCCCAAACTTGGGCAATGAATGATAACAGCCCAAACATGTACTAGTGATGATTAAACTTAGGTTTAATTGTATTTTTGGTCTCCTATTTTTTTATTGTTGCAAATTTGGTCCTTCTGTCGAATGTCAGTCATTTTTTTTTAATGATCAGTCAAGATGAACCTCTATTCTAAGTGCATAAAACCTCTGGTTGAGTTTTCCCTCCTTTGCCTCTGCACTTCAACATGATTTAATTGTTCCTTTTTGCTATTTATCAATTTCGTCTTTCCTTACTGGTATCGTTTTTTGCTTTACAGTCGTGTACTTTACACAGAAGCTCAACAAAAGGTTGTATACGCTTAGAGCAGTGGCTCCTCTCTATTGATCATTGAAAAAATTGATTGACATTTGATAGAACGATCAAATGTGCTAGAAAAAACCATATGGTCCAAAATTACATAAGGCCAACAATAAGGGACCAAAAGTAAAATGAAGCCTTAAACTTATTTGAACTTATGGGGACTGGACAGTGTAGAACCTTTAAACTCCAGACGAAGTCATCATCATGGTGCGTTACCCTTCCATGGATCTCTTCCTACCAATCAGTTCCAGGTCAGTGTTGTTGTTGTCGTCGTCGTCATAAATACAGAGTTAGAGTCCATCTTAAATATCCTTCGGGATGGCCCTCACTCCTATCAATTATCAAATCTTGAAGATGCGCATGGCTTAACGGATTTGCTGGGGGGTTTTGTTCATGGACCTGCATAATCGGCTGTTAACTTTCATTCCCAATGCTACGGGTTCTTCGCAAGCTGCCGCAGAACATTTGGTACTCTAGGACTCATTTAGTCTTTGTTGATAGTAAACTTCTTCCCAAGCCTGCAAGTTCTGCGGATTTGGGTTGGTACTTTTATGTTGGTTTAATTTTTTAGTCCTTAAAAAGAGTGGTATTTTGATTTTAGTCCCTGTTATAATTTTTTTATAGATTTTGATCCCTTCAATTCAAAAGTTTAGGAATAGGATCAACTGTGCACTGTTATCTACTAAAAAGGAATTGTTCACAAATTGAATTGATGGAAGGGAGAAAAATTCTGTAACCTATGATAATTATTTTCAGGTGGTTTGGGTGTCTTCTTTGTTATATGATAATGATACAAAGTTGACAGTATGGTGTATGGACCTTTCCTAAACTTGTGAAATTTTAGGGATCCAAGCACATGAAAAAATTATAGGAACTAAAACCAAAATATACGTACTTTTCAGGGACCAAAAACTTATTTAAACCTTTTTATATTTTGCTTTTGTTTTTTCTTCTCAGTTGAAATAGTAAAAAACAGAAACAAAAACAAAAAAATGAAAGAATAGGAAAACAAAGTCGGGCTCCTCCAATAAATACTTCCTTACTAGGAAACAAAATTATAGGAAAATTCAATAACCAATACTTCCTTGCGGCAAGAAATAAGAGTAGTTAAAAAAATCAGTACAAATCAGTTTTAGTTAGTATAAATTTTGTCAATCGATCATAAATAATAAATAATCAATCATAAATTACCATATCATTGAAAATATTTGACTCTTATCATAACTATAATTAAAGTTTCATAGAATAATTCATGATTGATTAACAGTATACAAGACTTTATCCTAATAGTATAAAAAACTTTACATTGACAATTCATTAAAATTAAACTAAAAAATATATTAAATAAGGCTCATCATATGAACTAAAAAAAATTAATGTGGCTTGGACAGCACTTGTTTGATTGATCCCTTGATCCAACATCCACCGGAAAAAAGGCGAACGAGTGTGCATAATTAACAACCACATAAAAAAAAACCGTGGATAATTAAAAGAAAAAACTAAAAATTAAATATAATCTTTTCATATTCATATAATGTACAACACTGATAATATCTCAGGTCATAGCCTACTCTGGGAAAGTAATTCTAGCTCAAACAAGAAACTTAGAATAGAGCTAAAGGTTCTACAAGATATGACACCCAAAACGTACCAATATCTTATGTCCTTCCTCACCAGGTAGGTACCTATTGTATTTGTCAGTGTCAAAGCTATAATGCTTATAAAAAAAATTGTCAAAGCTATAATGTAAATTATATTTGACAGTTTTCTGATCTAATAATGGTACAACAAGCTGACAAGGCTGCAGTTAGCTTATTCAACATGCTTAATTAATTACTATCACCATCACTGTCAGAGTCCAAAAAGCTAAACTCTCTCCATCCATTGAGTTTGATCAACAAAGTTCCCCGGTTCTCTTCACACCATTCAATTGCCTCCTTATCCAAAAGTTTTGTAACCTGTATTAAGCAAATGATGAGGAACCACAATTCTGAAACAGTTTTGTCCTTTGAAAGACACAGTGATCAGCAGTTTCTAGGATTTAAACAAGAAATCAAAATTCAGATATACATTGAACAAAATTTTATAGAAGTTTAAACAACCACCATTTTCCTTGCAACAACCAAGTCCGACATTATAAGCAAAGTTGTACGTGCATTAAACAATTTGTTTCAATATATATCAGACTATCAGAGCATTAAATATTGCAAGGAAATGGATGGATTAACCATACCGATTGTTTCAGTTTTGACTTTCCGACACCATGCGATCCGCATCCTGTGATAACCCTTATTGTCTGCACAGCTGAAGCATACATGGAAAGGCAATTAAATAACAAATGTAAATGCAGTTCAATAAGGCAATGACATTTTAGTCTGAAGTAACAAGGAAAAATGTGAGACCCTGGGTCCTCAGAAAATGCTTACAGGGAACATATGATCCGAACAGAAGGTGAAGCTTCAGCATTCTTATTGCTGGTTTCACGTGCTGCCCATGCAAATCAATAGTTATCACATTTTCTATATCCTTGTTTCTGCATATCACTAACAACAGCTTAATACAAACCAGAATGCATAAGTAGAAAAGGCAGAGTTCTCTGGTTTTGCTCTAGATAAATCCACCAACCTAGCTATAAATATGTCATGGCTTGCCTTGGTGTCTGCTTTCAGAGCTAATTTGGTTTGTCCTTTACCCTAGCCAAAAGTAGACATAGTTAGCACTATATTTCAAGGAGACTCGTACTAAAGGATCCCACAAGATTAGAGGTAATCTACATGTAAATCACCACACGATGTAAGTAGTCCATGTCCCACCCAAATCCATGAAACACACAAATCATTATCTAAAAGGTAATTCTATGAAACAATGAACCTTGAAAAAGAATGGACAAGACATTAGTATTTGGATCTAATTTCCAAACAAACAAGCAATTACTTTAAGGTGAAAATAATAAATCTTGACCACAACTAAAAGTTGCTTAGTGGTCACATGACCACTCAAATAAGTCGCATGCATTTATCTTTTAATCTTGACTATTCAAATAAGATCCAATGACGAAGATTTATTGTTCCCAAATTCATAAAATACAAAGTATTCTCACATGATATGATCCGTGCACACACATACAGATATATATATATGGGGATATATACAGAGGAAAAGGGGAAGCATTGGAGTGAAACATCAAGATGAAACCTTCTAAGCAAGATAGGCAAATATTTAGATTAAAAAAAAAAAAATTCTTTAGTTATCTATTGAACGAATCTACCAGATTAATCACCCACGCTTCAAGCTATCTCAAAGACAAAGCTGAAGAAAAGATGATTACATAAAAGATAATCATGAAAAACCATCCCAATAATCAGTTAGAAAAATAGTATCTCATGTTTCCGCACATGAAAGTCCATTGTTTTTCCCAAAGAAGAACGAACCTGGTCAGAAAGATATGCAGCATATGCTCGATCTCCTTTCGTATATGCTGTTGTAGCCTGCAAAATTATGTCAACCCTTTCAGGTCGAGTCTCGACTGACATCTGAACTCTAGCAAACTGGCTTAAGGATAGAAAGTTACAAAAATCACAGGACATGAAAACTTACTTTCTGAAAATAATATTTCGTCGAATCCCAGTGCTGCTTTGCATCTTCCCTAAATACGTGATATTCATCTCCTTTAGCTACATACAAGGAAAACTTAAGAAGTAAAGAAACTGTTATGAATCTATAGCATCAAAGAATTTGTCAAATTTAAGCATACAGAAACAAAGAAAGACAATCAGAAGACAAAATAAACAGGAAGATTGAAGTAATGAACCATTATGATTGGATAGCTTTGAACTTCTCTTTTCCTCGCATTTTGAAGGATAACAAACTTTATTAGATAAGCCACCAAGGGATAGTGTTTTGAAATTCGAGTCCAGGTTGGCAGGAAAATTTCAAATATGTAATACGAATTAGTTGATGTTAAATATCAAAATACTTCTTTGCAATTACAAATTTACAATTTGTCAACTTCCTTTCTTTCTAATTTACTGTAATGCTTTATTTCCCTTTTGCCAATAATAAATCATTGACCTCATTTTTCCTCCATTTTTGTTGGCTTTTTTTTTTTAAAGAATTAATTTATTTCCTATTTTACTCAGCATTAATTCCTAAATTTTAATAAAGCAAGCTATTGAAACAACAGCAACACTATTGCTTGCGGTGCTACTCCCTGATCAAAAGAGGTCAGCTACCAAGCAACGAAATATATTTTAGAAGAGTAATAAAAAAGGAAAGTAATTGAAAAACAAAAAACTGAGAGATTCCACATTTTCTGGCCATATTCAACAAGATGCAAGGTTTTCTAGCCAACTCCACCCCACACCCAGAAAATATAGGTAATCCTGCAAAAAATGCATGATATATCCTTCTCACCGGCTCAGGTTACCTAATACCTAGTGCAGCACGCCTCCAAACCACACTGGTCACACCATCTAGGTGGTACCTCAACACGTCTTTGCCACAAACTAAGCCTAAAATTGAGTGGAATGCAAGATAACATACTCAGTGAAGGACCACTTACAAGTTAAAAGGTCCCAATGTCACAATGAAAAATAATGCAAAAGAAAAAATGAGCATGAAACAGATTCATAAAAACCACACATTTGCAAATTACTGAAGATCAGACAACTATTTCTAGCAACAAAATAAAAACCTCAAAGTCATAAAACCAATTAATACTGTTCAAAAAGAGCCATTAGATGCAAGCAAAAGTATTTCAAAATTGCTATTATGTACCATAAGTACGCTGCTGGGTTTCTGCAACATGTGAAGAAACATCAAACTGAGGTCCCAAAGACTGCATTTTCTTTACTACATTTCTCCAATTCATGGTACCTTGGTCATGTTCAGAGCTTTTGGGAATGTTAAATAAAGATTCCAACACCTTCTGAGGCAGCTCAGACTTTGTACATCCTGGGCTAATAGGATTATTAGCTTTAGAACTAGAGAGGACATCTGCATAATTCCTAAAACCAAGAAACAACAAAGCTAGTGGAGTTAGGTTTCAAATACTAAGTTCCTTGATTATGAGGAAGTTGAGACTCAGATGCAGTATTATGGTATTAAAGGGACTGAAAGTGTATGCCAGAATTGGAGGACATTAAAGTAAGGGGCAATCCAAAATTTGAAATAGTAAGTTCTTTTATATTAACTTTATTTGTATAAAAGTTCATATAAATATGAGTCTGTGTATGTTTTATTATAAAGACTATCTCTGGGACTCAACCCATTTATTGATGGAGCCAAGCTTGTGCTACGATTATAGCTCAGGCTCAAAACTGAGTCTACGACCATTTGATACAAGGACTTGAGCAAGATAGCATTTAGCTCACTCAACTTAATTATAAACCAAATGGAGAAGACTATAATTGATTCCCCCATTATAGAGGATTTCAACCAAATGAGTGTACCCTGATCACTGACAATATTCCATTTCCATCTCAGATTTCATCCATCCATAATTTTTTTCACTGGGCAACTTTGATAGCATTAACACCATGATGACTAAAAGTCTAAAAGTGATTACAAGATTTTATCAAGAAAAGATTAAAAGATGTTGCTTACATCAGTTAGATCCTTTATCAGAATAGTTTCCTTTTCTGGGAGGGGGCAGGGTTAGGGAAAAGAAGATGAGGGAAGACAAGCCATAAGTTTTAAATGGTGAACTATGAACTGCCAACAAATAGATACTTTGACATTAATTACCTGTAAGATCCCAGAGACCAAAAATTATCAGAAAGTTCACCTTCCGAAGAAAGAGATGTGCACTCCGATCTCCTATCTATCAACTGCAAAAAAAAGAAAAATTGTCAATGGATATTATGTACAATACAGTATGGAAGCAGATTTTGAAGTTAAAATTCATCCAAAAGTAACAATCTTGCACTCTACAGAGACGAAGTTACAAGTAAAATAAAAAGTACCTGCTGTAAGGTACAACACTACAATCCTGCTACTGGGATTGACAATCCCAGTAGGGATTGACAATCCCAGTAGCATAAGCACATGACTGAGTTTTCCAGAAGAGAATACATGACCAGTTCAATGATTAAACGAGTGAATTTGAAACAAGTAACAGACAAAATTCTATATCCCCACTTACTTTGTCATTGTGGTCAACAAAGAATCTCATATCATTAGTACTGTCTACTCTGAAATCCGGATGTCTATCATTCCAAGATTGCTCATTCGTGGATGTATTTAGATCGAGCAATATATCCAAGGCCTGGAAAATCATATTCACAGCTAACCATATCATATAACTAGCACAACTTTATTTTATCACTGTAGCACTCTCAAAAACTCCAGTAGGGCATGCAAAAGAAGTTACTGCAACACCTTTACTATCCAGCAGAATAACAATATATTAGTGCAATAAAACAAATAGCAGTTCCTCACAAGCATACCAAGCATCCAAAACAAGAAAGAAAAGGAAGAGAATTAAGCTTTCTAAAAATATTCAGTCGTGCCATCCAAAAAAACAAGAGAGAGAGAATAAAATATGTAGCATGTACTCCGGTTTATGAAAAAGCCAAAAAGAGCCAGTAGATGCAAAATCATTAAACTAACAACCAGTAACAATTCACCATTACGAGAATAAAATGATAAGCACAATAGACATCATCAACAACAATAACAAAGCCATTTCTGACTAGGCAAAGTAGGCTATGTAAATCAAACGATTCCATTGTATTCCATCATTAACCAAGTCTTCAAAAAGGCCATTTAAGTCGGTAAATCCTTTTGATGATTTCATCTAGAGTTTTTCTTGATCTTCCTCTTCCCGTAACTATCGGACTATCCTCCATTTGATCAATGCTTCTCACTGGGCTTTTATTGGCCTTCTTCTCACATTGCCAAACCACCTTAGGTTGGATTCTACAATCTTTTCCTCAATAGGTGCAAACCCACTTTCTCTCTAATGCATTCCTTCCTGATTTTATTGTCTTATATGTCCACTCATCCACCACAACATCCTTATCTCTACAAACACTTGATTTAAGTTCTTGTTGTTGTTGGCTCTTTACTGCCTAACATTCAATCCATAAAGCATCATAGGTCTTATGCAAAAATAAAAATAAAAAGGCCTACAAGGTACAAGCTAGAGTCGCATTTCAATAACAAATAACACTTAAAGTATTTCTCTATTTCATCCGCCCAATTTGATTCATATGATTTACATCTCTCTCTATTTTTATGACACTTTGTATAATAGATCAAGTTACTTAAACCATTCGACTAGTATTATAGTATGATCTCTAATTGTCACCAATAAGCTAGAGATAGCATGTGCCATGCTTAAATTACATCCCATATACCCTATCTTGCTTCTACTTAATCGAAAACTAAAGCTTTAATCCACAGCTTTAGTTTACCATTTTTCCTTCCCTCGACTCTCCCACTAAGAATATATCATCTACAAAATGCATCAAATGTGGTAGCTTTTGGATATGCTAAGTAAAAATATCCAAAACCAAGGTAAAACAATGAGCTCAAAGTTGACCCTTGGTGTAATCCTCTACTTATAGGGAAATCCTTGGTGACCCCATTTCTGTTCGCAACTATTTTAAACCCATCATTCATATCTTGGGTCACTGAGTCACTCTAATAAAAGCAATACAAACTCTTTTCTTCTTCAAAGCCTTCCACAATAACTTCCTTGGTACCCTATCATAGGCCTTTTCTAGGTCGATAGAACTGTTTAGAACTTTTTTTACTTCTTCTGGTACCTTTCCATCAATCTTAGTAAATGAACATTACTTCCCTAGATGACCTGCCTGACATGAAACAGAATTGGTTCTCTGAAACACGAGTCTCATCTTGATCTCCGTTCAATTACCCTTTCCATATTTTCAAACTTTGAAATATGAGGATCAGACCCAGGTACCTGCTACCTATTGAAAAGTGGGAGTGCACATTTCACATCAATGTTAGTAAAAAAATATATGTAGAGTCCAGATTCAACAGTAGCATCTGAGTGGCCGCACATTAAGCTGTGAAAATTAAGAAACAAACCATTGTTCCATTCATAAAAGTTCCACAATCTGGATAAATCGACATAAAAAATATCATCTCCCAGTTCACATTCAGTTCAAGGGCCAGTAAATGAAAATCATAATATCATTTTCTGTATTAAGGAAGATTTTATTAAGAGGGAATAGGAATATAAAACACTACCCTCCTAAAGCAAAAAAACAGGGAGAGAAGGAAACCATGATTAAACATCATCTCAAAGGATCACTCCAATCATTATCAATCAGCATATTCTATAAAGCAACCCCCTCTTAGAGAATCCAGAAACAAAAACCCAATAACCAAGGAAAACCATCCGGCTCTAAATACAAGCACCACATACCACTAAAAAGTGCACAAACAACAATTAACAGATTAAAAATACTGAGCTCAATATTGAGAATAATATACAAACACCAGGTGTCAATGAATCAAAAGAAGAACCATTTCAGAATGTCATTATACCTTTTCAATTTTATATCCGCACTGACCTGTATGCAAAGAAAATTTCCAAGGTCAGCAATAAACCAAACAGATACTAACCCCTAAACAAAATATCACAAATCACAATTGACAACAACATAAACAAGTATAGAAGCAATGCCTTACATGCTTGTATGCATATAACCAATGACTAAAAGCAAAAACACCATCATAGCAGTCTTAGTAAGAGAATAAACTTTTAGTTTCTACTTCTATGAAAACTCAAAAGACAATTAAAAAGTACTAAAAAGATTCAAGGAATACATAAAACTGATTAAGTTTCGATAATAAGGTTTAAAAGGGGTACGAAATTGAAAATAGAATATAATTTATTTTAAAAGAAGTGAACCTCTGCAACCTCTAGTAATATGTTTCCTGAACAGGAGACATTTGGAAGAGCTAGTAAGAGCTTATTTGAGAAAAACTTATGAAAATAATTTATAAAAATAGCTTAACCTTCCCAAAAACTCTTTTTAGCTTATTACAAATGAAACTAAGCTCTTTTAGCTTATTCCAAAAAAGCTTATTGAATAAGTTGTTTAGCCAAATAGAGAAACCGCACCGACAAAATCAACATCAACAAGCCAACAACAAAAGCATTTTACCACTAGGTGAGATCGGATAGATGGATTTAACCATGTCATTCAATTCGGTCAAAAAACCAATCCTTTTTCCAACTACAAAATCAAAATTCACAAAAAAAAAAAAAGTCAATTACTCACAAAGAACATCTCTAACAAGAGCCAAGCTAAGATCAGAATCGTTTCCAAGCATGGAGCACAAAAACTGCTCCGCCTCTTCCTTTTCAACAATTCCATTACTATTCGGTCGAAACCCTTTGTTCCTATTGCAATTCCTCCCCACATACCCTTTCCCCAAAAGGGTCGAAACGGTTCCCGTTGCAGCAACCACCTTCTTCTTCTCCTCTTTGAAACACTCCACAAACCCCTCTGAGGAGGAGGAACCCGAAGACGAAGACCCCGAAACCCCACTGCACGAAGAAGAAGAAGAAAAAGCAGAAGAAGAACACGTAGAAGGGTAATCAGCGTTTTCCACGAAACCCTTCCTTAGGATCTCCGAAGCCTTGTCGGGATCGCCCCCTGCATCGGCATAGGCTATAGCAGCTTCCTCAATTGAAGACAACGAGAAAGCTTCAACCAGAGATTCCAAAACGGTGCGTTTTGTCTCTTCTTCTACTTCTTCCGATTGAAGAACCCGTTTTGGTTGTTTTGTATCATCGACCTTCTTCGATCGCTTCTTCTTCTTCCTTCCGTTCTTCATATTGGGAATGGATCGATCCGGGGATGCGAAAGGAAGAAGAAATCAGAGGAAGAAGAAAAGGGTTGGGAATGGTTGTAAAGGTGAAAGGTGAGATTCTGATGAGGGAACGGTTGATGGGTGTTGTGTTGTTGAGGAAGGAACAGCATGGTAGAGACAAGAGAGAGAATCTCACAGTTTCAATACAAAACCAATTAGGAAAGCAAAATTAAAAAATAATAATAATAATAATAATAATAGAAATAATTTTTGTTTTAAAAATTGTTAAAAAAAAAGGTAATTATTTATAAAAAATAAATATATCTCTTTTTAATGCATTAAATATTGAGTTTAATTTTCAGTCAAAACAAAATATAATTCAATGTAAAGATTTTTATACTGACAATCAATCAGGAATGATGAAATTAGTGACTTTTAAGATAATTAGAATAAGAGTCAGATATTTTTAATGGTGTGTCAATTTCTAATTAGTTGATAGTGTAATAAAATTTTATATGATCAGTATATACCAATTTAATCCTTAAATATATTAATTTTTATAAAAACTTATTTTTTTTAAAAATTTTAATCAATGATCTTATAATACTCTATATAGCATTTATTTATTTTAAAGAAAAAAAGTTTTTTTTTTTTTTATTTGCGAACGAACACCACCGATATGGTATTATTTACGTGACCAGTAGTCTACCAATTTGGACTTTGGTTGACGATTGGGAGTTTTTTTTTTGTGTCTCTTCATGTTCCTCTTTCTTTTCTTGGTGTATATATATATATTTTTTTTGAATGCTAACAAGTGTGCATTGTTTAAGAAAACAAAAAAAATAAAATTTGTATACAAAATAATATATTTAGTATTTCGAAAAGTGTAACACTTTGGATTTGTTTAGTTTATTTCTTATTTCCTGTTTTCATTTCCTAATTTTAGCAATAATTATAATAAAAATAATTATAAAATTATCATATTATTTTTTATTGTATTTCATGTTTTCAAATATTTATATAGGAAAGACTGAAAACAACCTTTTGTTTGTTTTCAATGCTTCGTGTATAAATCATTGGAAACATTAAACAGAAGGAAAACAAAGCAACAATTTGGTAATTATTTTAGTTGAAATTATCTTTGAAATCAGGAAATGGAAACAAGAAACTGGAAATAAACCAAACGGGTCCTTAAGTTTTTCGATACAAATTTTTCTTTTCTGGGTTCCTTCTTAACTAATGTCATTAGGACACTTACTAGTAAGACATTTTTTATGTGACTCACTAATCATGTCGTTAAGTGGATCGTCATATTAGACTTGTTTAAAAAGTGGGTTGGATTGTATCAAATATATAAATCTGTTGGAATCAGTAGCTTTTGCAATTAGTATTTAGTAGCAACAAATTTCAGGAACATGAACTTAACAATTGATGTTACCTAGAATGTATATATCAATGTACTCTATCCAGACTCAATTATAAGCAAAAAAATATATATATCTTATGGACTCAAATATAAACAAAATATAATCAATTTAATTATATTTAATGTTAGTGTTCCAAAAAATGCTCTTAGTTAATTCTCTTTTTACTTTTTCAAGAGCATTGCACATCCCCAAGGCATATCATTATATTTAAGGATAATTTAGTAATTATAACTCTTTTTTTTTTACATAAATCAAGACAATTAAACTAAATTAACTAACTTAGTAAGTGTGAAGTTAGTTGATTTCTTATAATTGAATCCGGAGGGAGTATGTATTTAAGAAATAACATATCATTAATCACCTAGTAAAAATCTTAAAGGGTTGGTCTAGTGGAGTATGAAATGGTCTCGTATCTGATAGGTTGCAGGTTCGAGCCCCGCTAGTCTCCTTAGGGTTAGATAAATGTAAATCTCTTTATAAGTGCTCATATAACCCAAAAGTTTTCCCTGCCTTGAACTTGGCAACATCCCGTCATCCTAAATTTTTGTAAAGCAAAAGAAAAAATTAATCACCTAGTAAACATAAAATTGTATGTATTCCCAAGTGTGTATAAACATCAAATTATGCTGAATACAATTTAATTAAAGCATTTGCAATCTTCTTGTTCAAGGCTCTATTTTATAAAAACTAGCTGACAGTAGATAAGCTTATAGCGGATAGTGATTATACTAAGCTAGCATATTAGATTTGAAGTGTTTGGTAAAATTAGTAGATAAACTAACTGATAAATATAAAATGACATATTTATATGTTTTTTATATAGATTCTATTTATGTGTATATATACTATTTATTTAAAAATAATTATTACTTTTAATACTTTAAATTATTTTAAATTATTTATCATCTAAAAATTAAAATTAAGATTAAATTTAATTTTAATTATTTTAATAAATAAAATTATATAATAAAAATAAAATAACATGTTGATATATTAGTTTATATAAATTTTATTTTTATAGACGAAAGTATATTCTCTATTTGTTATCTTTTTTTTACTGACGTGAATTAGGGATTAGAAAATACTAGGATTAGTGTTTTCTATGTATTTAGGTGAGGATAAATTTTAATTAAAATAGTAAGGATAAAAATGAAAGAAAAAATGATAAACTATAAATTATAAGCTCAAACACTACTTCAATTAGTATATGGAAGAAACAAAGCTAGTAAAAAATGTTATAAGCTAGTGGATTGGCCATGCCAAACAAATCCTTATAGTCTAGCCCTTCAAGTTGGTATCAGAGCGAGTTTCTGCTATGTCTTTTGAAGGTTTATGTTTCTAGTTCTATAGAACCTCTAAAATCTTAAGTCTCGTCCTCCATTTTGCCCAAGCAACCACCATTTAAGTCCAACAGTCATCATGATCGACCAACCAACCATCAACTGTTGCTGAGAAACTTATCAAAAACTACAAACTAGCCAACCCCTGAAGACCCATCACCTGAAAATACTCCACACACAACTAGTCACACTCTTTCTTGTCGGCGTGTGTAAGTCACACACCACTCTCCCAATATCGAAAAATTGCAATGACCACCCAGATTTAATCATCGACCTCCCCTTAGGTCAAAACTATCATTTTCTGCTATTTGGATAATGGGTATCTTCCTAAAAGAGAATGATTCGTTCTCAATGCAAATATTCCAAGAGAATGGGTGGTCCTTGTGAACACCCTATTTTGACCGGGTCTTTTAGTTTTCACTAAAAAATTCAAAAAAAAATAAAAAAAAATGCAAAGAAAATAAAAAACAAAAAAGGATTTTAATTGGGCCAAACCAATCAAACCCATTACTCAAACCCATTTCATCATCCTCCAACAAACCCTAGCAGCCACCTTTATTTTTTCCCTCCAACATTATTTTGATTTTATTTCAAATTAGAGATAGAAATCCCTTGATTTTTGATCCCTTGATTTTTGCAGATGAGGCTCACAAGTTTTGATTTTTTTTCAAATTAGAGATAGAAATTTTAATCTTGGCATATTTTTAGGATCAGGAACAGAGCGAATTGGCATTATAAAATCACAATAGGAGCTACAGAATTGGGGATCAGAAAAAGAACCTAGCCTCCATTTCCTTTCTTTCCTCCATTATACGATAGCACCATCACCATCACTTTTCTCTCTCTCTTATTTAACTCCCTTTTCTGGTTTCATCTTCCTCCTGAAGTAGCAGACCAGTACCATACACGGACTTGCCCTCTTATTCCATCCACCGTCAGCGTCGTACGCACTCGCTCCTGCCGCCACCACCTCGGACCACTAGCGCTAGTCACATCACCACCGCCCAGTATAGTCGTGTCCCCACTATCCCAGTCACGAACATCACCTAGTCTTGTCCCCACCGCGAGTCGCAGTTCCGCCGTCGCGTCGTTACCTGTATTAGTCATCAGTCCCAGCCAAAGCTCGTCAGCCACCGCGACGCCACCAAGCTCTGCGAGTCACACTGCCATCCCGAGCCAAAAACGCCGATGTTCGTCACGACTCTTCTGTTTGATACGCTGTACAGGTGAAGGACCGAAGGTCCTTTAGTTCTTTTCTTAGTCTTTTGTTGCTTTGTAGCCTTCCACTTTTCGTTTGGTTATTGTCTTCTGTTCCTTTTTATATGACTATTTTTTTAGCTGCAATTAAATTATATTTATGGGTTAGTTAATTCACCCAAGCCAAAAGGGCTTTATTTGATTAAAGGGAAATCAGGGTGATAAAAAATAATCAAAACACCTATGAAGTTAGGCTTTCTTTCTTTTTTTCTTTTTAAAAAAAAAAAAAACGAAATTCATAATTTAAAATAAATAAAATAGAATGATTGTTGGTAATTAATTTTGGGATTACTTTGTGAGAAGTATCACACTTAATCCCTTAGATACGAGATAGCTCTGTGAACGTATCTGCCATGTTCTATCTCATTTAGGAGTTTTCCAATAAAAAAAATGAAATAAAAAAAAACCTTTACATAAAAAAATAAAAACAACCAACAAACAATTATTTTCTACAAGAACTACGTAGCTTTGAATTTCCCATCGCAGCGGGGAATACGTAGGAGCGGGATCAATCATCCTGTCAAGCAAAAATAATTTTTTTCCTTTTTATGTTTCTTTTTTTTTTTTAATAGCTAATTAAAATAATTGAATTTGTGTTATTAATTAATGTTACTTAGGGATTGCTTTATGAAAAGTTCCATGTTCAAGCTCTTAGAATTGAGGTTGCCCTATCGACTTATGTGTCATGTTCAACCTCTTTAGGGTAAATATTAATCTCCTTATTCGTATAATAACTTTTGGGGTAAAATAAATAATTTTAAAGTTATTAATTTTGCACAATTAATTCAAGGTACCATTCGTAGGATGGGCGATGTAGGGTGCTTAACACCTTCCCTACTCGTAACCGACTCCCGAACTCAACTTGGTTTCAAAGACCATTTTTTAAAGGTTTTCCAATTTTTCCCTAAATTAAATAAAATTGGTGGCGACTCTACTCTTTTCTTAAAATCTCTTTTTATCGCCGTCCCTGCCGCAATTTTCGGTTGCGACAGTCCTCAATGTTACATCTTGCATTACTAACATTTAAAACTCACTAAAAGTATTATAATAAAAATTATAATCAACATTAACTCATTAATATAGTCTGGAAATACCATAACATAAATTTCAATTCAAACATCCTTACATGTAGAAAAATTAAATAATAAAAACCAAAGCCTCAAAATAGGGCTTCTACTAATAAAAATCCCAAATAAACCATAGTCGTAATCTACTTATTTTCAAAATACTAACCAACTAAAGACAAATAAATAATCCAGGAAAATGATGACTCTTCAAGTCTCAGTATACTCAACGTCTTCTTCCTCAATCTCTGAAACAACATCACTAATGAGATTGATAATCCCAATAAATAAAATATAGTTCTAAAACAGTTCATAAAAATGTTGTTTTCAGTCGATGTGGTAATAGGAAAAATAACCATTGTAGCTGCTTTCTTTTAAAATAAGGGCCTTGCACTCTTGCTAACCAGTTCCCTAAGGGTATTGGTTAAGAAATCTAATAAAAGTAAGTTTTTATTGGAAATCTAAAGATATCACTTCTCAAAGTTTTGAATACATCATTTTCAATGAAAACTTTTTTTTTTATTCTTTAACCAATGTCCTTAGGGTACTGATTAGCATTTTCCTTAAAAAAATAACATAGTTCAAAATCATATTTAATTTAATTTAATTTAATTTAATTAACATAGTCACATTACTCTAATAACATAATCAATCAGAACTCATCATGATAATCTATCTAATAAATCAATTCCAAGTATAAATCCATAATATGCAATGACGTCCCACTGTCTGCCCCTTCCATAATAAGTGTCTGATATCCATTCTCATAATGAGATATTACTCAATATTCAATATTTCCTCCCTAAAAGTGATATTAATCATTATTCGATATATCTTCCAAGAAGGTGATATTTCTCATCATCAGATACCACTTCCATTTAGGGGTGATCATAAACCGACAACCCGACCGAACCCGAACTATCCGTTTTGAGATTGGGTGAAACAGTCGGGTTCAAACGGGTGAAAATGATGGATTAAGATGGATAAGAGCGGGCGGGTTCAATTTTGCAAAATTCAACCCACCGATAATCGAACCCGACCGAATATGGCTAATTTAACTATAACAAAAGCCATTTTCATTGGGCCTGATGAATTGAGTAATGTTCCTGACCATCCATTTAGAGTATAGAGCATTTTTGTCTCGTTGGGCCTAATGAATTTATCTCATTTTTTGTCCCTAGGCTAGGCCCTAACATTCACACCTCACCGATTAGTGACATTAGTGCTTATCTTCCTCCAAACCCTACAATCAACAGCGACACTGATCTTCCTCCGCGGCGCTGCCAGCGGTGCTTCTTGCTCCTTCGACCTCTCTTGCTTCTTTCTCCTCTCTTGCTTCCTCTTCTCAGTGACAGTTATGGTCCGTAGAGGAGCTTTCGGCCAAATCGAGACGATGGTGACGACTCTTTTGCTTCCGACCGCCACGCCGAGAAGATGACTCAGACTCTTCCGCTTCTGACCGCAACGCGGAGACGACGACGATGAAGAAGAAGATAGTAGAAGTGGGTATCTCATGTGGGCTTTTCCACTTTTCTTTGATTGTTGATGGGAACCCTTGGATTTAGAGCAAAGATGATGATGGTGCTACACTGCTACTGTCTTCCTCACGGCCAAATCTGCCCTAGGTGATGGTGCTGTTGTCTTCAAGGGAGAGATTTCGTACCAAGAAGAATCTGAAGATGTTTGTTTAGTGTTGTTGAAGTTTATTTGTTTCTGCCTGATTTCTGTGATTTTGTTACTGGGTTTTTTGTTTCAAAACCGCGCCAACCCACCCGCCGATCCGCCAACCCGTCCAAACCGATGGTATGATCAGACAGGAATCTGCTATTCTCCTCTTCGGTTTGGTTTGGATTGACCCGTTTGGGCCTGAATCCGACCAAACCCGACCATTGCTCAGCCCTACTTCCATTAGGTGAAATTACTCATTATTCGGTACCCCTTCCCAGAAGGAGGTATCATTTGTTATCCGATATACCTTCCTAGAATGTGCTGGCTTGTTTGCTTTGTTTCAAGTTTCCTGTTTACATAAATAATTAGGGCTTGTTTGCTTTGTTTCCAATTTCCTGTTTTCATTTTCTATTTTCAGAAATATTTACAAAATTGTCACCTTGTTTTCATTATGTTTCCTATTTCTAAAGATTTGTACATAAAATAGTTGTTTTCGGTGTTTTCTGTACAAATTTCTGAAATCAAGAAACAAAATGAAAACAAAATGACAGTTTTGTAATTATTTCTGAAAACGAGAAATGAAAACAGGAAACTGAAGACAAAACAAACATGTCCTTACAAATATTTGAAAACAGGAAACAAAATGAAAATATGGTGACAATGTTGTAATTATTTTTGAAAACAGAAAATGAAAATATGGAAGTGAAAACAAAGCAAACAGACCCTGATATTTCTCATTAACCGATACCACTTCCAGTAGGTTATATTACTCATTATTTGATACTCCTCCTTAGAAGGAGATATTACTCATCATTCGATATCCCTTCCCATTTCTCATTATCTAATATATCATTAGATCCCGTAGGTGATATCACTCATTATTCGATACCCCTTACCAGTAGCAGCAGGTATTACTCATATTATTCAAGTGTCATGTATCTTCTCTTAGTTGACCCGTGTCCTTTATCAATAGCAAACAAACAGGCCAGTAGTCAATTTAACAAAAGAGTAATGACATTCTAACACTTGATTTGGACACCTCCAGCAACACCTTGGTTAATCACATGCAAATTTTTGGTTAATTCAATTCATTATATGATTAATGGGTCATCTGAAACTTATTTTTCACAACCATGTAAATATTTGGTTAATCACATACAAATATCTGGTTAATTCAATTCTTTATATGATTAATGGGTCATCATGAATTAACCAAATATTTACACGTGATTAACCATATAATGAACTAAATTAACCCAATATTTGCACTGATTAACCAAGGTATCAACTTTTGGTATTAGAATATCATTGCTCTTAACAAAATTCTTTAGCTAGTGAAGATTGGAGGGATTTCGTAACCCCTTTTTCCAGAGAAAATATGGGCATTTGTTGAGAGAAAAAGGCATAGTCCAAAATCTCATACATAAAACGAAACTCTTCAAACTCTCTTTAGTCAGATTATTCTGCAAGCACCTAGAACACCTTGCTGTGCTGTTTCCAAGGCTTCTGTTTACATTCAAAGCATCATTGTTAATTTAGGTTTTTGATATCTAAATCCAAACTCTACAAATGACTTGAAAGCTTTTATTGTTGTCTGTTGTCTTGTGCATCATTAACTCCTTATTATTGTCTACTTCACATACTCTAGTTTCAAGCTTTTTAGTTTTTGTTGAAAAGCCCGACCAGAACTTTGATGTATCAACCACTTGAATTTGTTAGCAAACTACAGTTGTGTAACGTCTAAGGCAACTTCAAAAACTGTTCCTGCCAATTAAGTCAATTGGATCTGCAAACTCCTATATGCAACTATCTTCAGAAAATTAACCAAACCAGGTTTTTATTATGGTTTGGCGATCCTTCGGAGACTTTAAAATAGTATTTATATCAAACTGCAGTGAAGATATTTCTTGCTATAATGCTCTATTTTGTATACACATTTATAAAGCCAAGGGGCAGCAGAGAGACTAACAAATACCACATGATCTCAATACAGTCATTCAGTACAGAAGGTGCATTTAAGACTACCTTAATTTAATGACGTCTAAGAAGGAAACAAAAGGTACTACACAGATTATTTACCATCTGATTATCATCTCAAAGCAGGCAAATACAAACAAATACTGCAGCAAAGATCATCAATCTGATCGGATTCCACCCATGAAGGTTCTTGGATCAGGACAGTTTCCAGAAAATTGAGCTTGTGAAAAATCAAAACCTGGGTTCTGCAGAAGGCACAGCAAAATCATGAGGAAAAGTGATTTGAGGCAGAAAGATCATCCCACTAAAACCTAAATAATGTAATGTGGCTAATGGTTATCATTAGCAATCCTCAACATGAAATTGACTAGTAGATCGACAAATTCAGTCAGAAGCATATTATAAGTCAACATCAAACAGTGCATTTTTTTAAAAAATTTTTTGGGGGAGGGGGCTGGTGGTCAAAATCCAACACCAATTCAACAGAACAATTTCAGTGGCCAATAAAATGATCAAAATGATAATAACCTCTTTAACCCCCAAGGTACAATATAGTAATCTCAATTCAGAGTTCCCATTACCAGGGAACTTTGAAGTTATCTAATATTCTGTGTGCGCATCAAAATCTAACTAGTACATGTAATAACAAAATTACCAAGTTCCGGATATCCTACAATGAAGTCTCATCGGTACAGCATGGCAAGTTCATTAACAGTTCAAGGCATGCTAACTTCCCATGTTTTCAAGCAAGATCGATATATGCTGGTGAGTTACACCAGACAGCCAAAAAATAGGAGTACATTAACTAGCCATAGAGCATCAAGTACAGGGAATAATAAATAAATAAAAACACAAAAGTACAAAAACAAAAAAAGAAACCTTAATAAGCAGGATTTCCATCTTAACGTTAATTGTGTCTACCAGTATCAGCTACCCACAATGAAAGATATATCTACTAATTGTCAAATCCTCTTCTCAATATTATACACAGCTTAACCTAAAGACAATATCAACCCAAAAAAGAAACGTAGGTGAAAATTTATTTTTAATAGCCGAATTCACTCAAAGATTCTATAATCCAATAATGGCATTAAACAAAAGCACATATAAATGGTTGAATGTACAAAGGGGCATCCTTATAGAGCGCACATAATTTTACAGTGAATCATTTAAATTGCCCTTGAAAAAATACATTTCTTCCCTACATATCTTTATTCAAACGCGCTCAACTTGAGCCCCGCATAACTACGGAAAAACACTAGTAATAGGTTAATCAATTATCTCAAAATGGGAGGTAGAAGGATGGGATCCTGGAGGGATTGGAAAAGCAAAAAGGGAATAACTCAAGCAGAAAAGTCTCAGATGCTGTTAATCCATAACATAATAAGCAAACAATCAAAATGCATCCAAGTGAATCCTGGACCCTATGATTAAGCAATTAATAAACTTTTCATGAAGTGGCATTTGGCAACACACTTGGTGTTACAATGTTACACAGCAAAAGGTGCTCAGGTTAAAATGTTTCAAGGACTTCACTATATGATATTTGGGCAAATGCAGTAGAGTAAGTTATTATCATCATAAATGAAGGAACCTGAACCTCTCCTTAAACACACAGAAGTGAAAGGTAAAAATGAACTGGAAATAAATAAAAGGGTAAAAATAAAGAGTATCAAATTGCAGAGTAAAAATGAGTGGCTCTTAAATAAACTGGCCAGACCATAACAACAAAGGAGGCTAAGAAGCTTGTTTTAGGCACATAATTGATTGCAAATGAAACAAAACAACTTCTGATCCCCCAGCACACGAAAAAAGGATTACTACGAAAAACAAAACTCACCTCCTCTTGAAACCTCTGAAGCATGAGGCGCTTCTGTTCAAGATCAGTAGAGTAAGGGTCCAACTGACCCTGTCCTAAAATGGGAGAAGCCCATGTCTGACCTTTATCTCTCTTCTGCATTGTTATGTGCATTATGTCATCCTCTGCAGGCAAATTCCAAAATCAGCAACTCATCACACAAAAAGCATTAACAACAATCAATGAAATTAAACCGAATCAAACACCAAATAAATCATACAAATCCTTCTATGGTTTTAAATACACCAAATAAATCAACCTTTGATGTTTAAAAATTAAAACATTGGTTAATACAATTAGAAAATCATGGAATGAAATAGGAAAAATAATTTAAATGAATCCAAAGAGCCCAAAAAACAAAGAAGGAAAGTATAAACATTTACCTATGGTCCAGAAAGAAGAATCTGTCTTTACAGGGCAAGTAAGGTCATGCTGAGACATTAAACAAAAAATAAAATAAAATGAAATAAAATAAAATAAAATAGAAAGAAGGGAACAGAGAATGAGAAATGAAAAATTGAGGGGGTTTGTTACATTGAGATATGGAGGATTGCCTTTGATGCCAAGTTGGAGGTGCTTGGATTGAATGTTACAATAGAATTGCTTGGAATGAATGTTGGGAGGTAGATTGATGTAAATGTTGACCTCGTCTAGGGTTTGATCCCACTCGAACACTTTTTGACCTAAGCAAATTCAAACGGTTGAGTTCAACGTGAGAACAAATTGGAGGAAGAGAGAGAGAGAAGGGATGAAAGGTACCGTTGTGGACGAAACTGTGACGCTTTTCTGGTGCCAATTTCTCGGCCATTTTCAAGAGTGCTTCTTCTTTCTTCTGGTTGCAGTTTGGGCAACGACGTCGTAACCTGTTTGATGAAATAGCTGGAAGAGCCTAATACAGTAGGATGCTTGTTTGGTTATACTTTTTTGAGTCCCGTTATTTGGACAACCCAAATACGGGACAACCGTACAACTCCACACTGTAGTGCTACTGTAGTTTTTTTTTTTTTTTTTTTTTTTTTTTTTAAATTTTGACTATTTTTTAAAAAAATAAAAATTTTATTTTCTCAAAAAGACTCATTAACCAGATAATGAACGGAATTAATCAGATATTTGTACCTGATTAACCAGATATTTGCACATATTTAATCAAAAAAATTTCTCAACAAAACCCATTAACCAGATAATGAACCGAATTCACCAGATATTTGTACCCGATTAACCAGATATTTGCACATACTTAACAAAAAATTTTATTTCTCTACAAAACCCATTAACCAGATAATGAACCGAATTCACCAGATATTTGTACCCGATTAACCAGATATTTGTACATACTTAACCAAAAATTTTATTACTCAAAAAAACCCATTAACCAGATAATGAACGTGATTCACCGGATATTTGTACCTGATTCACCAGATATTTGCACATACTTAACCAAAAATTTTATTTCTCAAAAAAACCCATTAACCAGATAATGAACTGAATTCACCAGATATTTGTACCTGATTCACCATATATTTGCACATACTTAACCAAAATTTTATTTCTAAGAAAAAAACCATTAACCAGATAATGAATAAACCAGATAATGAACGTGATTCACCGGATATTTGTACCTGATTCACCAGATATTTGCACATACTTAACCAAAAATTTTATTTCTCAAAAAAACCCATTAACCAGATAATGAACTGAATTCACCAGATATTTGCACATACTTAACCAAAATTTTATTTCTAAAAAAAAAACCATTAACCAGATAATGAACTGAATTCACCAGATATTTGTACCTGATTAATCAGATATTTGTTCATACTAGTGCTACAGTGCTGCACAGTACAGCACAGTAACACTACACTGTGCAACTATACGGGTTGTCCCGTATAGTTGTCGATGCTGGTTGTTTAAAAAACATTACCGTACTTTTTTTCTCGAAGCTTGTATTGTACTCCCTCTGGTCCTATATATAAGAGGCAAAACCCTAAAACACACAGACCAAGGAAATGCATTGAAATAAGCTATTTGTAATTAATATTCATATAAATTTACAAATTTAACCCTTCAATAATTAATGAACAAACCTACTTGTATTAAAGGTTGCACTGTCTTGTAAATATAAACCCTATTATAAATAAGGGTAAAATTGGAAATGAGCATTTAATATTTGTCAAAATCAATGTATGTCTCTTATATTTTGGACCAAAAAAAAGTAGTCATTTGCCTCTTATAATAAGGACCGGAGGGAGTATTTGGGAAATTATTCTCCTACACTACACTGAAGGATGAAGAAGAAGAAGAACAATTGCTAGCATAGCATGAAGCACGTTAACCCCAAAAATGACCCCTGATAGCCGGTTAAGACGGTAAGCATATTTTGTAGATTTGCAGACAGGGGCCTCTGTAAATAACTAACAAAAAATGCTCAGCCGCTCATTTGTGTCTTCGAACTTCGAAGAGAAGGTGGAGGTAGTAGGCGGACGGCGGCGGCGAACAGACCGGGGTAGACAGCGGCGAGGGAGGGTAGGACTGCAACTAATTTTCTAGTCGATTCAATGCTAAACTAAGAACTGGCCAAGCTAAAAACAGGTTACAAGTTTGTTTGCAATCTTGAACACAATTTAACGAGCAAATTCCAATGAGGGAGACGACGAGGGAGACCTTAAGGAGCAAATATGCTACACAATTCTCCCTCTTCTCCCAAACCAAACCGGCGGCAATAACGAGAGAATACCAGAGCTCTGGTCTTGAGACAAATGGGTTTCTTTGCAATGTGGACCCGGGGACTATTTACCAATTTCAGAAAAAGCCTATACAGTCAATCTCAGGTTACATTTTTTTTTTTTCAACTGTATGTAAGTACTTACTTAAAGAGAAAAGATATTTGAACATTTTTTATACCTTGATTAGTCGGTACAAATATTTAGTTAATTCAGTTTATTATATGATTAATCACGTGTAAATATTTGGTTAATTTATGGTGACTCATTAATTATATAAAGAACTAAATGAAATAGATATTTGCATGTGATTAACCAAATATTTACATGGTAATAAAAAATAAGCTTCATATGACCCATTTACCATATAATGAACTGAATTAACCAAGTATTTGCACGTGATTAACCAGGTGCCAAAGTGGGTGTCCCAACCAGGTGTGCAAATAACACAGCTGATGTTGAAATTAGTCGTATACGTTGCCTTCTGTTGTAATGTTAATCCTTTCTGTCAATTTTAATCTTATGGAATCAGATCACAAGCCATGTGTCAGAGTAACATGATAGCCACATCACGGTAGGTCGAAATTGACGCAAAGGACTAACGTGGAAACGGAACGTAATGTGCAAGAACAATCTAAAAGGAAAAAAAAAACTTATAAAACCGTCATGAAAAATTAAAAAAAAATGTATAGAATTAATCTACTTATTTTATCATTATTTTATCATTTTATTAATAAATCTGATAATAGTAAATGGTGTTTGCTTATTTTAAAAAAAAAGTAAATGGTGTTTTATCAGTGAAGCACTTTAGTTCAAATTTAGAGCCCGTTTGTTTAAGATAAAAAAATAAATGATTTTGATACAAAATAATTTAGTGATTATTTTTAGAGATTTTAAAGAAAAGTAAAAGCTGATTTGTGTTTGTTTACAATAAAAAAATATCATTTTTTAAACAGTTGTTGTTATAAAAACTGAATTTTTTTTTCCCAAAAGTTAATGAAAGTTACTTTTCATTTTAACCCTGAAAATGATTTGTTTTTTTTTTTTTTCTTCTGATTTTCATTATTTTCAAAAGCAAAGACAAACACATTAAAAGTTTTAAAAAATTATTATTCAGTTAAAAAAATTATTTTTTTAACAAAATAAGCAATAACAAACGCATTCTTAATCCACTGCTATTATTTTAGTTCACTGCTTCATGCTAGGCATTACCTTGCTTTATATGTGGGATTTGATCACATGAAGATGAAGAGAAGGCCGTGATAGGATTTTGGAGTGCATTTACTTGGTTGGTGGGTATGACACATACCATTTCGGCTTTCAGAATATATTGTTGGAACCATTGAGGTATGTATGATTTCATTTTAATTATAATGTTTTTGAAGTGCATGAATTCAGAATTTTCAGTGGCTCGAATTAAGCATAATTTAGATTAACGGGTTGTCTATCCTTTCATGCTTAACTAGGCTGCTTCCGATTCTTGGTGCATTTCTGTTTGATTCATTAGCATAATTTTGCTACCAATTGTGGGGAACGTTTGCAGAACATCCTGGTTCAATCATATTTGCTTTTAAGAATAAGTTGCTACGGTTTATCAATTATATTGTTATAGCATGAGTTTCAATTTGTATATACGCTTGAGTTTATTGATTGGCTTTAATTTAAAATCTGTTGAAGACTCTAGTTATAATTATCCACATGAATGTCTTCATATACGTCAACTTAATAGTAGGATAAGTGTGTCTTACGTGAGGGACGAAATAGTTAATTTTTCTAGAGGAACTATTTTGAGTCGCACATTTTTTCGGGGACTAGTTTGGGTGTTTACTTAGTCATTTATAATGATTTGGAAAAAAGTCTTATAATGTAATTTCAGGTGATGAATCATGTGGAAACTAATAGAACTATGCTTAAGACTTTCCTTGCAAGTTGCAACTACATTTCTAATTTCGAAAAATAGACTGGAATGTTACATTAAAACCTTTCAGTTGTGGACTATAAAGAATAGAAGACCTTCATGTATGTGACCTATTAATTTTACATATATTAAAGGATTTCCTTGACCATTAGGTAGTGAAGTTAGTTATGGATGAAGCACGTTAATATATAATGTATTTTTTAACTTGCTTGCAACCGCAATGCCAGCATTGCAACGGCTAAGGACACAGCCTGCCGGGTTGAGTTTGGAACTCAACACTCCTTGATGCCTCCACCTATTTCCAAAAACCAAGTGGGGTTTTGGTTAATTTTATTCAATCATAAAGTACATATTTGCAACCATCCTTGAAAAACTCAATAAAATAACACACTCATGTCTCTTATCTTGATAACAACCAGCATCTGTCCTACTTGGAACTTTCAACTTGATAACAGGCGTTCTACCTCCGGTTACCGCATGTTTTTAGGAGGAAATTTGGTGACTTGGCGAAGTAAGAAGCAAAATGTGGTTGCAAGGTTAAGTGCAAAAGCAGAATTTCGAGCTATGGCACAGGGAATTTGTGAACTGTTATGGTTGAAAATCATACTTGATGATCTCATAATCAAGTATGAAGCTCCTATGAGGTTACTTTGTGATAATAAGTCCGCAAACAGTATAGCTCACAATCCGGTGCAACATGATCGGACGAAACACATAGAGATTGATCGTCATTTTATCAAGGAAAAAATTGATAATGGTCTTATAGCTATAGAGTACATCCCCTCAGAGTACCAATTGGCAGATGTATTCACCAAGGGGCTTCCCACTGAACGATTTCAAGGTCTTACTTGCAAGTTGGGAATGATAGATATTCACTCACCAGCTTAAGGGGGAGTGTTGGAATATATTGTGTTTATTTGTAGGATATTATTAGTTTAATGTACAAATATTGTATGTAATAATAGTTATTAGGATTTCTTCAGTTTCCTTTTCTTTAGGATGACATTAAGTGCCATTAGTCTGTATATTGTAAATCATCTTGTATTTTTTGAATTAAGTGAATAATATTGAGAAAATTATTCTTTCCAGTTCACCTTTGAGAGACATTTTAATTCAAGGCGAAAGGCAACCAAAGAAGAGGAAACTAATGAAGAAGAAGCCATAGGAGAAGAAGAAATAAAATAGAAGAACAAATAGGAAGTTAGGAACTTAGATTATGAAGACAAAGATGAAGAAAACGTACCTGAGAAAACTATAAAGCTGTAGAATGCATAAGGAAAATGGTAACAAGGGTGTGATAAAATGCTTGCATATGGGAAGGAAGCAATGTGACCAGTGAGAGGACACAAGGATGAAGCATGTGTTAAAAATATAAGGCATGGTGAGTTTAAACGCTAAGACTAATCCAACGTGCCACTTAAGCAAGTTAATGTGCCACCTAGGCACTTCAGTTAACTTCAATAGATCCAACTTAGGCCGCGTTTGGATAAACAACTTAATTAAGAGCTTATCACATAAGACCTTATTGCATGAGAGCTATGTCATAAGAGCTTATGAAGAAAGGGGCAGGAGATGATTCGAAGGGGGAAAACACGAAGGGGTCATAAGCATTTGTTAAAATTCCATAAGCTTGTTCCGGTGACTTATGAAAATAAGTCAAAAACTCCTTATGGGATGACAAAAGTTACTTTTATAAGCTCTGCCAAACACACTGCATAAGAGCTTATATCATCAGATAAGTCAAAAGGAGCATAAATAAGCTCTTCCAAACGCCAGCTTAACAGTAGGACAAATGTGTCTTACCTTCGTCATCCATAGGGACAAAATGGTTTAAAAAATTTCTTCAGAAACTATCTTGAGTCGCATATTTTTTCAAGAACCACTGAGTCTTTACTCAGTCATTTATAAATTATAATGATTTCGACACCAATCTTCTATGGGTTAGTTTTTGTGGTAGAGTTAGGTCTTGTCATTCTAATATGATGTTAAAGTCTATCCATTATTAGGCCACTTGTAGGTGTCTTGTCCTAAGCATGAGGAGGTGGGTTAAGAATTAAGTCTCACATCAGCTAATTATAATGACATGGAACAAATTCGTGAAAAAAGGTCTTATAATGTAATTTCAGGTGAGGAATCATGTGGAAGCTAATAAAAATATGCTTAAGACTTTCCTTGCAAGATGCAAGTACATTTCTAATTTCGAAAAAATAGATTGATTGTGACATTGAATCCTTTCTGTTGCATGGACTGTAAAGAAGAGTAAGACCTTCATGTATGGTGATCTAATAATTTTACATATATTAAATGAGTTCCTTGACCATTAGGTAGTGAAGTTAGTTATTGATAAAGCACGTTAATATATAATGTATTTTTTAGTGTGTGTTTGGATGAGCGTTTGGCAAACGTGATTTTGGGAAGAATTGATTTTGTAGAATTGATTTTGGTTAAAGTGAGTTGAAAGTGAAGTGATTTATGTTTGGATGCCTTCATGGGAAAAGTGATTTTTACCACTTCTTGTTGTTTGGATAGTTTGAATCAAAATTGCTTTTAAGTGTTCAATTACCAAAATGGGTTTTAAGTGATTTTTTTTTTTTATGAATTACCAAAATGGGTTTTAATATATATAATAAGTTTAATAAATTATGAAAGTATTATACACATTATAAGCTTAGTAAATTTTTTACAAATATAAATCTTAACTTAAAGAATTAAATCCTTTCAAAAAAATACTTCAATAATTAAATAAATATTTTTAGAAATTTGAAACAGCCCATGCCCCACTGTTCCTTCCCTGTCTACATATCTCTCTATTCCTTTTTCTCATTCCAAACCACTGTGCGGCAAATATTGAATCAAAACCACCGTTTTTTTCTTCCTTTGTTATCTTGTTTATTTCCTTTCTTTAATTTCTTTTTTCTCTAAAAACTACAAGATCCCCCTTTCATCTCCACTTTTCCATTCAGATCCCCTCAGCCTCCCATGGTCGCCGATCAGCTGGTTCCCTCTCCCCCTCTTTCATTCTACAAGATGCATGCCAAATTCTTCATCCTTGACTTTCTTTGATTTTCCGGATTTGGATGCATGTCTCTTGTCTCATGATTCATGAAGTTGGGATGAATTTTTTTTACAGGTTTTTGATGAGCTAAAGGAAGGGTAAATAGGAGAATATAACTCTACCTCTGATGTTAAAGCGATTTTACATCACGCAGAAGCTGATCCGTCCTGCTTCAACTTCAACGTGCTTTTGGTGCCCCAAAATCGTGTGTCTATTGTTTGCCAAACACCTGGGTCATCAACCTTTAAGCACGTTTAGAGGCTAAACGCACCTCTAATGTAAAAAAAAAGTGGAACCAAACACCCACTTAACTTGCTTGCAACCGCAATGCCAGCATTGCAATGGCCAGGGGCACAGCCTGCCGGGTTGAGTTTGGAACTCAACACTCCTTGATGCCTCCACCTATTTCCAAAAACCAAGTGGGGTTTTGGTTAATTTTATTCAATCATAAAGTACATATTTGCAACCATCCTTGAAGAACTCAATAAAATAACACACTCATGTCTCTTATCTTGATAACAACCAGCATCTGTCCTACTTTGGAATTTTCAACTTGAACCGCAAGCTTACAAGTTACAAGCACCATGCCAGCCCAGAAATACTCCTCAAAAGGAGCAAAAAAAAGACAAGTTGATTGTTATCAGGACAGTTAGAAAGTCCACTTTATTGTAACCCCAACGGGTTATAAGGTTGGTTTGGTGGTTGAGATGGGGGAGTTAAGAAATGGAGTGATAAGGAGGTTGAAGGTTCAAACCCCACCCACTAACATTAACACTAACATTTGTCTATAAAAAAATTGTAACCCCAAATATACATATGATTTGCACATTCATTCATTTCTATAAAAGGGTTCAATTTGGAAGGAAGAGTCAATAATCCATATCTCCCCATATGGAAATGGCAGCTTCAAAGGAGAGTACTAACAATGTTGCAATTATCTTTGGGGTCACTGGACTTGTTGGGAGAGAGCTGGCTAAGAGGCTGCTCTTAGAATCTTCTTGGAAGGTTTATGGTATAGCTAGAAACCCTGAGACACAACCCAACCTTACAAGCCCTTGTTACCATTTCATCTCTTGTAACTTGCTGAACCCTTTGGAGACCCAAAAGAAGCTCTCATGCTTACAAGATGTGACCCATGTTTTTTGGGTCACATGGTCTAGCCAGTTCCCATCTGAGACACAAGAATGCTGTGAGCAGAACAGGGCCATGATGTCCAATGCTTTGAGTTCCATACTCTCAACAGCCAAGAATCTAAAGCATGTTTCACTTCAGACTGGGACCAAGCACTATGTATCACTGCAGGGTCCTTTTGATGAAGAAAAGCTTCACTATCACTACCATGAAGAGTTCCCAAGAATGAGCAAAGCCCCTAATTTCTACTATGCCTTGGAGGATTTGCTCATGGAGAAACTGAATGGTAAGGTGTCTTGGTCTGTGCACAGGCCTGGTTTGTTGTTGGGAAGTTCTGTTAGATCATTTTATAACTTCATGGGTAGCTTATGTGTTTATGGGAGTATTTGTAAACATTTGAAGCTCCCTTTTTTGTTTGGGGGAACAAGGAAGTGTTGGGAGGAGACCTACATTGATGGGTCAGATGCTAGGCTAGTAGCTGATCAGCACATTTGGGCAGCCACAAAATGTGATGTACTTTCCATCAATGGCCAAGCTTTCAATTCTATTAATGGACCAAGTTTCACTTGGAAGGAGGTATGGCCAGTTATTGGGAAGAAATTTGGGGTACAAATCCCTCAAGACATGTTTGTGGAGAATTTCTGGTTTTCAAAAGCCATGGCTGAGAAGCAGCAAGTTTGGGAAGAGATTGTGGTGGAAAATGGGTTGGTTCAAACAAGTATGGAAGATTTGGCTAATTGGGAGTTTCTAGATGCCTTATTTAGATTCCCTTTCAAACTTTTGGGGAGCAGAGATAAAGTTGATGGGCTTGGGTTTGCTGCAAGGTATAAGACATTGAATTCAATATTGTATTGGATTGATTGCATGAGAGATGAGAAGGTGATTCCCTAGAGGCTTCTTTCTAGCTTTGACTTCAACTTGGATTGTTTGGTAAAAGAGAAATTTATGGAGCACAACAAAATGGGGTTTTCCTTTAGAAAATTAGTGGCAGGGTGTTCTTTGCATGTGCTGGTTGACTAGCCCTTTATTGCTGCATAGTTTACTAGTTTATATACAGTTGGAATCATCCAATTTAATAATGTATATACCTTGTTTTTCACATCACTGTCCCCTGGTGTCACTTATATATAGTAGTTTACTAGTTCAATGCTTTGTCTTCTCCATGCATTGGCAATAACATGTTTTGGTTATGGCATCTGCAATCACTTTCCACTCTTTTTTTTTTCTCCTGGAGTAATCGCTTTCCACCATTTCCCTAGAAGAAAAATTTAATATAAGCTCTTGAGTCACACGTTTTATTAAATTAATGAAAAGTATATGTAAGTTTTTTGTTTTTTGTTTTTTTTTCTGGCCAAATATGAAACTTCATTAACAAACGTCTTTTGCCTTTTGTCATTTCACTCATTTGTCTTTTAAGTTAGAGGCCAATGGCCATACTAGACAAAAAGATACAAACTTCAACTAATGCAAACATCACAGAACTTGTTAGCTAATCTCTTAAGATTGATTAAGAAATAAAAGAAAATAAATTCTTATTGAAAAATTAAATACATCACTTTTTAATAAAAAAAATATTTATATTTATTTTTTAAAACATTAGTTAACCTTTATCAACTTTACAGAAAAAATATTCCAATAGCCCAATATCATTACTCTCCTTTACAAAGTGAAGTTGTCTCAAGTTCGACCATGTCTATTGGTAATTTAAAAATGATCTTGTTAATCAGTGTTCATAGGATATTATTTAAAGAATCTAATAAAAACAAGATTTTATTAGAAAATTAAAGATAACACTTATCAAAATTTTGAATACATGACTTTCCAATAAAAAATTTCTTAATTTTGATGTCTTAAGAGCATTGATTAGTATTCTCCATTTGCGGTGCAATATTTTTTTATTTTTTTTATAGAAAATTTAATCTATCCCTATATAATAAATTAAGTTTAAATTTTAAATTTGAATTATTACGTTTAATTATATATATATATATATATATATATTTGCAAATTTAATAATTTAAATACTATTTTTATTTTGATTTATATTTTTTAGATTTTAATATGAATAAAGTAATGCTGTATATTTTATTTTACCGAGACAATCAAGTTTTATCTAATTAGATCCGATGATGAAAACCAAACTAATTGATTTTGGTTCAAATTGGCAAGTGAACACGAACTTACACCCCTAACTTAATGAGGTGCTAAATTTATTTGGATCCGAGTTATCCGACTTTAGGAAGGGAAATACACTCTCTCTTTGCACCTTTCTAGACCGTGGAATAATCTAGTGGTTAGAGAAAGAGAGAGAGAGAGATAGCGAATAAACTTAGAAATTAAGTCACTATCACGATAGTGTAATCCTACTATAATCTAATGTGTTATATAACATCCAACAATTTAGGATTTGACATTACAGAAACAACAAATATGAACTGTGTGTCTCAAGTATTGAACTTCACATAATTGTATAAAATTAAACATCTTTTTGGTACAAAGTTCAATATCCTTAGATATATCTTCCTAGTTAATGAGGATGAAGAGAAATGGAGAATGATGATGACAACGAAGTTGGATCTATAACACTTGTTTATGTGAAATGAGAAAAAACTGAAACAAAATATTAATCCTTCGAGCAAATGGCAGAGTTGTAGAAAAATGTCAACACATGGATTTATAAACCTTCTATATCACTTTATTTAATTTTGACCACCATAACTTGCACTGCATTATTTGATGCTTCCCCTCAGTACTTATTCCTTATGTATTTAAAGATGACTACTCAACAATGTAGATTGTCCAATGTAAGAATCATCAACCATGGTGTTTTAGCAGTGATCTTCTTAAACTTTATTCTCCAATCACCTCCTTTGGAAATTCAAGACTTTAACTGATACAGCAAAGGAGCCAAAGAAGAGGACTATGAAGCAAATAAGCAAAATTACTGACAGCCACACTGCTGAAAACCCATTAATTGTAGGTTCATATCCAACACTAGTAGCTATATACTCCTTCATAGTGCCCTTAAATCCAGGTCCCACAACTATTGTTTCCACATCACCAAGCTGAGACGTGACAATACCGCGTAGTGTCCATGTAACTGGGCAGATATAATGGAACCAAATCCACCATACAGGAATACGCTGCAACATTGCAAGATTAATTGGCATTAGGGCCAAAACAAAAATGTTAAGTACATCTATAGGAACATTGATCTAGGCTCTCTATACTCACCGCTTTTGGAATCATGAAACCTGCCATAAGATTCCATAGAGAGTAAAATGCAGAAGACATAACAGCTGCAACGTGTTGGGTAGGTGTAATGCCAACAGCCATCATGCCGTAAAAGGTGAAGTAGGTGAATGTTAGGAACATGAACAGGAGGTAGAGGAAAAGCTTTCCTGCATTAGAGGAAAAATCAAAGACTTATGTTAGTATTTCTGAGGACAAACTTAGAGGTAATTTAAACTGCATGAGATATGATTAATGTAATTAAAAGTGTGAAGTCCTCATTTCTATGATGTAAATTTTAGGTGGATCCCAAATCCATGATGCAGGAAGCATTTTCAGTATGGAAAGATGAGATTTTACCAGCATCCCTTTCAAAATTGACCATGTAATATGTGATTAGACCAAATATTATGGTCTGAACAAAAATGTATGGGATCTCCACAAGGCCCTGCCAATCAGATTAAGTAATCATGATGAGTAATCTCCATAGGAATTTAACCTTGAAAATCATTTTCAGTACAGTAACACCTACCTGGGCCATTGCATATGCAACTGGAGAGTACATTCCAGCAGCTTTCTCTCTGTAAAACACTGTCCTTTCTATTGAAACAATTGGTTGCACAGAAGAAGCATTGTTTACCCCAATGAAGAGGCATGAAGCAAAAAGTGCACCCATAATTACAAGCACTTGTTGACTTGTTTCCCTGCAGAATATCCAGTGACATGGTTATTCCTACTTTTGCCTTTGTTTTCATTGATAAGATACTTTCTCTTATGACGAATGAGAACATAAAGGATGCATACCTTTTTGAACCAACATCCCAAAATATGGTTCCAAATAACAAAGCAGCAATTATGGTGAAAATTATCCTCATTCCATTGTATGGTGGACTTCTCCAGTACACAAGGTTTTGTTTCCATATACACTTGACAAATTGTGACCATGTGTTTAGTGAATATAATGTGTCAAATTTCAATGGTTGCGAGCCAGCAGGAGGTTGTTCATATTGCTTAATAGAACCTTCCACTCCCCTGAGGTAAGAATGTGACATAATCATTAATCTCACAAGGAAAACAATCTTTCTATACACAAGGTTGTAATATGATGTCAACCATCTATCTACTAGCCAGTAGAACATGTGAAAAAATAAAAAAAAGTCACCTGAATTGCTCGGATTTTTCATAAATATCTGCAAAGTCTACAGCAAGTCTCTCTTCAATAGCAGGTGTGGTAATCTCAAGCATCCAAGTGGCTGGATTGTAGCCACTGGGGATTGGGGAGGTTCCATCAATACTCTGCAGAACAAATAGGAATGAAATCTCAAACTATTAAAATATAATCAACCCAACAAGAAACACAAAGAATTTTGCTTCATAAATGGATTCATTTCAGTCTAGGACATGTTAGGTAATGATAGATGCTAGAAAAGGTCAAGTCAGAACACATAAGTAAGGTCAAGGCTGATTATACTCTAAACTAATATAGAACTTTACTCTGTTCATAGCTCTTCCAAGTTCTTAAAACATCCAGAAATATGAAGATTAAATTGTGAATACAAGCTTACAACATGGAGGTTCAAATAATTTAGTAGCAAAGCCTCACACTTTAAGATAGAGTGGGAGGTTTCGATTAACCAAAACAGTTGTCAAACAAGCATAAGAAGAATTCTACAATATCATTATGGTATTTGTAGATTTCAAAAGATAAAAGCTATGAAGCAAAGAGAGACAATGAAAAAGGAGATCAACTAAGGTGGAAGGTTTGAATAAATGATGTTCACTTAAATTCTATGGACACAGCTTAACATTGTTCCTCACATGATTAAGGAATGGAAATGCAGTAAAATACAACAGAAATAATTGAAAAGTAGTGTCACCTTAAAATAGTCGATCATTATATCAGATTGCCTACCAATCTTCCCTCCATATATAACTCGTCCTCCACGTTTCATAAGAAGCAACTGAGAATGAAGAATCAAAGTTTAGACCCTTAGAGATAAGCTGCTTAATCATTATATTTATCACTGTAGTAAACTGAATAGATATAGTAATTGAACGACTAACCTCATCAAATGCTTCAAATATATCAATGCTTGGTTGATGGATAGTACAAACCACTGTTCTTCCAGTATCAACGGTATTGCGAACAGTTCGCATAACAATGGCAGCGGCACGTGCATCAAGTCCAGATGTAGGTTCATCCATGAAAATTATGGAAGGGTTTGCTACAAGCTCCACTGCAATTGTCAATCTTTTTCTCTGCTCAGTTGATAAGCCAGAAGAGCCAGGCATTCCAACCAATGCCTTTCTTAAACCATCAAGCTCTACTAGTTTCATTACTTGTTCAACAAATTCCTGTAGAACAAGCCACTATGTAAGTAAATTGATGTGGGAATTTATCAAGAACCAACTCTCCAAAAAGCCTAAGCTGATTGGTGAAGGCATATAAATGGTTTTATATCTTCATCAGAAATAATTGAGCTGAAAATGTTTCTGGAAGGAACTTACATGCTTTTGTTCTTTGCTGACTTCCTTTGGAAGCCTTAATGCTGCAGAAAACCACAGGGACTCCTCAACTGTTACCTGAGGAGAATGAATGTCGTTTTGTTCAACATAACCTGATATTCTAGCAAAGGTACGTTGCTCTTTTGGGTAACCAGATATTCTAATATCACCCTCAATATACCCTCCTGTTTTCCTTCCAGCAAGCACATCCATTAAAGTGGTCTTTCCAGCTCCACTTGATCCCATCAGTGCTGTAAGGACACCTGGTCTGAAAACTCCACTCACATTTGACAAGAGCTTCAACCTAGTTTCAGTCACGCCTTGCTTTCTTATCTCCTGGAAAAGCAAGTTCATTCAAAAGAAGTTAATGGAAAAATAAAGTCCTACAACTTTCTTGTGTGTCAGTTATGCTATTCACACCAAAATTTCTACACTTTTGCTTCTGGTTATCGACACGCAAATAACTGGTGAAACAGATGGTAACCAATTAATATCTCCGATCACCACATAATACACACTAGTCACATGTTATTTGCATAATGATCACTGCAAAATTTGGAGTATATATTTTTCATGAAATTGAAACTACAAATCCCCCACCTGTGGCATATCAACATAATAATTGACATTGTGGAATGTCATAGTCAGTGGTTGAAAAGGAAGAATCATTCCCTTGCTTTTGCTATCCCCAGGTGAAGATGTTGTTGATCCAATACCATTTCCATCTGAACTCTTTTGTGAGTCCTCATCCTCAATAAGAACTGTTTGGGGTTTTTGGAGTGCTGTGTCATGCAAAAGTAAAAAGAGCATTAAACAGTATCCTTGATTGGAGAAAATGACTGTCCATGTAGATCAACCATTGCATACTAAAAGAATTTGCATTCATTAAAATGAGAATGAAAAAAAGAGGAAAATTGTTCTAAACTTACGATTCAGATAGGCCAAGGCTAGAGTGAACGCGTTGTTGAAAACGAATGAGTAGAGTATTAAAATTCCAATACTAGCCCAATACCAGTAATCTTCAGTTGGTAGATTGAATGAAGTGAGAACATTGAAACCTATTGTGTTGTTCCCAAAAGCAGAATGCTAAAACAGACAGTTTTCAAAGTTCAATAAGTCCTCTATAAACTATTTCCAATAAGGACAGAAAAGTAATTAGCATGCATATACCTGCTGCCATCTTGATGCACTAAATTCATTGACTGAAATTGCTCTTTGTCCATAGTTGAGAGGTGATAAATAGTAACCCCAAATCCACCATGGCTTAATCATACCTGAAAGAATAACAACCAAGTCACTAATAGCAATATAGCTAGCATTATATCCGAGTATTTCTTGCCTTCTTGTTGCTCTTACCTTTTGGGATAATAAATCCTCCCAGCAAAAATAGAATCATAAGTGCAGCTGATCCGAAAGTATTTGCAAGCACCATATCACGTGCAAGAGCAGCCATAAACCGGAAGAGGCCTAATGCCATATTGTGAATCACGAAAAGCAAAAGCATGTAGCGGAACATTCTGAAATATTAATCATAATGCAATTAGTATGAGGCTAGAAAACTGACATATTAATCATAATGAAAGAAAATGTAAAGAAATATACCTTCCAGGAGCTGGAGCAAGTCCAATAGTGTAGTATGTAACCACTGTCCATATAACAGATTCAAGAAAGGAATAAGGTATTCCGAGAATCCAAGTGGACAGAGACCATGCCCATGAAGGATAAAATAAATTGCCTCTTTGTTTATAGAAGACAGGAAGCCGAGCTATCGTGAGAGATAACTCAGATAACCCATTAAACATCATGTGTACCATTCCATAAAATAGTGCAGAATTGTAGAGAATGCCCATATTCTCATCTGTTGGATGCAGTCTTGTTCGTATGAACGTCGTGCATGTGACAAATCCAACAAATGTAACCTTCAACAAGACGAGAAAATTGTCAACTATAAAACTATGAGAAGATGCTATGAATCAATAACTAAAAAATGTATATGCAAATATATGGAACATTGAATTCTATACTTTTGATCATCATATTCATATGGTTTCATGTTGAATTGAATGGCAAGGAAAGGTGTTGGAGGTAGTCTACAATCTACATTTAATTATGAATTTTACTTCTAAGTAAGAGATTAATGTTAGTGGAAACTTTCCAACTCATCCGGAAATTGACAACTATTTTCAGAAACAAGTTCAAGTGCATTATTATTTAATACCTGGACGGTCCTGAATATATAAAGAAACCTATTCCTGTTGATCAAGGTCAATTCTCTTGAAAAGCAAGCCTTAAAGAGATCCCACTTTGATACACTAAATCTAGTTTTAGGCAAAGCTGAAGCATGACTCTTTGATTTATCATAGGGAGCAGCCAACATGGATTCTATAGACTTTCCAAATTTGGAGTTTTTAAAGGCTTCTGCAATCTCTGGAACTGAAACAAATTTATAGGGCCTTGAAGAATCAGCCCAGTATTGAGCTTGATCCTTTTTAGATGTCACCTGACATAGGAAAATACCAAGTTAAGAAATAACAACTCAGACAATTAAAAAAAGAAAGAAAAATGTAGAAATACCTCTTGAAGAAAATCTGCAACTCCCTTGCGTGGTGGAAGTTTGAAACCTAAGGATTCAAAGAACTCTAGCACATTTTCTCTGGGGCCTTGGTATGCCACATGCCCATCTGACAGAAGCACAATATCATCAAAGAGATCAAATGTCTCTGGTGCAGGCTGAAGAAGAGCCACCAGTACAGTAGCCTCCATCTGATGAGTAAAATTTCTTATGCATTTCACTATCTGGAATGTGGTGGAGCTATCAAGTCCAGTTGATATTTCATCCATAAATAGAGCTTTTCTTGGTCCAACAATCATTTCTCCTGCTCAAAACAATAGAGGGATTCAATTTGGATCTTCTTTGTATGTAACACTAAAGAGGTAACTTAATAGGCTACCACAAGAGCTTAATATCAAAGAAAGCTGTAACTGATTCTAAGAAATTATAGATGCTAGCAACAATCTTTAGTTAATCCACTAACAGAAAATGAACCTATGTGATTTAGTGAATCTCACATGAAATTTATCAAATAATGCATAAAATGATACAAAAAAAAAGTGTTGAAAAAAGTGTATTGCTAACATTTTTCTAACTCGGTTCCTAAAGAGGGGAGAGAGATCACCTGTTGTAACTCTCTTTTTTTGGCCACCTGACACCCCCCTTACCATTTCATTGCCTACTTGTGTATCTGAACATACATCAAGACCAAGAACTTGCAAAACATAATCTGTCATCACACTGTGCCTTTTGCCACCAACAGTTGATGCCTGTGGAGTAATAAAATAAAATAAAAATTCAAACACAACATTAGAAGTTAGAACCGGCCTGAAGTGAAGCTATATGCATGATTTTAAGACATTTAAAAGATGAAACAACCTTCATAAATGCGTCAATTTCAGCACTTGGCAGTATGTTTCTTTCCTTCTCTAACTTTTCTAGATTTTTAACATACCCTGTTTATGAAATCAATCAAGGAAATAAAGTAATTAGAATGTGAACTGAAAAGATTAAAAAAAAAAGTTTTTATCTAAATAAACATTTTACATAAGAAAGCTAATATATGTATATACCTGCATCATTTGAACCTTGACATCTATTTGCAAAATCAAAAGTTTCTCTAACTGTCAGTTCAGCAATGTGATTATCAGTTTGGCCAATATATGCAGAAGCCCTTTGAACAACAAACTCGTCTTGCTTATTGCCATTGTAGGTTATACTACCACTTGTCTGCAAAGGTATTGCAGAAACAAAGTTTGTAATGAAATTCTAAGATGAGAACGGAATTTTGAAGAATGCTATAACATTTCAATATTCTTGTTATGCTGACAATTGACATGCAATTGAGAACTGGACTTCCAAAAAATTGAACTCATACAAATTAAAATTAAGAAGAAATGATATGGACTATAGACTATATTGCTATAGGAGGACACATGTGAGTAATATTATAATAATTTGCTTTTTGGGTTAAATAGTTCCATCCAAAATATAAGGTTACAATGCCAAATTCCAAGAGTTTAATTTTGTCATAGTTTGTAATGAATAGCCCAAATTTTTAATACCGCATTGTAAAAGATAAATATAGAAATATAATTTTTTGTATATTTGAAATATTGACTAAATAAGGTTACCCTATGTATATAATAGTTTCGAAGTTTATTTCAAATAACCAACATGTAACTATGTATAAAACTTTACAATATAGTATATATAATGTTATTTTAATCAAGTTAAAAAAAAAATTTGTTACTTTAAGAAAACTCAAGAAGCTAGCGACGGCAATGGATAGTGTTTACTGTTGCCCCCAGATTATGTACTAACCTTGAGATTGCCATCCAGCTTTCCTGAAAGAGCCTTAAGTAACGTAGTTTTGCCCGATCCTGGAGGTCCTAGCAGCAATGTCATCCTATGCAACAATAGTTAACGTCAATTTGATGCTCATTAGAAAACAATTACACGCATGAAAGTGTCGAATTTCTCTATCAATTACCCTAGCTTCTTTATATATTTATAACATTACACATTAAAATACTATATGTTCCATTCTTTACTAATTATATATACTAAATGGATTTAATTCACTATCGTTGCAGATATTTGGCTAAATTAAACCACTTTTTTTCCTTCCTTTTTCCTGAACATATGAGCAGGAGCTAGGACTAGAACGGGTTGGTTTAATTCGATTTTATGTGGGGGAAAAATCTCTGAACTAATAAAAAAAAAAATGGCTTGATTCGGTTTTAAACAATTTTTCCACAAAACATGAACCAACCCAAACCATTCAAGAATGAGTTGATTCACTTTAGTTCGATTAGTACCCGAAAATTATTAAATATTAAAATATATAATTAAATATATAAAATATAAAATATAATAAATATATATAATAAATATTAAGCTATTATAAAAATATATATATAAAAATATTAAACTATAGTAATTGATTCGGTTCCAGAATATTTGAACTCGAGAACCGAACCAATTGTCAGCGGGATTGGTTCGGTTCGGTTCGATTCAGATCCGGACAACAAAAAACCGAACTAATTTAATTGATTCGGTTTGGATTTTCAAGTTCATTGGATTATCGATTCAGATCTTACACCCAAGCTGGATCTGGATTAGTTATTAGTTATATTATATATTCCACCCCTCGAAATGAGTACAGAGAAAAAAACACTACCTTCCAGGTTTGATTACGCCACTGATATTATTCAAGATGGTCAAAGAATGTCTTTTAGGTCGAGTTATCCTCAAGCCTGCTGCGAAACTCTGGATATCACCACCACCACCAATATGAATCAGTTTTCATTGCAACCATGAAAAACAATTATCATGCAATAAAATTAAATTAGCATATATAGAGTGTGTATTAGGTATCAACCTCAAAGCCATTTCGAGCGTAATTGCTTAAAGTAGGCAGAGCTCTTGATCCTTTCTGAACTTCAGCTCCAATTGTCAAGTTTTTGTACCTCACTTCCATACTTAGCACCTCCAATCCAACCCTTTTGCATCCAACAACACAAATAACTTTAATCCAACATTACAGATAGTTTCATGCACGTTAATTATATGGAAAATGAATTCTGTACATGCAAAATACAACACATATATGACATATGAATAAAGGTGGTTAATTAGATATATCATATATATATATATATATAAAAGGATTTAAATCTCCTGTATTCCCTCTATCGACGCATTCATATATTCACTGATATACACCGTTAATATGCATTTAAATCCAATGGTATATCTATCTTGTGACTTCGTGAATGCATGAATGTAAGGAATCCGAATCTGATCAAACATGTACATCCTTTCATTTTTTTATTTTTTATTTTGTTAAGAACACGAGGTGACATGCATGTAATTAATGTTATGAGAAAGAAAAACATTAGTTTATAATGGAAACTTATTAAAAGTAAAATACAGATCTGATTTGGTTATACCTGTTGAGACGTTCCTTGATGGCAGAAAGGAGCTTGAAATTATCTTGATCATTGGTAGCCAAAGCGTCCTTAACAACACGTTCACGATGCATCCTACTCAACTTTCTAACATCGATCTGCTCCATTTTAGAGTTCTTCCTCCTAGAACCTGTAGTGTTACCGGCGCGAGAAGATTGGTTCCTAACCAAAGCCAAATTAGCGCGTTTCTGCGTTGGTAACCTAAGGAGTGCAGCCATTTGAAGCTCCTCTTCATCTTCCTCAACCCAATCAGCATTGGAAGCCCTCGCGAACGAGTCCCTTCCGGACTCGGAAGCCATATCGTAATCGAAGATTACCATTGTGAATGAAGGATGTTTCTTCCTCTTCTCTCCCTTGGGTTCTAATCAAGAGAGAGATGAAGAGAGAATCGAAAGGGTAGGCTTTCCTTTGTTAAGAATGGAAGAAATATGAATGGAAATAGCATTGTTTACACGCTTTTATAGGAGGCTGAAATTTGATGCATGAAGAGAGAGATGACCGAGTCAATTAGAATGGGGTTTCTAGTACGTGCATTCTATGCCAATGGCAAATTTAGTATGTAACCTGTTTCACTTATTTCCCATGCATGTTATGATTCTCTGTTGTCGTCTCTTTCTAGAAAACATTTTTGTAATTAATAAATTCTCTGTTTTAACATTTTTCTAATTATTTATGAATGTCTAGGTTGTAGGAACATTTTTACTTTTGGATACTGTAGAAAAATGGCTATTAATTTAAATTAATTATTTGTTTGTAAAATTTAGAATATGCTCCTTTAATTTGTCTCTTTTCTTTCTAAAATGATTAAGGTAACTTATGAATGGTTTATGGGTTTGATTTTGATTTAAATATTACTTTTTAATGTTTTGTAATCATCTAATTATTGATTATTATATTGTTATAAAATTGAAACTTTGAGTAATTATTATAATTAATTTTTTAATATTATGAAATACATATTTTAAAATAAAGAGAATTGAAATTTTTCATGAGAACTTGTGTTTTTAATTTTAGTATTTGGAAAAATGATACATTTATTTTTTTAATGAAACATTTTTCTTTTTGCATTCCTTAACTAGTGCCCTTATGACACTGTTTAGTGTAACCCCTAAAATAATATAGAAAAAGTTTACATATGTACTACCTCTCTGGAAAGTACCTATATTTTGTGGACTCAAATATAAGCAAAATTCAACCAACTCAACTATATTTAATGTCAGCATTCCAAAAATCAAGAAAAATTAACCATTCCAACCAATTCTCCTTTTACTTTTCCAAGAGTATTGCACACTCCCGAGACAATTAAATGATAGTTTAATAATTATAACTCATTTCTTTTTATAAAAATCAAGACAATTAAACTAAATTAACTAACTCCTTAATAATTATGAAATTAGTTAATTTTGCTTATAATTGAGTCCAGAGGGAGTATATGTTAATGCGAAGTTTCTCATTCCCTAAGGAAAATGCTAATAAATGCCCTTAATTAAGTCATTGTTTAAGGAAACAAAAATGTAAAATTTGTATAGAAAATAGTGTATCTAATGTATTGAAAAGTGTTATACTTAGTTTTCTAATACAAACTTTCTTTTTGTTGATTCCTTAATCAATATCTTTAAAACACTCGTTAGCAATACCCTTCTAAATTTTTTTGTATAAAAGAATCCGTAGCAACTTCTTTCATTTCCGTTTTTAATACATAACTTTTTTTTCTTTTCTTGAACAAATTAACTTGCTTTGACCGTGTTGGAATGTTACCCATTTACAAATTCCAACAAATTCGGACTTCTTATTTTTAGACTTCTAGTTCCGAGCTGCAAGACTGACATAGACATAGACATTTTAAAATAAGAATTAGTAAATCATGAAAAGAAAAATGCTCTCACAAGATTATGGATGACAATGGGTATTTTATTCATAGGGTACCTGTAAAAATTATCCATAATGGATTAGGTAATTACCCGGAAAATTTAATGGATATGGGTGCGGGTACGGGTACAGGTACGGGTACTATAGTACCCACCCTGTCCCATACCCACATACATATATATCTTGTTTACTTAATTATATATATATATATATATATATATATAAAGTTAAAAATATTGAAATATCACTTAGATTATTTCTTGAAAGCATGTTGTTTTTTACCCAAATTTATACAAAATGAAATTTTTTATATCAGTAGTTGGACATGTGAGAACATATATTTAAGTAAAATAGATATATATGTATAGATTTGATGCTCCTAAGTAATGATATTAAGTGTTTCTGCATATTCTTTTATACCACATTCTAATTTCTAAAATATTGTACTATAATTAATACATATATGTGAAGTGACTGTACGTTATTGATCTGTATTTTTATTGTGACAATCGTTAATCATAGATGCATAATCAATGTGAAACCCATTCATAATATTTCAGACTTCTTGTATATGTGTTCTTTAAGTGTTACACTATTTTAATAATGCTTTTATTTATTTATTTACTGCTTGTTAATAATTAATTAAAGTACGAGTATGAGTACTCAAGTATCTTGTGGGTAAGGGCACGAGTACTTAAGTTGCTACCCACACTTGTATGGATCCGGGTACAAGTATTTTTTTAAAACGCGGGTATGAAGACTGATACAATAGTACTCTACCCATATCCTACCCATTATCATCCCAACACAAAATCATAAGAAAATGGGTCAACATTTTTGGTATCCTCGCGGCTCCTCCCTCCGGTGGTGGAGCTTGGATGGCAAAATGGATGGGACAATTGTAAAAGATATATATTCTGACGCTTAAGTAAGTGAGTATATTTTAGATGATCTGCTCAGTTATCCTTCCTTATAGTTTCATAATACAACTCACGAGTTTAATTCTACTATAATTTATATAATTTTATATAATTAATCACAAACAAAATATTATAATTTTCTAATATTAATGTGTTACATTTTAGTTTTCGAGAAGAATATCCTTTCACTTGATAGATAAGAGAATATTTTTTGGGTATAATCAAATACTTATACATAAATCCAAAAACCGAATCCGTGGTCACATGTACTTGGGATTCAAACTCTTTACACTTAAACCAACATACATTGATAATATTAATATATTACTTGAAATATCTTTTCTGTTCTATTAGTCACTGCATAATGAATTTTTAAATACTAAATTTTATAATATTTCATTTTTAATATTATAATGAAGAATTCATGTTTTGTTAAATTAGTTTAAGTCACTACAAATAATTTTTATTTTTCTTGTTTAATATGTTGTTCGTGGCTTTGAAAAATAAAATTAATGATAATAATATAATTTATCATTATAAAATTGTTATGGTAAACATAAATAGCAAATACCAACACGTGGTTGGTCCAAGTTGATAGGGGTTCCCTTATCAGTGAGTGAATTGTTTCCTAAATTCGAGAGTAGGAATTCTCTCCAGAGAGGTTAAGAAAGAAGGGAATATTTCTGACCAAATTTTTGTTACCTTTTTCAATCATCAGCACCTCCATATAACTAGGCAGGTGGTTACTGTAACACCCTGATTTTTTTTCCGTTTCTTAACAATCTATATTTATGCATGTATATGTGTGTTTATTATTTTAAATTTGAGAAATTATTTTAATAAACCAAAATTAATCTCATGATTTATTTTATAGTAGGAAGCTACTATTAAAATTCCGGTTGAAATTTCAGACGAAAACGGTCTGCGTTTTCACCGTCAGTAAGACTTTACTGATACAGAAAACGAATTTCGACTCGTAAAAAGAAACTGTAAAATTTCTAACACGATTACAACGATTCCCATGATTTTAAAAATTTTCATTTCTAATTACTTCAATAATTAATTTTTCTGGATGAAAATTACGAATGAAATATGATCGGTTTTTACGGTAGGAAAATTAATGGAACCAGAACGAAACAAATTAATTTAAAATATATTAGGTGCATATTGAAAGACTTGATATGAAAATAAGTTGATGGATTTGATGTGAATAGTGAATTCATTTATTACGTGCCATCATTTTATTTATTTTTACAAGTTATCCATTATTTTAATAAAAATCAAGTTGTATTTTATAAAAAAAAATTAAAGTCCCTCATTTTCCTCCACTCCAATCTGTGCCCCCTCTCCCCCTTCTTCTGTAAATACCCTACTTCATCCTTTTCTCTCTTTTTGCTCACTCACTCACTCACACTCACCTACTTGCTCTCTTGTTCACTCATTTCTTCATTGTTACTCTTGGGAGCTTAGCAACCTTTGCTCATCTTCATCTTCTCTTCATCATCAATGGTATAATTATTTTTCCTTACTCTTCATCTTCTAAAAAATTTTCTTTCCATTTACATGCATGTTACTCTTTCATAGTTGCATGTTCAAACATTTCACTCAAAAATTCCTAGAAAATCCTAGAAAAATATTTTTAATAGAAAACCAATTTTTATGAACTCATACACATCTCTATTTTCATTTTATGCATTTTCATGTGATAAAAAGATTTTCCAAAACACATTTAATAGGGTGGCTGAAAACCCTATGTAGTGCAAGGTTTTTGTTAAAACTTTCTCATATTTGTTTAAAATCATTTGATGCATGTAATTTTTAAGTTCATGAGTTAGAATCAAAAATGAGTTTTCTTTCCCCTTTTCACACCCATGGCCGAAACTCTAGCCATGAGAGTTGAGGAAGCCTAGTTTCAATTTTTAAAGAAAAATGCATGCTTTGATCATCATTTTAATTACATGCATGAGAGAGATAGAGTGATTTTATGATTTACTTATATTATATGTTTGCATGTATGTTTTTGAGGGTCTAGGACCCTTACATGTTGATTTTATAGCTTATGGATGATGCTAGAATGAATATAATAACTTGGTGTGGATGAACATATGTAAAATATGAATCTGGTAGCATGACATATATTTATTCGTGAGGCCACGAATTTTTATAGAAAACATATTTCTGAAAACTAAATACATATTTGGAAAGAAGACTTCGGGGGCTTTAATTTGATATATAATATGTAAGTATTTGGATAAGATTTACTGGGTCAAAACACCTCTCAAAGTAGGATCAAATTCTGACTGAAAATATGCACATAATTGATTTCATGATGATTTTAAATATGATTTTGAAATTTAAATTCTTTATAAAATTTTATGGGTTGATACTGAAGTATAACTAAAGTTTGGTTGAAGTTTTGGAAATTTTACATATGTATATGAAGAGAAAGAATTTCATAAAGTACATATTGGTGAAATTGGATTTCTGGAAAAAAAAAAAATCATGTGCAAACAGAGGCAGTGTTTGATTTTTCATAAACTAATGCCTTTGAATTTTTACATGGGACCAACTGTACTGTGTTTATGTGTGAGTTGGGTACCTTCAATTAAATTTTCAAAAATTTTAAAGGTTATTTGAGTGGTCATTCGCATTTTAAACCCACTGCTGTTCTGAAAATGCTTTTATAAAAGAGTTCATCCTAATTTTTTTGAAGGAAAAATATGATTTTAAAAATAATGTCTTTTATCATGATCAAGTAAAGATTTTTGGTATAAAATGTACTATAAACAAGTGTTAAAGTAAAGACATAAAAATAAGGGATTAAAGTGTGTGTGTGTGTGTGTGTGTGTGTGTGTGTATATATATATATAAGTAAGTTTTGGACAAAATGTAATCCAAGAATTTAAAGAAATTGGACATCTCTAGCGTCATTTTTTTAGCCATGGCCAAAATCTATACTTAGATAGATAAGATGATTTTGTTGTTTTAATTTAAGTCATTCGCTTAATTCTTAGACTTGCGGCACGCTGTAGGCAAAGGAAGTTCGCTCTGGGCAACATGCAAACAAAGACTTTTTCTACCCGTCGAATCAGGTAAAGGGAGACTGCCTGAGGGATGCTCTTTATGATAACTACATGTTGTTTGTGATTGATTTTATGTGTGTTTGCTGAGTTTTGATTGGTGGCTTAAGTTGTTTGCTTGGTCTGATAACTATATGTTGTTTGTTTTTGTCTTAAGGTGATTAGTTGAATGTTTTAAGTGGTTTATTTGATTGAATAACATGTTTAAAATTTGTATGTTGGATTGATTATTTAAGAATATATGTGAATTAACTAATGTATGTTATATCTGCTATGAGACTGTTTGGTTGATTTCATGAAAAGCCTAACATTGGTTAGAGCTCAATTAATAATCAAAGATAAAAGCTTTAAGAAAACTATACAAAGAATATCAGAAAAATAAAAGTTTAGTTGAAGAAACATTTTTGGAGAAAGAGAAAGTAATTATCTTTTAAAAAATTTCCAAGAGAATTTAAGAATTTGAATTTTTATTTTTATTCTTATGAAGGAAAATTCTTTGAAAACTTAAATGATTTTATCTTAAGAAAATTTATTTTTTTTGAAAATGTTTTATGGTACAAAACCATAAAGAAAAACAAGTTACTTTGAAACTTTAAAAATATTTTCTTGCAAAAGCTTCAAATGTTTTTAGAAAAAGAAAGTTTCAAAATAAAATAGATTTTTGGAAAAGAAATAGATTTTCTATAACTCGAAGTTTCTAAAAATGAATTTCAAATGAAAAAGTTTTCTTTTGCCAAAAGTTTTAGTCAACGAAAATATTCCGATATGGATAAGTTACGGAGGTTTTGGTTTTGGTTTTGGATTTGTATTTTCACTGGACGAAATATAACATTGAAAAGTGAACCTAGTAACCGAGACGTCGGGATGCTAGTGTGGACTGTGTGTCCTATATACGTTGTTGTGAACTGTGTGTCATACATATGTTGTTGTGGACCGTGTGTCCTACATACATGGTTGTGGACTATGCGTCCCAGATACATCGTGATGAACGTGGTTAAAGGTGAATACTGTTTTCTACGACCACAAAGTCTAAGACTAGTGCACAGGTCTATGACTGTTGTGATTGGACACTCGGACTTGAACGTCCTGTGTTGATAATGAAAGTTTTAAAACGTTGAAAATTTATGGATGGTCGTGAGCCTTGAGCCTCGACGAAGGAAAGAATGAAGCACAAAGAAAAGCTGCGAAAATAAAATGATTTTTTACATCCATTATTCGGCAGACGTGCCACCGGTGTTAATCTGGATATCTTGGCTAAGATATTCAAGACATTGTATCATTGTGCCTTGATGTACAATGAAGTCCATATGCCTTGGTTACTGTGCCTTGAGTTGGACAGTATGCTATGGACATCCATATCACTGTGCTAGGAGTTTTGGGCAATGCTGTGGAAAAACACGTTGTGCCTTATTTGGCAATCGAGCCTGATCAGCTCATTTTTAAAACGAAGTTGGGGTCTCCAGAGATTAGGACAGAAAGTTGAAATATAGAAGTGCCATATGTTTTCAGAAACAATGTTGATGCTTTGATATCATGCCATTGTTTGATGATTTTATATATGTTTAATATGAATATTTATATGTACCTGTTGTTTTGTGTTTGGGCATGTAGTCGTCATAATTCATCCATATATTGGTATCTCACCCTTACAATATTTCCTAGTTCTTCGCTGATGTACCTTGGTACACGAGGGCAGGTGGTGCTGAGAAGCTCCTAACCTCACTTGGGGATATTAATCCTGATCCTTGAAGAGGTGGGTGATTGTTATAATGGTGAGAACTACGTAGTTCTTTCCAGTATATGTCTATTAGAATGACCAGCTTAGGATGGTCTTTTTGAGTTGGGTGTTTCTGAGAAAGTTATTATAAGTGGTCCTGAAGAATCTTGTATGATTTAAAATTTTCAGTATGAAGAACTATTTCAGGAAAAATTTATATTGTGTGGTATTTTGATTCATAAATAAATCAGTTTGGGTGTGTTATTAAATATGATGTAACGATATTTTGGTGATATGTGTATCCTTTTCCCGAGGCGTACCTCGGAAAAGAAAAAAATTTTACCCCCATTTTCAGACTTATAAAAATAATAGAACTTTTTCTAAAAGCAACCAGTAAACTTTGTTTTTAATTTATTTCCGCATGTGATTAGAAAGTAATGCCCAAGGGGGGTGTTGCAGTTACACAAAAGGTGGATCAGGTGACACATGTCCTTTTACAATCAGACAGCATAAATTAAATCACTAAGTCTGGAATGCTCTCATCCAGATTGGTTTAGAGATATTTCTCTTGGGCCTTACATTTGGACCTACATCCTGATTTATTACATTTTTAGAACTATTAGCAGCATTCACAATTTGGGCCTTATCATTGCCCAGTCCTGGGAGATTGACCTTGCCCTCAAGGTCCAAGTCAGGAAAAGCGTGAGTGATGGTTGTGATGTCCTCCCATGTAGCCTCAGCTTCAGTCTGTGAGTCCCACTGAACCAGCACTTGGTCTTCAGGTCTCTGTTTGCCCGAAACAGTCCTTCTGCCTAATATCTTGATCAGCTCCACTAATGGATGAGTTCCCTGTGCAGTTTGCTGCAGTGGACAAGTCTGAACCTCCAAGTGACCTCTGCATTGATGGAGTAGCGAGACATGGAAAACTAGGTGAATTTTAGCCGAGGAAGGCAACTCCAACTCAAATGCCATGGGTCCAATTCGCCTTAAAATCTGAAAGGGCCTGTAATAGCACCTGGCCAATTTAGGGGATCGACGAGTGGCCACTGATATCTGTCGATATGGTTGTAGCCGTAAGTAGACCCAATCTCCAGCTTCAAAACTAACTTCCCGCCTATGCCTATCAACAACTTGCTTCATATGGTGTCGCACAGTGTTGAGATTAGCCTTTAACTTGTTCAGAAGAAGCTGTCGTTGATTAAACATTTCATCAAGCGCAGCAATCTTGTACTACCTGAATTGTAAGGAGGAATGGAGGGCAGTTTTCGACCGTACAGGGCTTCAAAAGGAGTCATATTAGTCGAAGAATGGAAGGATGTATTATACCATAATTCAGCAAGATGAAGGAACTTACACCACTTCTGAGGCTCATCACTCACAAAACAGCGAAGATAGGCTTTAAGACATCTATTAAGAACTTCAGTTTGGCCATCACTTTGAGGGTGATAAGCGCTGGAGTATGACAAGGTTGGGAATAGAAACACTTGAGTTGCTGAATCAAGGCAGGAACAGGAGAGGACACGACCATCAATAATGCAGGTTCCATCTCTGTTTTCCTGGAAAGAGCATCAACCACCCTATTGGCCGAACCCGGTTTGTAGTGAATTTCATAATCGAACCCCAATAGCTTGGTAAGCCGCTTTTGCTGTTCAAGCGTTTGGATCTTTTGATTCAGCAAATTCCGCAGGCTTTATTAGTACGTGTAAATGAAGAACTTGTGACCTAGCAAGTATTGTCACCATTTCTTGATTGCCTCCATAATGGCGTACATCTCCCTAACATATGCCGACGCGAACTGCATCTTTGGAGGCATCTTCTTACTGAAATACTCTAGAGGATGAGCAGCCTGAGATAACACTGCCCCAACAGCTATCGCAGAAGCATCAAAGTCTATTTGAAATGGATGCTGAAAATCAGGTAAACTCAAAACAGGGATTGTAGTCATGGCCCTTCTGAGTGAGGAAAAGGCTTGGGCCGCTTCTGGACTCCAGCTGAAACAACCTTTCTTCAACAAATCTGTTAATGGGTCCGCGATAGTGGCATAGTGCCGCACAAATTTGTGGTAGTAGCCCGCTAAGCCCAGGAACCCGTGTAGAGCAGTTAGGGATTTTGGTTCGGGGCACTCTTGGACAGCCTGAATCTTAGAGGGATCTGCACAAACTCCCTGGGCCGAAATGATGTGGCCCAAATAATCTATAGAGGACTCTCCAAAAACACATTTAGTCCATTTAGTATAAAAATTTGAAATATGCAACAAATTTAATACCAAACATAAATGATGGAGATGATCCTCCCAAGTCTGGCTCAGCAATATATCATCGAAAAAAATGACCACAAACCGGTGGAGGAATGGCCGGAAGAGATCATTCATGGCGGCCATGAAGGTCAATTTTAAAGAAGACCGAAGCTCCAAATAGTTCATCCAACAATCCATCCACCGTGGGAATTGGGTAGCGATCCTTGACCATGATGGAGTTCAAGGCGCAATAGTCAACGCGCCAAGAACGATCCTTTTTCTTGATCAACAGCACTGGGGAAGAAAAAGGACTGGTACTGGGTTTAATAATCCCTTCTTGCAACATTTCAGAAATGAGGGTACCTGTATTGTTTGATGTTTATTGGTTGGGTTTGGGGAAGTAAGTGGATGTGGTGATCAAGAGCTCTAGGTGGGGGTAGGCCATGGGGTACTCCAAAAACTAAAAGGAATTCGGTGAGGAGGGCGTTGAGTTGTAGGTTAGAGTGGTGGGGTTGAGTTTCGGTTGGGCTGTGGACAGATAAGGCCCAATATGAATTGTGTGGAGTGTGAGTGGGCTAGCAAAGGATTGTGCAAATTTGGGCTATGGCATTTGCTGCTTGGGCTTGGTTGAGTTGGGAATGGGAATGGGAAATTTGGGAAGGGATTGAAGGGAGCTTTTCAAAAAGAGTGATGTGGGTGCCCTGGTAGGTGAAGGACATGGAGGGGATTGAAAAATCAGAAAGTACAGTCCCCAAAGTACCAAGCCAAGCCATTCCCGATACTACATCGGCACCCTGAATGGGAAGAAGGTAAAGTGGGACCTTGAAAAGGTGTGTTTGCGGGTGTAAGGGCACATCAATAGAAAGGCCAGAACACTGAATAAATTCCCCATTCCCCACCATCACCGAGAATTCAGGAAAGGGTGAAACTGGTAAATGGAGGAAGGTAGCTAGGCGAGGTTGGATTATGTTGTGGGAACTACCGGTATCAATGAGAACAATCACGGGTTGGCCTGCAATGGAACCCATCAAACACAGGGTTTTGGGTGCGGAGCCACCAAAAAAAACGGTGCTTGATGATTAGAATAGGGTTGATTCAGGGGTGTTACATATTCATGAAGTTAATGAAGCATAGAATAAAGTTACTAACTAGGGTCAAGAGAAATTATCCCTTGGTTGATGAGAAACGATGAACAAAGTGTAGGCTAGAAAAACCCAAACAAGCTCCAAATGATTTTGTGTGAAATAGCAAGTGTCTAGATCATATAGGGGAGTAGGAATATAGTCTTAGAAAATCAAAACAACACTTGGAGGAGGATTTAAAGAGCTTGGCCGAATTTGAAGCTAGAAGAAAAAGAACTTGAATGTTCTTGGATTTAGGAACATGATAGCTCAAAGTGAAGGCAAGGATCTAGGGAACAAGTTTCATGAATTAAGAATCATGAAATCATGTCTCTAAGATGATGAAATATGGAGGAAATGAAGAACATGTGAAGAACTTTCAAGAATAAGTGAGAGAAAATAAAACTTATGTTTTTGATCCTTGAAACTTTGGAATTAAGTGTGTTTAGTGTTTTTGGGAAATGAAAATGAATGGATGGCTTTTGGTGGACCTTGGCACAAAACTAAGGGTCCAAGGGAGGCAAACATGACATATTGGTTGTCTAACCATGGTTACGATAGGTTAGTTCATTAGGATAAGCTTGGTTAGATATTTTAGGATATTTTCATAAAAAGTCATCATGACTTGTGGTGACTCATGGTGTGGCTCACCATGGTGACTCACCCATGTGAGTTGTCATGGTGACTCATTGATCCGATCCTCCCGGCCAATCTCCTGGCTATTCCGTTTTCCGGCTCCGACGTTTTACCCGATTAGGGTTTCCACTCAATTTTCGCCAAAATTCGTCCAAATAAAATACAATATTTTATTTTTGAGCAAAATTATATAAATAGAATTTATCATTAAAATAATGATAAAATCTAAGATTTTTCAGTTTGGGTCAAATTATGGTTTTCAGCCGGTATAAAATTATACTGTCAGTGAAAACGCAGACTGGTCTCCATCTGAGTTTTAAACCCAAAATTGAACCGTAACTTCCCACGATATGATAGGTTTCCAACTATAATTTTGTTTTTCTCAAAATCATTTATGGATCACCTGTAATAATATAAAATATAATTATCGGTTAAGAGATGAGAAAACGGGGTGTTACACTATATATCTTAGCTAAATCTTAATTGTTGATGAATCAGTGGGTACCTAATCTGCACTTGGGAGTAGGGATGACAATGGACAGAGTCTGGGTAGGGTACCCGGACTCATACTCGTGTACCCGAACTCATACTCGTGTACCCTTACCCTATCCTTTGGGCCCTAAGTATCTTTACCTACACCCGTTTCCCTCACTTTAACTATGAAAAAACAATAAATAACAAAAGAAATAGTATAACTATTTAAAATTTGTATTATAGTTAGAATTATATATATTCGTAATATAAATAAATAAAAATATTCATATATGTGTGTGCAGATATGAGGCAGGGTGAGTACCATAGCACCCGTACCTGCATCCCATACACATTCAAAATTTACGGTAATTAACCCGTACCCAGACTTTTATCCATTGTACGGTAATTATCTTACTCATTGTGAGTAATTTTTGCAAGTATCCTATGGATATGGTACAAATTGTCATCCCTGTTTGAGAGAGTGGTTTTCTATTCCATAGTGTTAGTGGATTTTGGGTAGTATTGTCTTTCCAAATTCCTCCGGTTCCGGCCTCACTTGGGGGCGACACCAGTTGGTTTAGTAATCTGGATTAGTTCACGTTAATTATAGAAACGCTTTCACACATTTTTAACATGAGGGTATATTATATGAACACCCAAAATAGACATTCAAGATGGATACCCAAAAATATGTGTGTTAATAGTGTACTTATATTTATACAATTGCCATTGTGTCTAGGATGTCCAGAAAAGGTGTCTCAAATGGGTGTTCAAATATCATTAGTATTTTAACATTATCTTCCATAATATATCTATCATTCTATTGTTTTTTTTTTTTTTTACAATATTCTATTGGGTATTTTAATATATAACAAACCTGTTAAATCACATAAGCTTACGTAAAATTCGTTGATAAAAAAAGATTAAAAAATTAATATTGCTAATATAAGTCCAATATTTAGTAATATATTCTGACGATATTTCACATTTTCACACTTAAAATCTACAGTGTGGAGTAAGGGTCATTGGGACTTTTTCTTTCACAAATTTTCCTGAACCTCATTCTCGATTTGCATATATATAAAGATGATAAAAAAAATAAATGATAAATAAAAATAAATATATATGATATCACATACAGTGTCTAAATTTTAATGTTCAAATAACACAACTCTTTTTTTGACCCGAGGTTGATTGGGACTTGGGAGTATTAGTCAGTGGAATAGTGCCTAAGCTAAAAATGTCAACAACACACTTTCTAACATTCATATTTTTAACATACATGTTTTGATTGGTTGAAATTCATGTGAGTTATAGAAAATTTCAAGTGGAATTCACATAAATTAGTGTGACCCATTTTCAAAATAGGTAAGATCCATTTGAATTTCAATCAATTGAAAAAACAAATGTGTTAGAAAGAAAAATGTCAGAAAGTGTGTCGCTAATACCCCTTCAATCCAGATACACTGTTTAACAGAAATTTTATCTTTTTAAAATTATAATAAGATGGACGAGTGAGCATGGGATAGGTTTGGGGACGGGTTATGCTTGTCCCTTATCCGGTCTTAAACTTTGATGGAGTCAATTCTCTAAACCCAAACCCGTCCCTAGACCTGAAAGAACCCGACCATATGCGGGTTGGTTTAAGACCGGACTGAAATAGGATGGGACCGGGTTGACCCGAAACTTAAAAAATCCTTTGTAAACTAAATTTTTTGTGAGTGAGAGAAAAGAATATTATCACACTTCATAATTCACAGTTCACATAAAACAATTTATTCTTAGAATAAAATCAATGGTCTATCTTCCAACCTTGCGTGTACCTAATTCAATTATATTGATAGTTCACAGTAAAGCAATCTATAAGATATAAGAACATACAAAAATGAAAGATAAACAGTGAAACTGAAAAACTGTTGGAATGAAACAAAAAATAAATAACATTGGAACATTGAAGGGGTTAACGTGTAGTGAAACAACGGATAAGTGAATGGTGGAAAAGAAAATAATCTTCCCATTTCTCCTTAAGTTTCTCATACACCGAGATGAGAGAATAAAAGTGAAAGAAGGATTTAGACTTTTTTTAGTTCTTTCTTAGTGATTGTGCGTTTAAAATATAAGTTTAGGCAGGAATAAAGGTAAAAGAAAATTTTTATTATATTGGGACGGATTGGGTAACCCGGGAGGTCAATTCGGGACCCGTCCATAACCCAAATGCCGAGTCACTTAATGGAACGTGGATTCGTCACTTCTCTTCTGGAGGGTTAGGATCTGACCCGGCTCGAATACTACGGGTTGGGACGGGTTTTAGGAACGGGCCGGGTTTTACTCATCCCTAATAAGGATGTATTATTGTTTACCCATACCACTGTTATATTAGTCATGTAATAGAAGTTGTTTTTAACTGTAACAAAAAAAATAGAAGTTGTTTTTAACTTTATTATACACATATACAAAAAAAAAAAAAAACTTAACTATTATGATTTATTATTGAACTTTTTTTATTATTTATGATAACTATTTAGTTTTCTTACACGTAATTAATTTAGAAAGGTAAATTATTATTTTTGTATAATAAACATTAATCATAAAATTATCATATTATTAAAAATGTTTAACTTTTATCGTAAATAATTATTATACATAATATGAATTTATGAGTGGTTACTAATTTAAAATATTTTATATTAACAATGTATCAAAATTAAATCTAATAAGTTTGTCTAGTGGAGCAAGACAAGGTCTTGTATATGATAAGTTGCATGTTCGTGCCCCACTACTCTCCCTGGGAGAACTGGGAGAAGTTAAATGTAAATTATTTTATAAGTGTTCTTAGAGCATCTCCAAAGATTCTTAACACTTTGGTTTTTAACTATTTGTAAGTGGGTCCAAAAATGCCACATATGATTTAAGGAACATCGATCATTTTTTTGCTCCAATGGTAAGAACCACTCCTTAGTTCTTAACTTACTTTTAGTGGAAGCCACAATGAATCCACATCTTTATACTTTTATTTAACTTTATTAAAAATATTGCAAATTGGCTGAAACTCATTATTCATAAACCCACATTTTCTCTCTAAAAAAATAAACCCACATTTTTTTTGGTGAACCCGGGTATCCTCTGATCGGGAGCCAGAGACTAATCCCTCGAGGTACTGAGATCCATCTAAAGGGTTAACATCTTCCAAAAGATGCTCTTCCATACGCATAAGTCAAGAATCGAATCCCTGACCACATGTTTAAGGGACCCAGTTATCTACCAACTGTACCATATCATGTCGGTAAAATAAACCCACGTTTACTCACGTTGACATATTGACTGAAACCTTATTCACAAATCTACAATTCTTCACAAACCCATTCACGCCCCTTCATAAACCCACATCAGAAACCCATCACGCCCCTTCCTATTCTTCACGCCCCTTCACCTCTTCCATCATCAATGATTCTTCATAATCACAACCCATATTTCGCCTCTCACGCCCCTTCTTCCATCATCCATCGTCTTTCAACATCCATCTTTTTCTTCCACCGTCATCTTCTTCTATCAGAAACCCATCATCATGGTTCAGAGGTGGATCTGTGTTTCGATCTGGGTTTCTATGGTGAATATCCGAGCGAGGAAGAAGAAGGAATCAACTGAAATAGATAACTATAAACACGAGAAGGGGGGCTGAATTGTGTTTATCAGAAATTAAAATAAAGTTGAAAACTTTTCGTAAACAGAAGCTAGGTTCGGACAGGTGTAAAAAAGGTTACACAGACAGGTCACCTATCTGTTGTATTTTTCACAGAAAACAACACAAGCATACAGATGAAAACAAGCTTGATAAAAACAGTTTTAACCCCTTAATTAGAATGCAGATGATATATAATCAAAACAACTAACGAGATTAAGGGAAGAGAGATTAACACAGTGATTTATCCTGGTTCACTCTTTAACACAAAGAGCTACGTCTAGTCCTTGGCAGCACCAAGATTTATCCACTATAACTGATCAGGTTACAGACTCTAAGTATTGTTTGCACACCTAGCCTCTTCAGGCTCCAAGACAAGTATTCTTTGCACACCAAGCCTCTTCAGGCTCACTCAGATTTGTTTGAGAGTTTGGTTTGTAATAAATACAATTACAGACAGACAGATCTTTCACTAACACTCAGAGAGTGGTTTAAATGTAAAGCTTAGGAAAGTCTGCGTAATAACTTCAAATGATTGAAGAATACAGAATGAATAAATGAACAGTGTAATGGCTCTTTAATGCTTTGCAATCTCTGATGTGTTCATCTTCAATGACTTCTGTATTCATAGCCTTCAAACATTTAATATCCGCTAGAGACATTCCTTGCAACGATGGCTTCAAGCAGAGCTTCATTAAATGCAATATAGTCGTTCTGGGCAGCCATTAATGCAATGGAGACGTTGGTTGTACTCTAACATGAAGGATAATGGCTTTATGCATCGTGTAGTAGCCAAATCAGAGTTGTGCATAATGCTTTTGTACTTTTGCAGAGTACATTTCCCTTCTTGTGTAATAACCGAAAGTACTAGGGAATAAAGCATGTTGGAAACATTCTTTAACTAGAAGTTTGTCTCTGACTTCCTATGTTGCTTGAGAGAGAGAACCTCTGAATTTCTTGATAAGCGTGAGAGAGATTCAGAGTCTTCTGCATGAGGGGACAGCTTCCAAAAGCTTCGTGTACTTCGAGTTCTTAACAAAGAACCTTAGACGAGTATGAGAGCAGAGCAGAGACAAGTTGAACCCAATTTGTACAAAGTCAACAATCCCAGTCAGCAGAGAGGTTGACTTTTTGCTTATCCAGACAGGTTGTTACTTAAGTAGACAGACATGTGAGTTTTGCTATTTTCTGATCTGTACACTAAGTAGACAGGTTAGCAACCACAAAATAGGTTAATTAAATCATTAACCAAAGTTTAGTTTTCATCAAAACTTAGAAAAATACACACAGACGACTTAACATCAACGACCATACCAAGGGTACTGAAACAGGGGGTTTCAAGTTCGATTTTGCCATTTCTCAAATCTGATTCCTGATTGTGTTTATTTCTGATTTCTTTTTGGTCATTTCTCAATCTCTGATTCATTCTATACGATTTGGTTGGGAAATATTGTATTTAAATGTTAAGTATAAGGAATGGTTGTAGCTTCTCTCCTCCACGTAGATCTGGTTGTAAAATGTAAGGAATAATTCTTAAGTTTAAGAACCTAGTTTTCCTACCTTGGATTGAAACATCACCCTAAATTTTATCTATTAAAAAAAGCAATGTATCAAAATTAAACTTTAAAATAAATCATTATTTTTAAATCAAATCTAAATTTCACCCACAACAATCGATTCTAAGTTAACATAGGACATTGGTCACCAAAAAAAAAAAAAGGTAACATAGGAGATATGACACATTAGGGGCGTTCATATCAAAACAGATAAAAAAAAAAAAAAAAAACCGAAAACCGAACAAAACTGATCTATTGGATTTTTATGGATATTGTTTTGTGAAAATCGATCGGATCGGATTTTGCATTTCTTTTCTTAAACCAAAACCGCATATATAAAATTTAATATATATTTATTATATTTTTCTGAGACCAGTAATAGGCTCAAATATAGTAAATCAAGAAGGTGGTACAGATCAATTTGGCTCTGGAGTGAATACCCGGTTCATCGGAACTTCAACCAGAAGAGGTAGGGTCGGGGTGCTTTTCCCTTGAAGCGGGGATATCGTAAGGAATTGATCATTATTGATTTTTTTATTTGTTTTTTTTTTTTTTCATAATAATACTTTCTAGTTTGATTTGACATAATTTTTTACTATTTCTAAGTTCCAAACATAAAAAAAGAGTCTATGGAACTTGTTGATAATGATATTTATTTTATTTATTTTTACATATTTTATGAAATGTTATTACAAGAATATATAAACAAGTATATATATGTTTAATATTTTGTGCAATTTAGCTTGTAATCTTGATACTTTGATATAATATAAATATGTAATGATGTGTCAGTAAAAACCGAATCAATTGAACAGATCCAAACCGTATTTAATCGGATCTTTTTGTTTTTTGTTTTTAAGGAAGTCATCCAAACCGAACCGGGTTGCATGCTCTTTTTTATCTTTGGATCGGGTGATTTTTTGCCTAAAATCGATCCAAACCGACCGCGAACACCCATAGGATACATCTGATGTTGAAACTTAAAGGGTGCGTTTGATTCGCATTGAGGTACATGATAAGGAGAACATCATAGGACAAATGCTTGAGGTATAACACAACTCTTTGTCCTGTATACTGTTTGGTGGACAATAGACAACACAAATAAAAATGGAAAATTTACTTAAATACCCTTTATAATATACAATATATAATGTATATTATATACAATTATTTTATATACTATAACGTTTACGTTAATTAATATGAGGAGAGAGAAAGAGAGGGAGGAAGGTAGGGAGAGAGACCATATGTAATAAATAAGTAAGGCCAATTTTGTCTTTTAAGCAAGGGACAAAAAGTTGTCCCTTGATTTGGCAAGGATAAGATTTTGGGTTTTTATCCCGTCTCTCACCCTTTTTTTTGTCATGTCCTTCATGTGATCATTTTTCAAATCAAACATGGAACGATTATTTTTGTGCTATCCAGTCCCTTATTATTTTATTTTTTTTTGTAAATCAAACGCACCCAAAATGTAAAGAGGAAAGCTTCGAGAAAAACGATGAAAAACATAAATAGGAGTGAATAACTGAATGTAAGGAATGTGGTCTCCTCATTGCACAATCCTATAATCAAAATCGTTTTTTTTTTAGGGTATAGGCTCATTTTCGTCCCTAAGAAAAATTAATTCACCAAATAGTCCCTAAGAATTACCTAACGGGGACAAGTTAGTCCTTCTGCCTTCTTCCATCAGTGTGCCACCGTTAACTTGTACATGTGTCTCGTTAGTTTGCTGAGTTGGATCGTTTGGGAGCCTTTAAATTTCCATCGTGCAAATTGATAAACAAAAATTGAAATTCGACACCAAATGACATCTTTTTCAACTTAGGGAGGCCAAAAAAGAGTACCTTAATCAAATAAAAAAGAACCTAATTTGTGCCCCAAATTAGGAACCTTAGAGCATCCACATCCCAGCACCCCACTTTGGGGTTCTTAAATGGGTCACACCATTACACATCACTTATTTTTGCTTTTTATAACTTAAGCACCTCATCTCTACAACCCAGCAACTTCTAAAAAGTTCTTACATGGACCCCACCAATAATCACACATCCTTACATTTCCCATAATTGTGTCAATTGGATATGTTATAATTAAAAAAAAATTTGAAATATCACAGCAAAATGCACAAGCAACGAGTGCTTGCACAAGCATCCTCCAAATTTGGGGTGCTACTTAAGCACCTCCCGCATCGCATAAAATTTTACAAGAACCGGTGCTTGTGACTTAAGCACCTGCTGATGCAGATGCTCTTAGAACCCTAATCCATAACTTGTGTCCTTTGTGTCGCCTCTTCTCCTCGAATTTCTTTGTCTTCTTCTAATGATTAGTGGTGTAACATCCCTGGCTGCTCTATGGATTGACGACTGTCCCCACAGACCAACACGGGTCTTTTCAGCGTGCTTTGTCCTCACTCACACGCTTCCCGGAAAAACTTCCCAGGAGGTCACCCATCCCATAATTGCTCCAAGTCAAGCACGCTTAACTGTGGAGTTCTTAAGTGATGGGCTACCGAAAAGAAGATGCATCTTGTTAGTATAGGTAGCACCAATCAATTCATATAAGCCTTCCTCAACTGTATAGTCCCATACCTACACAGTCTCAGGATCCCTCTCATTCGGGTGTGTAATCGGTTCATTCATGTGTCCCTCCGCCTAGAAGCCTGCCAGGAGCCGCTCCTTGTCCGTGCCTTCTTGCACCGGCGACCACTCCCCGCCCTCGTCGGCACCCGGGAGTTACATGCCCACCAGCTTCCGCTTGGTTCGTCCCCGAACCATACCGTACTGGGAGAGGTGCCGCTTTGATACCATAAATGTAACGCCCTTCGTTACATTAGTGACCCAACAAAAAAATGTAATAAAATCCTTTAAAACATTCAATAAGGCATAAATACTCCAATAAAATTTTCACAAATTATATATGTCAGAAAATACCTCAATAATTTAAAAATAAACATTGGTAAGATAATCCTTACATAAATAATTTTAATTGTCTCAAAACCCGGGCGTCTACTAATAATAACCAAACCATAAAATAAAACAATATAGTTTCAGCCACAAAAGGTTCCTTATTGAACATAATACTAACCAAATATAATAAATAGCTAAGCTCAAGTATTAAGTCTTCAAGTCTCCTTGATCTCACTGACGATGTCATCGTGCTCTGAAAACAACACTTTTAATGAGATTTATAATCTCAGTGAGTAAAAACAACTTTTTCTCAACCTTCCATGGTGCAAACGATTTGGGGAAACTGAGTTTTTAATTTAAATTATGATTTTGGAGAGTTTTGAATGCAAGAACCAATAGTTGATCAAATCCTATTTTCTAAATTGGGGGTTTTGTATAAAAACGAAATTAATATTAAATTAAGTGATTATTACTATGATTTATGTGATTATATATGAAATTGGTACGAGTTTATGGTTGATTGATATGTCTTTATATGTTATATGATATTATAGTGTTGTCGTGACATGTTTATTATGTTATATGATGTGATAGTGTTGTCGTGACATGTTCTGGTATGTTATATGATGTTATCGTGCTATTGTGACATGCTCTGTTGTGTTATATGATTATATGATGTTATAGTGTTGCCGTGACATGCTCTTTTACAATATATAATGTTTTAGTGTTGTCGTGACATGCTCTATTATGTTATAAGATGTTACAGTGCTGTCTTGGCATGACATTATATCACTGTTAGTGATACATGGAGTTTGAGAACCCATTTAGCAGTCATCTGGGATGACATATTGCATTATGCATGAGTTGGTCATTACCTTCCGGGAAGGGATGACGGTATACATTCTATTCCGGGAATAGGATGAGAGATATCACCATCTGGGATGGGATATCAAATCATTGAAAATATCTACATCTGGGATGGGATATCAACTTATTAAAATATTCACATCTGGGATGGAATATTAGATACCTCCATCTGGGATGGGGAAGGCAGTGAGACGCCATTGCATGGATATGAGCTCATAGACCTTAGTGGATCTGGGATTCACATCGGTTCTGGGAACCAAAGAGTCAAGTCAAGTGATTCTGGGAATCACCGAGTCGTGTTCATGGAGTTGTATTGCATATAGTATGCATGATTGATATGATTAAAAGCTTGAGATGTGAATGTTTTGACTGCTGAGTTATCCTTTTAATTATATGTGATTTGGAATAATTTTTGCTTATTTTAAAGGGGTTATTATGTATATAATTTTGCTGGTACCATGGTTGATTTTCCGGTTACCGCGCCGGCTGAGAACAACACTATTTTGCGAACCTTTTTATTAAATTGTTTTTATTCACTGAGATTATAAATCTCATTAAAAGTGTTGTTTTCAGAGCACGATGACATCGTCAGTGAGATCAAGGAGACTTGAAGACTTAATACTTGAGCTTAGCTATTTATTATATTTGGTTAGTATTATGTTCAATAAGGAACCTTTTGTGGCTGAAACTATATTGTTTTATTTTATGGTTTGGTTATTATTAGTAGACGCCCGGGTTTTGAGACAATTAAAATTATTTATGTAAGGATTATCTTACCAATGTTTATTTTTAAATTATTGAGGTATTTTCTGACATATATAATTTGTGAAAATTTTATTGGAGTATTTATGCCTTATTGAATGTTTTAAAGGATTTTATTACATTTTTTTGTTGGGTCACTAATGTAACGAAGGGCGTTACAAGTGGCGTGATTGTGGAGATTGTTAGCATTCATGCATTCTATTGTTGTTTCTGCAAAGGACAATGTAACTTTCATTGTCATTGGATTTCCTTTTTCAATGTCGTTTTTCTTCATTTTTGGGTTGCAATTTTGGTTGCTGTAATTCTGGTTTGCATTTCTGGTTGTATTTTGTGTGGTCCTTGTTGTTTTTGTTGTATTTGAGTTTGCTCATGTCATTGTAGCCATTGCATTCAAGAATGAGAAGTCTGAAGACGACGAGCATTGATGGCAGACAATGGAAGCCTTGAAAGTGGATAAGAAGAAGACCTGATGAACATCATTTTCTTCCTTGTCAAGCTGAGTGTTTTGTAGCAAATTTTTCCATTCCTTTTACTGCAATATTGATGGGCTCCGGCAAGTGTACCGGATCGAAGCAAGTAATAATTAAAAAGGCAAGTAAATGTCGAGTATCGAACACAAGGATTGAGTGACCAATTTGTCTAGATTCGAAGAGAATAACTACCGTTTGACCAAGTCAATTATGACAAGGTTGTGGAGATAAAATCGTTATCTAACCAATTATCTAATTAAAGCAAGATAAAAACAATTATCTAACTAAAGCAAGATAAAAACAATTATCTAACCAATTATCAAGAAATATCAAAAAGTTATCTAAAACAATTATCAAAGGTTGTGACTATGATTTGGAAGATCTAAGTTCACGAATTCACCTACCCAATTAAGCTATAGATCCAAGTGATTATTTTCTACCCCTAACTTCAATTAAATGCCAACCAGGAATCCTAAGTTATCCTAATGTCTCGGTGGAGTACAAAAGAAAACATCTAAGCATGCAAATCGACTATATCTCTATACGACGACCCACAAGTTAGATTCATTAAGCCCTTGGTTCCCTATATCGATTGCACCAATCTCCTACTCTAGTTCTAGCAATACTCAATTGGTGTTCATAATTAAAGTCCTAAAGCATGAATCTCCGATTGGACTCATCATGCTTGACTAGTTAACCACGAGCGCTCATATGACTAACACAAACAATTTAGATTTAAGAAGCAAGAATTAAAAATAGGGAGAAGAAAATATCACAATTCACTATGTCGTCATGAGCGGCTTCATCGATTCCTCATACAAGAGGATTAGCTCCTCATCACGTTCATAATCAACAACCAAGTAAATAAAAAGAAAACAGAAAATAAGCCTAAAATACTAAGGGAGACGCAGCTCCAAGAGAAACAAAGAATAGATCTAAAACTGGGATCTCTAATTCGTACTGAAACAAGCTATATATAGGAAACTGAATTTGGGCCCGCTTGCGGGGCGAACAGGTGCTCGCGGGTCTAGTACTTAATTTTAGCTCCAACTGGGTTTTGAATGCTCGTGGGGCGAAGACTATCTCGCGGGGCGAGACAGAGCAATTGCAGAACTCCCTGTTGTCTGGCTCACGAGACGAGCACTTGCTCGCGGGGCGAGCACTTGCTCTCGGGGCGAGCCAGAATGGTTGCCAAATTCTGATCAGTCTTCTACTCTGGCTCGCGGGGCGAGACTCCTCTGTTTGCCTTTTTGCTTGTTTTCTTCAAGTTTCCTTACTTTCTCGAGCTTTACTTTTAACCTGAAATTAAAAGTAGTATTAGAATGCTTTATTGACTCAAAAATAACCAAAATATCCTAGAAACTACTTAAGTGACTCAAAACATTGCTTAAGGACAATAAAAGCTAAATTTGGGTGATTAGCAAGGTTAAATCGCTCAATTGGCATAAAAACTATGGCCTTTTTAGCTATAAAACTAGATAAGCCAACATCTAACTTTGCTTGTCCCCAACCAAACTAAAATAAAAAAGACTCAAGACTAGGTATGCTTTATGGCCTGGCGTAAGGGAAGATATGCAAAGATGCAAGGCTATGTTCCTAAGATTTATGAGAGCATGAAATTTGGCATTTACACTTTTTGATCCTTACTCTTGTTTCTTTTTCTGTTTTTCTTTTTCTTACTGTGGGTGGCTACAACCTTTTTCCCTTTCACACTCTTTTTACCTTGCCCTTGTTGGCATTTTGCATTTTTCTTCTTTTTGCCTTTGGCTTCGACCTTTATTTTTCTTTTTCTCGACCATAATACATAATAAACCCTTGTAGCCACCCCAAACTTAATTTCTAAACAAACCTTACATTACTAAGTATTCATGCTCTCCTAAATCCTAAGATTGGGTTAACATAGTTTTTTCGGATTTTGGCTTGTAATGTGAGGTCATCAAGAAACAATAGGCTTCAAGGCTCAATGTGACTACCTAGTGACATGCATTTAAGGTTGGTTCTTTTATAGGCCAAGTAGCTAATTCAAATAAAAATTACCTAAATCATTTGATGCAACATATAAAAATGCAAACCTTGAGAGATTCAAGCAAATCCGGGAAAATGTGACTTAAAGTGATTCACTCTATTAAAAACAATGTTGGAGGCTCAAATTCCTCACCTGGACATTTTCTCAAATTGTTTGAACGAGGTACAATTCCTAGTGTGTGCACCCCTTTACCCCCAAACTTATCATAAATCATACATCCATAACAAAAAAATCTCTAAGTTCATATTTTCAATTTTTCACATGGGGAATTAAACTTTCAAAACATCGAGAGGGGTTCATCAATATATATATATATAAGGGAGATGCAGCTCAAAGAGAAACAAAGAATAGGTCTAAAATTGAGATCTTTAATTCGCACTGAAACAAGCTCTATATAAGAAACTGAATCTGGGCCTGCTCGCGGGGCGAGCACTTAATTTTGGTTCCAACTGGGTTTTGAACGCTCACGGGGCGAGGACTATCTCGCAGGGCTAGACAGAGAAATTGCAGAACTCCCTCTTGTCTGACTAGCGAGGCGAGCACTTGCTCGTGGAGTAAGCCGGAATGGTTGCCAAATTCCTGGTCAGTATTCTGCTCTGGCTCGCGGGGCGAGCCTCCTCTGTTTTCCTTTTTGCTCTTCAAGTTTCCTTGCTTTCTCGAGCTTCACTTTTAACCTGAAATTAAAAGTAGCATTAGAATGCGTTGTTGACTCAAAAATAACCAAAATATCCTTGAAACTATTTAAGTGGCTCAAAACATTGCTTAAAGACAATAGAAGCTAAATTTGGGTGATTACCTAGGTTAAATCGCTCAATTGGCATAAAAACTATGACCTTTCTAGCTATAAAACTAGATAAGCAAACAACTTATCAAATATCAAACTTGTAGAAGAGGAAAACTAATAATGGAGCTAGGGTTAAAAGTGGGGAAGAAGACGACCCGGTGAAGCAGTTTAATGAGAGTAAATTGACCCAAAATTAATATACCCAGATATAAACATGATATAATTTTAAATGATAAACTTCATCAATTAATATAATATTAAATATTAAATGTTACACCTAGATGTAACCAAAATTAGAAATAAAATAATAAATTACTATACAAGATTTTTTTTAATAATGACAAATGTTTCATCATGCTTACCATATATTATGCATAATTAAATTTCAAATGTATAAATGACATTTAAGCAGATTACCACATATTATGCATAATTACTTTTTAAATGATTTTTTTTTTGACAAATACTTTTTAAATGCTAATTATATAAAATTAATTGAGAATTATTACAAAAACAAGAAAATATAATAACTTCATTTTTAATTTATTAACCTATTGAATTTATAATTATAACTAATTAAAAATTATTCGAAAATAATTGCTATGATTTTTTAAAATTAAATTATAGTTATTGTTAACTTTACAACTTAACAAATAATTTAGAATCAAATAAATTAATTCCTTACTACAGTATCTGATAATTTATTCCTTACTACATGCACCTAATTAATTCCTTAATACATTATCTGATAATTTAGAATCAAATAAACCTGACTTAGATGCATGTACAACCCACTAACGATCATAATTCTATCCAAAAAAAAAGGGGGGATCATAATTGCTTACTTTCAATACTTTGTGTTGACCAAGTGATAATATTTGAAAACACTTATGGGATGGGCAATAATATACATTATCATGGCCAATAAATTTCAAACAATGATATCAATATAATGGGCCACAAAATACGAATTGGGCCACTGGAATTAATAAAAAAATAATACCCATCCTAACCAGTTACATACACAACTTTGGGCCTAAAACACCTCCCAAATGAAGCAGACATCCACAAGGGCCTTGCTACTTACCCTCCCCATATTTGGCATCCACCCCCACATGCCTTCTGACATTTAAATGTCGGATTCAAAAACTATGTTTCGGGCTTTTAATTGTCGAGAAATTCTTAAAATTTGAAAAAATGTGTTTCCGGCAATTAAATGCTGGAAACATAGTTTATGAATCCGACATTTAAATGTCGAAAGATGTGTAGGGTGGATACAGTTTCTAAATCCGACATTTAAATACCGGAAGGTTGGGGGGGGGGGGGGGGTGAATGCCAAATATGGGGAGTGTAGGTAGCAAGGCCCCATCCACAACCATTCAAGCAACTGCAGAAGGCGTCGTTTCCTTCATGGCCATGCCCTACCCGAAATAGCATCTTCCCTACCCGAAAATTCTAATCCTACCAGGTTCCACATGTTGCACAAAAATGGATTTCACCACACGTACTTGACCAAATACGAATCCCCCAACCTCCGACGGCTTGCCAATAGTCTACAGCTACTTTACTGACCACCACAAATCCGCACCGCCGCGACAAAACCTAGGAATCAAATTGCTGCATCGGACTACAACTCAGTCGCACTGGGGTCTAGGATGCCTCACAGATCAAACACGCATTTGCTTCTGGAAAGCCAAATGACACTTTTTCATTGCTAACAAAAAATATCCGCCGGAGCCGCCGCGTACCGCCCATATCCGACCTTCGGCAGTTGTGGGGGGTGCCACCATCTTCATCGCATATATTATCTACACAGAACATTGATTAACCGAAATCAAAGTATTAAAGAAATTTAAAAAAAAAAAAAGATTAAAGAAACATTATTTAATATAATATTAATTTATAGTAGTTTTAGTCAGAATACTTTTCATATACATGTATTTACATGCAATAATACTTATACAATACTTATTTGACTACAATTCAGTTTGAACAACACCACATGATAGCTTTGGTGGCGAGTTCTAGAGTGAACTAGTTGATCATGTCTCTCACCGTGAGAGACATGTTTTAACCGTTGGATCTTGTACTTAAAAAATGAACGCTCGTGATGAGTGTTAGGCAATCGGTTGTGTGTCTTATTTAAATATTGCTAATCAGTCCCTATCATTAGTAGGGGAAGTGGATTGTCGTGTACAATGTTCTATCCCTAATATTGACCACTACATTGTTTTGTATAGGGTGTTTTTGAGAGAGTTGGAGAAGCATCGCCGGCAGCCCACAATAGCAGGGGAGGGATTTTCTGCAACCGTTATTCATAATCTCAAAGCCCTTCGTAAAGATCGTGTGTCTGTCGATGAAGGCGCGTTTCCACGAATTCGTTGGGGTTGGGCAGACCGAATCATATATCTTCTTGGTCATTTTTGATGCTGATTCGACTAATGGGGTGAAGGTATGCACGCCATTGGAAATCCATTTTGCGTAGTCGAAGTTAATGACGTAGGCATTTTGAGATCTACCCAATACCCCGGTTTTGTCGAATTGAAATATTTTGTTAGTATATTTGTAATATTTTACTTGGCATGATTTGAAAACTTACGAGCAAGGAGGGCGCAATGAAAATTTATAAACCGCCTTTTCGTTGATTCTGTAATTAATTTATCATCTTCTTCGTTCTTGTGTTCAGTAATAGTGGACAATCCTGTTGTGGGTTGTTAGATGACCGCAGTGTTCATTTTGTTGATGGTACAGAAGATCGGAGTGTGGCCGGAGTAGATGAACAGTTGAACAGAAGATGGCTCCTTCGTGAAAAGGTTGGGTGGTAACGGGTCAATAGGCCCAAATTTGTATGATTGAAGTTTGAGAAAAAATGGGCTGTGTTGTGCAGTCCAGAGCAGCCCACCAAATTGTGCATCGATTTGGAATTTTTTTTTTTTTAATACTATGAACAATTCGAGCAATGTAACAAATTATATGACATTTAAAAAATAAATAATTATTAATTAAATGAAGATAGTAATGAATACTTTTTGGAAATAATAAGTCTAGTGTACTTATTTTCGTAACATGCAATCAAAAAATATAAATGTAATGAAGAAGAGAGTAATGCATGAAATAAGTAATTATAGAATTTGGAAATAATGTGTGGCAGAAATGGCGCTTAAATGAGATGAGATTTAATTTAAATTTTGAGGGAGTAAGAAATTTCAGTAGCGTGTGCATGTTAGCAACCAGGCTGTAGCCTTTGGCAGAATTGTTGGGCATCGTGTTAGCTTCTTATTGGCTGGCCAGTCTTGATCTGCATAATTTAAGGGCTGATGGGACTTGTTGGTTTAATCGATGGTGGTCTGCAGCTTATTGACTAGTGTTACGGTGCATATATAGGTTTTTTGACCAAATTGGTGTCATTTTAGAAATTATTTACCAGTTTGGGGTCCTTTTGAAACAAATTATTAGTGGGGGTTCTTTTTGACACCGTGTGTTTTTTTTTTTTGACAGGGGGACGCGCCACTCTGACTGACGCCTCCTATTTTTATTTAAAAAAAAAAAAAAGTCAAAGGCGCCACTGGTAGTGGCGCCTTCCCCTTTTTTTTAAAAAAAAAAAAAAGCAAAGGCACCACTACCAGTGACGCCTCCCATTTAAAAAAAAAAAAATGTGAGTGGGTGAGTGAGGTTGATGAAACTTGCCTTTTTTAAAATACACTTGATGCAAAAAACATGACAGCATGCAAAAACAAAATTGAAGAACCTCAAAAAAAAAAAGTACCTCACCAGAATAATGAATTTTTACTAAGGATATTTTAACTAAGAATATTTTCATTAGAATTAACTAGAATATTTTCACTAAGAATATTTTCACTAAGAATATTTTCACTAGAATTATTATTTTACTCATAAAAAAAGCAACTGATTTTAGAATTGTATAGAATTGGTTAAGAGCCAATCAGACCGGTCCAGAGCCAGTAAAATCGATCAAAAATCGGTGGTGACAAACGATCTGAACCGTTCATTTTTTATTTATATTTTCCCCATTTTCTATTTTTTAAATTATAAAAATATTAATAATTATTTTACTAAAAAAAAATTTAGATGATATTAGAAGTTAGATTTTTCATTAGGTGATATAGTACTATTTTTTTTAAAAAGCAATGAAGCAGTCTTCCAATAAGTTGAATCTGTACAGGCAAAAGCCAAAAAAAAAAAAATACTAACAGGGAAGTGAATCCTGGATATAAGCCATAACAAAGTCACCCTTCAAAGGCAGTAGGCTACTGGCTTTTATAGAAAAATTTACATACTATATACATCAAAACCTCCGTTTGATAGGCTACTAGGCAGTAGTAACTGAACAAAACAATCTAATCACGTACATGACAACTACAATTGAGAATTTTAACCCTCATATCTGCTTGGGAGTCAACCGCAGTGCAAAACTGAATCTTATGTGGCATTAGCTCCTTACCCTCAGGCACCACGTCCTTCATTAGTGAATTCTAGTGAAAATGTTTTTAGTGAAAATATTCTAGTGAATTCTAATGAAAATACTCTTCATAAAATAAGACTTAGTTTGTCCAATAGGACTCAACTGGCCCAATAGGATTCAGTTGGCCCAATTGGACTTACTTGTTGCAATAAGACTTAATTGGCCTAATGAGATTAACTAGGTCCAATGTGACTCACTTGTCTTAATCCAATAAGCATCACTTGGCCTGATAAGATTAACTTGGCCCAATAGGACTCACTTGGTCCAATTTGACTCACCATTAGGCCCAATAAGACTTAATTGGCCCAACATGACTAACTTGGTCCAATGAGACTCACCACTAGGCCTAATAAGCTCAACCTGGTCCAATGAGTCTCGCTCGACCCAATAGGACTAAATTGGCCCAATAAGTCTCACCACTTGACCTAATTAGACCTACTTGACCGAGTATGACCTATTTTGCCCAATAGGACTCACCTTGTCTGATAGGATTTAGTTGATCCAATAAGCCCAATGAGACTCACCTGGCCTAACTTGATCCAATGAGACTTAGTTTGCCCAATAGGACTTGGTCCAATGAGACTCACTTCTCCCAATAGAAATCTTGAAGGGATTTATTCTTATTTTTTTAATTTTTCTTACCAATGCTTCTTAAGATTCTTAGAAAGCACAACAGGAACATTCATATATAGAACGAAATGCTAATTAGGATAACATCAGTAAGAAAAATTAAAAAAATGCCATAAAATAAATCCTTTCAAGATTTCTAGAAATAGAACGAGATGCTTCTTTGTTCGTTGATTTTATCTTATAAAATATATTATATGATTATTTTATTTTATTTTAATTTTAAAATTGATTTGTCTTCAGTTTTTTTTTTTTTTTTTTAACTTTTTGTCAAAAAAGTTTGTTTTTACTTAATATAATATATATAATAGTAAAAATAGATATTTAATTATTACCTATCCCATCATGGTTCAATTATGGTTGAACCACTAAATATTTACGGAACGTAACGTGTAAGACCAATTTGAAAAATAAAAAACTTATAGGACCAATATGAAAAATAAAATAAACATATAGGACTAATTTATCTATTTTGCCTAATTTTTTAACATATATCTAAATATATGTATCTAAAATCCTATTATACATTTTTCTTTGACACCTAAAATCCTATCATACCGAAAGTTTATATATATATATATACTATTATTTTAAATTCATTAAAAAATAATAAAAGTAGGAAATCAAGTAAAGTTTTAAAAACCGGACCGACTCTTAAATTGGTGAAGGCACCAATTCAAGATTTAGTGGTTCCATCATAATTGAACCATGATCAAACATGTAATAATTAAATATGTATTTTTAATATTATATTAAGTAAAAAACTTAAGATAGATCAAATTTTAAATTAAAATATAATAATCATATGATATATTTCATAAGATAAAATCAACGAACAAAGATAAACAATATTTATGGGTTAAATTGTATTTTATTAGTTTAAAAATCAAATGTATTATTATAAGATTTAAAATAATTTCAATTAGGTGTTACATTATTCACTTAAAAACATTCTTCATATAAAGTTTTAAATTATAGTTGAATAAAATATTAGTTTAATTGATTTACACTATGTGTCAATGTACTCTTTGATGCGAATTAATGCTTACCCGATTTATCCGCTAATTCGCTTGTAATTAATTTTTAGTCTATATATCAATTATGTATAGAGCAATGCTAGCATCCCACTCCTCTTAAACACACTCTCTATTATTGGGTGAATTTCATGTGGGACCATGTCCTTTGGTGGGTCTCACATGAAATTCACTCAATAATAAATGGTGCGTTGAAGATGAGTGTGTTCGGTTTCAGACCCATAGATATTAAGTTAGTAAAATCTATATAAATATTAATATATAATAAATATTAAATATTTAATTGTATGTATATAAATATTAAATATAGTATTTGGTTCGGTTTCATAATCTTTGAACCCGATAACCGAACCAATTAACATCGATTTTGGAGTCAGTGAGAATCGATCAATCAATTCAAATCTGTAGAAAACTAGTCAAAAATCGGTAGTAAGAATTGATTTGAATATGTCATTTATATATACATACATAAATACATATGTCTAATTCTAATATATTAAATACTATTTAATATATAATCTTATTATAAATTCATTATACAATTTAAGTAATTTTCTTAAATATTGGTATATATGTCTAATTATAATTTATACTTTCATATATCTGTTTAACAATATTTTGATTGGTGTTTTTAGTTTAATATTGGTATCATAACCATGTTCATTATATTTTTTGTAGTCAATGATGGAGATAAACATATATCCTAACCCTAAACCCGTTATATATATATATATATATATATATATATATATATTCAAAAGTTTTATGCATATGTCTAATTATTTTTTTAGTCTATATAATTAATTAAAACAGGTGATATAATTTATTATATAATTAATATATTATATTTAACTTGTGTTCACATTCGAATCCCTGAAAATTGATCTACGAGAATCATTGCAAGCGAATTGGCAGAAAAATCAGCTAAGCACTAAGTTGCACTACAAAATATGTTGCCTATAACTAGACGATAGACCCGTGCGATGCACATGTGAAATATGCTTTCGTGATATAATAGTACTTATTTGACCCGATAGGACTTATATGGGCCAATTGGAATAACTTGGTCCAATGATACTCAGTTGGACCCTCCTCTCTCTCCCCTCCTTCTCTCTCCCTCTCTCCCTCTCTCCCTCTCTCTCTCTCTCTCTCATAACGTGATTTTTTATCTGTAAATGATACAACTCACACATAACTCAATATATATTAATTATACAAAATTATATATTCTGTATATTTATATATTAAATAATATATATATATATATATATATATATATATATATTATAAAGGGTATTCTGGTAAATTTAATATTATTTTGTTTGTGCTGTCCATTATCCATCAAATAATGTACAAGACAAAGAATTGTCCTGTGACTCAAGGATTTGTCCTGTGCTGTCATGTCTGTCCTGTGTTGTCCTGATACCTTTTGCAAATCAAACGCACCCTAAGATTCTCGGAAAGCACAACGGGAACATTCATATATAGAACGAGATGCTTCTTAGGAATTAGTATAACATTAATAAGAAAAATGAAAAATAAAAAAAGGATCCAATGAAGATTGTAAGAAGGCACACAAGAAACATCCGTATGAGGAACATCATGTTTCTTAGTTGTACCAGAGTCTAAAGCTTTTTTGTAGTGCTAGACGAGTCATTATTATTCATTAGACGAATGTTTCTCTGACTTTGACCTTTTAACTTAGAGCAGACATTTGAATTTAATTATCTTTAAAAATAATAATATGCATACTAAGTTGACATATTAGTAAATATCAATTAGTTCAATTAAATCATTCAACAAATGTTTAATAATTCTCCATTATATATAGTTTACAAATACTTAACTCTAATTAAAAAATTTATTAATAACTACAACAACAAACATTATTACAAGAGGCTGTTATAATTTTAAATTATAATCTTCATGAATTATTATTAAATTAAATAATATACCTACATGTTACCAATTACAAATATTAATATTATTATTAAATCTTGAGTTATAAATATATATATATATATATATATATATATATATATATATATCTACTTTACATTTTTTAAATCTTATGTTTTTATTTATTTAAAGAATTTAACAGAAAATTCATTATTATAACAATAACAAAATTTCTTATATCATCATAATCATAAAAATTTTCGACAATATATCATCATAATCATAAAAAATAAACATTATAAGCATTATTTAATTGTATTTTATATCCTAACCATAATGGACAACAGCCCACTATTATTGTAGCAAAAAATATCCATTCCTTTTTCAAATGGTGTGACAGTGGATGGGCCTTTGGAAACGGCCCACTTTATTTAAATGTCTACATGCGAACTGGGCCTAACAAAAGACATCATTGGCCCGACCCTTTGACCCGGTTTCACATAGAACCACTCAGGTTCTTCCCTACCCGGTTTCATTACCCGAAAAACCAGCGCAAGGTGTACTAACGACAACACAACACCAGCCAACAATAGCAAGCCATACTCTTGCATTATATTTTTTCACTTCAAATATTCCAAAGCCAATTCCCACAAACCAACCACATCAAATCTCACGCCCCCTACCAAAGCTTCTAATAACGATATAACGTTCATCATTTTTTTCCCTCAATCTCACCATTAATTCTACAAGAAAGTAATGAACTTTTAATAATCAAGGTAGTGATTGAATGCAGCCTTTTCTTGCCCTCCTTTGGTCTTTCCCCTCCGTTTGTCAGATTGAATGTATGAGGTAATCACAAACCATTTGGAAAAAATCAAATAGCACTTGAATTGGCCCCGTCCATTTCACTCTTAACTCCATGAATCTCTTGTGTTTTATGACATGTGAACCATAAGTTGAATCTGAAATCCATCACCCCATCAAATTCTGTAGTATGTAATATGTGTAAAAAAAACAGATCAATTCAGCTAACAAATCAAGGGCAGTCTAAAATGGCAAATTACTGGTTGTGTTGGAAAAAAAAACAGAACCTTTGTCATGGTTTGTTGTTGACAGGTGAAGTAGTAGGAACAGGGAATAACCAGAGGATGATAGCTCAAAGAAGAACCAAAAGAGGAATGAGATGGACAGCTTTGTGAGCTGATCTGAGACGGGAGTTCTCCCTCTGGGCAACGTGGGAGAAGGGATGGTGTGTGGCCAGGTTTTGGTCGGTGTCCATGTTATGTCCTTGGGTTTGAAGGTCGAGTATAGCGATGAAGACGAAGATGATGGCATGGATGTCTCACGCGAAGCAGAACCACTTTGGGATGGTCATGCTCTTTTGTCATCATTCACCACTTTTGCAGATAGGTGCCTACGGGACTTATTGTGCAAATATTATAGACCATATTAACCTGCAAGTAATCCAGTACCTGCTACAGCCGGTCACTCCAACCTCTCTCACCGTGAGAGATACAAGGACCTCGCTCACGCTAGCAATCGCCTAGCTTTGGTAAATAAAGTGACAAGCGAGTAGTGGACCTCAGAGAGTGGTGCACCGAACACTATATTGAAGAGTGCTGAAAGGGCAAAATCGTCTTCTAATATATTAAAGTCCACCCAAACAAAGTGACCCACTTACCAATACCATCAGCCATTGCTGTTGAGGAAGCGGAAAGAACAGTGGGTGGTGTTAATGTTAGTATTAAATTATTAATTATTAATGCATCATATGTGCGTGGATTGATTTTATCCATTGCATTTGCATGCAACAAAAGTTTCTCAGAAAATATTTGGGTATGGGAAAGTGCTCCTTTCAGGATTCTCTAAAAGCTCTGGAAGCTGATATTCAGTATGCTAATACTCTGTAAGACTCTCTCTCTCTCTTTCTCTTCTTTTGGGTGGTTTTTTGAATGTCTTTAATGCTTTTGAAGTTTGAAACATGATGCCTAGCCATAACAAGAATTCCCCATCACTGGAATTGTTGACTTGAGTTTTAAAAATGGATTCTTTGTCTTCTGTTTGCGCGTTGCATATGTTTTGTCTTGATGTATGTAAATTCGGTTTTCCATGTTCTGTTGTTATTTTTATTGTTTGAAAGTTGAAGCTGAATGCTACTGGGTCTTTCTTGAGGTAGAGTGGGACTTTCAAGCTGGGAATTTGTTAGTTTAATCTATGAATTTGGGTGACACTCAGTTTCCTTGTTGGAAAATTTGGAATTAGATAATGTTTTTCAATATGCAAAACTTTTTCTGACACCTCATTGACATGTTTATACATGTCCTGTACTTACATTTGGGATCTTCAACACAAATCCTTTTAGAAGAGTAAAGAGTTATAGTACTTTTTTCATGTGAGATTGTATTTGATGTGCTTTTTTTGTTTCCCCATTTCTTTCCTCTTATTTTTAAGGGCATTAGGCTATCCAAGGGACAAAGATGGTGGATGCTTTCAGATGAGACTATCATTCAGCCCAGCAGCCCCCATTTTTCTCTTTCTAGTTCAGTGGATGGATTATCGCCTGGCTGGTGCTCTGGGTTTGCTGAGAATCCTAATTTATGTGGTACAAGTCCTCAACAAGTTATGCACATTCAATGCTCTAGTAGAAGAACACAGATTTTGTGTTTAACTTTTATTTAATTCATTTGTCCCTTTTATAATTTCCTTTTTTTTGTCTTAAATTGTCATAATCTGTTTGTGGACTTAATTTAATTACATTTCCTTCTACATTTATGCAGACTCATGGAAATGGGAAAACTACTATGTCAATATATGAAAGGAAAGCAAGCATTAGACAGTTTTACTGTAAGTTAAATGTGGTAAAGATGAATGTATCCTTATAGCTTAGCTTTATGCCTATCGTTCTTTTTGGATGCAAATGTTCTTGACAATCAACACATACTTACATATTTTCTACTTTACTCTTTTCGCCCTGCCTCCTCCTCTGATAAACAGCGGTTATATTTCCTGCTTTATTGCAACTTCAGAAAGGCATCACAGATTTGGAAGAAAGGAAACAGAAAGAAATGTATGCTGTCAAATACCAAAGGAAGACTGTCTTTGAAGAGAGAAGAAAATCTGAAATTGACATCGAACGAGAAGAGGAATGTGGAGTTTGCATGGACGTGAAAGGAAAAGTTGTGCTCCCAAATTGCTGCCATGATATGTGTTTGAATTGCTACAGAGATTGGTAAAGTTCTTTGACTGTGATTCTATTATTTATTTCATCTTCCCCTATTCTTTGGATTTAATTGTTATGCACGGTCAGTTAAAAGATTTTTACATTGCCGACCAATTATGAATTGTCACACTGTTAAAATATTTGACTTTTATAATAACTATCTTAGCAATCACATATGAGATGATTTATAATTAATTGACAGTATAAAAAATTTTACATCAATAATGTGTCAAAATTAAACTTATATTCTTTCCAATTATATTTGTATATTATGCTGATCATACTTTAGACATAAAACCAAGTTCATATCTTACATTTTAGATATCCTTTTTGTTTTAGGAGTTGGTGATATTGGCATGTGCTTTTAACAGGTTATTATTCAACATATGAAACATGTCAGATAGAAGAGTATGAGGATGATATATGTCTCCCCTGTGACTGGAATCATAGGATGTCAATGTTTGATAGGCAAATGTTAGTAGTTAGTGAATGTTTCTATATTTCTATGTTCTATATAGAATGTTAGTAGTTAGTGAATGTCAATGTTTCTATATTCTAAATTTCCAATTAACTTCTTTATATCAGGATTCTCTCCCTTCCAGGGTTGGTCCTGCTAATAATCAATGAAATGATATCAATACTAAGATTTTACCACTTATGGCATCTTTGATATCAATGAGAATGTGTGATAAATTAGTAGGATTAGTCTTTTAAAGGTGAGTTCCTGAATTCCCAAACCAACTTTTAATTTTTGACCGAGTAATTGTTGATGATACTTAATCAAAATCCAAACCAAAACCCATTTTTTTTTCCATCATCGGTCACCCTCTTTGCACTTTAGTTTCTAAAGTATTAGTAGTTTGTTCTGTTATCATATTATTTAGACATGACAATGTTGCTTTATTGCTTCAGGTGTGTGAGGTCTCAGTCTTGCCCCTTTTGCCGGGATAGCCTAAAGAGAGTAAACTCTGGGGACCTTTGGATTTACACAGACATGAGTGACATTGTTGATGTTGGGACAATTTTCAAAGAGAATTGTAAGATGCTGTTTATGTACATAGAGAATTTGCCACTTATTGTTCCAGACCCCAGACATGTATCATATGATCCATTTTTGAGGTGAGGGTTACCCACAGGTTTTGGAAACTTTGTATGCTGATGCACTTTAGTTGTACATGTATAAAGACCATAATTTAATTGTATATATTTTGCTGCCTTTATTCATATCGGCTTCAAGTTGATGATTTTTTATATTTTATTTTTTTACATAGATAGAGTTCCAATAAGTATTGTGTGGTCCACTGCCACAGGTAATTTTGGTTATTAACGTTTTATGTTGTAAACTTGTAATAATGTTAGAATTATAAGAGTTACTCATTAAAAGGATAGTAGCTTTATCTTTTGGTACCATGAGTAATAGTACTTACACCCCAATTTGGTGCACTGAAAGATAGATCCTCCACTATCCATTAATTGTACAAATTACAAAATGACAAGGATGGGAAAGTGACAGTGTCACGATTAGCTGATACCTCTTCTCAATCCACTTGACAAGATTCATCCTTCCATGATATTTTGATGTGTGTTGAAAAGCTAGCTCATCCACCAGTGAACGTGTCCCTTTTTGGATCCTACTTTGATTTAGATGCCCATTTTGTTTTCTTGTGTTCCTGAATCCACCAACTCTCATCCAAAAATGAATGGACAAAACAAATGTAGTGCTACTCAAATTCAATTGTATAATTTGTATAACTAGAATGACACCCAAGTGATACATATATACTCATATTTAGATGTAGTACATCTATTTTACTTTAATATATGGAATAATTTGATATTCACTTACATTCACATTAATATACAATGATGTCTATGAAGTGTCCTATCCAGTTCAAAAAAAAAAAAATTCACCCAATTTTTTGATACAATTGAATTGACTTGTTCTATATAATTAACCCATCATAAAACCAGACTATGATTGGTCGTCCTGGGCACGCATATAATCTGCATAAGATTGATGATAACTATCTTCTTGAGGAGCATATGCATACCCTCCATGCCTTGATATATCAAGGCCTGCAACTTCCTCATCTATGGAAATTCTAAGTATGTTAAGCTTGTGCAAGCCATAGAACATGGTGCCCATTGTAGCACTAACCCAGCCAAAGATTACCAAAATCTCTACCACTTGAGCTCCAATCAATCCCCATCCACCTCCAAGTAGGAGACCATAAGGTCTTGCCACCCCTACCTCACCTGAATTATAGGCTTGAATCACAAACTCCTCTTTGGCAAACAACCCTGTAAACAACAAACCCCAAGTGCCACACCCACCATGCAATTGGGCTGCCTCTAATGGGTCATCATAGTTCATTTTAAGGGCCAAAATGTTGAGTCCAATTAAGACCCAAGCCGAGACAAACCCACAAAGAATGGCAGCCCATGGCTCAACAACTGAGCATCCAGAGGTGATGGCAACTAACCCGCCAAGCAAGCCATTACAGACATCCATTGCATCCCAATGGCCGATTAATATTCGTCGACCGAACAAGGTGACAATCCCTGCAGTTGAGCCTGCTAATGTGGTTACCACAGCAGTCCGGCCTATCGAAGTCCAATTACCTTGGTATGTCGTGCTAGGGTAAGCCACAACAATCTTATCAAACGAGCCTGGATTAAACCCGAACCAACCAAACCACAACAAAAATGTTCCAAGAACTACAAGAGTAGCACTGTGGCCTCTGAGGGGTACGGGCTTGCCAAAGGCATCAAACCGACCGACCCGTGGGCCTTCGATGATGGACCCCCACAGGCCAGCAATAGCGCCAACCAAATGGACCACACCACTCCCGGCAAAGTCAATAGCACCTGAGCCTAGGAACAAGTCATTGGAACTGGGACTGAGCCAACCACTGGATGACCAAACCCAATGGGCCACAATTGGGTATACAAACCCACTAAGGAAAAATGAAAAAACAAGATAAGCACTGAATTGTGTCCTCTCAGCTATGGACCCACTTGTGATGCCTGCAACGGCTATAGCAAAAGCCCATTGGTAAAGGAAGAAACCATAGTCATAATTGGCATTTGGAATATTAACTAGAGCAAACAAATCTGTACCGATAAAAGGGTTGGCATCTCCATAAGCAAATGCAAAACCAAAAAGGTAGAAGGAGATGCTACCAACAACAGCATCAACAACGTTGGTGAGCATTATGTTCATGGCATTCTTGGCACGTACAGAGCCTGCACATATCATGGCAAAGCCAATTTGCATTACAAACACGAGGTAAGCAGAGAAGAGAAGGTAGATTGCGTTGATAGAATATGTGACACTTTGTTCCCATGAAGTCTCCATGAGTGAGAGCGTGTGTGAAATGAGAACAAAATTGGAAGATGGAACGTTCTTATGTATGAATATGGGAATGGGATTTGATGATATGTGTGTGATGGTATAGGAACTTTGAAAGGTAGCTAGCTACTAGCTGTTTTGTAGTTGCACAAGTGGCTTAATGTTGAGTGGTTGTGCATTCTACTTCAACCATTTTAAGTGAGCAGATAAGGTTACATTGCCACTAACCATTTGCCCCCATAGGCCATAGCACACAAAAAGTTGCAATAATAATATATATATAAAAAAGATAATTCCTACGCTTTTTTAAGTGTGTTTGACTATTAAATTATTTTCAATGTTGATCATCCATGTATAATTGTATAGTCAAGATTTATTATTCTCACAATTTTAAATTGTAAATTGTTCTAATAGTCAATTTGACCCAAATACATTAGTCAGCTATTTACATCCAATAAGCTCAAGTATATAAGTTTAAGGGAGGGAAAACACTCAAATCAATCAAAATGAATTGGTTTAGCTTGTGTCAGATTAGTTCAGTTAATCTATTGGTGCTATTTTGGTAATATGAATCAAATCAAATCAAGTCAAAATATATATATATATATATATATATCAAGTCAATCTGAATAAACTCCTTTTTAAAAAAAGTTCTTGCTACAAAGTACAAAACACTAATTAAGAGTCTAAAGATAATTTTTTTTATTGAAAACATTTGAATATTGGATGTTTATTATTGGTGTATTAAGATTAAGAGTACCCTTCAGGCCAATAGCTAAAAATTAACTCTTAAGGGGCATAGATTAGAAATCATCCAAGTAAGTTTTGTCTCTTCTAGCAAAATTTAGTTATCTAATATCTACTAATTGTACTGGGCCTTACTAGTAATTATTGTCTGATTTAAATAAAATTTTCCTTATAATTTTTCTATATTTGATTTTTCAATCTATGCCTTTAGGCATTTGCCTAAAAAAAATTTATTACTAATTATATCATTGCACTTTCTCTATAATGCGTCATTAACTTATTATCCGCCTTGAAAATTCAAATCGTCAAAGTAAAGAATGTATATATGTCTTCAAAATTTGCGAGTACGTCTGTTATTGCTTATTTTGTTTAAAGAATCATTTTTTTAAAACTTTTAGTATATTTGTTTTTGCTGTTGAAAATAATGAAAAATAGGAAAAAAAATCATTTTAGGGTTAAAATGAAAAGCAACTTTCATTAGCTTTTGAAAAAATTAATTTTTTATAACTAATTACTTTTTAAAAATATGACTTTTATGATTGTAAACAAATACAAATCTGTTTCTCCTTTTTTTTTAAAAATCTCTAAAAATAATCACTAAATTATTTTGTAACAAAATCATTTATTTTATAATCTTAAACATACGGGCTCCTAAATTGTTTGATACGTTGTAACGGTGATACCAAATTCATGTTCCTTTTTGTAAAAAAAAACAAAAAAAAAAGGTTCCTTTTTCCCTATATAGCAATTTCATTTCCCCCATTGATAATTTTTGTTGGAACCAAAGTGGTTATGGTTAAATATTCTCTTAAGTTTTGATGCTAACAAAAAGATTAAATTTGTGTGGCAAAGTTATGTTAAAGAACTAACTCGTCTATTCTAGCTTGCAGGACTGTTCTGAATATCGCTAGACAAGGGAAATAAATTTAAGTCCCTTAGAATAGCCTCGAAAGAATATCGGGTCCAAGTATCACTCGCTAGACGAGCCCTAAAAAATATGGTAATAAACTCGTTCACATGGTTATCGCTGGACGAGGCGCTAAGTCAAAAGGTACTAGACGAGCTGCTAAGTCCATTAGGAAACATAACAAGTCCAAAGACTTGTAACTAGACGAGTAGTTAACTAGACTAGGTAATATGAATAAATATAAGGTTAGCCTGTCCACTAAGTTAGACTACATAGTTGCTCTTTAAAAGTAAAATATGCATGCGTCCAAAGGCACACTGGAAATGAACTCTTCTAGTCAAAAACATATTTATTTCAAATGATTGATTATTTAATACGAAGGATTTTGTGTCCCTTTCCTATGTTGTTTGAATTGTTTAAAACTTTGTTTCTTGGTAAGAGAAATATAGTACCATTGAGAACACAAAAATTTGTACTCTGACACTATTGCTGCTGTAAAGTTGAACTTAGTACAAAGAAGGAAAAACAGGAAAAAAAACTTTCAGTGCAACAGAGAAGTGACACTACCACTTTGAGCATTTCTTATAACTAAGAGCACATTTCGCAGAAGGCATATCAAGTTACCAGACTTAACGGATCCTAGCATTAAATGCTATTTCTAAACGGATACAATTTGAAGACCGTTGAAGAAGAACAAGCTAAAGCTGCACTTCACCTATAAATACTGGACGACCCCAGTAAAGAATAGATCTGAGCTCTGATATCAAAGTGCCAAAGCTCAGCTCAAAGTTCTTACGAATACTTTCATTTGTAATCACTACTGATCTTAAACTTTCATACTCTCACACATAGTGAGCCTGTAAGATCGAACTTTAAATCTCTTAGTTAGAGTTAGAGCCTGAAGAGGCTTGGTAGAGAAAGAATACTTATAAGCCTGAAGAGATGTTGAATACTTGTAAAGCTATTGGTTTATAGTAGAGAAAACCTTCAGGTAGAAGGGACTGGACATAGCTCTTGGTTGGAAGAGAGTGAACCAGGATAAATCATTTGTGTGAATCCTCTATCCCTAGCTTTTACAGTCTTTGTGTATAGTATACTAACTGCGGGAATTTGAACTCGATTTTGTTAATTCCTTTGGAAAGATATTTCGTTTGTGTGTATTTAACTTCATCTGCTTGCAAAAATGTTTTAAGAAAAGCATTTTCGAAAAACTGTTAAGAAACACAATTCAACCCCCCTTCTTGTATTTTCCTGTGTCAACTTCAATTTTGTCCTTCATATAATTGCAGTGTCTACTGAACCATGATAGCCGAGCCTGCCATTCCTTTTCACAGCTCATTGCTCAGAAATATACCGTAATTACCATTAATTTATATTAATAATTATTAATCTCACCAAATTATTCCTAAGGCAATTTATCAAATTACTCCTATAATAACCCTAAAAAACTCTAAACTTCATTTGGATGCTCAATTAATCAGCCATATGAATATACGGAGAGTGTATTAAATCAAGATTTGAAAAGATTTTAAAAGACTAATTTATAATAAGAAAGTTTAGAGGTATTCAATTAAGACTTTGAAGTACTCTAGAAAAGTCTTGTGGTATTCAATAAGAATTATCAGGATTTTTTAAAGTGCGATTCCAAATCGAGTGGTATTCAATCAAAACTTTTTACAGGTGACAAAAGTCTTGCAGTACTCAAAATTCTCCTAATTTCCGTGAATTGTTAACTAAGATGGATTTTGAGAGACTTTTTAATGGGAAATATAAATAACAAACTCATCTCAAAATCTCACCCAAAACCCTGAGACTTTTCTAAGCGTGTGCTTGGTTTGTCATAGATCTATGAATCTTTTGTTGTGATTCTAGTACATAAGTGGTGGATGGTGATGAGTTACTGGATGAATAACTCAGGTGTAGGGGTTGCAATTTTCACCGTGTGGGGATCTCCACTGGGGCTGCCCCATTCTAGGCCCCGTGGGCAAGGAATTTTCCCCCACACGCCGGGATGGGATGGAGAGGAAATCCCCCCTTAATCAATTCGGGGACGGGGACCATACCCCCACCCTGGGTCCGTCCCAGGGAGATTACATAAATATCCTATATATATTAGTATAATTATTATGTTGAAGGAATTTGAGAGAAGACTCCATCGTTGCTCACATATTCTGCTCGCTCATGCGAAGCCTAGGTGACTAGGTCCCTTTGTCCCTAGCTTTCTGCGCCGCATGTTGTGCCTTCAATGTATACGTGTATGTTGTGCCTTTTGGTGTTATGTAGCTACAGCGTGACTCATAAGCTTGACGTGACTTTTTTTTTAGGATCACAACACTGTGCTGTATAAGAATTAAGAAATGCTATGATTATAGGCATTGCCTTATATGTGTAGGAGTTTGCTTGTTTTATTTTTAGGGCATATATGTATCAAAGCATATAGAGCTTTGATCTTTCGTCATCTATATTTCTATTATTGTATTCTGAAGTTTGACCTAAATGTGGTTTTTGTATCTATACAATCAAAAGCGAAGAAGTGAAATAGAAAACAAATTATTACTTCCTCTCTTAAAAAAGGTTTAACTATTAAGTAGGTTTCTGAATTATTTGAAAAATTTCAAATAGGTCCCTATACTAAAAAAATTTGTAATTGGGTCCTCGAACTTTTATAAAATTTTTAATTGAGTCCCTGAATTAAAAAAGTTTTTAATTGGGTCCTTGAACTTATATAAAATTTTCAATGGGGTTCCTAAATTATTAAATTCGTTAGTGATATGTTGAATTAGACGAAATATAACTGATTTCATCAAAGTAGGAAAACAATATAACTGATTCCATTTATGAGTAGTTTGGGTGGAAGATGAACCTTGAGACATTGTCACAACAAAATGCAGCAAGATGTAACAAGATGAAGTAAGATGTAGTAAGTTGTAAGTGGGGGAACTATTTTGGATGAAATCATTTCAAGGAAGGGATATACAACCGTAAAACATAAATCGGGGAAGCAATGAACTATTTGCTCAGATGGAGGAAAAGTAGTGTCACAGGTCATGTTTTGGTTTTCTGGCTCAACATTTTGGTCTCTTGCAACCCTAAGTACAAATTTGGGGGGAATTCCAGGTCACGTTTCACATCAACAAACTTAAAGACATCTTCACGGAACCCATTGAAAATTTTATATAAGTTCAGGGACCCGAAACTTTTTTAGTATAGGGACCCAATTGAAAACTTTATAAAAATTCAAGGACCCAATTACAAAATATTTTAGTATAGAGACCTATTTGAAAATTCTCAAATAGTTTATGGACCTACTCAATAGTTAAACCCTTAAAAAAGAATCATTTTTTTTTTATTTTTTTCATTAACTCTTGTAATTTTGAATGTTTGTTAAAAATCCATATGGTCCTTTTAAATCTTATAAATCCTTAAAGTCTTTTCAAATATTATAAATTCTTATGATATAAATCCTTTAAAATCCAATCTACAAAATCTTAATCATAAAAGTTTTTTAAAAAATCTTATAAAATCATTACATTTGTAAAGAATCATTTATAATCCACAAGATTTTTTTATTACAAAATAGTCTTTTAAAATCATAATTGAATAAACCCCTTGTATATAGCACATTTAGATTCACCTCCGGTGTCTGAGAAGCACAATTCCAATGATACATTTGTAATTTTTTCTTAAAGTTATCCCTTGTTGCTTTTATGTTCGTGTCTTGGTTGACGCAAAAACAAACACAGTAATCAACCATAATTAGCAACAGGCAGGCAAACTAGGATTGAAAATTTTAAAGGCAATATAAACACACAACACACCAAACTAGGATTCTTGAGGAAGATGTTACAAACATTTCAACCTCTTATTACTAAGAAAATTCCAATTATATGGAATTTTTACATCTTATTTTTTGAACCATAAAGGGCCAACTTTCACTTTATTTTGTTATTGTTTATTTGATACAACATTTTAAGTACTTGGTGGATCACGGCAATTGCAACCACAACATCCACTCGAAGTGCAGAGTTTTTGACAGGGATAGGGAGAGGGTTGGCAATATATATGAGAACAATCTTCGTCGCCTGAGCATGCATGACATGCATCCACAAAACCTGCCACATTTGTTCATCCTTAGTGAAAGCCTAACTTTGATGCTTCGTTAGAGAAAATGTCCATTTAACAAAATTATGCATAACATTTTATTTCAGGCAAACCGAAAAAAATTAACAATAAATATCATCTTAATTATCATTTTTTCTTACACAAATTTTTTCACTTAAATTATCACTTATCACTTACTCATTATATTTTTAAAGCAAAAGTCTAAAAAAGTGTGGTGAGAATATGATGATTCAAAAAATAATTTCAATTGTAGATGATGGTACAAGACATATATACAAGACCAAGAAAGAGAAATAGATGGCAAGAAAGAGAGGGAGAGATACCGGATCCAGATGCTATGAGAAATAAAACTACCAAGCAGATAAACAACGATGAAGACTTTGCCATTGTATTCCTATGGTTGAAAGTAATTTTCAGAATCAATTTCTTTTAATTATTATCTCTGAAAGAATTGAAACATGGGTTCCTGTTATTTATACTGATAACTAGTGTTACAGTTAGTAACCCATGCACATTTTTATATGTTATATTTTATATTTTAAATAGATAAAATTTTCTTATAATTTTTATTAGGAATCATTTGTTGGAAAAATATTTTCAAAATAAATTGTTTTAAAAGATTTTAAATATCTCATTTATTATCCTTTATTACTATTATTTTCTTCCGTTAATATATTTCCAACGTGCTCTTTTTCAAAGTGCTACATTCTTTAATCAATTAGAATTGTAATGTATTGTATTCAAAAAGAAAGGTAACAGCCATTCAGTAACGTTGATGTTCATTTTAGATATCTTTAACTACGTAAATTTGAAGTAAAAAATACTTTGTACGAGACTATTATACATATTTTAATATCTTTAAATTAGAAAAAAATAATAATTTAATTTTATATATTTTTAGGTATAATACATTTTTTTTGTCAAAAAAAAGGTTTAATACATTTTTATACATCATATTTTTAAAAGCAAAATGACATGCAAAAGTATTATAATAGAAAAAGGGATTCCAACTAGGTTGACACCCCAGACCTTATCTATCATTTGCAGCACACCAAATATTATTGACAAAAGAAATTACAGAATATAAAATCATGATAGACATGAACCAAAACCCATGAGAGAAAAACACATTATATCTAAAATTTGGAAGACCAAACCTATTTCTGAAAAAATCTTCACTTACGAAACTAGGTATAAGATCCCACCAAGTGTTTATTTTAGAGGAAACACCAAAATTGGCTAACTTATGATCAGCACATCTATTCCCTTCCCGGTAGATATTAGATACTTTGAGTTGCATCTTATTAGTTAAAAGAATGCAATTTTTCCATCTAATGCGAAGCTTACAAGGCACAAGATCCAGAAAAGAAAAGGCCAACACCACTAGACCAGAGTCACACTCTAACAAAAAATTGTTCCATCCTTTATTATAAGACATCTCAATAGCAAACATAATCGTAAGCAATTCAGCATGGAGGGACGAAGTAATACAAACAAATTAAGAAGCAAATATACCTCACATAGCTGCACTCCTATCTCGAAAAATACCACCACCACCAGCATGACCCGGAGAGCCATTGCCAGCTCCATCAGTATTACACTTAATCCAACCATAAGAAGGAGGAATCCAATCAACTTGTTTAATAATAGGGGCTTTATTAAGGTGGCCAGAGATAACAAAAGCCTTGAGAAGTGAAAATTCATCCAGAGAACCTGCTATGTGACCCTTAGACAGAATGCTCGAGAGAGAAGATGAGGCTATAATCATATAAATGGCAGACTTCCAGGGAATACTTTGGTTCTTAAATTTACATTTGTTTCTACAATGCCAAATGAACCAGAAAATGTATATAAATCGTAGCCAAAATAACATCTTTAGCTTGAGATGATCATTTAGCATTGCAAACTGAAATAATAGAGTGGACTGAGGACAGTTCAATTGAAGATTTAATAATGTAGCTAAACTAATTCCAAAGATGCCGAGCAAAGGGGCAATGAAGAAACAAGTGATCGGTGTGGAGTCATTAGTGACACCACAAAGACTATAAATGGAAACTGAAATGCATCCTCTCTTCATGAGACTTTCTTCAGTTGGAAGCTTGTTATGAATTATATGTCATAGCAAAAAGGTTATATTAATCGTTTAAAATAATTTTTTAAAATAAAACCACTAGATTAATTCTACATAAATAAATATATATTCATTTGATTGCTTGATAATTATATTAATCATAAAGTATCAATGATTATATTAATCGTTTAAAATGCGTATATTGTATTCCATTAAGGTTAATATAAATAATAAATTGAAAACATAAAAATAAGTTTATGATCAAATCTAATTTTAGGAAGAAAAAAATATAGAAACATATTAGAAAACATAGACTTGCTACTTAAAATATCCTATAAAAACAAAAAACAAAAGATAAATTGATCAAAAGAATAAAAAAATAAAATTTAAATGATAATATAACATGAAGTAATAAATAATAGATAATAAAATTTGAATAGTACTCTCTCGGTCTCATTTTGTCGGTTATATTTGGAGTATTGGTTTATCTCAAGTTAATGTCGCTTTAAATGTCAAAGAGAGTAATAATAACTATTTTTTTTTTTGAATCAAGTAATAATCACTAATAATCAAAGAGAGTATTGGTTTTTCATATTTCACGTGAAAATATGGCGGATTTTGTTTTCTCTACGGAGGCTATGCAAACTCAGAATATGGAAGAAAAACCACCGGACAAAGGTGGGAGTGCCCCCAATGTTAACCTTCAACCAAACGTCTCCTTCAAGGATATGGTGATGGGAAAGAAAGAAGTGCCAGTAGCAAGGCCAAGGGTTGATTTGTATAAGGAAAAGCTTGCTAGAATCGAGTATGAGGATGGTAATCCTTTGAAGCCAATGGTTCACATTGCACCTGCGGTTCTTGAAGGTTTATGTGCACCTTGGCAAGACACCCTAGTTGTTAAAATGCTAGGGAAGAATATTGGTTTTCATACTTTGAGAGAAAGGCTAACAAGGACTTGGAAACTGGTTGCAGGATTTGAACTTATGGACATTGGCAATGGTTACTTCATGGTGAAATTTGTCAATGAAGCTGATCGTGCCCTAGTAATAGATGGCGGGCCATGGATGATATTCGACCATTACTTAACAGTGCAAACTTGGTCACCACAGTTTATTTCTCCTGCTGCAAAGATTGACAGGGCGATGGTTTGGATTAGATTTCCAGGGTTGAACCTATTTTTTTATGATGAAAGCATTCTCCTGGCATTAGCTGTTGCAGTGGGGAAGCCAATAAAAGTTGATAGGAACACTCTAGATGTAAGAAGAGGCAGTTTTGCAAGAGTTTGTGTTGAAGTCGATTTGTGCAAACTTGTAGTGGGCAAGGTATGGTTGAATGGTTTTTGGTACAAGGTGGAGTATGAAGGACTCCATCGTATCTGCACCAAGTGTGGCTTCTATGGCCACCTACCTCATGACTGCAAAGTAGGCACCGATGTGGTTGCTCCAACAGATGCTCAGGCGGTTTCTGGCCAGGCTACGGAGGTTGCTAATCCTGGTGGTGGCGATCAGGTGAGTTTGAATGGCCCTGCAATCTCGGAGCAACATAAGCCTGATTCTTCGGCCACAATTAAGGAGACCGTTGCAGCAAATAATGAGGAACCTCTTTATGGTGATTGGATGATTGTTAAGAACAAAAAAGGCAAGAATCATGCGCACAAATCCTCCTTTAATGTCCAGGATATGAAAAGTAAAATGGCCGAGAATAGTAATGGGAAGAAAGAGAAACCACATGCTAAGAAAGATCCTCCTGTTTTGCATGCAACACAATCTCAGCCTACGTCCAAGTATGGGGGCCCACCAAGGATTCTTCAAAAATCCAAGTTAGCCCTTTCTGCGAAAAACAAGAGGTAGAGACATGATACAGAGCCATCCTTAATGCATTTTCTAAAGGAGAGTCCTATAAGTGGACCCCACCAGGTGACAAAATTTGCCAATCCTAACCTTAGTAACAAGGGGGTTAATAACCAGCATATGATTTATGGTTTAGGCCATGGTGCAAAATCCGCTGTGAAGATGAAAGCTTTGTCCAACAACAGATTTTTACTAATCCATGATGATGAAAATCCATTACCTACTCCTGCCAAAGAGATTGTTCAAGTCAGTGCTACTCCCTCTCAACAGGGAGATACTCCGACTATGGTTCCTGAAACACAAATGCATATGGATGCAATGGCAATCTAACCTTGTTGTTGCCTCTCTCTTCCTTTTGTTTTTTATGGATTTGTTCAATAATTTCTTTATTCTAGCTTGGAATATCAGAGGTGCCTTGAGTCGTAGTACTAGGCGCCATGTTCGTGACTTAGTCAGGATTCATCACCCCTCTTTGTTTTTTGTCTATGAGACTCATTGTCCTTTTTCAAAAACAGAGAGTTGGTGGACTTCCTTGGGTTATAAAGCTATTTCCATTCAAGAAGCTCGTGGTCATTCAGGAGGAATTTGGGTTCTTTCTTGTGTAGATGATATCAGTGTTTCTATTGTCCATAGCATGTATCAAGCTATATCCTTTTCAATCAAAAGAAGGGATGTTATCTGGTACTGCACTGCTGTTTATGCCTCTCCTGTCTTTACTAGTAGGTGTGATCTTTAGGAAAACTTAAAGAATTTGAGGAATAGCATTAGGGGCCCATGGACTCTTATAGGTGACTTTAATGAAATTATAAGTCCTTATGAGGTCTCGGGTGGTAACTTCAGTCCAGCTCGTGCAGCAGCCTTTGCTAATATGATGACTGAATGCAATCTCATGGACCTTCATACTGTTGGAGGTATCTTTACTTGGAGGAAAAACATTCAATCAGGTGGTCATGTTAGGAAGAAGTTGGATAGGTGTGTAGCTGATGTGAATTGGTGTCTTTCTTTTCCTCATGCCCTTGTGGAAGTACTACCTCTTCACAACTCAGATCATAATCCTCTTTTGATGAGCTGCAGAAAGTCCCAAAGTGTTAAGGTCAACTTATTTTACTTCCAGGCAGCATGGATTACTCATCCAAGGTATGAAAACTTAGTTGCAAATACTTGGAATGTTTCTGATGGTGATGCTACTTTCAAACTAAGCAAGATTCAGGAACAATCAATCATCTTTAATAAAGAGGTCTTTGGCAATATCTTCAAGAGGAAAAGAATTCTCGATGGTAGAATACGTGGTGTCCATAGGCAGCTTGATCTCTTCCCTCATTCGGATCTTATTAGACTTGAAAAAGATCTCCAAAGACAATATGATGAAGTTTTGGCTCAAGAGGAGTTACTTTGGTACCAAAAATCGCGGGAGAATTGGGTAAAGTTTGGTAATAAAAACACTAGATTCTTTCACGCACAAACTGTCATTCGAAGGCGAAGGAATAAAATCACAGCTTTAGACATTGATGGTATATGGTGTACTGATGAGGAAATTTTGAGAAGAGAAGCACTCAAGTTCTTTAGGAAGCTATTTCAAGCCAATGATTTATGCCTTCCTAATAGCCTCAAGCTGCAGAATATGCCTGTTATTAGTCAAGAACTTCATGACAGATTACTGCAACCAGTTTCTATGATTGAGGTCAGACAAGCCATTTTTTCTATGAGTCCTTATATGGTCCCCGGCCCTGATGGTTTCCAACCGATTTTCTATAGACAATATTGGCACATTGTAGCTAATGATGTGTGGTTGATGGTTTCTAAAGCTTTCTCTACTGGCAGTATTGATCCGAGACTTGCAGAAACTCTAATTGTTCCTATCCCAAAAGTAGATGATCCAACCAACTTCAAGGATTTTCGTCCAATCAGTCTCTGTAATGTCATGTTCAAACTGATTTCTAAGGTGATGGTAAACAGAATCAGACCTTTCTTAGATGATTTTATAGGCCCTCTTCAAAGTAGTTTCATCCCTAATAGAGGAACTACAGATAATGCTTTAACAGCCCAAGAAATTGTCCACTTCATGCACAAGAAGAAGGGTAAAGCTGGTTATATTATGTTCAAAATTGATTTTGAAAAAGCTTATGATCGTGCAGATTGGCACTTCTTAAAACTTACCCTACAAGAGTTTGGATTTCCTGATCACCTTATTAGTCTCATTATGAGCTGTACAACTTCCTCCACTCTTTCTCTTAAGTGGAATAATGAGAAGCTAGAAAGTTTTGCTCCAACTAGAGGCCTAAGGCAGGGTGACCCCTTGTCTCCCTATTTATTTGTCTTATGTATGGAGAAGTTAGCTCTCATGATCCAAGAGAGAGTGAATAACAAGCAATGGCTGCCAGTGAAGATATCTAAAAATGGCCCACCCATCTCACATCTTTTCTTTGCGGATGACTGCCTTTTGTTTACCAAAGCCAAGGCCTCCCAAGTTCGAATGGTCAGAGATGTTCTGCATTCTTTTTGTTTGGCTTCTGGCATGAAAGTGAATGTGCAAAAATCCAGGTTTTTCCCTTCTAAAAACATTCCCAGATCCAAAATCAACAAATATGAGGGTATCATTGATTTTCATCACACCTATAACATTGGTAGGTATCTTGGCTTCCCTCTCTTGGCTGGTAGGGTAACCAAGTCAGATTTCTCTTTCATTTTGGACAAGATAAATAGTAGATTGGCTGGTTGGAAGGCTAAACTTTTGAGTAGAGCTGGTAGAGTAACTCTTGCAAAATCAGTCTTGTGTTCAATGCCTATATATACTATGCAGAATCTTTGGTTACCGGAGGGAGTTTGTGATAACATTGACTCTTGCATCAGGAGGTTTATTTGGGGGAGCAAAACAGGTCATTGGGTCAAATGGAGTAAGGTTACTCGACCAAAGAATCAGGGAGGCCTTGGATTTCATAGAACTAGAGAGTCTAATATTTCTCTTCTTGGTAAACATATTTGGAGTTTCCTGCATCATCAGGACAGATTATGGGTCAATTTGCTGTCATCGAAGTATCTCAAGGATACTGATATCCTACATTGCCCCTCTGCCAAGGGCGCATCTTATACTTGGAGGTCCATTCTGAAGGCCTGTGGGAATCTACATTCTGGCTTTATTACTAGAATTGGTAAAGGTGATTTGTCTCTCTGGTATGATAAATGGCTAGACAAGGGCCGTTTGTGTGATTTAGTCCCTTTTGTTGATATTCATGATATAAACTTGCATATTAGGGACATTTTCCATAATGGAGAGTGGCATTTTGAGGAGCTTTATACCACACTGCCTACTGATATTCAATTGCTTATGAAAGGCATATTTATTAATGATGGTGCAGAGAATATTGTTATATGGGGACCTTCGAATTCTGGAATGTACTCTACCAAGAGTGCTCGCTCTTGGCTGGTTCAAAGTGACAATTCTAGCATTATTAATGAGGGAAGATGGTCATGGATTTGGAAATGCAGGCTGCCAGAAAACCTTAGGCATTTTCTTTGGCTCATCATGCATGGTAGCCTCCCAACAAATCAATTTCTTGCTGAACATCACTTAACAATAGATACATCTTGCCAAAAATGTGGGGAAGCTAATGAAACTTTACTGCACACTCTTAGGGACTGCAACAGAAATCGAAGAATTTGGGATCTGTTGGGGTTCTGTCAGCATCCTAACTTCGACAATGATGATTTTGGAGACTGGATTTATCAGTTTTCCACTGATAAAAGAGGTACCCTGTTTGTGGTTACTTGTTGGACAATTTGGAGAGCTCGTAATGCAGTTGTGTTTACTGATAAAGTGTGGGAAGATTGGCAAATTCTGAGTAATATTTACTCTCTACAGGATTCGATTCTAAAGGCCTATGGAACAATGTTCAGTGATAAGAAATATCAGGAAGTGGTCTGGACCCCCTATGGAAAATGTCATCAAAATAAATGTTGATGGTAGTTCCTTTGGCAACCCGGGCAGATCTGGTTTTGGGGGACTCCTTAGGAACATGATTGGTGAATGGATTGTTGGATTCTCTGGTTCGTGCGGCCTTTCAAATAACATGAATGCTGAATTACTTGTAATTGCTCATGGTCTCCGTATTGCTTGGAATGCTGGACATAAAGAAGTCATTTGTGAAACAGATTCACAAACTGCCTTGAATTTCATCACAGATGGTGTTTCCAAATTCCATCCTTATGCTCCTCTTGTGGCCTCCATCAAGGACTTCATTAATTTTCCTTGGAACCTGAGCTTCAAGCACATTTTCAGAGAAGGTAACGCCTGTGCAGATTGGTTGGCCAAGTATGGCGCGTCTTCAGATCAACCTCTACACTTCTGGAACTCGTGCCCTCATCAGCTCTCCTCTACTATGCTAGCAGATGCTATGGGGGTGCCTAGGATTCGTGCTTAGTTTTCCCTGGCTGTTTCTTTTTGCTGTTGCTTTTAGTTTCTCATTGATCAAAAAAAATATTAATTAGTCCTTCTACATAAATCCTACTATAAGGCGGGCATTTAAGTAAAAAAACAGATTTTTTTTTCGCTACATGTGAAAGAAAGAAGAAAAAACAGACAACTAGTTAACTATCCTAGGGAGAGCAACTCCCCTAACATCCTCTTCAAGGATCAACTTCAGCTGGGCATGAATGTCCGATATCAAAGTGCAGTTGAAGCCTCCCGACTAACCAAGGTTGGCTAAGAAATTCACACCCCTATTGGCTTCTCGAAACACATGAATAACAGAGCAAGGCGAATCTGGAGAATCCACTATCTGAATCGCCTCTTCAAGTAAGGGCTTTAAAAACAAATAGTTGGAGTGCTTCATTCGGATCATAATCACCACTACCTCTGAATCAAGTTCCGTTACCTCCACCATAAGGTTTAAGCTCCTAGCCATTTTAAGACCATACACCAACCCCCAGAGTTCTGCAAAGACAGATGTAGACACCCCAAGATTGCAGTTAAAACCAGAAATTAGATGCCCATCATGGTCACGAATCAAACCCCTACACACTGAGAGTTTTGAGTTCTGAAAGTGAGATCCATCAGTGTTCAATTTAAACACGTTGAGAGGAGGAGGGAGCCATCTAATATTCATAATGTGATTGGGAACCGAAACTTGATTAGAGACCGGGGACAAAAGTGGGTGATGTAGAAAATCCACTTGCTGTACCACACTTGACAAGAGTTTATCATTATCAAAATGAGAACTTCCAAACACTAATTGGTTTCTATCTTGCCATAATATACTCACCATATAACCAAAGAAACTAGGCCAGTGCCATTGTCCTTCTCCAAAGTCCACGGATTTAAGAATGGATAGTACCCATTGGTCCAACCCAAGACTAAAAAACTTGCTCCAAAGATTAACTTTAACGACTTTGCTCCAAATGCTCGAGATTACCTCACGATCTCTGATAGCATGTAAAATATTTCAGGTTGAGAGTTATGTGACACTCTCTACCCCGCATACTTTAAATATAAAATAAATCATATTAATTAGATAAATAATTAATTAATTATAAAAATGTAGTAGGCATCACATGATCCAAACATAACCAAATACGTATAACTAACAACTACGGAAAAGAACATAAATCAAAACATAAAACATAAACCTGAAACCCGATGTCACATATCAGAGCTGATAACCAATCTGAAATTACATCGGAAAAACAACTAAAATAAAGTCCTAAATTACGAGCAAGCGATCTCCTCGGGATCACTCCTCGACAAGTTGTTCATCATCCTCTGCATAAACCATGGTACATGCAAAGAAACAATAACAAATAGGGAGTAAGAAATCATTCGTATAAACATAAACAGTAATGGAATAGGAGGTAAGATGTTCACACATCATATAAAGTATACGACATAATGGTATTTAACATATCCAGTCTCTACATCATATCAATTAAAATATGTTATGCAATCCAGTGTTACTTCACTACTCCATATGCATGTGGATCCATAATTGATAACTCTTAGAAATGAGAGTTATCGACTCTTTTTTAGCTTTATTTTTTGTATTCTTTGAGTATTTTATATGGATGTTTTAGGTGTTTTAAGTTAGTTTAGTGTAATATGTGTCATTTTATAAATTTCATATAATTATCTGTTTTTGAATGTCTAGGAATATTCTTATTGTGTTTCTTGATTTTTGTTAGGTTTTTGTTGAAGTTTAGACAAGCTGCTGGAAAATGCTCTAGACATGATGTAGCATCTAGGCGCGAACTCCTTATTAGAAAAGGACAAAAGCTGGACCACTTTCTCTCTCATGAAGGTCCGTCCTAAAAGCTGAGGACGTGTACCAGTCACATGCCTTGGGTTTTGCGCTGGTGCAATTAATGAAATGGGCCTAAACCTTTATTTTAATATTATATTGATGGCACAAAAATAAGAAAGAGAAAAAGGGGCCCTTTTAACCTTAATGGCGGTACACCTCATTTTTTTCACTCTCCTGACCTAGAAGGCAGTAGCCAAGGGTCTTCTTCTTCCTATCCATAGTCTCCATTTTCGTTCCTCCATTGTAATGGCTTCTTCTCTCATTTTCTATTTTGTTTCCAGATTTTGTAAGCTCATTATGAGCTAACTTGCTGTAGCTACTGGTATGCTGAACTTGTAATGAATGTTTAGTTAATGTTATGTGATGCTTTGCTTTTGCATTTTCTCTTAATCTGCGTTTATATGTTGTTTTATTTAAGCTTGGCCATCTTAAGTAGAACTTGAGCTTGCTGAACTTGGAAAAGTGAAGTTAAGTGGACTTGGTTGAGAGATAAGGGTTAAGTCTCTAATTGGAAAATTAGCATATTTTGAATGGATTGGAAATAATCATTCAAGTCCTTAAGCTAGCTGAAATGTGCTTATTAATAAGAGGGTGTAATTAATATGAATCTAGGAATAGAAGGTATTTAATGAACCTTATCTTTCAAGTGTTGGAAAACACAACTTTAATTTTCTGAAGCTAAATGGTGCAGCATCGCAAAGCATAACTGAAGCTAAAATGAAATTACAAGGGATCATACCTGTAGCTGTTTTACCATCTCTGTTCATAACCCCATTTTATTATCTTGTTCTCTTATTACTGCCTTTTAATATTGTTCTTTTTAATTATTGAAAATCAACACTTTCACACATTATTTGGTTACCCTTTAATCTTAGCTCAATAGAACCATTAATTTGAGTTTTGGTTATTTTTATACCATTCTAATCCTCGTGGGAACGATCTCTTATTTACTCTTTACTACTTGTTGTGGCTGTGTATACTTGCACATACTTATCACATCTGTTTTAAGGCAACAATAACTAACTCGGGAAGACGACTTCGGAGTTACATATCCACATTGGCCAATAAGCACCAGCGCTGACCCACCTAACTCTCGGATGGACCACCGCGACGGCCAGTTCACCATACTCTCGGGCAAACTCCCTTGTCATCGTAACTTCCCCTAACAACTTAATGCATAAATGCATGTATGCTAACACACAGTCAAACATTAACCACCACCTCCATCAACGCCATTAATTATGGCTTAACAACTTTGACTAATAAGCATCAAAATCAACCTTGACCAATAAGCATCCAAGTTTATCAATCACTCTTGTTTTTTTGTCTGTCACTGTCTCATCTATTTGTTCTAGGGACCTCACAAGTTCTCCTAAAGCACTCGAGATCATCCCTAAATGTCCTTTACTATTCCGTTGGGCATTAACCTCACCCTCTTTGCTATCTTCATGTCTTATGAACATTAATAACTGATTTTCAGTCTTAGGTTCAACACTAGCATTCCTACAACTTTCATTATTATGTTTTAATCATGATAACGACTCATCATAGCAACTCGTCAAAATAGGTCATCATAACAGTTCATCGTATCAAGGCATGGAAGCACTAACACATTTAATCATGTCGTGCAATCATCATAACAATCAACATTACACATACGTCATACAAATCATGTGTATAAACATATTCATTCACATATCGACAATAGCAATTAAACAGTCAAATATCAGTTAAACACATAGCATACAAAAGGGCCATGGGTTAACCCTCATCTTACACTACCTCAAAACCTATATGTTCATAATAATTCATTCTCCCCATATCTCAATCAAATTCGCAAGCCTCGAAGGGATGAGAGTGTCGAATCAAAGTCTCCTTAGCCGGTTCCTACCATTACAAATACGAAAAGTTCACAAAGAGGACCACAACTCACAAACCCAAGAGAGAATCGAAAAGGGAACAAGAAGTATGGCTTACCTTGAGATTAAACTCTAAAGAACAGAAACTAGAAGAGGAGAAAAGGTCAGTATGGGTCTCGTCTCACAAACGCTTGATCACTTCCTCAAGAACGAAAACGAAAACATATGGATTAAGCTTCTAAATCAAGAAACTCAAGGTGAAAAATAAGAAGAACATGGCACACGAAATTTTAACTTGTTTGCAGCCCAAAATTCAGAAATAAAAAGATAAAATCGACACTAAAAGAAGCACATATCGGCAGTGATGTTCTTCTGGCCAAAAACGACGAGCAATTTACTTCAAGATTTCTTAAGAGAAACTAAGGGGAAACCTAAGAGATGAAGAGAGGTAGATTTTCTAAGTCTTGAGTCGTGGAAAATAGGTTTTAGGTTGAGTCTTTCGGTATAAAAATGAGTTAGGGCATAACGGGCTTCTATTTCAGCCCAAACTGCGTACAGATTGGTGTTTTGCACATATCTTAAGCTACGAGTGTCCGATTGAGGCGTTCTTGGTGTTGTTAGAAAAATTAAAGAAATATCTACAATTTAGTATTTTAGGATCAAATCCTAAGTCGGACTCTAACTTGGTCAAAAGTGCAATAAAAGTTTAGAAACAGATTTGGTAGTTATTTCTAGATAGGATCCCTAGAAAATTATGATAAGATATTAAGGAATAAGTAAGGAAATGGCTCTTCTGTCTTAATAAGGACTCTTATTAAATCTGATTGATTTAGGTCTAAGAGTTACACTATCTCGATTTAAATACTAAATCATACAATATCTCGTACTATCATTCAGAATCAATTATAAGATCAGATATTATTAATAAAATCACTTATTATATATTAATATATAGAATTACATACAAAATCATATATTCATACAAGGTCACACATTAATAAACACAATCTCATATTAATACACATAATCATATATTAATATACATATGTATAATTGCAAATTAAAAGGTAATTATAAAATAACATTCATGGTCACAAATTAATAAAAGTATAATTATGTATTAACACGTACATATTTGTATCGATATCATGACAATATAGGTAAACATATTATATATATATATATATATATATATATATATATATAACGGGGATGACTCAGGTGAGAGTGATGTTTTATTGTGAGAGTGAGAGGAGCAAATATGGGCCATTAAACCATACATGGATGGTCAGGATTAGAAGTTAGTAGGTGGTCATGTGATCACTTAAAAAAGTCACATGACTTTATCTTCCAATCTTGACCTTTCATGTATGATCCAAAGGTCCAGGTTTACTCCTCTCATCTCCCATAATAACATACTCCTCTCACTTGAGTTGTTCCCTACACACACACACACACACACACCCCTTTATAAAAAACAGTAACTGCGACACCCTAACCTGGGGTCATCACATAGTTACCCAAAAAGCGGAAAATAAATTATTAATTGCTGGTTGCTTTCGGAACATTTATTAATTTCAAGCCAGAACATTCGGGTGTAAAAAAAAAAATTTCGTTTACAGTAAACTCATATTGTACATCACCACACAAAGAGATAATCATAGTCAGAATAAAGCCGCCAAGGCAAACAACTTTTAATAATTAAGTTTCAATTTCCAAAACAGAAAATTAAACCTAAGACTAAAGTTTAACACCAAAGTTGCTGACCATTTCGACGCACCACCCAACTAAGATTCCTAAGCTGGTCACTCTACAAGACATTTATCGGAAAAACTCCACTGCAGTTCCCACAATCAAAATACCTCTTCAAGTATCTAAAACTAAGTCCCGAAAGACTTAGGGAAACTTCTCAGCTCCATCTGCACTAGTGTACCAATGTACAACAGCAATACCAGAAGAAACCTGATGTATTTGTAAGGGTGAGATGCCAATATATGAGTTTATAACGATAATCACATGCACCACATATTCAAGTAGCACATAGTCATGCATAACCATAATTACATAAGATTCTCATAACTAAACAAGTAGTTTATCACTGGGTCTCATACCCGATCATCGTCATTTTTAAAAATATGCATGACACTTCAACATTCAACATCTAAAGTTTTATACTAAATCTCTAAAGATTCCAACAACGTATAAATGAGCTGATCAGGCTCCCACATGGCACATTGTCTACGAAAGAAGCAATGGTCAACTCAACATGGCACATTGCCCAATCATTTGGCACAACGGTCAACACGAAACATGGCACATTGCCCGAACTCCCGGCACAACGGTCAACGCAAATCATGGCACATCGCCTAAAACTCCCAGCACGATGGTCAACACAGATCATGGCACATCATCCAAAACTCTTGGCATGATGGTCAACGTAAGACATGGCACATTGTCCAAACATTCTGGCACAATGGTCAACAACAACAATTCATGGCACATTGTCCATCAAGGTACAATGGTCAACACGATAAATGGAAATATTATCCATACAACACATAATTCTCAACAACACATGACACATTGTCCACTAAGGTACAATGGTCCACTTTACATGACACATTACCCATCAAGGCGCAATGGTCAACGCAACGCGAAATACCTCACACCTCAAGGCATTCACACAAGACAACGTGGCATGTAATACCTTACTCATTAAGGCACCACACTTAACAACGTCGGGCACGTCTGCCGTAAATGCAAATGTAAAACATTTTGTCCTCGTCATTTTATTTTCGTTCATTATATTCTTGTCGAAGCTCAAAATGGCTTACGACTATTCATCGTCTTCAACGTCTTAACATTCTCATCGTCTTATCATTTTCAACGTCTTAACATTCTCCTCGTCACACGGATCAAAGATCTTCGTGTTTTTATTATAAAACACTGGTATCACGACGTCTCGGATACTAGGTTTATTTTTCAACGTGAACACCATCTTTTGTTTGTGAAACACCATTCAAAACAAAATCTCCGCAACTTATCTAAGTTGACGGAATAACATCGTTAAGTAAAATTCGTTTATAGAAAATCATTTCTAATTGAAAATTCCTTTATAACATCATCGGTTACTAAAAATTTAGTTTTCAGAAAGGAGAGTCACTTGAGGCTCAAACTTATTTAAAATACGTACTGCCGCTTTAGAAATACCTGCCGTCGATACTTTTCCAAATTGCCGTCGTTTAGCCTTTTTCAAGGCATTTAAGCCAAATATTAGCTTTTTCCACTTAAATCATTTTCTAAAATCATAATTAAGTTATTTTCGAAAATTAATTTCATAAAATAACTTTTTACAATATTCCGGAATTTCTTATGTAAAAATTAGCGGTACAAAAATAATTTCACGGTTACGTCCTCACTGTGACTCATAGTTCACTCTTACAGTGATAAATCATTAAAATAATGATATGTTCTAATATTCCTTATTTTTCCCAAATAAATATTTTCCATAAACATTATATTCCAACATTTCCCATAAAACATTGAATATAATTTTATGCAGCTTATTTTATCTGATTAATCGGTTGTGCACTGACCACTGTCAGGCTTCACAAACAACATCCAGCATCATCATCAAAACTATATTACCAAACAGATCATACATCATAACATCAGAATAGAACACTGCAGATAAACACTTATACGCAGATAAACCATCATAGATAAAAATAACACAACTTAAACAACTTAAACAAACATCAACAGATAAATAATACAGATAACAACAAACAGCACATGATTATAGAAAAAACTCCTCAGGTATTCTCCCCTTGCTTCTTGAAGTTACAGAACACTTTCCACATATTGTCGATTTTGATTTCGGTACGCGTCAAAAAACTTCGGCTTGCGTCAAGAAACTTCGTCACAAAGAAACTAGTGTCACACACAACAAAACAACCCAAGATCAATCCACAAATTCTCTCCTAACAAAAATTTAGGTTCGGCCCTCATGACTTAAATTGACTAAACATGATAAAGTTTTGCAAGCTTTTGGATTAGTGATCCTTAAGCACTTAAGACATAGGATTAGGGACTTAATACAAAAGATTGAAACAAAATCTTCTAACCCTTAATGACATAGTTTCGGCCATGGTAAGTTCATAGGGCCAGGGATTTTTGTTTAAGACAACAACTTGGATTCAATAAAGATCTATACTAACAAGATAGGAAACAAGATCACTTATCAAAAACATAAACAAAATCTCCTCCAACTATACCCACATAGGTTCGGCCATGACAAGGAAAATGAGGAGGAAATTTTAGTTTAAATCATACTCTTGGATTATGAATATAAGGATGATAACAAGAACATAGAAATTAATTTCATACTCATAGGATTTTTCTATGATTCTCTATGGATTTTCAAACTTCTAGATCTAGAAATGGGAAAATATGATTCATGGCATAAACATGAGAAACAATTGAATATGAAAGCTTAGATGATCAAGGAGTTGAGCTTTTACCTCTTGAAGATTGAAGACATGAAGAAAATGATCAACCAACACTTATATAAAATCTGGACAGTTTGAGGGTGTGTTGGTTTTGTGAGTATATCTCATGATCTAATCATCCAAAAATCACAAACTTTGGCTTGTTAGAAAGATAAGAAGAAAAGGAACAACTTTGATGTTGAATGTTTTATTTGATTCGGATCCTAACATGGGTGAAAATAGGATTCTTTCTGCTGTCTCGCATGGATCTGAGGATTCTGGGCAGTTTCTTTATTTTGGTCATAACTCTCAACATACTCATCCGTTTTTGATGATCTTTTGTTCGTTGGAAATAAGAGATAAAGAGGAACAACTTTCATGTTGAGAGTTTTTCGAGTTTCAAAAAGGAAGAGGGTCATAGTTTCGGTGGAAATTCGGTGTTCTTATGAGTTTTGTAACTTGGAGAAAATGGAGAAAGCTTGATGAGGAAGATGATGAAGTCTATTTATAGAGGAGATGGCAAGGCTTTTTGAGCCTTGGGCTGCACCCTTCATGGCTTGGAGAGCAAGAATGGCCCAAATTCAAGAACATCCTAGAAGATTACTTAAGGACCAAAAGGAAATTGAAGAAAAGCTTAGGGACCAAAATGCAATTTCCATAAAAATTGTCATCATGATGCCATGTGCACCATTAATGCATTCACATGGTGACTCATCATGTGTGACACATTGATATTATCCGTTAGCGGATCCCGGAAATCCCGTAATCTGCTCCGTTGCTTCCCAGATTAAAGACGACGCCCGGATAAAATATAATATTTCACTTTTTAGTGAAATATTTCAAAATATCCAAAATCATAGGAAATTAAATAAAAACCTTAAGTTTTTCGTTCACGAGTTAAAATTAGGTCTTCTGAGCAGTATAAATATACTGTCAGTGAAATTCGCAGACGGGGTTTGCTTGACTTTTCAACCTAAATTTTTATCGTAACTCTCTACGGTCAAGTAGAGTGTAACTATGGTTTTGGATTAATTAGAATAATTTTCTAAGTCTCAGATAAATATATAAACGTATTTATATAAATTTCCGATATTAGAAAACAGCGAAAAATCGGGGTGTTACAGTAACAATCGAAACAATTACATTATCAATTATGTTAATAATAATATTGTTCTAGCCAAAACCAAAACACAGCAGTAACACCTTCTATATTGGGCCTGTGCTGATTTATGGAAGCTGCTTCTCTTCCTTTCTCCTTCTCCTTCGTGTTGAACCAAATTTTGGGGTGAGGGGGACACCTGTGAAGACACTCCGATGCATAAGTCAGCAATGGTCTTGCAGATGATATATAAATGTGTGTGTGTGTGTGTGTGTGTGTGTGTGTGTGTGCTTGTAACGATAAAATGCATACCTTCTCCTTTGATGGAGGTCCCTTTATATACCTGTCACCTGGATTCATCCTGGTGACTCCCAGTATACTCCATACGTTATGGTGTGTTTACCCTTCTAATCATGTTGAAGGGATGTCCGTAATGATAGTTTTTAGTTGGTAATCGCGTGTGTCAGGTGGAGAGGGCGGTTTTCCCTTACTCCCTGATGTTCATGGGGGCAGGTACAATTGGGTTCTTTCTCGAGGTGGGAAAGTCTACTATGTACGAAAACAAGTGGGGGTGGCCGCAATTTTATCGGCTGGAGCAGTTTGCCCGGCTTAGAATGCTTTTTGGTTGAGGCTTCTGTAGGGCTTTGGGCCTTGTCATTTATGGACCGGAACAGATGCCCTTGGGACGGCCCTGGCTGGTTTCAGGTAGCGGCGTTCCACTTTAAAGAAGGATTAGACACGTATCACCTCTTTATTTGTGGTTTGGTGCCCATTAGCTCTCTTCGTCATCACGTTCTTTTCGAACGGTTGCGTCTTTTCGAGGGTATGTGCCATTTCATTTTTCCCTCTATAAATTCATTTGTTTCGACCAAGAGTTTTTTTCTTTCTTCTTATACTTCGCTCCTCCTCTCCGCATCATCATTCTGTTGCTCCTGTCATTCTCTTGCCATCCGGTTCTCTTCCGCAACTTCTCTGCTTCTTTTCTTTCCATGTAACCCTCTTTTCCTCTATGGTAATCCTTTTATAGTTTTCCTGTTTCTTTTTCTGAAAAAACCATGATGAGGTTGAGTCTTTTTTTTTTTTTTTTTTTGGGGATGATAGTGATTCAGACGTTGAGATTTTATCAAATCCTTCCCCTGTTTTTTCCAGTGACCATATTACTGTTACTTTTAGGGAGGCTGCTTCCCATGATGTGATTGGGGACCAACAAGGTCCCGATATTCCTTCGGGGTCTCTCATGCATGCCCTTCCCTTGGAATCTCCTGTGTTGCCTCCTTTAGGTAGCACTCTCTCTCATTGGGAAGGTGTCTTACAAGAGAAGGGGATTTCTCTATCTTCCGAGTCCTCCTTTGATTCAGACTCCTTTTTTGTTTCAGGGGGAATCAATATAGGCTGCAGCTTTGACCCCGAGGACTCTGATAGGTATCCTTAATCTCCGGGTGCTGATTAGTACCCATGGGTTGACCGGGAAGTCTTGGGGCGTCGTTCAATGACGCGCCAGTTGGGTAAATTGGTGGTGGTGGACAAAGAGACCGAGGAGGAAATGGAAAAGTATGACGTCCTCCTCGAGTCTGAGGATGAGAGGGTGTGTCTGGATCGCTCTGCCGATGATGGCAATTAGTCTTTTTACATGTATCGTGCGGTCTTCACGTAACTTGGGATTCGTTTTCCCTTTTCATCTTTCTAGATGGCTGTCCTTAATTTTCTTCGGGTTACCCCTTCTCAGCTCCATCCCAATTCCTGGGGTTTTATTCGAGCGTTTGAGATCTTTTGCCGGGCATATAACTTGTTGTGTACTGTACGGACGTTTTTACATTTCTTTTTTGTGGGCACGACTACAAACCGTTCCGAGGGCGAGGTTGGTCCTCATGGCTGGACTACCTTCACATAGGGTTTTTTTTCCTCATTTAAGGACTCTTTCAAAGGCTTTAAGGAAGATTTCGTCCGTATCCAAGTTTCTACTCATTTTCCTGCCTTTTTTCTGGACGACAATGGTGCCCCCCTCTTTCCTTTATATTAGGATAGGGAAGGGGCTAGTCGGAAACCATCCTTTTATAATCCAACAGCGGATTCGTTGAGTCCCAAAGAGTCAGCCACTATACAACTTTTATTAGAGTGGGTCGGGATCTCTAGTCTTCTTAGCTGCCGGGAATTTCTGACTGTAGTGGATCCCGAGGGCTGACTAAGTAGTCTCTTTGTGTTTCTCCAGTAGTCTTTTCTGGTATATTTTCTTTGAACGCTTTTTTCACTGTGGTTCTTTTTGTTTTGCAGAAAATATGGCTTATGCTAACAAGACGCCAGTAGCCCTTGCCAGGAGGAGACAGGCTCCTGCTTGGGGTGCTCCGGCTGGTTCCTATGGCCTTAGGCATCTCGATGCTGATCTTATAGCATTTCCTGGCTTCCACTTGATCCCCTTTCATCGTGCAGATTTTTCTTCTTCATTAGCAAATTTCATGGCCAGGTGTGGTGTGGACACTACCACCCTGAGCGCATTGAGGGTTGGTCTTCCTAAATTGCATTCTAGGAAGAGGGTCAGTCCATCACATGGAACTTAGCCCTGACCGTCTTTGATAGCGGGGGCGATCCCATAGTCAATCTCAGCTCTACATGTCCCTTGGGAACTATCCTTTCTTCACAGAACCCAACCAGGTCCCCTTGGCGAGGGGTGAGCTCCTCTCTTTTCATACCCAGTTTCTCAAACAGATAGCCGAAGATGATGTTAGTCGAGCTTCCCTGGTCGATGAATTGTAAATGTTCTATATTATTCCTATAAGTTTTTTCTCTTTCTATTTCAGACATCATTAAAAACTAGTATCTATGTATAAACTGGAAGGGTTGATTAACCATACCTGACTGGGATTTCTTTGAGATTATTTCCGAGTTTTTCTGCCAACTGCTGCTTCCGCTTAGTCAAGTTGAAAAAGTCTCAATAGTAAAGTAATTGGAGAATTTAGTAATGAAAAGTAGTATTTATTAATGGTAAGTAGAGGGAAATACATATGAACAAAATGGATTCACTCTCAAGGTGAGAGGTTTTTTCTGAACGAACTTCTTAGTTTCTAAAAAAATTAGTTTTTTGAATCTATCATCAGTTAGAACTATTAGTATCATTTCATTAGTCAATTTCAAAAGTATTTCTTCTTTATTTCTTGCACAATCAAGATTTAATATATTTCCTATGTTAGTATTATCATATCGTGGTTTAAATTCTTCTTGGACTTTTGTCTATTTATTATTCTTTTTTGCATATCCTTTATTATATATAGTTTCTTCTTCGTATTTATCCCATCTCCACTGGGTGTATATTTATATTCTTCCCATTTTCTTTTAGGACTTTTTCCACTATATTTGTAACACCCCGATTTTCCTGCTTTCTAATATCAGAAAATTATATAAATATATATATATATATTTTTATCTGAGACTTATAAAATTATTTTAATTAATCCGAAACCATAGTTACACTCTACTTGACCGTAGAGAGTCACGATAAAAATTTAGGTTGAAAAATTAGGCGAAACCCGGTCTGCGAATTTCACTGACAGTATATTTGTACTGCTCAGAAGACCTAATTTTAACTCGTGAACGAAAAACTTAAGGTTTTTATTTAATTTCCTATGATTTTGGTTATTTTGAAATATTTCACTAAAAAGTGAAATATTATATTTTATCCGGGCGTTGTATTTATCGGGTGAACGGCGGAGCAGATTACGGGATTTTCGGGAACCGCTAACGGATAATATCCATGAGTCACAAATGACAAGACCATGTGGATGATGTCATGGATGGAGTCACTAGTCATGATGACAATTTCTAGGGAAATTGCATTTAGGTCCTTAGACTTTTTCTATTTTGCATTTTGGTCCCTAAACTAGTTTCTAGAATCTTCCAAGTGAATTGAATCAAATTTTGGCTCATCCAAATCAAGTTTGGGCTGTGGTTTTTGGGCCCAATATTATGGTCATGAATTCATTTTGCATGAGGCAAATTTCTACTCTTAAGTTTCCAAGACAAAGTATTAAGTCTTAAGCATTTTTCAAGCTTAACATCAAGTGGGCTCAAGTGAATGTACTCAAGCCCAATGCACAAGGCCCATGGCTTGCTCATAAAGTTGATGAGTCAAGTAGCTTCATGATTCTTCTCATACTTTCTCACATATTCTCACACTTTCTCAAAAGCTCTCAAGTGTTCTACTTTGTTCTTATTTTTCTCTCACACAAAGAAGCCAAGTTTGTGAAGGAGCTACAAGATTTCTTGCCAATTTTCATAAACCAATAGGTGATTCTTCATCCTCACAACCTTCTAAGTATTGTTTCTTCAAATCATTTTTTGATTTGAAGCTTTCTTGATCATGTTCATCTTTGTGTTCTTAACTTTGAAAATTCATAACTAATTATAGAAAAATCCCATGATGTTGAAACAAATTCCTATGTTCTTGATATCATGTATACTATCCAAATCCAAGAGCATGTAGTAATCAAAAAGTTCCTTCCTAATAAACTAGCTATGACCGAACCTAGGAGGATGGGTTTGGTAGGAGTTTTGTTCATATGTTGTCATGTATGATCATGTAGTTCATGTGACATGCATGTCTATATACTCTAATCCATGTTAGTTAATCAAAATGAAAATTCTTACTCTATGTCTCTTGATGACCGAACCCTAGGGGGGAGAGATTTGATGGGTTTTATTCAAGGTTTTCATCCAAGATCTTGGTAAACATCCTATTAGTATGTATGCTTAATAAATCCAAGTTGATTTATCAAACCAAAATCCCTAGCCCTAAAATCATGTCATGGCCGAAACTAGGTGTTGGTGAGTTAGGAATTTTTAATTCTTAACCTAGTTGTTTAGTTACTAATCTATGATCTTAGATGGTTAAGGATCATTAATCCATAACTTAATCATGATTAGGAATTTTTAGTCACAAAGACCCTTGAGGCCGTGACCATGTAGGAAGAATTTTGATGGTTTTAATTGTTTGATTAGTGATGGTTTGGTTATGGTTGTTGAAGGTTGAGTGATTGTGTTGTTGTACGTGAAACCGGATCGGCGACGAAGTTCTAATCGGAAGTTAAGTTTTTCAAGAGGTAAGGGGAGAATACCTGAGGAGTTTTTCCTATAATCATGTGTTAGCAAGTGTTGTCTGTAATTATTTATCTGTTGGTGTTTGTATAATTCTGTTTAAGTTATGTTATTTTGATCTGTGTTAGTTGTTTGCATTTAATTGTTTATCTGCAATTATATTATTATGCTGTGATGCATGATCTGTTTAGAAATATTTCTGTGATGATGTTGTTGGTTGTTGTTTGAAAAGCCTGACAGTGGTCAGTGCCCAATTAAATTAATCGGATAAAAGCTTTAATAAGTTGCATAAAATTATATTCAATGTTTTATGGGAAATGTTGGAATATAATGTTTATGGAAAATATTATTTGGGAAAAATAAGGAATTTTTGAAAATATCATTATTTTAATGATTTATCACTATAAAAGTGAACTATGAGTCAATGTGAGGGCGAAACCGTGAAATTATTTTTGTAGTGCTAATTTTTACGTAAGAAATCCCGTAATATTATAAAAAGTTATTTTATGAAATTAATTGTGGAAAATGATTTAATTATGATTTTAGAAAATTGTTTGAGTGGAAAAAGCTAAGTTTTGGCTTAAATTGCTTTAAAAGTGCTAATCGACGGCAATTTGGAAAAGTATCGACGGCAAGTATTTCAAAAACAGCAGTATGTATTTTAAATAAGTTTGCGCCTCAAGTGACTCACTTTTATAAAAACCAAGTTTTTGTATCATATGATTTGATAAGGGAATTTACCATTTGAAATGATTTTCTGCAAATGAATTTTTACTCAACGATGTTATTCCGTCAACTTAGATAAGTTGCGGAGATTTTGTTTTGAATTGTGTTTCACAAACAAAAGACGGTGTTTACGTTGAAAAATAAACCTAGTATCCGAGACGTCGTGATACCAGTGTTCTATAATAAAACACGAAAATCTTTGATCCGTGTGACGGTGAGAATTTTAAGACGTTGAAAATGAAGAGACGATGAGAATTTTAAGACGTTGAAGACGGTGAATAGTCGTAAGCTATTTTGAGCTTCGACAAGAATATAATGAACGAAAATAAAATGATGAGGACAAAATGTTTTACATTTGCATTTACGGCAGACGTGCCCGACGTTGTTTAACGTGAGACCTTAATGGAAAAGGTATCATGTGACGGTGTATCATTATACTTGAATGTATAATGAGACGATGTACGTGTATCATTATACAATGAGACGATGTATATATCATTATGCTGGAATGGATAATGAGATGGTGTATATGTATCATTGTGCTTGAGTGGACAATGAGACGATATACATATCATTGTGCTTAAATGGACAATGAGACGATGTATTATCATTGTGCTTAAATAGACAATGAGACGATGTATATGTATCATTGTGCTTGAGTTGCCAATGAGACGATGTACATATCATTGTACTTGGATGGACAATGAGACGATGTATTATCATTGTGCTTAAATAGACAATGAGACGATGTATATGTATCATTGTGCTTTAGTTGCCAATGAGACGATGTACATATCATTGTGCTTAAATGGACAATGAGACGATGTATTATTGTTGTGCTTAGCTAGCCAATGAGACGATGTATCGAGTTTGATCAACTCATTTTGAAGACGTTGGGATCTCCGGAGATTAGGTGTGAATGTTAGACGATGAATGTTGAAGTGTCATGCATATTTTTAAAATGACGATGATCGGGTATGAGACCCAGTGATAAACTACTTGTTTAGTTATGAGAATCTTATGTTATTATGGTTATGTGCATGACTATGTGCTACTTGAATATGTGGTGCATGTGATTATCGTTATAAACTCATATATTGGCATCTCACCCTTACAAATACATCAGGTTTCTTCTGGTATTGCTGTTGTACATTGGTACACTAGTGCAGATGGAGCTGAGAAGTTTCCCTAAGCCTTTCGGGACTTAGTTTTAGATACTTGAAGAGGTATTTTGATTGTGGGAACGACAGCGGAGTTTTTCCGATAAATATCTTGTAGAGTGACCAGCTTAGGAATCTTAGTTGGATGGTGTGTCGAAATGGTCAGTAACTTTGGTGTTAAACTTTAGTCTTGGGTTTAATTTTCTATTTTGGAAATTGAAACTTAATGATTAAAAGTTGTATGCCTTGGCGGCTTTATTCTGAATATGATTATCGCTTTGTGTGGTGATGTACAATATGAGTTTACTGTAAACGAAAATTTTTACACCCGAATGTTCTGGCTTGAAATTAATAAATGTTCCGAAAGCAACCAGCAATTAATAATTTATTTTCCGCTTTTTGGGTAACTATGTGATGACCCCAGGTTAGGGTGTCGCAATATTCACTTTTTTCCATTCTTATATAGTTTTTTCCGATTCTGAAGAAGAACTATAGTTTAATACTATTTCTTCATTCTCATTTTCTTTATCTATATCTATTTGCTCAATATGTTCTATTTTATGTATTTGATTATTTTCTTCTTCAACTATCTTTAGTTGTTCTAGTAATTGCTGAATTTCTTCTAAATCACTTGATTTTCTTAATGTTTCCATATATTCATTTTTTATCCCCTCCATGTAGACACAGGTGTAGGTATTTTTGATGGTTCACTACTTAGTTCTTACTTTACTATTATTTTTCCCTCTAAATCTTTTAATTCTAAAAATTCTTCTAGATCTTTTCATGTTACACACTTATTATTTTCTTCATCTTTTAAAATATTTTCTAATTGTTCAAGAACTATTTTTATTCTTTCGATATTTTTATTTTCATCTATTTCCTTACCTTTGCTTATATTATTTAATGTTTCCTTAATATTATTTATTTCATTTTGTCCTTTATGTATTCTATTATAAGTATAATCTGCGATTTTATTGGTATTTTCTATTAATTGAATAATATTTTTATTTATTTCTTCCATGATTTTTTCTATTCCATCGAAATGTATCGTTATTTCTTCGGATAAACCCATTATTTTATTGCTTTCTGAAACGTTTAATTATTTTATTAATATTTTAATCCAAAGGGTATGGTACCCTGCGGGTACATGAGAAATCCCCTAACATGAAAGCTGTTGATAATTTCAGGAGCTGCTTTTCCTTATTCTTGAGCAGCTTTCGTCTCCCGAAAGGAGTTCCTTGGTAATGACCCTTTGGAACATTTGGAGGGGACAAAACTTGAAGGTTTGAGATGGTATTGATGAGGGTCCAGAAGTTAGTATCTAGCGTGGTCATTATATGTTGGATGAGTGGCTTAAGGCACGTAGAATTGGTATACAGTCTCATGCATCAAACGTCCCTGATGCTGTTTGTGCGAATTGGTGTAAACCTCGACTGGTCTAACCAAGTGGGTATTGGTATATGCCTGAGAGATGAGTATGGCAATTTTATGGGGGCTAAATCCATGTGTTTCTCTCCTGTGGTTGATGTCCAAATGGGAGAAGCTGTTGTGCTTTAATTTGCTATTAATTGGATGCCTGAGGATCGGATGTACAAGGTGATATTTGAGCTTGATTATAAGTTGGTAGTAGATGGGATTAATTCTTCTTGTGATGACATTTCAGAATTTTGTGCTATTATTTCTTTTTGTGAGGATTTATTTTTGTCCTTTTTTCAAAACTCTAATGTGGAGTTCACTAGGAGGTAGGCTAATATGGTTGCTCATAATCTAACTAGGGCGGTCATTCTTCATGCTAGTCCTCAGTTTTTCTTTGATATCCCAATATGTATTGCTTCTTTAATTACTTATGAATGCAGTAATTCTCTTTTGTCAAAAAAAAAAATGTGTAATAGGTCATACAAGAAATATGTAAGGATGACTGGATAACTTTTTTTTCATAAATGTATTTATTGATTAAGTAATATTTTTGCTATGATTTTTAAGTTAATTTTGACTTAATTTAGATTTGAAATTATTACATTAGTAAAACATTTACTATGAATTATATTATATATAGCGATGATGATAATATAATTAGATCGAGGTCAAAATTTGATGTGATATTTATAGAATGTTGAAATTTAAATTTACGAGAAAAAATTAAAATTATTTTAGATAGGAAAGAAATAAATTTCATTCTGAAAAGTAAATTATTAACGTTGGATTAACATTATTTTATAGAATAATAATAATAATCACAATAATAAACGTTTGGTGTAAAAGTTTTTACACTTACAGGTCGCGTTTGGGTAAACAACTTAATTAAGAGCTTATCACATAAGACTTTATCGCATGAGAGCTTATGCCATAAGAGCTTATGAAGAAAGAGGCAGGAGAGGATTCGAATGACGAAAACACGGAGGGGTCATAAGCACTTGTTAAAATTCCCTAAGCTTATTCCAGTGACTTATGAAAATAAGGCAAAAACTCCTTATGGGATGACATAAGTTACTTTTATAAGCTCTGCCAAACACACTGCATAAGAGCTTATGTCATCAGATAAGTCAAAAGGAGCTTAAATAAGCTCTTCCAAACGCCACCTAAATCACAAATTATTCTATACGTGACTTTAACATAATTATTTAAGAGTCAAACATTTTTAATAATATATGATCATTTATCATTGGTTGACAATATAAAAAATATTTACACTAATTGTATATACCAATTAAATCTTATTGTTATTATCAAATAATTTTTATAATAACCGACATGTAGTTGGTTCGACTGGTAACGGACTCGGTTCCCTTAAGCAAGTGGTCAAGGGTTCGATCCCTGACTCTTGAGTATGGAGAAAATCTTGTTAGGAGAGGTCAACCCTTCAATGTTGCCCTCGCAGTTGCACGCAGAGGATACTAAGGGAAACCAAAAATAAAATAAAATATTAAAGTATGAGCTGACTTGACTTCATTATAAAATCCACAACTACCATTATCTCATTTCACTAAAATCATTAGAACTGTATAAAATCTTTCCTTCCCCATTTTATTTTTCTATTCATTGGCTTACTATTGGTTTTTTCTCCTCATATTTAGCTTTATCTTTTCCAAATAAATTATTAGATACACTAATATTCTTATTACCCATTGTTTCTTTTATGTTGACTGCACAAAAAATTTTCATTTGTAATCTTTTTTATTACTTTAAAATTGCAGTATTTGTTTGACTTATATAAAAAAGATTAAACTTATTTTGGATATGACATTTTTTTTTTCCTTAAAAAATCCAATATATAAAATGTAAAAATTAATCTATATGTTTTATTAAAAAGATCAGTGAGCAAGAAAAGAATTTACACACTAATCACTCCTATTGGTCCCTTAAATTTTTTCTTCAAACTCTGAAACTGTTTACAAGACTCCACATAATCGTCTTACTTCCACCTCAGAACAAGTAAATATAAGTCATGCAATTCAGTAAGTTGTGTTCAACCAATAAAAAATTTCCCAGTGGATATGGAAAAGGGTACGTGAAATTAACCTCATGAAGAAACGTAAAGACTCAAAAGGAGTTTCACAAAGGGGTGTAAAGTGTCCCATAAAATTTATTTGTTATGTCTTCAAAATACCATCATCATCCAAATATGCACCTAAACATTTAGTAGAAACACTGTTCAGGATTTTATCGAGCAACTAACAGAATTGATAAAGGAGGTTGATTTGGCAAATGAGAAGGTACTCTTCAGCAGGTGGAGGTGGAGAGGAGGAAAACTATGCAAGCTGAATTATGGGATACACTAAAAAATAAAGAGAGTTTGGCTTACCAAAGGTCAAGAGTGAAGTGGTTAAAAGAAGGGGATGCAAATACTAGGTTTTTCCATACTTGTGTGATTTCTAGAAGAGTTACTAATCACATCACGGCTTTGCAAACGGGTATTGGCTGGGTGGGGGATGCCTCAGGTGTTAAAAATGCGATGGTTGGATATTTCTCTAATCATTTTACAGAGAATCATTGGCACGTCCGCGTCTAGATGGCATAGTTTTTGACTCAGTTGCTGTCCAGCAGAATGAGATGTTGACTGCAGTGTTCTCTTTGGAAGAAATTGAAGATTGTCTTTCTCAAAGTGGTTTAACTACGCTTTTTTCAAGTCTTGTTGGGGTGTGTTAAAGGAGGATGTGTTTAAAATGTTTGTTGAATTTCACAGTAACGCGAGGTTACCTTCTTGCCTTTCATCTTATTTTCTTACACTAGTTCCCAAAATCTCCTGCCCGCAAAGTATAGGGGACTATCGGCCAATATCTCTTCTTGGTAGTTTATACAATCTCATTTCTAAGGTTCTAGCGGCTAGACTTGCGGAGGTGATGGACTCAGTTGTTTCTTCCAATCAATCGGCATTCATTAAAAACAGACATATTGCAGATGGTGTGCTGGTGAGAATGAGTTAATTGATCTGGTTAAGAAAACAGGTAAAGAATGTATTATTTTGAAAGTGAACTTCGAGAAGGCCTAACATTATGTGTGTTGGGATTTCCTAGACTATATGCTGGGCAGATTTGGTTTTTGTGGTAAATGGATCCTGGATCCGTGCGTGTGTATTCTCTGGGAAGCTTTCTGTTCTGGTTAATGGTAGTCCAATGGAGGAGGTGAACATTAGTAGGGGCCTGAAGCAAGGGGATCCTCTTGCCCATTTTCTGTTTTTGCTTGTAGCCGAAGGTTTGAGTGGCCTTCTCAGAAATGTTGCTTCTTTCGGTTATTTAAAGGATTTAGTATGGGTCCCTCGGAGGTGACAATCTCCATCTACAGTATGCTGATGATACTATCCTGGTTGGTGAAGCGTGTGACCAAAATTTGTGGGTAATGAAGGCTGCTCTTCACTGTTTTGAATTGGTTTTTGGGCTAAAAATTAACTATCATAAGAGTTGCCTTATGGGGGTTAATGTGGAGGATCCATTTCTGTTCTCTACTTCTGAGTTCTTGAATTGTAAGGTTGTGGGATTACCTTTTAGGTAACTTTGGTTGCCGATTGGTGCAAATCCAAGACTGGAATCTACTTGGAAACCTTTGCTTGATGCACTTGAGAAGAGGTTGAAATCTTGGAAGATTAGGTATCTTTCAATGGGGGGTAAGATGGTGCTCCTGAATTCAATCCTGAATGGCATTCCTATTTATTTCTTATCGTTTATGAAGATGCATAGGAAGGTGTGGATGAAGGTGGTTAGAATTCAAAAGAAGTTCCTTTGGTGTGGTGCCTCGGGGGTAAGAAGGTTCCTTGGATTAAATGGCCGGTTGTATGTAAGCCTAAGGCGATGGGTGGACTAGGGGTGAAGAATTTAAATTTATTTAACCTTAGTCTACTGGCGAAGTGGAGGTGGAGATTATTGAATGGCAACGAGGCTTTATGGTGCAAGGTGCTTAAAGCAAAATATGGGGACAAAGTGTGTCTTAATCCTAATCTGGCTTCTAGTGGGGGGTTCTAGGCGTATGTCTGTGTGGTGGAAAAATATGTGTTGTTTGGGTAGTTGTACGGGTGTGGAAGGTGATTGGGTGGTGGATGGTTTGGGTAAAATAATTGGGGATGGAAGCTCGACCCTTTTTTGGAAAGATAAGTGGTATGGGGGATCTTCCTTGTAGGAGCTTTACCCGCAGCTGTTTGCTTTCTCTTGTATGCAAGAAGAGACCATTTCGGCCTTTGGTAGTTGGGAGGGGTCTGTTTGGACTTGGGACTTCAAGTGGAGGAGAAGGCTTTTTGCTTGGGAAGAGGAGATCTTAGTGGAGTTTCAAAATACTCTGAATTCGGTTACGCTCAATCAAAGGGAGGATAGATGGGTTTGGAGATTACATCCTTCCTAGGACTTTAATGTAAAATCTACTTACGAATTCCTTATTTCTAAGTCTTTTCAGCTTGAGCAGCTCTCGGTATTGGAGGAAACAACTTTGAAATCAAATTGGAAAAGTCCTACACCTCTAAAAGTTGCTGCTTTCTCTTGGCAATTGCTGCTTGATAGAGTTCCAACCAGGTCCAATCTTTTTCATAGGAACATTTTAGGACAAAATGATTCTCTAGCATGTGTTTTTTGTAATTTGAATGTTGAAACTGCTAGTCATCTCTTCTTGCAATGCTCCTTTACTAATGCACTATGTAATAGGAAACTACTTTGGCTAGGTGTTGACTTCCCTCTACCAGATATTATTATCCAATTGATTGTCATTTTTGGTGATCGTCTTCGAAGGCAGGGGAGTAGTGGTGCCTGTTTACTTTTTGCATACTGTAGTTTGGTGTATTTGGGAGCTTCGTAACGGCATTATTTTTGGTCATGAGTCGATTGATCTAGTTTATTTGCTGGACAGATTGAAAATGCTCTCTTGGAGATGGTATTCAGCTACTGATCATGGTTATTTGTATTCTTTTTCAGATTAGTGTATTGACCCACTTAGTTGTTTTGCTAAATAGGTCATTTTGAACTCTTTTTTTTCTTCTTGTTTTTTTTATTATGTTGGCTTCAACATACTTGTATATGGGTTTTAGAGTATCTCTTATACTCTCATAAATATATCTTTTGCCTTTTCCAAAACAAAAAATCCAATATTCTGATTTTTTGCATTTGATCATGATCAACAAAATACATCCTTCAACCATTGTCTTTTCCCCAAGGCAAAAAAAAACTAGCTAGCAATAGTATTCACAATAACAATTGTAGTATGGCGTTATGCCATAACAATAAGAATTTTTAACCAGTCTCGGGTACTTGGCAGCACATAGAGAAGCACAATCTTTTTCTCTGCAGGGTTCATCAGGAGCATAAGTCATTTCACATACTTCAATTTTGCATAAAAAGGAACACCAACAAGATTCCACGCCTCCCACAACTTTGCAGAGGCCCTGAACACCTGGTCCTGGATGAGCCGAGGTGCACTGAGAGTTACAGTTATTTGTACAAACCCCAATATTCTCCTTGCACGTGTCACCAGCCACCATTGCCATTAGAGTACCTGTGACAACCATTATTATAGATTTAAAGTAAGAATTTAAACTCTTTTTTTCATCATTTTTTTTTTATAATTAAAAAGTATATAGATTGCGAGTACAAGAAGCACTCAGACCCGTATACAAAAACAAGGATATTTCATGTGGTAAGGAGAGGTAAGGGTGAGTCTGGACGCAACTGTAAGATTGTGCGTTGTGACCTTTCTCATAATCTCATGCATTGAGTCACCCTTTTTTAATTGGTAGTAAGGAAAGGTACCCCAGTGCTACTATGCAAGGCGCTCTTGGCATGCCTACGGGTACCATGGGCAAGCAGAGTCTCAACCCAAAAGATTATCGCAAGACACATACTTGATTAATTACTTGTATCAAATTGCATTCTCATATGAGGCTACTTAATTAGCTCCTAATCACCAAGGATCTCCTTATAGGGAGACTTGCCCACTAACCCCAGCACTTAATTAAGATGGTCACTTTAACCACTTGTACCCACTCGAGTTAGCATAATTTAAACTAATTAATCTCAATGGATTTGTGTATTAGTGCACAATATTATAACTTATAAGCACTACCCTTAAAATGAAAATGAATATCATACCTGATATTAATAGGAGAAGGAGAGAAGCATATAATGAGTAGAGCTTCACCATTGTTACTGATTAGATATTAGATATATGATTTATTTTGCAGAGGATGAGGATGGTATATGTACTCAATGATAGCCTCTCTACCTTGGCACATATTAGGAATAAAAACATCATTTATTCCTCTATAATAATTACTTAAAAATGAATTTCCTAAATAAATATTTTAAATTTCATTAGATGTTTCTACTTTTGACTTCAATTTTTTTATTCCAAAGACATTGAACGCATACCTTTGATTTGATCATTTTTGTTTTTAATTTTAAGTAAATTAAATCTTTCTACATTTGATTTGATAATTTCTATTTTAGTTTTAAAGATATTAAATTTGTCTTTTGGCTTGGTCAATTTTATTTTTGATTCCTTTATACTTTATTATTAAATTTTGCATATTGCAAGATCTTTCGAAGTCAGTACGTGATCAGAACTTTCAATTCGATCGTGTGCTCCACCTTCTAGATTAATGGTTCTGAGTGGTGTCACAATGTAAACAAAATGTCTGGCATGTGGATGACGGATGAAGATCTTCTGTCATACTTTTCTGACACATTATCTGTCCCCTACCAACTACAATTTGTCTCTTAATAAAATAAGTTCTTAACTCATTAATCCTAACGTACATTCTCAGTTTTTGATTGATTGCGGATATCGAGACACTATTTTTTGGGACAGTAGATTAGTATCCATGAATGACATGATAAGGTTACAGGTGAAGATCATTGGGTAATTCGTTTTATGTGATGTCGGAAGTGTTAAGAGATAGATGATGATCAATTAATTTAAAAATAAAATCTAGGGTATATTCATGCACCTTTAATTTCTCTTTACGATCTAGAATAAATTGTGAGAACCACATTATAAAGGTGGTAGTGTTGCTACATGAGCTAGACCTTGGTTCCCAGATATTGAAGTTCCTTTAGGAGACATATCTCGAAACTGGGGGAACTATTGTTACTACATAGGTTGGACCTCGGCCCTAGATCAAACGTCAACTCAGGGCTCAACCAACCCGGCCATACTCAACTGATCGATGAGATGGAGAAAACTGCAGCCGAGTATCCCGCACGATCATGGAAAATCATGATATGAAATAGGCTCAATGATCAAGGTCATTACTCTAATAACTTGTAAATAAGGTTGTACATCGGTAGAGTTATGCTAGAAACAACGCAACCTAGCATAGACCAACACTATAAAGACACAAGATACCAGCAATAAGGGGACATCTTTATACCATAATGAAAAGAACAAATTAAAACACGAGAAGAAGAATTGAACTGTGTTTTCTTAAACTTTTTTGAAAGTGTATATCTTTTCGCAGACATCAAGGAGAAGATGTGTGTAAAAAGGTACTACAAACACCTAGATGTGCATGTATGCTTTAACAGGTACTTATGTTTTGATGAATGACAACTGATTGTACACTCTTTGGACCTTGTAAGCATTCTAGTGTTTGTTCCCCGTGTTAGAAGGCTTTTAGGTATTTCTCTTTTTTTATTGTTTAGTTTCAGACATGTATATATATTAGTTTTATGTTCAAGAATGATTTGTATGTTGTTTTTGGCACAAAATTATATATATATAATATATATTATATATATAATATATATATTATATATATATATATATATAAAGTTACTCTTGAATTGTAAAAAATTAGGCAGTCTGTGATTTTAAATTCATATTTAGTACATTATTGTATGTCCATTGGTTCGTATTTTCCCATTATTCTTTGGGTATACATACCTAATTTGGGTGATTTTGCAGTAAATTTATTAGCAAGATTTAGTTAAGTAACAACACGAAGACATTGGAAAGAAGTGAAACATGTTTCTTGTTATCTCTACGTTACATATTATATGGGGGTTTTTACCAAACTGACCCACTTTTAGAAACTATTTACCAAAATAACCTAGTTTTGAAACTATTTACCAAACTAACCTAGTTTAATTAAATAATAATTTTTTGTTAAAAAAAGAAAAAGAAAAAGAAAAAGCTGGCAGGCGCCACGTGTCACCACCCGGTGCAGTGGCGCCACTGCCAACAGCGCCATTGGTGGCGCATGTGGCAGTGGCGCCACTGCACCAGGTGGTGACACGTGGCGCCTGCCCCCCAACCCCCCCAATCAGACATTTTAAGGGCAGCTCCCCCCTTCCTTCGACCCCCATTCCCCCTCCCTATAAATACCCCTCCCCGGTTCCTATTCTCACACACACACACATTCACTTGTTATATTTCCTCTAACTTGTTTATTTTCTAACACTTCTTTTAATTTTTTGCACAAAGTTTAGGTAAATGTTACATTATTTCTGATATCATTATTTTAGTTTTTTTAATTATATAATCATTTGTCAATATTCTGTTACTGTTTACTTTTTACACTCATCTTTATCACTTATTATTCTGGAAGTGTTGACTTTTACTTTTATAATACCATATATTTGTATCATTTAACATGATATTTATTTGTGTTTTTTATTTCACCCCTTCTACCGTCTCCCCCTTCCACCAGCACATATCTGTTAATTCCTTTTACACTCTGTTATAATAAATGTTAAATTTAATTAATTGGTTTATATTCATTTACTAACATTCTGCTACTTTTTTTTAACGTTGATCATTGTCATTTATTTTTATGCTAATGTTGAAGTTAATTCTTATAATATATTTTTTGACAGATCTGGTAATTTGTTTATCTGTATTTTTTTATTATGTCCTTTTTTTTAATTCAGAATGTACCATTTTTTTGTTTATTATATTTATTTTGTTTTGTTTTCGCACTTATTATTTAAGTTGTTGTTATTTATTTTTTTTATTTATGTTATTGTTGTTATTTACTGCACACGTGAGAAGCGGGTAAGTGTCGGCATGATATTTTGACTCCTTTACTAACCACATGAATGTCTTAATGTGCTTAGTAAAAGAATCTAAACATCCTAATAACGTACATCACAGCAGGTTGAGAATTGTCACCCCCATCTTCGCCTGAGAGTCAGTCGTAGTGCAAAATTGAATCCTGTGTGGCATTAGCCCCTTGCCTTCAGGCACCACATCCTTCATTACCTGTAAACATATTTCACAGGTAATGTAGGACGTGGTTCCTGATGGTAAGGGGCTAAAGCCACACAGGATCCAATTTTGCACTGCGGTTGGCTCCCAGGCGAAGATGGGGGTCACAATTCTCAACCTGCTGTGATGTACGTTATTAGGATGTTTTGTGCAGTTGCTACTGGCCAGTAGCCGAGCAAACAGATGTTTCGATGTATATAAAAATTCTAATAAACCCGGTAATATACTGCCTTATTACCTTGTTGTATGCACAATTCATTATTGTTAAATACCATCAGCAGTGGTAATTTATTCATTTATTATCATGTTAATTTTTTTATTTATTATTATTATTGTTGTAGGCCGACAATATGAGTCAAGTTGTTAGGGTTTTGCTTTACTGGAACGGTAGGGTATATGATGGAGATCGTGGCCTTACTTTTGAAGGAAATACCAAATTCATGAAAATAAAACAAGGAATCAGGTATGAAGCGCTGAGATCACGGATACATTCTAGGTTGCAACTTCAATGGAATCAGTGTATTTCAAAGATAACGGCCAAATATCTTGTACAAATAACACCTCCAATTTTCACCGGTTACCAATTAACTGATGATGCGGATGTGAGTTGCATATTGGACGCTTTTTTTGCAAACGCCGGATCTGACAACACTTGAGATCTATGTGGACATTGATTTGGTTGGTAGCTCCATTATACCTGATCAACCACTATACGGTAATCTTGAAGTACAACAATATGACTTGCCGGATCAATCAGTTAGCGATGATGAGGAATGGTACAGTGAAATGGAGTCCGTTTCAGATGCAGATGAAGACGGCGATGAATTTACAAATTGTGATTCACATGAATCAGCTGATTCCGAAGATGAATGTGAAGCTGGGTCCAATATAATAGTATCCGGGTTGGTTTCTCCGGTGTCATCGGTACCGCCCGGTGATGGTGTTCCACAACAGTCACGTATGTTTTTAATAACGTTATTCCATTCTAATATTATTATAATCAATAACGTACGTATATAAAATAAGTTAATCTACTGCAGCTCAATCACATGGTCCATTCATCAATCCATCTCCACACTACAGTTATATTAATTGGAATCATCCAGACGAAGAGACGGATTTTGCAGGCCTGGACGTTCCTGGATCTTGGCAGATCGGCCAGGAGTTGTATGTGGGGTTGCGATTTGAGAGCAAACAGGCTATTCAGGATGCGGTGAAGCATCATTCAATGAAAATTCACCAATCATTTGAAGTTCGAAAATCAACGAAATCCCTATGGGATGTGCGTTGTCCAAATTGTGCAGATGGTTGTCATTGGAGGTTAAGGGCCATTTTGTCGAAGAAGTCAGACATGTGGGAAGTGTCGAAGTACGGTGGTCCTCACAACTGTGTCAATGCAATGTTGTCACAAGATCACGCAAAGATGGACTCCAACTTTGTATGCTCATGCATTCTAGGTATTACTGTTCATGAAGATTTTAAATGCGGTCAGTACAATAAATCATATATGATATGATCTAAAATTTATTTTATATGCTGTGCCAGGCATGGTCCGCGAACAACCTGCTGTTACCGTTGGGCTTATACGGGAAAGAATCCAAAGTACATTTGGATACAAAATTTCTTACCGGAAAGCATGGAAGGCGAAACAAAAGGCGATAGAGCATGTCTTCGGAGATTGGGATGAATCGTACGCTCTGTTGCCGAAATGGTTTGAGCACTTACAGTTGTATGCCCCCGGAGCCTATTATAAGATCGAGACAAATCCTGTCGTTGTTGGTAATCGGGTTGATATTCAAAGTCGTAAGTTTCTCCGTGTTTTTTGGACATTCAAGCAATGTGTTGATGCGTTCAATTACTGCAAGCCGATAATACAAGTTGATGGTACATTCTTGTATGGTAAGTATCGTGGTACCCTGTTGATTGCAACTTCACAAGACGGGAATAGGAAACTCTTGCCGCTTGCGTTCGCTATCGTTGAAGGAGAAACATTGGATGCCTGGTCATGGTTTTTGGCACTTATTCGTGAAAAGGTTACCAATAGGACAGGTATATGTTTGATCTCTGACCGCCATCGAAGTATTATATCTGCTGTGGAAAATCCATACCTTGGTTGGCAACCACCGAATGCTTACCATGTATACTGCCTCAGACATATCGCCAGTAATTTCAATCTCAGATTTAAAAATGCCAAGTTGAAGAAATCTTTGATGACACTAGGTAATAATTTAATTTCAATTATCAAATGGATTCGGTGAATCATCTTTATATATCAAACCTGCTATGTTATTTCAGGATATACACCGTCTCGCGTTATCTTCGAGCGCAGGTTAGAAAGGTTTCGGGAAGCTAGCCCGGAGGTTGCACGGTGGATTGATGGCATTGCAAAGGAAAAGTGGAGCCTCGCTTATGACGATGAAGGTCGTAGGTATGGTCACATGACAACTAACTTGTCGGAGTCAGTAAATAGAGTATTCAAAGGTATTCGAAATTTGCCAATCACGGCGTTGGTGAAGTGCACATACCATAGACTGGTAGAATATTTTGTTGAGCGGGCTTCAAGTACCAGGGCAGAAATGAATTCTGGTCATAGACACTCCAAAAAATTCCGAGACGCAATGATGGTGCAACATGCAGAAGCATCATCCCATCATGTTCGGAGGTTTGACCATCAAGGTATGCGTTTTGAGGTCGAGGAGGCATTCAACCCAGCCACCCAGAGTGGGGGCCAGGTGTGGAGTGTTGATCTACCATCTCGATATTGCCAATGTGGAAGATTCCGTGCATTTCACTTCCCTTGCTCTCACGTAATTGCTGCATGTGCCCACGTTCATATTAGGTGCGATGACTATATCGACGACAAATACAGGTTAGACTGCATCATGAATGCTTACTCCCAACAATGGTTCCCCGCTGGAAACGAGGAAGGTGTACCTGCAATGCATATGCCGTGGACCTTGGTACCGGATGAGACGATGCTACGTCCAAAGGGACGGCCTAAATCATCCCGGATAAGGAATGAGATGGATTGGAGGGAGTCCCAACCTAGCCAACTTTGCGGGTTATGTAGGTCTGAGGGGCACAACCGGCGTCATTGCCCTCAACGCGCCGGAGGATCGAGGAACGCTTAGCTGACTTGTAATTGTGTTTTTAAAGCATTTTGCGGTGTTTGATAATGTTAAATGTTGATTTAGCTACATCCTACTTAATAGTTTTGTAAACGCTGCATGATTCAATAATAATAATTAACTACGTAAGCATCCAGTTACTATTAAGCGAACAAATAAGATATTAATGTTATGAATTGCAAATGTCATATATACAACAATTATCATTACATCATTGGTGTCGGTGTGGGTTTTGGTGTGGCTGCGCGGGTGACAAGATGCACTGATAACCTCGGTCTCTTGCCCGACGATGTGGGTTTCGCCTAATCTCTTGTTGTGCATCGTCATCTCCCGCGTCGTCACCAAAGTCCATGACATCCTCAAAATCGAGATTCAGATCAATGCCGGGTTGACCATATTCAGGAGAGCGCATGGGGGTGTTTTGGAGCTGCGTAATCCATCGTTCAGGTGCAGCAGGAGTGTAGCCAGCTTGCGTGTATGGATCCGGCGTATAATACGTCTGGGAGGATTGTGGAGGCATACTCGAGCCCGCTGGTGAATAAGAAGTACCTTGATGGATTGTTGGACCTGTTCCTGTGTAAGATGGACCTGCATGCATACTCGGATCGGTTTGTGGATATTGTGGTTGCGTGCTTGGGACGGTCGATCCAGAAGGAGTCGGAAGGTCTGGAAAGAAATAAGCCCGCGGAGGCTCATATGGAGTATATGGAAATGGCGGAGGAACGTAGAATGTCCCCGGATCTCGCTCTGGGAACTGTGGTAGATAAAATGGTTGTGATTCAACAGGCACTCTGTTTCGGTCTAGACCACCAGTTTCCCTGCTTGACCGATTACACTAGCTCATTGGTACCTCTGGTTGCACCTGATGTTGCATATCAAGTGGAGCTCCGCTGATAGGACTTATGACACGATCCTGGGACCCTAGTGCCATCATCATAAACTCGGTCTCACTCCTAATCTCTTCAAGCCTCATTTCTTGGCTCCCCTCTGGCATGACTAGATAATTTACCCGTTCAAGCCCATCAACCTGTGCAGCATTAAATTAATCGGATATTAGTCAAGATAATGATAACTTAACAATGTATAAAATTAAAACACACCGTTAAAAATATCCTTACCAAAATGCCATGCTGTGCATTTTTTCTACTCATCCACCGACGAGTGCGTGGCAAGTACCATCTCATATACTCTGATTGACTGTTCATTTCCCCCTGTTGTGGTACGCCTGGCTGAACCCATCCCACCCTACTGTTCCATATGTCAATCAATGGTCGCATCGTTTAGACCCAATCTTGACCACTTTTGCCCCTAAGCGTTAACTTGTGGACCCATTTCGGCTGGGATGGTGCTTTTGGAACATGTTGGGCCAGCCCAAACTGTCTCATCGTTCGATCAGGTTGATGAAACTCTCCAATATTATAGCATATCAAGGGCATCACAGCCAACCAGATTTGCATGCCTTCAATGCATATATACGGCAAACTTGCCAACAGTAACTCGCTATATGGCTCCCACACAATCTACAAACAATCAACAACTATCATAAAAGAGAACTTGTTAAGAATTAATAAAATCGATGATGTATTACATCAGCACCCTTACATCGCATGGTTCCATTGTATCAAAAACATCTCGATAATGAGGCAGCTCGCGATAGTGTCTGGCAAAATTCCGCCCACGCTGCCACCTTATAGTCAAATTTAGGTTATAAGATAATAATACCAAAGCTAACGAAATGTTAGAAGTCAATTTAAAAATCAATCTCACCTGGTTCCATATGGTGTCCCTGGTGGTCTATTCTCGTTTCTCAGTACGGGTGCCACCTTTGGAGACCGCACCCATGCCCACATCTGAACCAATGCAGTAAACCCTCCAATATCTTTGTTGTAGTAGTCAGTGGCATTACATAGCTCACGATACAAATAACCCAATACCGCTGCACCCCAACTTAGTTGTGCAGTAACATTAAAATCCTCTAACATCGTTAGATATCTTAATGAGACTAATGCACCAGAACGGTCTGGGACCAACACGCCACCGAGTAACCTCAAAATATATGCTCGTGTACAACGGGCAACCACTATTGGATCAGACAAATCGTGTTGGTTGAGATCTCCAAAATGTGCATTCAACCATGACAGTCTCAAACGACCGCCATGAAAGGCTGCCGCATTTGGGACCAATCCAAGCATTTGACCAACATACTGTGGCCAATTATTATAGGTTCGACCAACAACAGGCTGTCCGTCGATGCGAAGACCCGAAAGAACAACAATATCCTGCAGAGTGATAGTGCATTCGCCAAATGCCATGTGGAATGTGTGGGTCTCCGGCCTCCATCGTTCAACCAATGCACTTACCAGTGCGTGGTCTAAGTGAAACAGTGATAACTGAGCAGGGCCGAGAAAGCCTGTCATGTCAAGAATATATCTGATGGGTGGGGGAATGTTTTCACCTCCATCCGTAAATTGGAATGCCTTTCTAATATTAAGAATTCTATCCTCCTCATTGTTCCACACATGTTGAGACACATGTGTCTTTTGCATGTGTAACAATTCATCGTTAATAGGGCCAGGATTGATTGATTGTGCCATATCACCTTCAAAAAAAAAAATCATATACACGTAAACCATGAGTACAACAACAACAACAACAACAACAACAACAACAACAACAACAACAACAACAACAACAACAACAACAATAATAATAATAATAATAATAACAAATAACAACAATAATATTAATAATAGTTAAAACAATAATAACAATAATAACAAAAAAAATATAATCACATTAATAATAACAACAACAACAACAACAAAATTTATTTCAATAACCACACTAATAATTAACATAATAAAAAATTAACAAGTAATCCTAATAAATAACAAGAATAACAACTAAAAACAAACCAAATATATCACTAAGATCTATAAAAACAATACTAAAATTAATATAACCATAATACAATAAAAAATAATAAATAAAAAGATAAATAATATCAACACTGATAACCTATATGTCAACAAATAATTTTTATAAATTAAATAAAAATAGCAACTACCAAACATCATTATAATATACTGCCTTATTACCTTGTGCATACAACAAGGTAATAAGGCAGTATATTACCGGGTTTATTAGAAATTTTATATTTTATATACATCAAAACATCTGTTTGCTCGGCTACTGGCCAGTAGCAACTGCACAAAACATCCTAATAACGTACATCACAGCAGGTTGAGAATTGTGACCCCCATCTTTGCCTAGGAGCCAACCGCAGTGCAAAATTGGATCCTGTGTGGCTTTAGCCCCTTACCATCAGGCACCACGTCCTACATTACCTGTGAAATATGTTTACAGGTAATGAAGGATGTGGTGCCTGAAGGCAAGGGGCTAATGCCACACAGGATTCAATTTTGCACTACGGCTGACTCTCAGGCGAAGATGGGGGTGACAATTCTCAACCTGCTGTGATGTACGTTATTAGGATGTTTAGATTCTTTTACTAAGCACATTAAGACATTCATGTGGTTAGTAAAGGAGTCAAAATAACATGCCGACACTTACCCGCTTCTCACGTGTGCAGTAAATAACAACAATAACATAAATAAAATAAAAAAATAACAACAACTTAAATAATAAGTGCGAAAACAAAACAAAATAAATATAATAAACAAAAAATGGTACATTCTGAATTAAAAAAAAAGGACATAATAAAAAAATGCAGATAAACAAATTACCAGATCTGTCAAAAAATATATTATAAGAATTAACTTCAACATTAGCATAAAAATAAATGACAATGATCAACGTTAAAAAAAAGTAGCAGAATGTTAGTAAATGAATATAAACCAATTAATTAAATTTAACATTTATTATAACAGAGTGTAAAAGGAATTAACAGATATGTGTTGGTGGAAGGGGGAGACGGTAGAAGGGGTGAAATAAAAAACACAAATAAATATCATGTTAAATGATACAAATATATGGTATTATAAAAGTAAAAGTCAACACTTCCAAAATAATAAGTGATAAAGAAGAGTGTAAAAAGTAAACAGTAACATAATATTGACAAATGATTATATAATTAAAAAAACTAAAATAATGATATCAGAAATAATGTAACATTTACCTAAACTTTGTACAAAAAATTAAAAGAGTGTTAGAAAATAAACAAGTTAGAGAAAATATAACAAGTGAATATGTGTGTGTGTGAGAATAGGGAACTGGGGAGGGGTATTTATAGGGAGGGGGACGTGAAGGAATGGAGCTGGGGGGGAACTGTTCCCTTAAAGGCTTAAATGTCTGATTGGGGGGGGGGGGGGGGGTGGGGGGGGCAGGCTTCACGTGGCACCTCCTGGTGCAGTGGCGCCACTGCCACATGCGCCACCACTGCACCGGGAGGTGCCACGTGGCGCCTGCCAGCTTTTTTTTTTTTTTTTTTTTAAAAAAAATATTATTTTAATTAAAACTAGGTTAGTTTGGTAAATAGTTTTAAAACTAGGTTATTTTGATAAATAATTTCTAAAAGTGGGTTAGTTTGGTCAAAACCCCTTTTCTGTGTGCAGGAAACTAGGAAAGCATACAACTATCTTGTACCGGGACCACTCTTAATTTGATGCAGCAATAGTCAATAAAGCCCTCACAACTGGACCGAATTTAACATTTTCTCCCAAATATCTATTCATTTTTCTTGAGCAAAACCTTGAAAAGGATGAAAACGTGAGGAAGAAAAAATGGCCTACCCCTGACACGTTGCATCGATATGGATGATGGCTTGTGTCGGGAGAGCGAGACTTCGTTTTCTGGGGTATGCAATAATTTATCGTTGTGAGATGAAATCCAGATGTCATATCTAGTAGCCTTGAAGAAAAAAGTTATATAGCTGCTTTTTTCCGGAATCTAATTATGAGTCCACTAAAGAATGATAAAAATCTTAGACAACCAAATATGACTAGATTTGACGGGTTTGTGATAGTATATCAACAGTGATAGCAATGAGTATCTCAAAAGAAATGAGTTTAATGCATGAGACTATTTACTCAGAGTCAAAGTTTTTTTTAAAATTAGCCTAGAGGTACGAAAATTACTTTTATTCAATATATTGTTTTAAAATAAATTACTAATTGTTCATATATGGACTGAGCGGTACTCGGGCCATATATCCAATGCATGTCCAAGGTATGATCGGGTCTCATGCCCGACACAAAGCTGAAGATACTTGAAGATACAATTAAGCATGTGGCTCAAATTAGAGAAGGAGACAAATCGTGGATGCTCCAAAGGACAGACAACCATATACATCCGGAGATCTCGCCATTATATCGTCTCCGCAACATCTGCATAGAATCATGTAATTAGGACATCACTAGGTCATATGTATAATCTACTATAAGCCAAACCTGGGGCTAATCCTAGACAAATTCACTTTTCTAGTTGCTCCGCTAAGAGCATAATAGTCGTATAGTTGTGTTCGGAGCTTTATAGTTCTTATACGAACACTCATTAATTGAACTTGAAATTTAAATTGATACTTAAAAAATTAGTTACTGAGAGTATTGGGTTTTTATTCCATTTTCAATGTCACAACTTCGATTCTTGCAGCATTACTGTTCCCGTCCGGGATAGCACATGGTCATCAAGGTCGGGTAGCCCATAGACTGGCCCACAATCGCCTCGTTCGGGTATGTTTTGAGTTAAGACAGAGACATGAGGCATGAGTTTAGATGAGAACAACCGGTCCAATGGACCTCAAGAATAGCTCGAAGGTCCTGACCTGAGAAGAATAGGAAAACACCTCGGCCAAAATATAGACACCCCGGGACGAAAAGAAAGGACATCCAAGTCGGTCAAAGGTTGCAGTCATAATAAGACAAAAGCAGAATGACACGTCACCTCCTTCTGGAAGGTTCTCCTGATGATTGGGGAAAGGAAAAGATATCATGCACGCATCCGTGAATCACGCTAACGGCTCGGTGGGACCCACTCAGAGTAACCAACTCGTGTGAATAGCACGTGCCGAGTATGATATATATATATATATAGAATGACCTTCGTCCTTGTTCCATAAGCCGTATCACACTCACCCTAGTACTAAGAAACTGCTCACTCAGTGTACTAAAATCACCATTGCTCGGTACTTATTCCAATAGTCAATAAAGCAAACCTTCATACTATTCCTTTATTGTTTTTAGCATAAACAATTACATATATAATGATCTTTTCAACATTAATTAATCAAAATACATCAGTCTCCCTGAGTGCAATGGGTTCAATTATCAAGGACCGGATCCTATTCTTTGCTGTACTATCTGGTGCTCCGTGGCCATCTCCATACAGGTATGTGCAGTGAGAAATTCTAGCAAGGTTGATCGCCGTTTCCACAAAAGGTTTTGGGAAAGGAGAATATGTGACTCGATCTTTGTTCATATTTTTCCAAGTTTCATCAAGCAAAGTGTGCATGTGCTTGTAAGCACCCTCCTCACTAGCACAATTTTCACGCATGTAGCATAGAATCGAGCTTGCTGCTTCACCTCTCTGTAACTCCGCCTGCAAATTAATTAAAATACAAGACCAATGTAATTAATTGGACACTCTCAACTTTAACTAGTATTTCTAATTTATATATTTAATTATTAGCAATAAATTATGTTGTAAAGAAAAAAAGCAAGATGCACGGTTAAACAAAATTAGTGAAATTACCCTTGAGGTACCCAAATCATTGCAAAGTCGAAAAATAATGGATGGCCTACGTAACAGGTCATGGTAATTGGCCAAGGAAACAAGTGCCTCCTTAGTGATACTGTGCTTCAGCAAGAAATATGTGTGGGTCAGTATAACTACACCAGACACTGACACCCACGCATTGTTGAGGTAGTCATCAAATTGTGGCAAATGTTTGTCCCTGCACCACTTGGCTTCTTGTAGGAATGCTTTCAACATATCTGACCACTATAATTGATTTGGACAAAAAAAATAACCCAAAAATGAAAACACTTATAGTTTGGCTTGAACATATAAGTAACGAAATCGATAATTATACAATAATTAACTTTGTCTACGTTCTAATTGAAGTAAATTAAATGTGAGTAATTTGGTGTTATACGTACTGCTTTGATGAGGTAGGGAAGGATATCTTGTCCTTGGTCCTTAATTGTGTCATAAGCAAATTCGTTGACAGTGTTGTAGAGAGCTAGGAAGCATATCTTCATGTACTCTGGAAGAACTTGAATTGATTTAATATCCCAACTGAAAGAAACACCATTATTTAATTAATTCACTAATTAATTATTGATTATCTATCTATTATTTTTTTTCAAAGTGGTAGATGCTCAATAATTATAAAGTAAGTGTAAAATAGATGTGTGAACTTTTTTTTTTTTGGGAGAAGTTCATTTTTCTCTTCTATTTTGTATTAGTATAGAGTCATGGATCAACAATCAGATGAAGAATATAATATAATAATATAAAATGAGGAAATCAATGAACAAACAAATTACCTCTCCACAGCTATGGTGAAAAGCTCTAGTTCTTCCAAGGTGCCATACACATCATAGACGTCATCGATAATAGTTATTAAAGAAGTGACTTTGGTTAAACCTTTGCGGACATAACTGAATTGAGGCTCGAACATCATTCCAACCGTCCAAGAAAAACACTCCACTAATCTGTCCCGGCTGAAGCTCAACTTTGGGACCAGTCCCATCTCCTTCCACCACCTTCATGAGTAGTACGTAACAATAATTGGTCCCACGTAGTGATCATAAAATTAGGAATATATACATGGATTTAAATTTTTTTTTTTAATTATGAATGGCTGGCAAAAATAACATATCGACCAATCACTTATGATATTTATCAAAAGAATTAAAGTTTTCTTTTTAAAATACAAGGTTTTAGTTAAAAAAAATATATTTTGTATATGAAAATAGTAAGTATTTTATATAAACAGATAAAAATGATTTATTGTCATTTGTCATATGGTAAGTCCCATGAAAAAATAATTTTTAATGTGATAAACAAAATTGTGCAATACTTCTTAGTTTGTTCCCTTTGAATTCAATCACATGTCGAATGACTAAAAGATTCAGGACTTCTGGTATAATATATAAAGAAATGTTGTTGACGCGGATATTAATTAATGGACACATTATAAAAAAAAAACATATCACTTTGACGTTTGTGTGGGGTGAAAGAATAACAGTGTTAATTAATGTAAAAAAAAAGTAGCATGGAAGAATTAATTATATATACTTAAGCGATGATACGTGTAAAGTTGTGTTTGAGCATCATTATTTTTAATTAATTAGAAGAAACTACTTAGGTGGGAATAGATAGTTTTATCCACACTTGTAGTTTAAATAAGAGAAGTTCTTAAGTAATTTGCCAATAAGATAGTTCTTTTATTATACATTATTTAAGAGTTTAATTTTGATACATTGTCCTTGTCAATGTAAAATTTTGTACATTATCGATCAATCACAAATCATAATATCTATCACTTTTAAGACCGTTATTCTAGAAGTCAAACTCTTATAATGATGTGAAAATTCATGATTGATCGATAATGTAAAAAATATATACAGTGACAATTGATACCAGTTTTATAACTCATGGGTTAATGATATTTTTAAGTATTTAATTAAAATATGATATCAACATAAAATTTTTTTTATATTGACAATCATTCATATATTGACAGTGCAAAAACTTTTACACTGAATTAAAATTAAGCTCTATTTTAATGTTATAATTGATACATCCAAATAGCACATAAGAGTATCTTCAGTATAAAGAATAATAAAGACTTTTAAGTTGTCTGCATTATATAGATTCCCAAGAATCCCAACATTTGTGCATAAACATACCGTGACATTTCTTGGAGATCATTCTGCAGTGTTGACTGCACAACGTTGAAATCCAGTTTGGCCGCATCAAGCAGTACCCGATTTGCATCCTTTCTTTTAGCATATGCATCAATGTACCACCGTGCTTCCATCCTTTGGGTTCTACGATGCAGTGGAAGCTCCAATGCGTGACTCACTTGTTCAGACAAAATACTCCTTCTATCTAATTCATTGTGCACCCTGAGATGGAAGCAACTGAAAGCCTTGGCCTCACCCAGAATCTCTTCTCCTTCATAACTGAGAAATGATGCCTCGTACAGACTCAGCATCCCTTTCACGTCTCTGCTAAGGCTTGCCTTGAAATTACCATTGTGGTCCCTGAATCTCTCAAATATATCTGCATTATATATTAATGACAGAATTAGTTGTTTTCACCCAAAGCTTGGTCCACACTGACACGAGTAACATTTGGACCAAATTAAACCTCGTAAGTCCAAACATAGTAAGTATTAGAATAATGCTTTTTAAACACTTGATGTATATATATGGAATAAAATATTTTGTGTGAGAATGGTTATATTTTATAGTATATCATATTTCAAGTTATAATAAATATATCTTTTATACAAATACAAGACACATTATTTGGATGTTATATTTTTTAGTGTGTAAATATCAAGGTTTTAAATTTAATATAACCGCACTACACCATTTTTTCTTTATAGAAACAGTTAAAAGTTGTAGCCATAGCAGTGTGCCTAAAGTTTTTGGTAACTGTTTCCTTGCGTTGCCTATTTCAGCGTCACCTATTGTGTTAGGCAAGTGTTAGGCAACCGTATTTTTAACCTTCTGACCACACTTTTCCTGTTGCCTATGCTATAGGAATAGGCGTTATTACGAAAAAGTGTTGCCTAAAACATATATAGATTATATGACAACAATCCTAAAATGTTGTCAAAGGTACTTTTAGGCAATACTTTTCACTCGTTGGATAATAAAGCGTTACCAAAAGCAAAAAAATGTTGCAGTGCCATAATTGTGATCGTCTTTCGGTTTCGAAAACCTTTAAAACCAAAAACCAATTATAGTCGCGGACCTTTATTTAAAACTCTAGTAAATATTATAACTCATTATTATACCCGGTGAGACTTCATAGCCAGATTCTCTGAGGAGCCTGAAACTTAAAGCAGCTTCATGCAGGTTTCTGTGAATACTTGTGGCACTACGTCTTTCCAAAGAGAGAAACCGTTCAAGGACTTCTGCTATCTCCTTTTCAAAGCGGTAGCTGAGGCCCAATCTTTTGACATCATCAATCAGCTCCAGAGTAGCCCATATCTCTGCATTTTCATCCCTGATCATTCTCCTCACTTCCTCTTGTAGCTTCTTGGACCTGTCCTCATATCTTACATCCTATATATCCATATACAAAGAGCAAATCATGTGTGAGTAAAACAGTACATAAAATGGGGATGCATATATGGCGAGTGATAGCAAGAAAATGATCCATTAATAAGTAAAGATCTATAAGATATTATATCTATATGCATGTAAGATAAGTTCACCGCATAATCATGCTTCAAGGACAGCAAGAAATCGTAATTCCAGAGGTTAGGCTGGTAATTGGCTGATTTTCTTTGAGAAACGTTTGTGGTTGCCAAGCATCGGAGGGGGGAATGATCAATTCTATGCACGAAAATATTAGGCCCTCCTGTTTTTTGATTTATGCCAAAATTATTAAGTGAAATTTTGGAGGAATTGAGCATCATGGGTCTGACTAGGGCCATTATCCTATAGGTTGTCTTAGGCTTGCAACTGCGAAGCGAGCACTCAAATATATATATATATATATATATAGCTTCTAATTACCTTAAAGTTCCTGTAGAGAATATCAAATAGTTCACGTATTACATGTGTTGCTATCTTTCAATACAAAGTTTTTACAAATATTTTATTCGAAGGATAAAAATGATATTTTATATTATACACAGTTTTCTGCACACCTTTTTCTTTAATCAAACAAGCGAAAAAAGAACATCCTAACTAATTCTTTCTCTTCAAATATTTTTCTTTTTCTTTTAATTCAAACAATAAAAAAAATCTATATTTTCAGCTATTTTTTCGTCTTCCTATCTCTTTTTGTCACACATTTTTTCTCCATACCTTACCCACATCCAAACAAACCAAGTGTTTATATATATATATATATATCCCTAACTACTTTATCCAAGGCCCACATTCAGACAAAGAGGCTTAAAAAAACCTAAGTGTATCTTTGCTTTGTTTCCAGTTTTTTATTTCCATTTTTTGTTTTAAAAAATAATTACAAAACTGTCACATTGTTTTCATTCTGTTTCCTGTTTTCATAAATTTGTACAAAAAATTAGGGGTGTCCATAGGTCTGGGTAGACCCACGAAACCGGCCAACCCAACCCAACCCAGATTTTGTGGGTTGTGTAACACCATGTTTTATTTAAAACGGATTAACTGTATAAAAATGAGGATTTTCAGAAAATTTTCGAAATAACCTCTTTAAAAATTGGAACTTTGCATGACGTCAAAATATTACCTGATAAACAATTGATAAATTCAAACTTCTTCAAATAAAAATTTGATCACTGGTCTTATATCAATTGCCAGGATAGAAAACTAAATAAAATCAAAGTTCTATTCATAACTACAAATGTAAAATAATTAAGTACAACATTCTCCAAGGAATTTTCATAATTGTGCGAACTAATCAAATAGAGTTTTCGAAAATTAAATAAGCTTATAAATTTTCTCATGATTGCCAAAATAAGACATAATAACATTTTTCAAACACTTTAAACACAAACAACTCCAAATATATAACATATTACACACAATATCAAAGCTCTGAGTCTTCATAATTCTCTTCTGTCACCTTCTCAGCATCTTTCAGTCATTCCTTATCTCGTCTTCGCTCCTCAAATGAAACTAAGTGTTGCCAACCAGAAATGAAGAAGAAAAGGAATACAAACAGAGGAGGTAAGATTCTACAATAGGCTAGGAATGTAGATATGGGCATGCAGGAAAACAAACAAGCATTCAAGTGGATATATACATATATACATCAAAGGATATTTATAAATTATATATATAGTTTCAGAAAAAGGCTGAGACTCGAATGCATGCCTAGGACTAGACCTAACTCTGCTCCATGGAGACTATTGTTGTCATAGTGTTCTGTCGAGATAGCATTCAGGTAATATGCATAAACAACTCGGTGCACAAGTCCCGATTGGAGTATGCTAACAGCCATCTTCACGGTTCTTTCACACGAGAGTACTTAACATCTAAATAATATTTAGTTCAGTGGAGTTTCAAGATAGTCCTGCTGCCCAGGTCTCCACCGGCACCGGTGATGCATACACCGAACCATTGGCAGGATCCACGCCTGACTATCCCCGAGGTCTCCGTGGCCCCCACACAGTCCCCGAATATCCTATAAATAGGTGTCTATGCCTCCAGAACGACAACGACTATGATTAGGTTGGAATGTTGTCCGAAGACAAACAATGCAGGAACTAAAAGTTCCAAAGCGCTAGTATCAATTTAAAAAGAGTTATTGTTAAGAATTGGGCTCGAATAGACCATTAACCAAAATCAATCTTTCCGACTCAACATACACTTAACACTTCAAATTCATTTGAGCGTACTTAGGCTAAAATTAAGTATATAATAATATTTAAAAATAACAACTGATAGTTAAGATCAATGACGAATCCCAGAATAAAATCATCAAAAGACAAGTTCGAAACTCTTTAACTTTCTAATATTTGGTCTATTCCTTTCATTCCAAAATACCATATATTATAATAACTTCGAGCCCAAAACAACAATATATAAATAAGGATAAACCTTAAGATTGAATTTACAAATTCAATAAATAAGAAATTGATACCAACTAATAATACCATTCCAACACCTCCCGAATCTAAGTTCGGGAACAAATGCAATTCATACAAGTCCCTAAGCGACTTAACGATTACACTGATAGGCTTACACTTAGAGCCTAATTATAACGAATTCGAATTGACGCTCAACGACCAAAAATCAAGAGTAAGGAAGGTTCTCGAATTCGAACCTTATCCAAAAATTCACAAGGAAAACCGATCATAAAAACAAGATATTTTCTTACTAGAATAATATTGGTATGATTGAAACCTTATCTGATGCTTGGAGTGGGAAATTGTGTTTTTGGAAATGATTGTTTTTGTTGGCTTTGATTGTTCATTCTGACTTGAGATTAGAAATAGGGGATCATTATTCCTTAAGATTTAAATCATGTACGATGTTGTTGGATGGAGAAATGCAATAAGAGTTAAGTGGTAATGTGTATGTGAAGAGGTGTGAGCGAACCTTAAAGACATAATAGTCTATTTTAAATGGTTAATTAGCATATAGGTGTGAATCCTAATTAGACGGACAGTGAATGGATTGTCGAACGATTATGTACTGATGTAAGTTCTTAGACTAGGCTCCGTTAAACTTATGTTAAAGTAATTGCTATGTTAAGAAACAAGGCATAAAGCCAATATAATTTTATGGATTGTACAAGTTGATTATGATCGATGCAAAGGATGATGATTGCTGGAGATATGATGTGGCTTAGATTAGTTATGACGTAAAATTCTAATTTTTGAAGGACATTAAGCTCCTTAAGTTAAATTCTAGAGTGACTTAGAGTAGTTTTAAGGGATTGTCAATATACGAGAAATTAGGGAAATAAGTTATTTGATATTTCGTTGCTGATGTAAATTAAGTTGGGATTGATTGGAGATGAGTTTAGGATCGTATCTTGATGACGTTGAATTCGGATTTTAGAATGAAGCACAAAACTCTAAGTTGTTTCTAATGAATATTTGAGTATTTAAAGGTTAAAGAAGGATGTTCATAAGTATGGCATATAAGCGAGGATTGATTTTAGTATAATTGCTTAAGATCTTATATTGAAAGAATTCTTAGTATGATTGCTTGCACGGTGCACGGTGGTCGACGCTCGCGCGGCGGAGATGGCCCGTTTCATGAGCAAAAACGCGATCGGAGCAGGGACGCATATCGGACGTGGTGGTCGCGGCTCTGGCGGCGATGCAGGCGGCGAGGTCGTGGCTGGAGAAGATGAGCTCTTGGTGTTATTGTGGAAAGAAGATGAAAAATGAAAGTGTGAAGATGAAGAAGGAAGGAAATGGCCTTGTCTGCTGCAGGAGGAAGAAAAACGTGAAAAAGAAAAGAAAATGAGTGGGTGGGAGAAATGAAACGTGGACAAGTTGTCAGCCAAGTAAAAATGCCCCTTTTTAATTTTATGATACTAAAAACTTCTTTTAGGGACTATGAAAATAACTTTTCTTTAACCAAAATAATTTTAGATGGTATTTTTATAAACAAATAATTATAGCTTAATGCTATTGTCTAGCAAGCGTGTACAACCTGTAACAATACAGTGCTAACACACTCATTAAAATATTGTTTAATAAGCAAATAAAAAAATCAAATAAGTCAAATCACATAAAAATAAATATATTTGACCAATTAATAAATATCGTTATCAAATAAATACATATATATAATTTTCGGGATGTTACAGGTTGGTTCGGCTGATTGGGTTGGATTGGGCAAAAAGACATAGGACCCATAGAGTATGGGTTGGGAAATGGGTTTCAGAATCCCAAACCCACTGAACCCAACCCAACCCATACTACTTAGTTTTGTGTTGATGGTTGTTTAATGTTGATGACTTTTACTTTTTTATTGTAATAATTTAGACTTTTAGTTGACTGTTGTTGATATTTTATACTTTTAATTCATGGTTGTTGATGTTATTTAAAGTTTTAAACATGTTTATTCATATTTTTGAGATTTTTCCATGTTTTCTACCTTGACAAACCCGCAGACCCGACACAAAATTGAACATTTGTGTGTTTCTTGTCAGACCCGACGACCCACACCTAACCCGACCCATAAATGGTCGGGCTGGGTTGGTTTGGGTTTCATTATTTATTTTGACAAACCCAATCCAACCCAACCCAACCCAACCCACTCACCTTTGATTGGGTTGGGTGTCAAAACTCACCAAACCCAACCCGACGCATGGACACCCCTACAAAAAATAATGGAAATAAAAAAAAATTGTTTTCAATATTTTCTATACAAATTTATAAAAACAGGAAATAAAACAAAAATAAGATAATAATTTTATAATTATTTATAAAAACATGAAACTGAAAACAAAACAAACAAATCATAAATATGCGTTTTTGCGATAAGTGCCACGGTATTCAAGTCTGACATCTGAGTGATACGAGGTTGGATTTTTGCAGGTAGCATGTGACAAATAAAATTTAAAATTATTTTTTAAAAGAGAAATAACAAGTTGTTTTTTATTAATTTATTGAAACTTTAAAAATGTTTTATGTTGACGTCATTTAGATTTTTTTAAAAAAAATACACTGAATGAATCAATAATCAATATCAATATCAATATATCATCAATAATCAATCATCAATAATCATCAATGTCAATAATCATCATCATCATCAATAATAAAATCAACATCAATATCAATATCAATAATCAATAAACAATAACACTTGAACAATAGTCAAGTAAAGCACTAGTAGCTGACTAACAAGTGGCGCTCTGTGGCTTTTTGCCATGTTTTTTCATTTTTTTTCTTCTTATTACTGTTTTGAAAACATATATGTTATTTTAACAACTAAGTTAGACACCATACGGTGACAACTCTACATGACAGTAGCAATTTTGTAATTTTGTTCATGTATAGTGGCATTTTCGTAATGAACAGTATATGAACAGTGCATGAACAATGCATTTTCGGATTTTTTTAAAAAAAATAGCTCTTTTAAAAACTTGGTTATTTGATCAATTACATGCAAATATTTGATTAATCATGTATAAATATTTAGTTAATTCAGTTCATAATATGGTTAACCGGTCATCTAGCTTCAGGGTAACCCATTAACCATATAATGAACTGAATTAACCAAATATTTGAACGTGATTAACCAAATATTTACATGGTTGTGAAAAATGATTGTAAGTTTCAGAATGATTCATTAACCATATAATGAACTAAATTAACCAAATATTTGCATGTGATTAACCAAATATTTATATTGTTGTGGAAAACAATTATAAGTTTTAGGATGACCCATTAACTATATAACGAACTGAATTAACCAAATATTTACACGTGATTAACCAAATATTTTCACATAATTAACAAAAAATGTTAGTATTAAAAAAAGTAAAATATTTAAATAAAAAAGAAATTTAAAAAAGAGGCTAAACACTGTACACATATACGGGTCTCATATAGTTATCTAACTCAGTTGTTAGAAAAACATTTATGTTCCGCCAGAATGACAATACCGCCCCTGGGCTTCCCCCTCATTACCCTCTTCCTCCAAATGGCTCCGAATCCAACATCCCCACTGTGGACCTCTCGGCCATGCTCGGCTACCCCGCCGCCAGCACTGTCGGAGCAATTACAATCAATAGTTTGATTATATATTATAATAATTTATTTAGACAGAAAATTAACTTGCGAAACACTAGTTGAAAAGTCAGAAGAAAAGAGAAACCGCGTTCGGTAAGTACGAACAATAGTTATGCAAGAAGGAAAAATATATATATACGAGTTGATATTTTTTTAGTGTAAAAAGAAAGTATAAGTTAATGTTAGCTGCCCCTTTTACAATATTATTTAATTAGGTTATATTACATTATTTAATAAATATAAAATTGGTCAAAATAAGTCTTTGATTTTTGTAAATATACTAATGTATGGATTTAATTCCTATTAAAACATGAGGGGATCTAAGTATAATTAAACTAAGTTTCAGGACATGTAAATATAATTTTCTCGATAAAATATTAGTAGAGTTTTACTAATACTAATATTTAAAATAATTCTGTCAAAAAAATATTTAAAATAATTATTTTATTTATGAAAAAAACTAATCGTTTATTTTATATTTTTTAATATTCTCGTTCCTGAAGCATCTATTTATATGATGATAAATCAGGGCTGCGTCGAAAATTTTGGGGATATTAGGCAAAAAATTATTAGAGACACTTAGTGTAATGTAAATTATCCATCCCCATATTATTATTAGGGTTATAAGGTTAGCTTGGTAGTTAAGGTGTGAGAGTTAAGAAGTAGAGTGATAATGAGGTTGATGGTTCAAACCCACCCACTAACAAAAAATACTAACATTTTCTATAAAAAAAATTTTAAAAAAAATCTCCAAGCACCATATCATTCTTCTAGCTTTTTGAAATGTGAAATCATTTATCAAAGACTTATAATCAAGAATTATAACATTTTACTATCAATAGATAACATGATTAATTCTTTCAATCTATCTTGTAATATTGTTGATCTCATGTAGGATTTAAGCAATTTTAAATATGAAGAACTTCTTTTGATAGTAGTTGTTGTTATAGGTGTTATATATTTTATAATTAATGCATGCATTTGGAAAAGAATCTAATCTTTTAACATAGTTTAATACTTCTATTGGAGTATTAGTTTCTTTTAACATTTTTCTCAATACTTTCAATTTTGAAAATAAATCAAGATCATCAATATCAAAATGTTTACTAAATCTTAAAAACTTTTCAAGTTTACTACAATATTTTGGCAATTCATTCACATCCAAAAGAGTATGAATATAGGAAGAAAAAGAAAGAAAAGAATGAGAGAGCCAAAAAAACTGAACATAAAATATTGGAGTTTTAATAGAAAACAAATAGACAAATAATTGTTAGCTGAATTGTTATTCTCTTCTAATGTTGTATACCATAATGAAGCAAGTTAACGTGCAAAAAAATAATAATAATTAAAGCCATAAGTATATGTTGATAAAATGGGTCAACCCGTCCCGCCCCGCTGCCAACCAGCCTAAAACGGGGCGAGGCGGGTTGGCCCGTTTTATCAATAACCAGCCTAAGGGCATTGGTTAAGGATCTCAAAAAAAGAAATTTTGCATTGGAACTTGGTGCATTTCACATTTTAAAGAGTATCAAACTTAGTTTTCCAATGAACTTTTACTTATTTTGGTTTCCTTAACCAATGCTCTAGGGACAGTGGTTAGCACGACCCATTGGAAAATGATGAGTTAGTCATAAGTCATAACCAGAAAACTTTGAAAAAGTAATATAGTAATTAACAAGCAATTGTCTAAGATGCCTTATGATTGCAACGGCTATATCATAAATAAAAAGGGTTTTTTTATGCAATTTTGCATAGGTTAAGGATCTTAAAAAGTTAAATTTATATAGGAACTTATGTATTTTATACTTTCAAAACAGAAATGCTTAGTTTTCCAATAAATAGTTACTACTTTTAGGATTCTTAACATGTGTAAAGTTGCACATGATAGAAAAACCCAAATAAAAATAACATATAAGTATATTAAAGTCCGTATGACAACAAAATATTATGTGATTATGCCATTATGGCATGATAAATGATAATATACATTATACTCCCTCCGGTCCATATTATAAGCAAAAAATTAATGCAACACACATATTAAAGTGGTTAGTTAATCTCATTTAATTTGGTTAAAAAATTAGGTTTTTACCTAAATTATCCTTTATGGTAATGAGAAGTTGTTTGTGTTGTTGGGAATAGAATGAGTCTTTGAAAAACAAAATTTGTATTAAATGAAGGGTATTTTAGGAATAATGTCATTAAATGAGTCATTGGAAAACAAAATTTGCTTATATATTAGACTAAAATATTTGAGATTTTTTTTACTTATAATATGGATCGGAGAGAGTACAATTTAATCAATTACTTAACGATTTTTATGTTCACATTCATAATCGGTACTTGGATCGTGACTTGATGACAATAACTATATCATAATGATACACTAATCAGTTATGCCACTAGGCAGTCAAAATTAGACCATGTTTCTTTAATTAATGGTGTGTTGGGTTTAAAGGAGAGAAGGCAAGAGATTTTAATAAAGGGAATGGGGATGAAGGATTTTAATTAGATATTATATTTGGTTGAGAAGAGATAATAGATTTTAATGGAAGGGATGAGAAACACGATTCATGTTTGGTTCACATGGAAAGAGGAATGATTTTAAAACTAATTTACTTTAACATTATTATAATTTTGGATTTTAAAGTACATAAATAAGGATATTTTAGTTAATGCATGCAAAATATTTTAAAATCTCTCATCTCCCCTCCAATCCCTCAATATTGGAGGAGAGCTAAATTTGAAAAAGGAGAGATTTTGCTCCCCTCTATTCCCCTCCTCTCTCTCCATTTCCTTCCAATCAAACACTATGCCAAATGTTTGATTAGTAGGTTTCACTTCACTATCACATTTCTCTCCGATGCATCCTTAATTAAATGGGGATAAATCTTCTTATATCATCACATAAAAGAAAAAATCACTACAAAAAAAAATCATGAATTTCTTGCGGATTTTTTCCACAGGAATTTCTTATGTATTTTGCTGCAATATTTTTTAGAAATAAGACTTTTTCCTATATATTTAAATTTGTAGAAAAATTTGTAGGAAATTTCGACATTTCCTGCGGATTTTTTTACAGATTTAAATTTTATAAAGAAAATATGCAAAAAAATTCTTGCGAATTTTAAAATTGTAGGATAGATTACCCACGAAAACATTACATGGGGATAGAAATCTGTAGGAAATCCACATCAAACCTGTTTTATGCGATTTTTTGAGTAAATCTGCAGAAAAATCCGTAGGTAATAAGAACATTTTTAGCAGTGAGATATAAAAAATTATTAACATAGATCTAATAAAAACTTATGAAAATTCATTTATAATCCGTTTTCCATTAATTAATTAGATAATTGTAAGGATTAGGGGAGGAACAAGTAAGGCAGATTCATAATAACAATTTAGTAAAGAATGAAAACAACATATGCAAAAAAAAAAAATTAAAAAAATTAGGGTACGTTTGATTTACATTGAGGTACATGAAAAGGAGAACATCGTAGGACAAATGCTTGAGTCACAATACAACTCTTTGTCTTGCATATTGTTTGGTGGAAAATGGACAACACAAGTAAAATAATGTAAAATCTACTTAAATACCCTTTATAATATATAATATTATATAAATAAGTATTATATATATAATATATCATATAATGTGATAATAATAATAATAATATTTATAATATATAACATACAATATGGGGGGGGGGGGTAGTCATTAAATAGGAAAGGATAATTTTGACTTTTAAGTAGTTTGTTCTTGGGACAATTTTGTCCCATGGTTTGGCTAGGTACAAGAATTTGAGTTTTTGTCCCGTCTCTCATCCTATTTTTTGTCATGTGCTCTGACCATTTTTTTAAATTAAACATGAAACAAATGTTGTTGTGCTGTCCAGTCCCTTACTTTATTGCAAATCAAACACATTGTTAGTATTTCTTTTCAATTATATATTCTTCATTTTATGTGAGACATTTTTCAATCATATTATTACTTATGCTTAAATTCACACGCGCGCGCGCGCGCGCACACACACACACACACACATATATATATTCTTGAGCCTCTCTTGGTCTCACTTTCTCTTACAAAATCGAGTGGAGGACTCATGTAAACTTCTTCCTACATGTCCGTGTTCAGGCAGGCATTTTTCACATCTAAATATTGGAACAAAGCCTTTTTACTAGCCAGGCCTTTTCCTCCTTTAATGAGTCATCTTCCACTGTCTCTTTCTGTGATATCAGGGGCTGACGAGGGGGTGGAGTGTTGTCGGTACAAAAGACGAAGTACGGACAAAGAGTGGCTCCTGAAAGGCTTATAGGCGGATGAACACATAAATGAACCAATTCCACTTTGGAAAGAGGGGAACCTGAGATTTTGCAGGTATGAAACTATGCGGTTGAGGGAAGTTTAAGAGAATTGATTGGTCCCACCCATATCAACAAGATGCATCTTCTTTTCGTGAGCCTGTCACTTAAGAATACCAAAGTTGAGCACTATTGATTTGGAGCAATTTTGGGATCGGTGGCCTCCTAAAAAGTTTTCCTATGAAGTGTGTGAATGAGGATAAAACACGTTGAAAAGACCCATGTTGACTTTTGGGGACAGTCGGCAATCCGTAAAGCATCCCGAGATGTTACACTTTCTTACTTAGAGAGGTACGTGATGTTACCTACATTAACCATATTTTAATTTAATTATTTTAAATCTATTGATTAATAATTATTATTAATTACAAAATCTACATATTACTTACTTATTTTCATTTTAATTATTTTTTAGGATATATTTTCAAAATCAAATATTCATTGATCATTATCTTATTTTTCATTTATTTCTTTTGCTTTTGAAGACAAAGTTTTTTTTTAAAGAAAAACATACTTATATATTAAATAAATTTATTGTTATGTGCTGTCAGTATTAACATTGTAATATATTTTTTGAGAGTGATTAAATCTATTAGACTGCTCTTATTTGTATAGAACAATAATTTAAATAATTTCTTTTTAGTTTATACTCTTTGGTTTCTCCTTGAATTAATTAATTATAAATAACGATATTTTAAATATTGTTTCAAATATCTTGCCTAAAAAAAATATTGTTTCAAATATATTTTCCTTTGTTTATTAGTTTTATGCTTTTCTATGTTTTAAAAGATATGTGTAGAGATATTTGCGAGTATTAGAAAAGTGAAGATCCAGGGACATGTGTATACATTTTAACAAATTTGTGGATATTTTTTCTTACTTAATTCAGTTAATTGTCACTATTCATTCGTGATGGCTTTTAAGAAAAATATATTCATTCTTCATGGGACGCCAATTCCTACCTCGTTGTTGTCTTATTTGATTCCTAAATGTCCGAACAATATATGGAATCTCTTACACAGCATGTGATAGATGTTTTTTTGGGGGGATACACCATGTGATTGATTAAGTGCTTGTTTGGTTTGGAGTTTCGTTTCACTCCCAAACTCAATTTACTATTCATTTATTTACTATTTATACGTTTGTTTACGAAATTCCGTTGGAAATAATTGATTCCTGATTGGTCAAAACGGAGTTTTGTGGAAACAAAAATTTCTAGCTTTTCCGTTGAAAATAATTGATTCTAGATGTAGGATCCACAAAATTCTACATATTTACACTTCAAAAGTGATTTTACTTTATCATCCAAACAAAAACAATTCTTCTAAACCCACTTTTAAAATATCATTCCCAAACACAAATCAATTTTTTCAAACTTCATTTTTCAAAATCAATTCTTCCAAAATCAATTCTATCAAAATCTAAACCAAACGGATCCTAAGTCATTAAAAAATAGGTGATTGTTTTTTCGAGGAAAAAAATGGTAATTGTTGCATTGTTATAAAAAGACGTAAAAGCCTAACTTTTTTTTTAAAAATGGTTTCCGATTTGAAAGTACGCTTTAATATTGTTTTTCAATTTACTAATTAAAAGTTTAAAAAATATTTAATTTAATTAACATGTGCGATTAGTGTAAAATAGTTTTACACTATCAATAAAAATATTATATTATTATAAATATTTGATTCTCAGCATACGAACTTTTTATACAATGTAACCTAAATTTAAATGTAGAAAAAGACAATGACTGAACAATCAAAAGAAGAAAAAAAAAGATGAAAAACACTCATATTCTAGTGTGTTTGGATCTGTGATGGGTTCCCTCAGAAGTCAGAATCATGTTGGAACAACAGAAACTAGCAGTTGTAGTTTTTCTCTAGACACGATTTTGTGCAGTCTAACGCAATTCCAAACATGTACTTCTGATAATATTGGTTACATTACGTGATTACGAGAAGAAAAATGCTTCTGTTTACTTTTATTTGCTTATTACTGCTACTATTTGAACTAATTGATAGCATATGATAAAATATAGTGAAAACTATATTTGGAAACAGTCGGCTTGAGAGATAGTCTCATATTATCATTGCAAATATCTTATAAAAAAGCAAAAGCTAGGAAATATGTGTACTTGGATATCATTGTTTAGTTTTTTCTTTAAAAAATAGAATGGAAGTAACATTATTATGATTTCATTTCATCATATTTCATCCTAAAGTTCACTTTCACTTATCATTCTCTCTCAATCAACTATAAGTTTTAAACAATGGAATGAAAATTTTCTCCATAATTTTATTATTAGATTTTAATATCTGAACAATAATATGATAATTTTGTTACGTCATTTATTTTATTTCATCTCATCTCAACGCATTTTATCTCCTTTTATTTACTATAAACTATCCAAACATAATTGCTCCACAGGAATTAAGAATGTCATATTTGAATGATCATAAACAAAGTTAATTTGATTAACTGAATTTTTTATTGAAATACTCAAAATATTATTATCGTTTAAATTTTTTTTTTCTGACTTGTTAATATGAATGAAAAAGTTAAAAAACTATTTACTCATTAAATAAACTATCAAATCTTGTCCTGTAATATGTGAATATGAAAATAAAAATAAAAATAAACAAAAGTACATGTTTAAGCTTACTCAATTTAAAAAACAATTTTTTTTCTTCCAAAACCTTCTCAAATTTTTTATTATGAACTTATTCGAACATTGATTTCTCTCACAAACTAATATCGCCAAGGTCTCGAGAAATAGATAGAAGTTTGAGCCAATTCTCACGTCATTCAGGTCTGATCTGGAATAACGTCAAGTCTTAATCCATATCATTTAAACTAAACATACGATAAAAAGGATTCGAGAACAAGTTTTGCGTTGAAGATTATCTAAGCTTCTAGCTAGCAAAATCTAAAAAGTGCTTCTAACTTTCGAAAAGCTAAAAATTTTACTCTCACTTTGAGTAAATTTTTTTTTTTTTGACGGGAAATCATTTCATTTAACTAAAATTAAAAGGCCCGACATTCCATCGTCAAAGATTTAACATAGCACATGATAAAATTGTATTTAACAAATGATAAAAAAAAAAAGATGGTCAACATACAAAAAGTATAATAATAATTAATAAAAACGAGTATTTAGCCATTATTTATTTAATTATTCATACAATATAATGAAACTTATTGAATTTGATAATATACTATAAAGGGAATTAGATATATAAAATAATAGATATACATTAAAATTGGCAGTGCGGCGTTGTTGGGAAACTACTTTGTTAACAATATTAAAAGTAGTTACAACTATGAGTAAAAAATTATAGATAATTACAATTATAAGCAATTGGAGGGAGTGCAGTAGATCAAAAATATTAGGCAAATACTAATCAGTGTTCTTATGGAATTGGCTAAGAAATCAAACATAATTTTTTATTAGAAAAATATGTATTCAATATATGGAAAATTGAAATGTTGTAATCTTCAATAAAAAATTTCTATATATTAATTCTTTAACCAATGTCATAAATACACTAGTTAACAAGACCCATAGATTAATATTCCCCACCTTATTGTAGTGGTGTACAATTACAAGGCTGCACAAAAGGTGGACTATCTACTATCTAGTCAATGGTCCACTAATGGATTGCAGCAAACCCTCTTAGCATGATTAGTACTTCCATGTTAATACGTAGGTTATTTGATTTGAACTAATCCGAATCAGAAGAGTAGTAGTTATATAAAAAAAGCCATTCCAGGATCAAATGGTGACATAAATAAATAGTAGTAAAATATCCCAATTAATGGCAAGAGGGAAAGCTCCTCTTTGCTTGTGGGAACCTTTCAATTGTAACCGTTGGATTTAATGAAGTATGGGTGCACGAGTTAGTTGGATATGTTGAGCTATAAGCCTGAACGCAATTCGGTTTCGTTGCGTTTAAGTTGGTTCTTCATTTTCTATGATGTATTACGTTTCTTCGACTACGCTGGACTTATTATAAAGAGTTGTTTGCTTCAGCACACGATCTAACATGGCATAGATACGACGTTTGTGGATCATAATTGAAGAGGACCATTTTTCTTTTGGTTAGAAGAGGCCCGTTCTTTCAAGCACCATACCAATAAACCGAATGTGGGCTTTTCTATACTGTTCAACATTTGGTTGCTCTATATCTCTCGCTCCAATTTCCCTTTCTTTTTTTGTGTTTAAAATTCCTCAAACTTGAAATAATTATTTTATTGAATAATTTTGTTAAATACGCTAAAATTTATAAATCGACTGTGTAATTTAAAGCTTTCATGGTGTAATCAAGTTAATAAAATTTATAGAAATGAAAAATGATATGCATTTGATTGAGCTACTTTATTGTAAATTGTAATAACATATAATATGCTTTCAGAGTTTAAGCAAATAATGGTTCACAAAATAAAAAGAAAAGAATTTAAGCAAATAATCATTATTACATTAAATACTTATAAATGTTTAATTTGTTTAAAACTTAGCATACGTGGTCGTCACAAAATATAACTTAATTCTCCAGTTTTTAATTGATAAAATTTGTATAGGAGGCAAGCCAATGGAGTTGCTCACTGCTTAGCAAAGGTGGTTCCTACTATGTCTAATCTCCACAACTTTCAGCATATTCCACATTGTATTTCTTTGCTCATTGCTAGTGAGATAAATGGATTTGGTTTGCCTCAAAAAAAAAAAATTGATAAAATTTGTAAAGTATAAAAATATAACTTGGTGGTAAAATGGTAAAACCTCATTTAAAACTTCACTTACTTCATACTACATATGATACCATATAGTCAAAATTTGAATATAAGGATTTGTTGTTTTGTCCTTTTCATTCTTCATCTAAACTTAAGTGTTTAGATGCAATCTATACCACTTGTTTTAGAAGCAATTAAATGATTCCAAGTTTTTAAAATAAGTGGAATGACAAATGATTCTTAGTGTAAGTACTTTTTAAACATTACATCCAAATACAATTTTTTTTTTAAAAAAGTCAATTCAAAACAAATAAGCCCATAACATAATCATAAAAATTAGGCAAAATTTGGTCCCTTAAGTTATTTGTTTTGTTCAAATTGGTCCCTTAAGTTTTTTTTGTGACAAACTAGACCTCTAAGTTAGGTTTAGGTTTCAAATTGGTCCCATAAGTTTTTTTGTGACAAACTAGACCCTTAAGTTATGTTCGGGTGACAAATTGGCCCCTTAATTTGTCAAAGGGACCAATAAATTAGACCCTTAATTTATTATTTTTAATAACTTAAGGGACCAATTTGTCACCCGAACATAACTTAAGGGTCTAGTTTGTCACAAAAAAACTTATGGGACCAATTTGAAACCTGAATCTAACTTAGAGGTCTAGTTTGTCACAAAAAAAATTTAAGGGATCAATTTGAACAAAACAAATAACGTAAGGGACCAAAAGTGTAATTTTGCCTAAAAATTAACAAATCATATAACTTTCCAGATGAAGAGGGAAAAAATAATACTATCCTTATATCCAAATTTTGACTGTATGGTATGTGTTGTATGAAGTAGGTGACTTTTTAAATGGGATTTGACCTTTTACACTAACAGTGAACTCAAACACCTTACAAATATAAGTACTTATTTTAGAAATTAAAGTGTATCCAAACGGTAATGTAAGTTTAAAATAATCTATAATCATAGCATCTATTTAAGGTTCAATGTTTATATACTCAATTATGATTTCAAATGTATATTGAATAGTAATCCAATTCACATGAAACTATTGTTCACTGTGTCAAAAATAAAAATAAAAATGAAACCATTGTTCACTTAAATGTAATTAGTAGCTAGGTTTTTTTTTTTAAATTGAGAGCTGGTATTAGTTCTCCTCATCTATATGATTCTTTTTTCTTTTTTTACGGTGCCTTTTTTTTTTTTCCAGCGTTTTTTCTTTTCTGGTGGTGGTTTGATGTCCCTCTTCGGTGTCTGGCAAAAGAGGGGTTGCCGCTTGATCATTTGGCGATAATTCGCTCCATCCTTTTTTTTAACTGATAATTCGCTCCATCTTCTTCATTACTTTTTATATTTTTGATTTTTTTAAAATAATGTCTTGACAGATTATCTTAATTTGTGAGGTTGAAAAATCCTCTCATATGAAAAATCCTCTCATAGTATTTAGCGGGTTCTGTAATCAGTTCATTATTTTATTGATGTGAACTTTATCTTTTGGTAAAGAAAATATATTTATAGAGTTTTTCTATTATGTATACAATTTTGCACAGGTTAAGAAATTTAAAAGTAACAATTTTTTATTAAAAAAAGTAAGCATTTCAATTTTGAAAGTATAAAATATACAACTTCCCATATAAATTTATTATTTTGATTTTTGAAATCCTTAATATATACAAAATTATACAGAACAGAAAAACCCATATTTATATATTATTTTTGTAATTTGTAAAAAAACAATGATTTTTATAATACATTTTGGGGTGTGTATACACCATGCACTCACATTTTGGAGAGTCCTTGATAAGTTTTCATGGGTGTGGTTCTAGGAAAAATAGAACAGGGCGGCGGCTCAAGAGGCAACCGCCAAAAATCCATTTGCTTCCCACTTGGCACGTGCCATTTTCTTTGTATCCCGTGACTGATAGAGATTGGCCGAATGGACCGGGTCGGGTATTTAGCTCTGCACGCGAGTTGTAGAGAAGGCAGATTGTGGCACCGAGTTCAACGACATGGAAAGAAATGCAAACAGACGTAATGTATGTAGGATGACTTCAGTTACAGAATAAGAGTCACGTGTCTGATATAGGCTTTCTCTTTTGTCTTCTTTTATACCTATTTTTATTTCAGAGGATTGATTTTTTTACATAAAATAGGGTGTCACCTTTATTTTTAAGAAACATGTATATAAAAAAATTAAAGATAAACATATATGATATCGCATACCGTTTCCAAAATTTATATTTAAATAACATGACTCTTTATTTTATTAATGAGTTTCGCTAACCAGCAACCTGAGAGTATTGGTTAATGAATCAATATATAATTTTTTTATTATTGGAAATCACAATTTTTCATTTTTTTTTGGGATTCCCATGGTAATCTCTGTGCACAATCGTAAAGGGTAATCTCTCGAGATATTGGACGATATTGAAAGGCTGACCTCTCTCAACTAGATTTTTTTTTCATACGCAAGAGCTAGAGATCGAATCTCTGATCATTTACTTAAGAGGGCCGAGCTCGTTACCACTCGTAGTAACAACATTTTTCCTATATTGAATACATGTCTTTCCATTAGAAAATTTATTTCTATCTTTAATTCATTAATCAATGTTTTTAGAGCACCTCAACAAATTGAAAATGGGGTGCTTATCTATTCAACATGGATGCTTGTCAAACAAAGACGGAGGGAGTTCTTAATAAACACTCAGTTTTGGACACTGTATGTGATACCGTATATATTAATCTTTATCTTCTTTATATATACGTTTCTTTATCCTAGCACCCTAAATTTTCACTTTTTGGAGTTCTTAAATGGCCCATAATTATACATCACTTATTTTTACCTTTTACAATTTAAGCACCACATCTCTCAAACCCAACAACTTCTACAAAGTTCTTAAATGGGCCCACCAACGATCCCACATCCTTTTATTTCATCAATAATTTATTTTATTAAAACAATGCACTACTCATCACAGGATCAATTACTTTTTTAATTTAGAAAATATAAAAGTGGCCCCACATTAAAATAAGAAATTGGTGCTTGTAGAAGCACCACATCCTCATCTAATCTTTTTTGTTTTTTTGTTTTTACTGGAGTACCTCATCTACTAAAGCACCTCCTTTTAATTTGTCTTCAATGGTGGGTGCTTATTAAGCACCGATGCTTAATAGGTAAGCAGCTGATTTTTTCTACCGGTGGAGATGGACTTGTAGCCTTATACAAGCACAGTGCTTAGGAAAATTGTGGGGTCACTTGCATTGAAAAATAAAAAATGAATTATTGACTAAATATAAGATTGTGGGGTCATTAGTGGGTCATATTTAGTAAATTTTTGAAGGAGTTCCATTGGAGAAAGGACGTGTTTATATTGTAAAAAGTAAAAATGAGTGATGTGTAAACGTGAGACCCATTTAAAACCCCTAAAAATTAAAATGTGAGATGCTAGAATGAAAATGATCTTAGGATACTGGTTAGCATCTGCTTTTAATTTATATTATAAAACTTTCATTTCATAAATAATAAATTAAAACAGCCATCACCGACAATCCACTACACATTTTCAAATACTCTGCATGACAAAAACGAGGGACGAGAATGAGGAGAAAATCGGGATACAAGAATAGGGAAGGAGATGGTGGTACTCAACCCTCCCCCGTTGTTATTTTCATTACATTTACTTCAATCCAAACAAGTGTTTGAAGTGGAACATACCTGTTGTGGCTGTGATCGCAATAAAACAGTGAATACGTTAATTGATTTTCTTTTTTAAAAAAATGTGGTTTTTCGTAGGGGTGGCAAAGCGGGCCAACCTGCCCCGCCCCCAACCCACCTAAAACGGGGCGGGGCGGGGCGGGTTGAAATTCCGAAATGGGTTGGAAATCACCCCCCGCCCCGCCACAAAAATAAAAAAAAATGAAATTAAATCATTAATTACTTCAACTATCTTAAAAATAACCATGTTAACACTTGAAAATGATTTAAATTAATGAAAAATTATCAATACAAATCACAAAGACTTGTTAAATTATGATTTATGATGAGAGCCTAAAAGTTAAAATCCTAAATTACACATGGCACCATTTCCTTAACAAATTAAAGCATGCATTAGTCTAATAAGTCCAATAATCAAAAGTCCATAACCATCACAAACACAAATTAGTTTCAATAATCCAAAAGTACTACTACCAACTACTAACCAAAAGTCCAATAATCCATAAGTCCACAACAACACAAACACAAATTAGTTTGAATATTTTAAGCTACATCCACAAAAAAAGTAATACACAAAACATGAAATCAATCTTCATTCTTCATCATCTTCCAAGTTTACAACATTGGATGCTTGCTTGGACATAGTCATCCCCACTTTTTTTGCATCATCCTTATCCTTATCCTCGTCATCTTCATCTACATATCACAATTCCAAAAGAAATTAAATAAATTAACAAACAGTTATCAAAATTCAAATTAAAACAACAAAGAATGATTATGATTGAATTAAACAAATTACCATCGCTAACAAAACCGTGCAACCAATTGCGAGTACATATCAAAGCTTCCGCATTTTTTGACAAGAGACGGCTTCTATATTTGTTTAGGACAATAGAACCAATGCTAAATGCAGACTCAGAAGCCACGGTCGTAATAGGAATACTCAACAAGTCACAAGCCATTACTGATAAATCTGTAAATCGACCCCTATCATCTTTCCACCATTTTAATACATCCAAGGTTTCATGCTCACCATAATCCAAAGTTGGCTCATCCAAATACATATCAAGTTGATTCTTCCCAGTTTTAGTAGCAAGCTGTTGATTGTGCAATTTCAATCCCTGTTATAGTTCACAAATGAAACACGTGAAAAGAAGAATATGAAAGCGACACAAGATTTAAAAATTACAATAAAGAAAGTAATCAAAACTATTAATTCATTAAATTTATACTTACATTAATCAAGTTCTGGGAGAAATGTTGGGGTTCCTTAAACCCACTAGAAGAGGGGGTATGAGTAGAAACTCGCTCTTTGAGGAAAGTACTTCTAGTAGAATATTTCTCAAACAACTTGTAAAGGTTTCTCTTTACTTCATTTGTCTTTGCTTCACATGTAGTTTCATCAACACTTGAGTAACAATAAGTCAAAGAAGAAAGCTTTATTCGCGGGTCAAGAACCGCTCCCAATGCAAGCACAACACTATAATCATCCCAATATTTGTTAAACTTAGAAAGCATCCTTTCAGACATATTTTTTATGACTTCATCTTCATCCCTCAAGCTATTAAGTAGAACACACTGAATTTTCCAAACTTGCAAAAAGTACAAGTTGGAAGTAGGATATGATGTGCCAGAAATCATATTTGTGGCTTCATAGAAAGGAGACAAAAACACACAAATTTTTTCTCATCTTTTCCACTCTTCTGTTGATGGACAATACACATAATTATCATCTTTAAAATGAAGATGAGCAAAAACACGACGATATTTGAGGGCACATTCAAGCATTAAATAAGTTGAGTTCCATCTTGTAGGAACATCTAAACACAAGCCAGCAGAAGTGTCAACACCACCAATACCTTGAATGCATTCCTTGAATTTTTGCATTCTACTCTCTGAACCCCTCACATATTTGATGCTGTCTCTAATTTTATTCAAGGCATCACCAAGTACTTTCAACCCCTCCTGAACAATGATATTTAAAATATGTGCAGAGCAACGCACATGAAAGAATTGTCCATCACATAACAACCAATTTTGAAGGACAAGCTGACTCTTCAAGTGTTCTTGCAAAACATTATTAGAAGCTGCATTATCTAGAGTAAGAGAAAAGATCTTCTTCTCAATTCCCCAATCAGTCAACAACTCAAGCAACTTCTTAGATAACTCAGATCCAGAGTGAGGGGGAGGCATATGACAGAAGTTGAGAATTTTACTTTTTAAATTCCAATTGAAATCAATATAATGTGCGGTCGAACATATATAGCCCTCAGTGGTACAAGCAGTCCATAAATCAGAAGTTAAAGAAATCCTATATGGAATGCTAGCCATTTCCTCTTTGAGCTTCTCCTTCTCTCTCGCATAAATATTTAGTACATCAGCCTTGGCAGTATTTCTAGTAATGGGAATTGAATCAGGATTCAAATACTTTATCCAACTCCTAATCTTCTTATACTCAACAAAGTTGAAGGGCAAATCATGTGCAATGATTGCCGCAGCACACATCTCACGCGAGACCATTTGATCTATCTTACGTGATTTCACTTTTCCTTGCATATCAACAATCATTTGACCTACATCTTCATATTTACTTTCTTTACAATTTATGACATGACGATTTAAAGTTGAGGTGCCATATTGTTTCCCACCCACCTTGTACACTTTATTACAAGCATTACATTTAGCTCTTCCAATTCCATCATTACCAGGCCCCATTTTAGTGAAAATTTTCCAGCAATCAGATGTATTTGTTTTGGCCTTTTTCACAACAGGCTGAACCGATTGAGATTCCTCAACCACATTCTCCACATCTTCCCCATCAACATCAGGTTCATCATAATGCATGATATTGATGGATTCAACAGGTTCACTCATACTGAACAAACAGATAAACAAACAAACAAATAACTAAACAACAAATTGCTAAACAAAACAAACAGATAACTAAAACTAATGTCTAATACTGAACAAGGGTTGAGAAATACTCAAATAAGGGTTGACAAATATCAAATACATACCTGCTGGCTGGTGCGTTTCGAGTTGAGAAGGTCTTGAGCGGTGCGGTGGCGGTCTGGCGGACCACGGCGTTTCGCGATCGGAGTTGGAGGCCGTTCGCGTTCGAGATCTGAGATGGAGGGAAGGGCGTTTCGGGTTGCTGTTGGTGCGGCGTTTCGCGATCTGAGACTGAGATGGAGGCCGTTCGCGATCTGAGATGGAGGGAAAGGGAATGGCGGTTTGGGGTTGCTGTTGGTGCTGCGTTCGGTCTTGGGCGGCGTTCTTGAGCAGCGGCGTCAAGGGAACGGCCGGCCGCCGCTTGTGGGTGGGGGAGGCAGAGGCTGGCTGAGAGAGTGAGAGTGAGGGACCGACTGCTTGTGGTTAGGGGGCGTGAGCGTGAGTGACTGAGTGAGAGTGAGACTGAGAAGTAAAAAAAAACAAACCCTAGTATGTAAGACTTACGTCTGTGTAAAAACTAAAAATTTTAAAAATTTAAAATTAAAACTTTAAAAAAATAATTTCAAACAGCTTTTTTTTATTAAAAAAAAGACCCAACCCGATGGGCCAACCCGCCCCGCCCCGCCCCCCGACTCGTTTTTATGGTGGGTTGTGGCGGGGCGGGTTGTGGTGGGTTGGTAGGTCGAAATCCCTACCCCGCCCCACCAAAAAATGGCGGGTTGGCCCGTCGGGCTCAACCCATTTTGCCACCCCTACTTTTTCGTGACAATACTTTTCTTGAAAAAATGAGTCCTGTAGGATTGCCCCAACCTATAAGGTCTGATGAACTTCTGCAGAAGAAACCAAAACAAATTATGCAATGCTGGCGTGATGGGGACCTAGTTAGACAGAAGTGAATGCTCAAAAATGGGATGCCTATTTTCACAAGCAAAAACTGGCCTCTTCGCACTCATCTCACACAAAATTGCAATTTTGGCATTGATTGCTTTGCTTCAAGAGGCCCCATATGCTAGCACTACATCACAGTAATAATTTAACCTCTATTCCTACCTTCCTACACTTTCAGAAAATCAATATGCTATAAGAATTCATCAATGCGATTAGATTGGTGGTGATAACCACCGGTTTCGGGAATCTGAACTCTGAAGTATGAAGTGTCAATGCCTCAATCCCACTCAGTTTTCTGAGATAGAAAATTTTGTAAAATATTGATCATTATTGGATGAAAAATATATTGTGATATAATATGCAGAGAAATTATATGTAAGGTACTTTTTTTTTTTTAATAACTCATTAAATTTGTTATTATTCAAAAAAATATAACACAAACTTTGGCTTTTATTTTTAAGTTTTTTTTTTTTGCTTCTTATTATTTTACCAAAATCAATCTGAAATCAATCAATCATGTCAGTGTACTAAAAATGGGAAGTGCAGAGCGCTAGATAAATATGTATGCCAGTTTGGGGACTTTTACAACTGGACAAAAACTTTTGCATGACAATACTATCTACTATACTCTGTACCATCTGGAATTGCGCGACTCCACGCTTTCTCTACCTCATCATGGAACGGGCCTCAACTACGATCCGTACAATTATTGTACGATACGGCCGAACAAATGCACGCAAAATAATTTAAACCACCGACTAGTATTTCTATTCACATAGTAATTTTTTGACACCAAAATTAGAAATAACTAGATTGTGACCCGCGCGTTACACGATTGTAACTTTATTTTAAAAATTGTTAAATTGGGAATAACTTAACGATAAATGAGATGTAATAAAAGACAATATTCGTATGAACAACCAATTCTGAATATCAATTTATCGTTTCAACAAATCTAACATTTGGGTGTACATGAGCACATAATAAAAGTTGTGTAAGAAAACGAATAGGGGATATTATGATTGTGACCAATTGAGATAAAAGCAATACCATTATCAACTGAAAAACAATACTATTGTCAAATGAATAATTGGAGAAAATCAAACAGGGGAGCTATTTTGGCCTAATGAATTGGAGCAATTGCTGGAACCCATCTTAATTTGTGTGGAATTCTCTGAAGCCATGGAGTTCACTGCACTGAATGAGCCATCTTGGTATTGACCGTACAGTTAATTGGTTCCTGTAGTTCATTTCACATAACAAAAGAATAAAAGGATCTTTTTATCAAAGAGTAAAAGGATTTAGAGATTCAATTTTCTACAAGTTATTGTGTCTAATAACCCTCAATCTAGTATTTTGTTGATTAAGTGGATGTTGCAGTCATATTAGTATAGTGTATGTGTGTGTGTCCATATAATATTCGGTCATCATCTGAAAGTTGTAAATATCCAAAATTGAGGCAAAGGTATAATTGTTTACCTAATGTCCACTTGGACCACATAACTAATTCCCAAACATTTTTAGTCTTTGACATCATAAATGCATGAGCTTCAAGAGGCATATATATAATTTTTAATGTCAGATGCTCAACTATATGATTCAATTATACTCACACGACAGCCATTAACATTTAATTTCATATCATTAAGCAGAAAAAAATTTAATTTATTACCTCTCCGTGTATATAGTCATTCATGATTATGGGTTACCCTCTGATCGATGCCTCTACAATTGTACCTGTTGAAGCCTGAAAATTCTGTACAATCAGTTAGCTTATGGTAACATATGAAGTAGTAAGAAACAAAACACCAGAGAAGAAGACAATTTGTAAGAAACAATACATGCAAATGAAATGATACCTGTTGATGCCTAAAAATATAGTACAATCAGTTAGCCTATGGTAACATATGAAGTAGTAAGAAACAATAGCCCATAAGAGGCACTGAGAGACCTACTTCAATTGTCATTGTTTTCATTTTAGATAGCCTTTCTAAAAAAAATCATTAAATGAAAACACATGTAAGCACTAAAACAATACATGTATCTACAACTAAAACTAACAGAGGATGTAACAAATAGAAAAACAGGATGAAGAAAGTTGGCAATACATAAAGTTCATTAAGACAAAGTATACAGTTGAACAGAAGGAAAATAAGGCCTTGTCTAAAGTCTAAACCGATGCCTTGCAAATGTATTCATAGAAATGTCACACAAGCATGACAAATTAGAAGTTTCTCATGAATGGAGAAAGATTTCAAAGTGACAAAGTATAAATAATACCTTAGACAACTGCAAAGTGAAATTAAGGAGAGTGAATTGAAATTTCATCAGTACTCATTTTGTGTAGCTTCTATGTGGACTGTAATCAATGAAGGCTGAATATTTCCTCCAAGAGAAGATCTGACTTTACCAAATAAGGTGCCAGCAAACTTCTATAAGCAGCTAAGCTAGTTGCCTTAATAACAAATTATTATTCATCATATGGCTGAACATGCCAGAAATGCATTCTGCAGCAAAAAGTTACAGACCCTCACAGCTTGGCATTTTAAGAAAGGATTTCCAGCTTGTGTACCAAGTCACTTGCATGATTTCGCCAAGCACTATTTAATTCCGAATAATTCTTGATTATGTAACGTCTATCATAAGCACTGAAATCAATATTTGACATTTGTGAGATTGTGAGAACCATTTTGAAATACGTCAATCTTTGCTAATGCTTTTACAACATGTCAAATAATGATTTAAGTGCTTAAGAGATGACATGATATATTGTGTCTATCTAAACTAATGAATTGATGCTAAAACAGAAAGCACTATCATAGAAAACTTAATGCAATATCATACTATAGGCGGGTTAATATAATCCTGTAAGGCATATATCTGAGATTGTATAAAATCTTTTCAACTAATAGAAGCAAATAATTTAACTACAGAGACAATACTCATCTTATTACAAGAAACCACACTCAATTTCTGTAACCTGCAAATATGATTAGTTTTACATCACAGTATGTACCAGCACAAGTATTAGTTTAGTTCATAAGAGAAAGTGTTCTTTTTGTGGGGCACGACTGTTATGTAATTCAAAAGGCGCACTCAAATGTGAGAACTCTTGTCAAGAGGAACATTTGGATGTTGAAATCAATCATCAATTCATGAGCTATAATTATTTGTCAAGGATTGCATTGAATGACAAATGGAGTTTGTATAAGCACATGACCAACAGGACGCAAAATATTAGGATCCTTTGCAAACCATTGGGGTATCCTCTGTTTTGGGAATTGTGGGGTGTGGCTGCTGCCACTGGGCAGAGAAGTTTCTTCTCTGATATCTTTCTAATTTTCAGTCTTATAGACAATGACTCATCTATCAGTTTAAATCAATTCATTTCTACTTAAATTGATATTAATACTCTTTTCCTGTCAATTACAGATAAAAAGTCCACCAAAATCTGTTTTAAGAAAAACAAATAATGATTTTCAAATATGAAAATAGAGGAAGCAGTTATGTCTATAATTGGCATAATTGGTTACATGCTTTTAAAATATAAATGCTAATAGAGAAAGTATAATGAATAAATTCAATCTCAAATAATAGGTCAAGCTCAATTAGATTCAACATAGTGTCAAAAAAGTGAAAGTAATCAATAAATAGAAATAGCAGTGTAATGCTCAACTATCACTTTGTAATGGTGCTTATAAAGGGTCTCATGTGCTTTCTATACCCCAAAATTGGTTCCATATTCCAGTTGCACACTCTCATATACACATACATAGAGAAAAAGAAAAAGAGACTGAGATTCCATAAAAATAAAAAAAATGGACCATGGTGCTCAGTTTTTTTTTTGATAAGCCCCCTATGGTACTCAGTGACTAAGCGCTAAAGTTCATTCATGACATACAATTCCATTGAGTAGAGTATATGTATGATCCTATCTTATATTGTTGTTTACATGAATGATTAATCCTCTACCTAAGAGCATCAAAATGAGCGAAGAATGAAACCCAATATCCATGAAGAGAAGAGAGTGTAAAAAGGGGAATGCTCCTCAAGCTTTACTATCTCCCACCAGTAACCGAACAATTTAAATGGATGGAGAATAAAAAGGGGGAAACACAACTTTAAACTCACCTAATGAAATGACGGGAAGTTCTTACATTGTTAATTCTAAGAACAAATTTGAAAGTTAGTACATCATAAGCTTGAAATAGATATTCACCCCAGCAATATTGAGTAATAATTTTATACTTCAAACCAAATACTGCAGTTTAAAAAATTCACTACTGTTAGTATAAAGCATTATAACAGGTCGGAAGAAAGAGACGCATCAGAAGGAAGAGAATCAAATTCATGACCAAGAGGAGATAACAATCAAGACATAAAATTAAAATTAAAATAATGAAATGTAATAAAGAATAGATATTAAATAAAGTTTAGCAAGTAATACCTGTGCAGGATTATGTTGGCTTTGAACAATCAGTAATCCATGCATTGACGTCTATATACATTTGCCCCTTGCTAGCTGCCTCAAAGATGCCATGAAACCTCCTGTCTCTATAATTGAACAGAGAAATAGAGGCAACCCATGAACAATATTCTTCACATAGGAAAAATGCTTAGCTGGCAAGCCTGTTAAAACTGATAAAAATTCCCAAGAACAGGATATAACATAATCCCCATCCTCAAAATGAGGGGAAGACACTGTATAATACCTGAATATAAGGGCATGGGCTGCAGCCACCGCCAATCCCCGAATCGCGTCGTCGACAGCAAGGTCTGGCCACCGCGAACCCAGCACCTGCGCTCGCAAGGTCCAGCCGCCACGAACCCCGGCCCGTATGTCTGCTGCTCTCCTTTGCGCACGCTGCGGAGCCACAACGATTGGTACCTCATCCCGCCTATCGTCGAGTCGTGTGATACTCGGTAATGAAAATAACTTCATTGGGTCGCTCTTTCTCTAGCCTCGGTCAATGGAAGGGTAAGGTTTGTGGATCATGGTGGAACAGGAATATGGGTTTAGAAGCATGGGGTGTTCTTTTCGTTTTTCTTTTTGGGGTTTGATTTTAAAAAGTATTAAAAAAAATGATGAAAATTAGAGGCTGACACGTCAGCTAATTTGATGAAAGGGGGACGTGTGAGCTATGCTTAGGTGGTGGCGCTAGAGCTCGCGCATCAGGATTAATATAATATAAATAGATGAGAGATACCTACTTTTGAATTGGTTTTCAACCAATGAAATAAAGAAAGAAAAAAAATAAAGTGTGATAAACAACCTACTTAAAATTAGGGTATCCTCCATGGTGTTAAATTTTGATGTCAAAATATTATAACTGATTTTATATTTATAATCTTGTAGTGTTTAATTATATTTAATTAATTGTATTTTATTTTTTTATCCATTTCTATTTACTTTTTTTATATAGATAAATGTCAAAATAAAATAAAATCGTTATTTAACCTTTTCAATACATAATAATATTACCAAAATCACTAATCCGTGGATATTAAAAAAGGAAATATTAATTAAAGAACTTCAATATTTCTTTTGGTTAGGATTGGATTTTAATTTTAATTTATAAATTATTATGATAATTATAACAGAGAAAATTTAAAATTTAAAATGAATATAATGATACGATTTTTTAATTATTTAAAAATATTTACCTTTTAAACAAAACTAAAACTTTTGATTAATATATATAATATGGAGTAGGCCATAACCAAAACATATATGTCAAATGTTGAATTTAGTAGGAAAAATATATGCCAAATCCACCATGAATCCAACTATAGTAGAAGTCTCTATTTGGTAGAAACCAGTGGATAACGAATAAATGCTGACAGTATATAAGTTTAAAGAGGGTAGCAAATGAGGTAGCGGATATAAGATAAGCTAGCGGATTAAATTTGAAGTGTTTGAATAACTAGCGATTAAATTAACTTATAAATATAAAATGACATAAAAGGACATGTTTATATATTTTATATAAATTCTATATATATATATGTGTGTGTGTGTGTGAGATTTATTTTAAAATAATTATCATTTTTAATACTTTAATTTATTCTAAATTATTTATCATCTAAAAAAAAGATAATTTTAATCTAATTTTAACTTTAATTGTTTTTAATAAATAAAATGAGATAAATAAAAATAAAATGACACGTTGATATAATTTATATGTGTATATATATATATATATATATATATATATATATATATATATATATAAATATATATATTTTCTATTATTTTTTATCCTAAATATATATTCAATTAGTAGAATTGCTTCAATATATCCCGAGATATTAGAATTAGGATATTTTATTTTAAAGAGAGGGTAATGAATGAATTTAGCTAAAATAATAAGGATAAAATGAGAAAATAAATAAAAAAACTATAAGTTATAAGTTTAAATGTTATTTCAAATAACATCTGAAATAAATCAGTGAAAAAATATTATAAGTTCATGTGAAATTTTTTATCAAATAGAACTGTAAACTCATCCGTCAAATGCCAGTGGTTTGACGGAAGTCGAAAGAATGGGAAGTCAATTTGATAGGAGAAGCGTGAGCTTCACGTGGGGAAATTATATTGAACTATTTGAAAATTTATATCAATTTCTTTAAAAGTTTATGTTATTATTATATTTACTTATTATTCATATTGCACTCCTCTTGATTTACGGTGATTACCTCATTCGGAACTGTGCAAGCAGAGATTTATTTACATATATAAACCTATTTGGGTAATATATATATATATATATATATATATATATATATATATATATATATATATATATATATATATTTATTGGGTTTTTTAATCCGTGCAATTTTACACATATCAAGGATCTTAAGATAGTAAATTTACATAGGAACTTGTATATTTTATACTTTCAAAACTGAAATATTTATTTTTCCAATAAATAATTGTTTTTTTGGATTTCTTAACATGTGCAAAGTTGCACATGATAGAAAAACCCATATATATTTTGTAGCCCACTATACATATATATTTGGGTAATTTTATAAATTAATAAAAAATCAAAGTAAATCCCTTTACATGTAAAAAATTGCAGCCTCAAACTCAATGATGAAATTCGTCACTCAATTAAAGTAAATCCATTCAAAGATATCTCGCAAACTCTTGAAAACAGGTTAAAATGCCAAAATCCATGACCCCTAGCGTGACAATGAAGTTTGTCTTACCCAAATTGACACCACAAACCCATCTATTCCCCACGTACAGCAGGAGCCCATGTATTATGTATAGTTACTTCATTTTATCTATTTTTATTTTTTATACAATGTTACTCATCCTACTTACTCAAATGCTTAGTATATCATCCAAATGGGCGTGGTTGGTTAATCCATGTGGGTGTGACCTAGTTGATTATATATGTTGAGCTTGTAGGGAAAGATTTTAGTTGGAATTCCATAAAACACATTCTTGGGGAAGGACGACCTTAACTATGACTTAAAAAAAAAATACTTGGTATACCATATTTCAAAATGAATAAAAATATTTGAACACAAAAATTGAACATTTGGTATAGATACCTTAGAGTTTATGAGTATCTTGAGAGTGATGAAATACATGATGAGAAAGAAGAAAACAATAAGAGTTTGTTTGTTTTGTTTTCAGTTTTCTGTTTTCATTTCCTATTTTTAGAAATAATTACAAAACTGCCATCTTATTTTCATTCTGTTTCTTTTTTCATAAATTTGTATAGGAAACACTGAAAACAACTGAAAATAGAAAGAAAAAATTATTTTCAGTGTTTCCTGTACGAATTTCTAAAAACAGAAAACAAAATAAAAACAAGATAACAGTTTTATAATTATTTCTAAAAATTATAAAAAAAAAACTAAAAACAAAATAAACATATCATAAATAAGTGAGGAGAAATTCTTTTATACAGTATTAGACATATTTTTTATGTTGAAATGTCATTTCTTCCTTCAAAATGCTGTAGATTAAAGTGACGTGCATAACTGCATTGATGATTGAACATCATCCCATCCTACAGGCTAAAGCACTGACACTGTAGTGGGTGCCCACTGGAGCTCCATGAAGATGGAAGTGAATGAATCAATGAACAGCTTTGGCCAGCTGTCACGGTAATGGCACATTTTATATTGGATTAATTAACGTTATGAAAAAAATCCATCCTGGCAGATGATGTGGCACAGTCCTCGATGATGTGTACGTTACTTGGGGAAAGAGAAAGAAATCAAGGAGGGGCTTCTCTCACAAGCCAGTTGTAACTTGTAATTGAAATTTTTTAAATTTTTTGGCTATAAAACACCCCAATATTACAGACGGGACTCTCCACACTACCCTTGAGTGATTCAGAACAGAACCTTCACTCTGCTCATTTCTCAGTTCTCACAATATCTATCTCCTTCTTTCTGCAGTGCTGCAACTGATTCAAATGTCTAAAATGTCCTGCTTCTTGGGACTGTTTGTGGGTCTTGTGTTGGTGGGGGTGGCTGCTGCTGCCTCTGCCAAGTTTGATCAACTTTTCCACCCAAGCTGGGCTTTGGACCATTTCGTTCATGAAGGAGACCTCCTCAAACTCAAACTTGATAATTTTTCCGGTAAATAAACTATCATTTTCTTATTTCTTAGCAGGCAATATAATAATATAAGGGTGTTTCTGTTATTATAATTTTGCATTTTTATTTTTTTGTGAGTTATTGATGGTCATAAATCAATAATGGGTTGGATGGACATTTCAGGTGCTGGATTTGGATCCAAAAGCAAGTATATGTTTGGGAAAGTGACCATCCAGCTTAAGCTTGTGGAAGGTGACTCCGCTGGAACCGTCACAGCTTTCTATGTGAGTGAAAAATGAATGAATACTGCTACTCGCTTTGTTTATATGGAGATTACTATTCAAATCATTAGCCAACAAAACTTTATACTAAATGGGGGATTTCATTTTCATCAAAACTATAAGAAAGTTTTTACTTAGGGGCAGAAGCTACCTACACTTCCTCCCGTGAATGACTTTACATCTAATTAATATTTGCATTTATTACATTTGTCCTATAACATTACAATCCACGAACCATAGTAGTAGTGCTTAATTAAATCTAATTGGGGGGCTTTCATTTTCATTATGTTCTCATCAACCTATTCCTAGTATGCTAAGGGATTCATCCCATTCTGTGATGGAATTGACTTCTTTCTGTTTCAATTATTGTGGAATCTATTAAATGAGTCTGACGTTGGTGATCAATTTGTGGGATGTAGATGTCATCGGAGGGTACAAATCATAACGAGTTTGATTTTGAGTTCTTGGGCAACACCACAGGGGAACCTTACTCTGTACAGACCAATGTGTATGTGAATGGAGTGGGCAACAGAGAGCAGAGACTCGACCTCTGGTTCGACCCCACCAACGACTTCCACTCCTACTCCATCTTCTGGAATCAACGTCAAGTTGTGTAAGCACTAAGCACCCATCCCCCTTATTAATTAACATTTATTGCATAAAACTAGTAAAGTAAAAGCATCTTTGCATTTAACTTTTGGGTTATATAAAACTAGTACTAGTAAAGTTCAATAACACAAATAAAGGAAATAAATTGGGTCTGAAAAGCTGTAAAACAAAACATGAAATTGGTCTGCTTTTACCAGTGGTGGTTGAGCTATCATAGGCTTGGTTTCATTGTGTCCCCGTTGGGTCACACAAAAATTAACCCATCGAAAAGCAGATGGAATCTTTTGGATAGTCTATGCCAATACTCCTAAAGGTGTTTGCAAATTTACACAAGTACAGACACAGGTCTATTTTTTCTGGTAATTGTTTTTAACATATTGGCAAAAATCTAGCACGCGCATCGTTTATTTAACATGGTACTACTAATTTTTCATCCTTTTTCCATTATAGGTAAAAAAATAAAAAAATCACATTATATATGTTCGTTTATTAATAATATTGATGATATATTTTTCACATGATCAGATTTCTAGTGGATGAAACGCCAATAAGGGTACACACAAATATGGAACACAAGGGAATTCCTTATCCTAAGGACCAACCAATGGGGGTATACAGCTCTATATGGAATGCTGACGATTGGGCCACTCAGGGTGGTCGTGTGAAGACGGATTGGAGCCATGCACCCTTCGTTGTCACATACAAGGCTTTTGAAATCAATGCCTGCGAGTGCCCTGTGTCTGTGGCTACAGTAGATAATGCAAAGAGGTGCAGTAGCAGTGAGGATAGGAAGTACTGGTGGGACGAGCCTACGTTGTCTGAGCTCAGCTTGCATCAGACCCACCAGCTTATGTGGGTTAAGGCCAAACATATGGTGTATGATTATTGCACTGACACTGCCAGGTTCCCAATTACACCTGCTGAGTGTGTCCATCACATTCACCGTCACTAGTAGTGAGGATGGGTTTTAGGGGAAGTAACTAATGAAAATAGGTGGGGGTAAAAATTATGAATGATGGGAACAAGTTATGGAACATGTGCTTCATGTTTCAGATTGTAATATATTGCATCAGCATAATGTGAAATATTTTAGTTTTTTTTCTTCTTGTACAATCAAAATTGTCTTTTGTTTATTTATTTATTTATTTATGCTAAATCATCCTAATTATAGCCTTTGGCTTTCTAGTGGGTGCCTCGGATATATCCACAAGTTTAAATTTTTTTGGATTCGTTATGTGATTAATCCTTGAGTCGATAGCGTTATATTCGATTTTTCACACACGAGATTAGGTTGCCTCTTATATGGGCGACTCCAGTAATCGAATACATAACAACTCTCGCAACACCATCTTTATTTTGTTTATGGGTTTTTATCTATTTTATTTACTAAGAATTGAATTCTTGGACAGAGCAACAAGTGGGACATGGTTTAATGAAGAAATCTACAGGTAGTCCCTATATGATAGGTGAGGTGAACTTGACAGTGGTTAGATATATTTGAACTACCCACATTGGCATCGACTTGGAAATGGGCACCACAAACTCACGGGTTGGATAGAGATTTGCCTTGGGGAACAAACCATAAGTAAAAATAAAAAATTATGATTTCAACACCCCGTTTTTACTGACATTATTTTATATTTATATATTTATATATAAGATTTGATTTATGTTACACTTTTTTTTTTTGACAAAATAATTGATGTTACACTTATTGACTCAATTTTTTTTTTTTTTGAAGCAACACTTATTTAATTTTTAATATAGTAGATTTGAGATTCATATCAACTTATCTTTGAAGAGCGTGTATATAGTTTTTTTTTTTAAAAAAAAAAAAATGTTTGATGAGGAGAGTGGGGAATGGAGACAGAGACAGAGTTGTAGTGCTATGGAAGAAAGCAAATAATTAAACAGATGGAACCTAGCATTGTGGGCCAAAAAATTTAAGAATTGAGGGCCTTAGCTATGTGAGGTAATGTTTTCCGTAACCTGTAAACCATTTTTCTTTGGTGGGGACAATCTTTACTGAATTCTTAGCAATTTGCAGCAGCAAGATACCTAACCGTGGAGAAAATCCCTGAATGGACTGTTTTATCGTTTCTGTGTATATTTTGTCTGATATAATGCAAGAAAGCATCAGATTCTTTGCTCAACAAAAGAAGAGAGGCAAAGTCAGATGCATGAACAAATTGAAAGCAAGAGTACTATCAGAATTTTATAACAGTACCATTTAGAAAAGGATTTTACAAATCTGATCGATAATCAATTTTCAAAGCTATCTTTTTGAAAGGAATATATGATTGTATTGCTTTTATAAAAAAAAAAGGCACAATAATGATGTACATGACATTTTTTCAATGCACCACTTTATTTATTCTGAACAAAAGTTAACCTATATAGTTTTCTGGTTAAATGTAACATTATGATGTTCAAATCCCATCTTTTCGTTGTTAGGGAAAGGGACGAGATCATGGTCGTTGGTGGGGTGCCCTTCAAATGGGCGAATTCTATGATACTCCCTAACAAAGTTGGAGGACGGATACATATTTGTCCCTAACCGGGATTCATGCGTTAGCCGGTAAATGATATTTTTAGTTTAAAAAAAAAAAAAATTTAATAATGTAAAACCCAAAAGTTTAGTTGACTACGGAGCAGGGCAAAACAGGTACATACGGTATGGGGGCAAAAGCGTGTAGATGACTGGGTGAGACCATTTTGCGACAAACTAAATTGTTTAGTGTATATTGCATATTGGGGAGTGGTCGCCGTTTTGTAAGGGTTTGTGGTTGGGGCGACAGAACTATTGCGAAGCAGCGAAAGAAGTTGTGCAACTTGTGGTCCTTCATTCTGTCATTCCATAGGCGAAGAAAAAAACTCAGTTTGTCAAGTTCTCAATCTTTGGCTTGTAAGAAATGGAAGAAAACTACGATGAGCAGGTTTGTTTACTGAATAGCCCCTTTTATTTCTTGAAAAGTGTAAACTTTGCTGGTTCGTTCGTTTATTGTTAATGTTTGTATGTTTCCATTTATGCTTGGCAATGAGATTGTATGTGATTTATTGTGGGTTGAATCGGGTATTTATAAAAAGTTTTGTAAATAAATAAAAAGACAGTAAGATATAATGTAAAACTACAACATGGTTTCCGAAAGTTTGAATGTGTAGGATTTTTGATATTGATATGTGTGTTATGTGTAAAAATTTGAATGTGTTGGTTAGGATGATTTTGTGTAAAAATTGACTAGTTGTTCTAAATTATTATTGTTATTGCCACACTGAGAATATTTTCGTTAATTCTGACAAAACGCAAAAGTGATATGTGGTTGGCGTAGTGAACATGAGTCTACTTATGTGCAGGGGTTTCAGGGAGCATACAGTGTTCCTTTGGATGGTGATGATAGCCCTGTTGATGGGCAGGACGATGCTACAGGGGAGGAAAATGTATATGGTTCTTTAATGGGTGTAGATTTTTGTTCGTTAACACCAGAGTCAGTTAACGGGATGGAATTTGCAAGTGTGGACCTAGCTTATGCGTTTTACAATGAGTATGGCAAAGTGAAAGGCTTTAGTGTAAGGAAGAACAAACGTGGAAAGAACAAGAATAAAGAAGTGGCATGGCAGCAGTTTGTTTGTTCTTGTGAGGGTTTTCGTCGTGATAAATATATCAACATGCCGAATCGCCAAAGGGAGCATAGAGTGTTAACAAGATTTGGTTGTCAGGCAGAGATGCGCGTTGCCATAGATTCAAGTAGTGGTTCTTGGTTTGTGAGGCGTTTTAGTGATGAACACAACCATGAATTAGTTGGAGACAGATACTATGGGTTGCTCAGGTCACATAAGAAGATGTCGGAGGCTGATGTTGCACAAATGGATAGCATGAGGAAAAGTGGCATTAGAATTCCTCAGATTTATGGGTCATTTGCCTACCAATCAGGTGGCTATCAGCGAGTCGGTTTCTGCAAGAAAGAGATGTACAATGAGGTCCAAAGGGAAAGGAGGCTACAAGAAGGTGATGTGCAGGAGGCAGTATGTTTTCTTCGTGAGTTGAAGAAAAAAGATCCGACTCTGTATTGGGGACATAAAGTGGGGGATGATGGAAGGCTGCTGCATTTGTTTTGGTCTGATGGTTGTTGCCAAGTTGATTATGAGGTGTTCGGTGATGTGCTGGCCTTTGATGCAACATATGGTAGGAATAAGTACAAGTGCCCGGTTGTTGTATTTTCTGGGGTCAATCACCACAAGCAAACTTGTGTGTTTGGTTGTGCCATTGTTTCTGATGAAAAAGAGGAGACTTATGTATGGGTGTTGGAAGAATTTGTACATGCAATGAAGGGTCGTCATCCGAGTTGTGTGATAACAGATGGAGACTTGTCGATGAAGAATGCCATAAGCACAGTATTTCCAGCTGCTCATCACAGGTTATGTGGGTGGCACTTGATAAGGAATGTGACAGCTAATGTTGGTGACATTAGATTTACAAAACTGTTCAAGACTTGTATGTTGGCTAACCTTGAGATTGATCAGTTTGAAGACAGGTGGAAAGAAGCTATTGAAGATTGTCGATTGACTGAAAATGAGTGGGTTCAGCAGTTATATGAAAAAAAATTGATGTGGTCCACTGCTCACATAAGAGGGAAATTCTTTGCTGGTATCCGAACAACATCTAGATGTGAGGCCCTACACTCCCAAATGGGTAGGTATGTGCATTCTGGATTTAACTTGCCTGAATTTCTTCACCATTACACGAGATGCCTAGAATACATGCGCAGCAGGGAGATCGAGGCAGATTTCAAATCTGCGTATGGAGTACCAGTTTTGCAAACTGGGGTGGTGCCGTTGGAGCGATTCGGTTCATTGGTGTATACCAGGGAAATTTTTAAAGTTTTCCGGAAGAGGATGTCAAAGTGTGTTAGTTTGAATGTAGTAGATTGCATTGAAACAACCACGGCAAATCTGTTTGTGGTTGTTAAGTACGGCAATAGAAAGCTGAAATGGCATGTTGCTATGTATCCAAATGAAAGGGAGGTTAGGTGTTCTTGTCTAGGCATGGAGTCGGATGCTATTCCATGCTGTCACATTATTAGAGTGTTGATTTTTTTAGATTTTGACACCCTGCCAAAGTCGTTAGTTTCCGATCGTTGGACAAAAAATGCGAAAGAAGGTGTTCAAAGTCGTGTGGTCAATGGCAGCATTGGTGGTGAGAATGCATTGTGCAATTTTAGATATACCGCGTTGATTGATTGCTGCCGCAGATTATGTACATATGCTAGTACGGAACCAGGGCTATATAAGGAGATTCGTGAAAAACTGATATTTGAGATTGAAGAAATTGAAGATAGGCATCGTAAACAGGCAGCCAAGCAACGTTGCCCAGGGGAAGAGGATGCAGAAGGTTATGTTCGGGAGCCAGTAGCATCCAGAAGCCAGCCCAGAGGTGGTGCAACATCTAGCAGTGGACAACGAGGCAAGAAGAAAAAAAGATGCTCATGCTGCAAGACTGAGGGGCATACCAGAAAAACATGCCCCCATGCTGCAAGGATTGACAAGATTGTCAACTCTCAAGGGTGCAGCAGATCCTCTACACCCTACGATTGCACCTAATAACCTGATGTGAGTATAATTTTTAAAAAGTTTGTCTCTTTCATCTAAATGAACTATAGGTGAAGTTCAAAATGCGATGTAAATTCTAGTTGCTTTTCGTCTACATTAGTTTGAGCCCATTTAGTTCAGACTGATTAGTTGGCTTCATTATCCTTGTCAGCTGCACCATGTTGTTATGTCTTTTGTAAGTTTTGATATGATTTGGTTTATAAGCATGACAACAATTGTATGATGGACAGCGTTGTTGTTTTACAGGTTGGTGTTTGAAAACTGGGATTGGAAAATGCAGCATCGAAGTTAGTTTAACGCCTAATGATGATCGCAGACCGATATAGTTTGTTTTGTACTATATATATTATTTATGGTAATTGTCTGTTGTTTGTGTCGTGTAGGTTTTATGGCTGTGTGTGTTACCTGTTGTGAATCCAAGAGTAGTGTGGGACAATGGAGCTTGTAATTTGCTGTTTTGGGTTGTTGTATTATGTGGCAGTGTAAAAAAATTGTGTTTGGATATGAAAGGATCTTGCTTTATATGTCAAATGATGCTGATGATCAGTTTTTAGTAGGGTGAAGTAAATTTGAATTGGTATATTGCCATCGGAATGTTGTCTAGTTTATAAAAGCTTGATAGGTAGGTGTTGTGTATGTTTATTTTATTGGGACCGGATATTTTTGGGTCCTTTTATTGAGACATTTCATCGTATGAGCTAAGTGATTACTACTTGGTCCATTAAATGTGGAATACGACCTGAGTGCTCCCATTGGGATGAACCCCACGCAGTTGTTTGCATGGCACAGGGCATTTGTTTGATCAGTTTAGAGTCCAGCCGAATATGTTGCATCGCAGTAAAAGGGCAAAGTATGTTGTACAATTTTGGTCTTTATTGACATATGGAATGTGTCTAACGCCATTGTGTCTATATTAATGAAGCTTGCCATATGAAGGACATTTTGTTAATTCCAGCTGAAGTCGTTGCAAATGGGCCTTAAGTGATAATAGCTGTAATGGTATTGTCCATGTTTATTGCATTTATTGTTAAATGGTTGGCCCATATCGTCACAGCAATTTGAACGGATGCAATGGCATATGCCAAATTCATAAAATATGTAATATGAGGCACCTTACTTATCACTGGTGCTTAGACTTGCGCGACTAGCTTCATGAAATCATATCCATAGTAAAAGTTGTCACAGCCCACAAATATTTTACACACCTAATATTGTAATCTGATACCCAGACATTTTTAACAGCTTACACACCTTTGACACACCTACCATTGTAATCTGACTCGCACACAAATTTTACACAGCTGACACATATTTTACACAGCTTACATATATTATAGATACAAAAACTTAACGACTACTTGGCAGACTGCATCGCCGTCAGACAAAGCAGCAAGTTGTTAAACCAAAATATATGAATCTGTAGGCTATAAACGCTAAATTTTCCACTGAGGCAATAGCAAAACCAAGTCAAGATCCCAGTGCACTTTCAGGTGTTACTTCAGAGGGTTCTTCCACACTTGTTCTGTGCAGTGTTCCACGATCCTGTGCATGTCATTGAATGGGTTCGCGCAAGATTAATGGCTGTCTTGATCCTAACACTTTCCTCCTTCAGCTGAACATTATGGAAAAAAACCTTGATTATGCACTGCCATTGTTTATGCCTAACGTAAATAACAGACTCCAAATGAAACTTACCACTCCAAGTATGTTTGGATGGAACGCGGAGCCCATCCCCATCCACTCAATTACCCACGCAGCTGAGCTCAAACTTCAATAACCCAACATTTTAATAGCATACGAATATGGGGAAGGAAAAATCAGTCATACAATTTTGGGTCATACATTCGACTAGGCTAATAGGGTATGGAAATTGTACCTAGTGCCACAATTTGGGATTCCTCTAGGCTCTTGGATGGGCCAAGAACCGAAGTCAGCCTTCATTCCAATATCAAACCAGCGCGAATTTAAAATGTTGGATAGCATGTGGCACTATTAAAATCAACAGACATGTTATTCCAGTTAACAGTATATTAAAAAGTAATACTTAAACAGATTAGTCGAACTTACCACAGTGTTAATGTTACGTTCCCTCTGTTGTATCCTTTGCATATCTGGAAATGAGTCTAAGCTGTACACTTTCTTGCCTTCCACATTCACTACCATGAGATACCAGTGCAGATTATCCTCTAAGAAAGGAACGTATATCTATAATTGTAGGATGAGGAATATGTTAATGCCGTGCAGCATAAATATGTACATAAATACATTATATGAAATATGTGAAACATACATATTCCAAGTTAGTTGATGGTGGCATCCAATCTACAATATAATCTGAAATTATGGAACTCATTGATTCCCCGCCCAAAACTGCTTCCTGTTTATCGAAAAAAAAAACGAAATTTATTGGGTACAGTGTTGAGTTATTGGAACATTTGTTGTCACCCGGGTTTGTCAGTTAACTAGTATTAAACATGGGCATATTTGGCAAGTGTGACCATCTATTACCGAAAATGATGGGGGTAAGAACCATGCAGATGGTCTCCCCTGTTGTCCAAGGGTCCAAGTATGTTTCAATGCCACCAACTCTATCATCTGCACCATTATGAAATCAAACAATTGAATGCTGGTATTCATGACCGTTGACTTGTCATTCAAACAACTTGAGTAAATAACTGAGGGTGTGGGTGTGGGAGTACCCTTTGGGATATTGCATTAGAAGGACACATGGACTGGAATTCGGCCCTAGTCAGCATTGTATCACCCCGCCTGAATATAATGTCACTGCCAAATGAACCAACCAAATATGAGTAATTGTATCTCACGTGAACAGTGCGACGGAAATATTCGGCCTGATTTACATACCCGGTGTCCAGATTAGTCCCAAAAATATATAGTGACACATGCATCTCTTTCTTAGTCAAACCCATTGACTCCTTGGGCTTAAATTTTGAGTCAATATTCTGATACAAATAATCCGAATAAATGTTAGGGTTAACAGTGTTCATGAAAGTTATATTTATTGATAAGAAAATGCAGTGTGTATGCATGATATGTGTTTAAAAAATTATAATGAAGAGATATGGTGTGCAGTAAAAGGTGGGGATATACACAATGAGTAAAGCCTTTTATATATCCAGGGCAAAAACTTTTAATTTACATTGTCTTTGACTGTTTTAGGTTAATACCTTTGGCAATGTGTAACCGTTTGCCCGGCGTTGATGCTGACGAGCAGGTGTTTGGGCAGGTGTCTTTCTAGGTGGCATGACAGCACCACCAGCACTACCCATTCCCTTGCCCTTCTTCGAAGGTGGTGGTGTTGGCGCAGGACTGTCGAAGAGTCTTTTGGTCATCTTGTTTGTGTCATATGCATCATCAGCCATCATTTCTTCCTGATAATAATTATATTACTGTTAATACACTTGTGTTAAAGTTTATGAAAAATGTCTAAGTTTTCATGACAATCAAATATACTATAAAAACATATTACTTTGATTGAAGTTATTTTAGGCCCGCCACTCAGTCCGGGAAACCTCAGCCTATCCCACCCCTTTGCCACAGTGGTCGTGCTATTTGGTTTGTCTTCATACTCAGCTTTTAATATTTCAGACCTACAACTTAGATTTTGCATGGGGTCGTCGTCGTCATCGGAGAGCTCCATTACATCGGTGTCTTCCAAGAGAGAATTAAAGACACTAGACATCACCCCTATCTTACGAGTTACAGCGGGTGTGTGTACATTTTCCTCATCATCCATCATGACCCTTTTTCCCTTATCAGGTTCAGTCTTTGGCCTCTCAACCTCATCTGCAACGCTGTGTTTACTCTGATTCACAGGGAGGTCATTGAAGCCATCAACCATCGAGGTCTTGCAAATTATCAGCTGAATCATGGTGACTGCTATCCGAATACTTTCTATGGCATCAGTAAGGGAGCCTAGTGTTTTCTCCATATTCTGCAAAAGACCTCGGTGGTAAGTGGACGTCAATAACATTTGTTTCCGCTTGTACATATGATTTAAACATGTCTTACGGATTCTTATTACTATGTCTATAACTCATAAACGTTATTTGATAAAAACCATTAACGATGCTTTATGGGCAAACGATTGTATTATAATTGTTTATATTAGTTGATTGACCTCTAAGCGGTGGCTTATCTTGTGAAATTTGTTGGAGTCACCTATATCCGAATGCCCAGCGTCTCCTCCTTCCCTTTCATACGTCTAACAAGTGACAAGGAATAAATCAAAACATAATACCACTTTGCAGTGTAAGTTACATTCTTATCAGATACAAGTCGTACTATAATAAATGGTTACCACACCTTATGGATATCGTGCTGAGATGGGTTAATGTGGCCACCAACCACATCCCTGTCGGCTTCGTCTTCATTAATAAAGCCAGCGGACTCCATTAATACAAAACTTCAGATTCGTTCGGTAGTTGGAGTCGTAGGTGGGAGAGTAAATTGGCACTGGTTCCCTTGTATTCTTTTATATACACAGTTCATGTAATAGGAGAGTCTGGCGGGAACGCATTAAAAATAACCAACAAATTGGCACTCGTTTGACATTAATGATACATAAAATGTGACTTGACATTTCTTTTCCTGTAGGGGTTAGGGGCATGGAAGTTTAGTTTCTTTGCCCGTAGGGGTTAGGGGCATGGATGTTTAGTTACTGCAATTCCGACAATTCTAGTTGGTAATTGGTGGCAACTACCAGTTAATCGCTAATTAATGTCTTCCCAATTGTGCATGCACTTTGACTAAGTAGCCATGTTTTAAGGTTAAACCGTACCAACGGTGTTATTAGGACTGTTTCATAAGATTGGTTACCATATTGCTCTCTCGAGCTGTCGTTGGTGTTGTACCTTAATGCATTAAATTGGATTTAACATGACCCGCACCGCCAAAACATTGATGTTCATCTGTACTAAACATTACATACATGGTGACCTATAGGAATTACACACGTGGTACACCCAAAAATTTAAGGTTAAAGGTAATTTCTATTGGCATTTACGGAACATCGATTAAAGAATTACTTGCTAAAAAATTTAATCAACAAATTATAGGATCCTTGACATTCCAACACTGTCTTTCACTTCCCTTAAATCCCAATCGTGACTGCTACGGTGGGCTGGGTCACCATAGTGTACAAACAATATCAACCCCATACCTTGTATGAGAATCGTGGTGGGCCGCAAATATAATGGACATACAAAATATTGGTGCAGGGCCATCATAGTGATTGAACAACCGGGTCATATGTAGCGATGACATTGTACTACCAAATCCAATATAAAAAAAAGGATCGAACAAAGTACATGGTTTAGGACTGATGGAAATTAATTTAAATTTTTAACATGTGGGCACCACTAAAATAACAACTGTTGGAGCTGTGGGACTATCTTTCCCTCTATGATCTGAACAACATGTGGATTATCAGGAACAATATAAAAATATACCCGGGAATCAAAGATGCATTGGTAATTGGCGCTTTTTCCATCCATTGAATTTGCCACCAGGTCAAGTCGCGGCGACATGCGGGAACACAATGTCAACCGGTGTGACTAGCCAGACTGTAAAGTGACCGGGTTTCATCATTGCATCTCCGAAAATTACTGAAACAGTTTTCTGGCCTTTTACTATTATGGTCCAAAATACTTTTTAAAGCGGAAACGTGTACTCCCTCCGGTCCACAATGTAAGAAATAATTTCCAAATTTTTTCGTCCAAAATATAAGCAAATTTCAACTACTTTCTTCTCATTTAATGAAGTTATTCTCAAAATACCCTTCATTTAATACAAATTTTGATTTCCAATGACTCCTTTTATTCTTAATATCATAAGCTTAATAAATAAGAGGAAGGGTAATTTAGGTAACAAACTTAATTTTTTATTCTCAATGACCCTTTTAAATGAGATCAAATAACTATCTTAATATATGTGTTCCATTTAATTTTTGCTTACAATAAAGAACCGGAGGGAGTACTTGTCTAGTTAGGTGTCAACAGGAATGTTTGGGAAAAGGTGTTACTCCCTCGTGACACAATTGTTAACAAATAAATTTACCAATATGTGTTTGAAAGGCGCCTTTAAGAGAATTGAAATAACCAAAGTGAACACAAGAAGGGGGGGTTGAATTGTGTTTACCAACTTTTTCGGTTACTTAAAAAGATTTTCGCAGGCACAACAAGAAGGTTTGATTAAGAGAGGATTAGACGAGTGAAACGTCTAATATTAAAACAGAATAGCACACACAAACCAACAAGGTTAAAAAGAGTTTGATAACCACAGTATTAACTCCCCAAGTTAAAAAGCTAAGACTGAAACAATACTCAAACAAATTAAAAGATAAGGGAGAAGAAATATCACTCAAGAGATTTATACTGGTTCACCCCAAAATCCACAGGGCTACGTCCAGTTTCTTGGCAGCACCAAGTTTCCACTATAACTGAGTAAATTACAGTACAAGTATTCTTTGCACACCTAGCCTCTTCAGGCTCAACACTTCAAACAAGTATTCTTTTCTCACCTAGCCTCTTCAGGCTCAAAACGGTAAGAGATAAAAGGTTTGTATAGTTAATACAACTTGCAAGTCTTTCAGATCACACTCAGAGAGTGGAATAAATATGAAGTATGAAAGACTGCGAATTTATATCTAATGATTGAGTATGTATTCAATGAAGGAATGAAAGAAGTTAATGAAGAGAGTAAATGCTTCTGTGCAGAGTTCTTTGATATTCAACTGCTTTGGGTCATCTTCATTGTTTGATCTATTTAAAGGCTTCAATCAAGAGATCCGTTTTGACACAGCTTCAGAAAGTGTTTGCATCTGACTTGAGCCTTTCTGAGACACCATTTAATGCCAAAGAGTCGTTCTGAGTATTCATTAAATGCTCAAAAACATTGGGCATTGTCAAGAGTGTCCAAGAGTACACTTTAAACTGAACAGCTATTCTTTCAGAGTATATGGCAGCAGCTTCTTGTACTTGTTGCAGAGAGTTTTCTTCTTTTAGTGCAACATCAGTTTACTTTGCATAAAGTACTTTTTACTTTGTACTAGAACAGGTAAAAGGTTACTGCCAGCGGTGCAGAGATAGCGTCTGTTTATTCTTAAAACCTTGAAACAACGTTCTTTTATTCTTTGTCCTTCGAGCTATTGTCCATAGGTCTTCGAGATCCTGAAGGATGGCCTATAATTTTGAATATGGTGACTTGGACTTGATTTCTGACATACTGACTTGGTGTCCAGCAATGAGAATTTTAGACGGGTGAAAGTCATCCAAGAAACTTAGACGGGTGAAGCTTGTTCAGAAACTTTAGACGGGTGAAAGCTTGTTCCAACTTAGACGGGTGAAAGCTTGTTCAGAAACTTTAGACGGGTGAAAGCTTGTTCCAAACTTAGACGCATGCTTCTTGCCACGTCATCAACTGAGCTTAGTCCTTTCTTGAGCGTTGACTTTCTTTGATTAATTTTCTAGACGAGTGAAACTTAGACGAGTCACTGCTGAGCTTCTACTAAAAGATAGACGGGTGAAAATTTAGACGAGTGACTTCAAGTCTATTTTCCTGCACACTTATCAAATATATCAGTAATTTCTTTTGTTCAATATTACCATACTTGAAACTATTTGGAATCATCAAAACATTAGAGGATTTACACTTTGAATGTGTTTTAGACCTTATGAGGTCTCAACAAGAATCAGTTTTGTTTTTGTGGGGAAAAATTCATTTTGATGTAATAAATTATGACAAATGTTATGCAATTATTTATTTAGATTGACCATATTTGATGTTTCTTTTAACATTTGTAATGAGTCATTTTTTTGCATGTTTATCAACAAGTAATTTTAGATCATTAAACATAGAATAATTTGTGTTAAAAAATATTCAAATAAGAAGAAGCAAACCATATCTATATTTACTTGTCCACAAAACATTACTAATTCCCGTAGACAAATAACTATCTTATTTTACACAAAATCAGAAGCTAATTAAAATAACGGAACTAGCTTTCTTAATAACTATTAAGTTATTAATTTGGCATCGGAATTAGGTCCGAAGAGAGTATACTTATGTTAATATGCTAGCAAACACATCTCATAATAATTACGACTGACTTGGAAAAACAGATAGCTATGTGGTAAATACATATATAAGAGGGGGAACAGGGCGGGGGGGGCATAATACGCAAATTACGGACATCAAAGTGTGGATCAACTGTGTTCAACCATCATGAGCGAATATAAAATTTACATTTACAAAATTCAATTTAAAACTTGTAATTATTTTCAATGCTACTCATATGTTAGGAGAAACAATTATTACCTCATCTTGTATAATAACTAAATTTACCACTAGTTTGGCCTATTATATTTCAATTTACTTGGGTTTCAACAGTTATAGCAAGTTGGGTTGGAAGTGCTTGTCGTTATTTGTGAATTGTTTTTTTTCAACTCAGAAATTAGCTATTTCTTGTATCCTTTGTTGACAAATTCGTCCAATTCTCCTCACTAGGGAGTTGAGCTGATCGTATTGGAAATCCTCACTTGAATCATAGAAATTCACTAACGTCTCCTTTATTTGAGGCATGCAACCAAAAGCTAATGCATTTCTTCTTTTGTTGTGCTCTTCACTTTCATTCAATCTTGATAGGTGAAGCTTATGCCCTACAAGCTTTCCGATGAGTGTAGCAACAGTCATTGTTGATAGATTCCTTGCTTTCGCAAAGCCGTAACTTTAGGTTGCCATGACCTAATCAACCGTTTACAACTTTGTTATGAAAATTTTTCATTAATAGACAGTTTCACCAAGAGGTTTCAAACGATTAGCAAAATAAAGTAAAGCGTTGTTGCATATCACAATCCAGTTTTACCATGCAACATCCAAAACAGTTCATACAAATGCAGATACGGTATTCATCCTATAGCTCTTTTCACGGAGTAGCAAGTGGATATTCTAAAAAAAGCATCCACACAAACCCGTAAATAAAGATGATTTCAGCCGTTTTATGTCACTCAACCTTCTTATCATCATCGTTTCATAAAGATCGAGCTTTATCATTTTCCTCTTGCATTAACACGTTGTGTTATGCATCAAGGATGATTCAACATACTATACCATATATATATATATATATATATATATATATATATATATATATATATATATATATATATATATATATATATATTATATATATATATATATATATATATATATATATATATATATGCATCTATCGAACAAACTGTATATCAAAACGATAATATATGTGTGAGAGATACCGTTTGTTGATTTACTAATATTGTTCCCACAATTTATTTTTCATATAAGTCCATTCTTGGTACACATTTATTATTATATTCATCTTCTAAAAGATTTCAAGTTCCCTTATCTATTTCTTTCAATCTATTTTGTTATAATGTAGTCCCTTTCATTTACTTATACTATATAGTGGTTTATGTTTTCAATTATTTATTTCATTTTGTCTTTTTGTATTAACTTATGAGGGTAGCTTGCAATTGCATTGGTAATTTCTATTTGTTCAATGATATATTTTTCCTTCTGAGCTCTTCTGTTCAATATACCCTCGTATATTCGGTGTCAGCAATCGTATAAACCCATGACTATATTGTCTTGTATTAGCATTTATACTATCATTTGTGGTGACCTGTTAGTTTTCGATTGGTGGTTTATCGTTTCCCGATGAAAAATGCACTATTATAATACGCAAAGTCATACCCTACATTCATTACAGTTGTCCGGATAACGACGCTTAGCCATTTAGGTATAATGTACAACCACTATATATTCTTTAACCCTTGCCAAATCAACGCTGGTATGTCATTAAAATCTCTACTAGCAGAAATCCTACACTAGCCTTAACACACGACTGAAAGCAAACCATGGTTGACGGGAAAAAAGAAAAGGTGTGGGTTTGTTTCGAGGGACGGAGGCCGGGAATTTACTTTTCTTGGCCAGACTGCCAAATCCAAGTGGATGGATTCAAAGGTAACCACCACAAGTCGTTCGATTCATATGAGCAAGGTCAAGATGAGTTCATAAGATATTGTACGAAGAAGGGTCGCGGCGATGCGTTTGTCCGTAGCCACCTACCCCGACGTGATGGTGAAGGTCGCAGCCGCGAACCAGCTGGAGGCGAAGTCCTGGATCGCAATAGTAAGTGACCTACCTTTTCATATACCTAAATTTCGTTTCCTCTGTGCTTATTTAACGTCAAAGTGCATTGTGTTCTTACTGTTCTAGGCTGGACCGCTGCCAGCAACATAGGGTTGGCAGAGGACAGCACGTCGGATAAATTCATTTTCCAGTTGAGTATGCAAAACAATTGGAAGTTGTCTGTAGGAGTCTCCAAATCCAACAGCCTCAATATACACTGCATGAAAGGAAGGAGATAAATGGGGTAGAATACATGAGATACTATGCAGCATTGTTTACAGATTCAATTGGGAGGCCAGCTGTATCGGTAGGCAGATTTGGAAAAGATGAATATGATGCTAAAGAGGATGTCGCTGCTTTGTTACTCCAACGTTTAATGGCTTCAACAGGGAAAAGTATACGCGATATCAACCACTACAATGTTCAGCTTTTACAGCAGCAGTTGCAGCAGGCCATGGATGCAAATCTAGAGCTGGAAATGGAAATCGCAATATTGACCGAACAACTTAGATTGAAGAACATGGGTTGATAAAGAAGGAGTATCTGCTGCAAAAACCCATCATGGTAACAACAAGCGAAGTTTGCATTAAGTAAAGTTTTAGTTAACCTTTATAATTTGATAAGTTTATTATCTGGCTTTGTTCCATTTGGTTTGTGGAGTCACGTCTGTAGTTGTCGCTAAGGGCATCATGTGTAAGTCTGCGTCCTAAGTGTAGCTGTATAAATTTACCTACGCACCTGCCCTGCCAGCTATGTTGTGTTACCATTCTATTATTACCTTATCTATGTATCCCTATTAATGCCATACTGAGTTATTTGTGTTGTACTACTATGACCACGGCATACGAAAACACGATGCTGTCCAAACTTTCCTACTCTAATTACAACGGAATAAGTATGTTACATTTATAAAGTACATTCCAACAAATTAAATATAACATACTTTTTAATAATGACAGGCATGCAGTTATAATATAATACAACCCTAATGGATAATGAAGGTTAAGTTATTATCGGAAAAGATGATCTACCAGCGGTCTTAAATGAAAAAAAGCCGGTGGAACACCGATTTAACAATCATCATAATTTGTTATGTAAGTATTTAGCCTTTTTTTTTTGACAAAGTTGTAACTTATGAGTTATTTACACATATTAAATTAAGCAATTAGTGGCGCATCAATGGTATCGTCACTGTAATACTTTGGATGGAACGTATATCGATCATTTAATTTATTGCTACAAATTATTACTTAGTTAGCTGGATGCTTTATTATTCCTAAGTTATTCAATTAAATCAATGTTTCAATTTATTAGTTGTATTAATTCAAATTTAGTTGCATCAATTTTAATGTTAGCTAAATATTGGCAACAATAAGAATTAAAATCGTACAATAATTATAAATCAACAACATAACATCCCACAAAATCCTACACTTCCAAATAAACAAATATAATTGTACAGCCAGTGAAAAAAAAAATCACATGACAATTATACAAATTATATATCATTACACATGCACGTAACAAAATAAACAATGGTGCAATCCAATTTAAAAAAGACAAAAATATATACCTAGCATTGTAGACAGTGGTGGCTCCTTTGAACCGGGGTGATGATGGAAACACTGTAACAAACACAACACAGCAACACTAATTAAACGCTTAGTTAACAAACATTACTAATTTAATTTAAAAATATTTAATTTTACAACTAAATACCTACGGTTGCTAATAGTGGGGGTGGAAATGGTGGTGGTGGTGTGGTAGCTGGCGGTTCAGGCAGTGGGGGGCGTTGGGGTGGGGGGCATCGTAATTACATTGGCGAGGGGAGCTCATGCGCGGAGGAGAGGAGGAGAAGAAAAAGAAGAGCAGAAGAGTAGTGGAGGTGGCAGTGCACGGTGGTAGGGGGTGGCGGTGCACGGTGTGCGATGGAGTCGCCAGAGAGGAGAGGAAACGGTGAGAGGAAGATGGAATTAGAAGAAGAAAGGGAAAGTGAGGGGGAAAGGATTTCGGACACAGTCCGTCGAGGGTTTTTCGATGGCTTCGACCGGTTGGAATTTGAAATTTTCCAATTACCGACGGTGTACTCCGTTTGTACCTCAATTTTCTTCCCGCCGGAATAGTCTGTCGGTATATACCCGTCGGTAACTAAGCCCTTTGTTGTAGTTAATGCACTCATAGGGGATGGAACCAAAGTCCGTCGGTAAGTATCCTTCGGTAACTGAGCCTTTTCTTGCAGTGAATGTACTCAATAGGGGACTATCCAATATTATAACCGTGAGGTACGAAATCGTATAAATATTTGGGAAAGCACAGATGCAAATGCCAACCAACGTGGTACAAATGTGTTATGGATTCTATCGCGGCCTGTCACACTTGATAAAAGAAGTTTATGATCTCCGAAGATTTGAGTAGGAAAGTGGTTATTGAAGTCTGAAAATACAATTTATGGAACAATCTTTAAAAATCAGAAATGCTTATGCGGTAAATATGACATAACAATTTTTTCAACCGTTATAAATAGACAAACAATAATCGAAATTCAATGAATTTGCACACCAAATGGTCCATCCCGACGCTGGAAAAACTTTAAAAAAAAAACGCTATTATAATACTAACTAATCAAGTCAAGGGTCTATATTTGTAGTTGAAAAAAAAAATTCTGAATATTTAAAAAAACAAAACATGACTGGAGGACAAAAGCTAAATAATTATTTGCAGTTTTTTCTTCAGAAAGTAGACAAAACCAACGTACATATAACAAATTTAACAGTAGTATACGAATGGCACTTAAAAATGCCTCCCCTGCATACATGGTCAGCGGTCACATTTCGTCTGTCGCAAACCAAATTTTAATTTTAATTTTAACCAACTATTAAAATTCTTTCGTTAATAATTTGTTTTTTTCCTATATTTTAAGACCTAACAGTTAATACGTATTCAGTGTTGCATCAAATTATAATTGTAATTATACTTATAATCAATAAAATTTCACACATGACAAGTGTAACAAGTTCGGTATTATCTGTTAGTTCAACAAAATTGCTCAAAACAAGGTTTGGGTCCGTTACCATAGTCACGTATGACGTCTATCGTAATGAAGTCACGAGTGCAACAGTCGTGAATGCTACTATTCTTGTCGTGAACCTGTAAAAATCCTGGTCACCTATGCTACAACCGTGTCTTCATATGCCTTGTAAGTATGCATCTTTGGAATCTACAACCTATGCTTCCCATGTCATATGAGACACCCGACTCTTTATATATAAACACAACCGTAATAGTTGGCAGTTTATTCACACAATGCATTATCACGCATACCACATGCATTCCTACTTAAACCCTTATCATCACGCAGTCCATTGGACATCTACTATCATGCTTTTGAAGTAGCAAGGTAACGTTTGATGGACACACACATCTGGAGGGCTTTGGATCTGAGATGGTTATCCTTGAAGTCTGCCAAGAGAAGTTCTATTACTATGTCCTGGTAATGGAGGAGATTCACTTGTACAGCATATGCCGCTCTACCTAAGTGTATCTCCTCCATTACTCAGGTCATGGCGACTTCCATGACTTTGGTGGACATCGGGAAACAGCCATAACATATATGATTCTCTCAGTAGCAAGGCATGTTGACTACAAATCTATGGTGGTAGGCCGACGATAACAAAGGTATGGTTAAATGCATATAATCGCATAGGCACTATTGATAGCACATACATCAACATCCCATAGTTACCTATTTCTCCAGGTTGCTGATGGTTGGTTGTCTGTTGCATTCATCAAATTTTATATAATGAATACTAAATACCTGACTCTGTAACTTTTTAAACTTTTACTTGGTCCAAAAGTACCTCAAGGTGTAAACTTTTTGACTAGCTATAACAACAAATCACTGGTGCTGAAGATGATTTAATTACTCTAGTTTTACAGTAGATCATTTAAGTGAAGTGGATGGTTAAACAATTGCTGTTTTTCTGCTACATACAATGGTTATTGGCTCTCTTGTTGGTGGTTTCATTTGTCGCCACATGAATAGGGTTCGCCACGTTATGCATGTAACCACGTGGTGCGTACTATACTAGTTTTCTGTAACTGTTTGGATGCAGAGTGCATACTTCCTTCAACCATGGGTAATACTTTATGGGTCACACCCGTCTGCATGGGTTGAGGCAGAATTTGTTATTAGTCAAACAACATTAAATTTACATATTATAAATGGAAGTTGATATGATGGCTGGACTAATTCAACTGCAATAATGGACCAATAGATAACAAGCTATCATATAATGATGTCATTTATTGTCCAGCTAATCAATTTTCATAACATTAACTATATATGTCAGTAATAATTCTGTTACCCGGTGTCATTTAAACAATAAAATTAATCTTTTTATTTAATTTTACAGTCAACAGACTTGTGTACTCCTTTCATCCCTTCCACCCCTTAGTCCCTTACACCACGTGAATCTACAGAACACCATAGCCAACCAAGCTCCAACCCCAAGCACAACTGTCCCTTACACCCTTGTGCGGCTACTGCTCTTGCAGTCACGTGCGCGAACTGCTTCTCCTTCCTCTCACAGCCTGCGACTTCCTCTTCTTCCTTCTCATGCAGTCCCTAGTGCTTTTCCTTCTTCTCTCAGTCGCGACTGCTTCTCCCTCGTCTCTCAACTGCAACTTCTTCTTCTTTGTTGGCAGATTCGTTTACCCCCTAACAGGCGGCGGTGGGATTGATCACCTAGATAGCTGAAGGATGTTAGGGTTTCAAGAAGAAAACGGGTCTGGATAAGAAGGTTTTTGGGTAAACGGGTTTGTGTCAAAAAAGGGCGTGGCCTGCTTTTTTTTTTGGGCCAAACAGTTAAACAAAGCTAAAAAGCATAAGAAAAATTTACAATCTTTATTAACTTTAAAATAAAATAATTTGATAAACATAACGTAAATAACAAACATTGTTTTTTTGTTTCTCCATTTTTTGGATTGTATTATAAAGTCTAATAAAAAGTCATATTAGTTAGATGGGACAAATTTCACCATCTATTATTTCTATTGCCTTTTATTTTATATAGTAATTTTTTTTTTTTTACTTTATGAATCGAATTGAAAATTTAATATAAGTTTAGGGACCCAATAAGAAATTTTTTTTTTTACAAGAACTCTTTAGTTTGAGATCCAATTGAAAATTTTATATAAGTTCAGAGACCTGATCAAAAAATGTTTAGTTCAAAAATCCAATTAAATATTCTCAAATAATTTAGAGACTATGATTAATTTGTAATAATTAGTCGTGGCTTTTACTAAAATAAAACTATACCTTTACTAAGCCTTATCCTGGATTTTACTGTATATCCAGGTGTCAACCTCTGACATTTTTTTTGTTGCATTCTTTATTGCTTCTTCATTTATGATTACTGAGCATTACCTTTTTACCCTTACTGTCCACAAGTCACTTTCTCCATCATTTTTTAGGTTCCAGATTTTTTTCTCCCATTCAATTAATTGCTTTTCTATCTCTCTTCCTCTCACTTTTCATAAATCATTCCTTCTCCTCTTTCATACGAAAATTGACTATTGACCCTTTTCCCCCTTGCTTCAATTTCACAAATTAGGTTTCACTTACACTCTTCTTCTCCTCTCTATTCTCCATCTACAACTTCTCACCCTTCCTCATTTTATCTTTCGTTAGAGGTCTGGAGGAAACGGGGATCAAAAATGGGGATGGGGGCTCAACAACGTAGAAGAATATAATGAAAATCATAATTCATACTAATTATATATTTTGTGAAATCATAAAAAAGTCAAAAAAATAAGAAACCAATCTGAGACAAAAAAATAGAAATACAGAGGGAAGACAAGAAAAAAAATTCCAAATGTCATAAGGATCGGAAATCACAAATCAGAAATCCCAATATATTAGATCTCACAACACATCTGAGAAATTAGAAATACATCTCACAACAGATCTGAGAAATAAATCTCACCATGCAAGAAAAAAAATTAGACATTTGAAAAACCATAACAGATCTGAGATACCATCATGGAACCACCACGTACCATTAAAGCACCGGAACCACTGCTTGCCATTGCCTTCGTCAGCCACCGTTGCAAGCAATGGAGGATGAAATCGGGCCACAAGAAATTTGAGAAGAAAACGTTACAGAGAGAAGAAAGAATATTGAGAAATTGTTGTCAACTATAATGATATAACTTATTGGCAGGTGACTTTTGTTCTAATGTTTTTGAATCAACATTTCAAACCCAACCTCAAAGGGATTGCATTATCCGGTAGTTTTGTGAAACCTTTATGCGATTTTCATAATGGCATGTCTTATTGTTCTTTATATTTTGCCAAATTTAATTTATATAGTTCTTATTATTTTATGTAATATGATTTAATATATTTTATTTGTATACAATGTTTAATTTTAAATATGTAAAATATCTTTTAAATGATCCGTAAATGGATAAGTTTTAAGACTGTGGAATCTAATATACTCCTTGTCCTTAACCAAGTGAGGAAGAAATTGGTAGGGTGGATGTTAGGATACAGACTTTGGCTTGATGCCGTTTTGTTTTCTGCACAATCTGTGTGTTATGTTGTTGAGTTTGTAGGCTTTGCTTTTAGACCCGGCCCTTTAATTTGGATGGGGATTGTCCCTGCAGTACTAGATCAATTTGATTGTAATGTTCCTTATATTAGCATTTGAATGAAGATCTTTTATTGTCAAAAAAAAAAATTATGCTTTTGAAATTGTAATGTAAATGCACTTTGTCTTCGAATACTTTGGTTATATTTAATTTTTTTTGTCTTTATTTTTTCAAAAAAAGAAAATAAAGATTTAGATTTTCTAAATCGAGTAGAATCCCATGACATTGTCAACCAACCCAAGTGAGTTATAAGGATATATTGCATAGAATAAATAATTTTAATTTCATAATTTATCCCGGTAATAGAAATTGTCATTTTATTTTGTATTATTGTATAACCTTTTCCCACTTGTATTCCATATTTTTATTTAATTGGTTCATTGTTATTGATATTATAGAAATGACTTTTCAAGTTCATGATGAAAAAAATCTTTTATTTGTTGAAGTTGAATGTGGATGTATTTATTTAGTAATATATGATTAGTTGCATCTATTAATTTAATTTATTGTTGCCACTATTTTAGTTTCTACAAGTTGACTAATTTGTTAAACATTTTTCTAGATTGTTTACACTTTGGATGAATGAATTGGTGTTGTGAACATTGTGACACAATGTTTTGATATGAGGAGCGGTCAGAAAAACATAAAAATGGCTCCAGTATAGAAATATATTATGAGGGGATAGAACATTTTAAATGAAACAAAAATTAACTCCATTTTCAAAGTTTGTTGTTCAATTCAATATAGTTAATTTGAATAATTAAACATTTACATCAATACAAAAAATTCAAATGTAAATGTAACAATAACAAATAATTATATAAAATGTCAATGTATTATAATAACATTAACATTTAATTATAATTATAATTATAAGAATTTTACAATCAATGCCATTAAGAAAATGATTATCGTTCCAGATTTAAATCTAAATAATTTGAAATTGAGATTGGAATGAAAGATTACAAATTGATTAACATATATATATGAATTCAAAGGATATATCCAGTATTATTATCAATTTGTGATGAGATTAGTGTTTAAATAAGTTACATTAGAAGATGATTAATTAGCTTGAAATGTAGTTGTACCTTTGAAATGATTAACTTGCACTAGAAACTAGTAGAAATAAATCAAATAAATTTTGAAGAGAGAAGAAAAAATTATAACGATCAATAAATATATTTTTTGAAAATGGTTAACTTGCACAGGAAAAGGAAGAATTAAATCAAATAGATTTACAAAAAAAAAAAAAAAAATCATACAATTACAAAGATCATTGTGTTTAGCATTAGTGTTTAAATAAACTACACTGAAAAATGATTAATCAAGCTTGAAATGCAATTGTTGCTTTGAAAATATATATTTATTATTAAATATTCAGCTAACATCAAACCCAATAACCAAAAAAAATTGGAGGATGAAAATATGATCACAAATAGGGATGGCAAAGTTACTCACATCCGGGGATACCCGCATGGATTACCCGCAATAGGTAGTAAATGGATACCTATTAAATAGGGATGAAGATCATAGTACCCGCCCCACGGATACCCGCATATTCATAATAAATATTTTTTATTAAATAAATAATATATATTCTGACAATTTATATAATGTTGATATAATATAATGTTATATTATATTGTATAATTTGATTTTCTTTCCATTTATTCTAGACTCTTAAATATCCACGGATATCCATGGATACCCGTTACCAGCACAAATATCCATAGATATTGACACGGATGGATGCGGGGGAAGCACTACCAGCACCCTCCCCACCCCATTGCCATCCTTAATCACAAACTATATTGCATACCAAACAGAAAATCATGAATGATATAAATCAAACACAATCCTATTAATTACTTATTTCAATACTTCCAGATCTAACAGAAGATTATATTAAAGCCTATTAAATACCAAAAATCCCATAAAAAAAGTATCAATCACATAAAATGCAATTTGAATTAAAGACAATATAATTAAAACCGGTAAAGTAAAAAATTGATTGCATCACTATTTTATCCCCTTCACTCAAAATGAACATAAAACGATAAATTATCCAATGTACAATATGTTAAAGAAACTAAATTCAATGTGCCAGTCACCACCATAAAATTCAAAATAAAACAAACATAAAAACCCCAAAAAACAAAATCCTCAAATTTAATTGCTCCTGAGCTTCATTAACAATTTTCCCACACCCATTTATTTTTCCAGTTATGCACAGTTCCCACAGCCACATTCCCCACAGAAATCTATGTTAGCAAACATAATGGTATAATTGATAAGCAAACAGAAAGAGGTCATATTGCATGCAAAGTAAGCAACAACGATAGCAATAATATTATAAGAGTAATATTAAATATCAGAAACATTATTCAATTGTTACTACGATCTCAAAATATGATTTAAATTTTAAATGGCCAAAATATTCTTTTTGTCATTTTTTAAAAATATTTTTAGGGTTTGTAACTATTAAATGTTAGGTTAGGGCCTTTGGGGTGGGGTAGGAGGCCTGACAGCTAGATGAAGTTGAAAAGAACGTGCGTAACTTTGAAACCTTTATGACCATTTTGTTCAGAAATTATATTCCAAAATCTCGCTCCTTCACTCCCCAACTCCCCTGCTGCCTTTGTCTTCTTCCTTCTAAGAGTATCTCCAATGCGAAAACCATGTTTGGTTCTTAACTTCTTTTAAATGGGTCCAAAGATGCCATATAGAATTTAAAGAATGCCTACAATTTTTTTTATAATTATTTCAGTCAGTGACTTTTCACACTCAATTTTATCTAATATTATTTCATTATTAATTCGTAGAGTCATTTTTTTCTATTCAATTTCATTTTTTTATTTTGTTATTATTTGAAAAAGTGATTTTTATTATTTATTTTAAATAATGTCTTTGTTCAGTCAATTCATTTTTGTTTATTATTTTACTATTGATTCAAATAATATATTTTTTATCCAGTTTATTCACTTAATATTATGATGTGCTGCAGATGATTGGTAGTAGTTTTGGTGTCAACCTAATTGGGGTCATCTCCACTATTATGATGCCTTTGCAATAACTTAATATTTCCTTATAAACCATAAACTTTCTATACAATTTTATATTTTTTAATTTATTATTATCGTTGTCTAATAAACTAAACTCGTCTCTCAAATTTATCTATCATTATTTTACTATATATTCTTCTAAATTATGACTTTTTTTCTTAGTAATTTTATATTTTTTAATATTTTAATTTTATTTTAAATGGAGATTTTTTCCACTCAGACCCATATTTTATTATTTTATTATTATGTTAAACAATGACCTTTTTGCTATGTTTTGTCATTACTTTAAATAGTGATTTTTATCAACAGTATAATTTTTATGCACTATTAGTGTAAATTTTTTTTACATTCTCAACTAATCAGAAATCATCGTATAAGTGACTTTTAAAGTAGTTAGAAAACTTAGGATAAGAGTCAAACATTTTAACTTATGTGACAATTTCTTATTGGTTGACTGTGTAAATTTTTTTTACACTAACAGTGAATACTAATTAAATCATTTTACAATATGTTTTATTTTTCTTAAGATAGTATGCACTGTAAGTGTAAAATGTTTTACACTGACATTCATTAATATTTTGATATGTATATTTTTATTTTAATAACTAAGACAGAAAAATAACAATGATGTAAATTTATTTAGTGACTTTCCAATAAGTTTTACTACTATTTTGAAAAGTAACTTTTCTTATTTAGTTTATTTTTTCCTTTTTATTATTTTAATTATCATTTCTTTGAAAAGTGTCTTTTTATTTTATTGTTATTAAACAATTTAATTTATTATTATTTGATTTAGTTTCTCGTTACTGTATGAAATTAAAGAGTAATAAAAAATGGGTTAAATATTTTTTTAGTCCCTTATTTTTTATAAAAATTTGGTTTTATTCCCTCGTTTGAAAAACATATTTTTTTAGTTCCCCCATTTTTTAAAATGTGTTGGAAGTGGTCCCTACACCAATATTTTTAGTCCCTCAAGTTTGACAACCACGTATTTTTAGTCCCTTATTTTTTACAAAAATCAACCATATATAGACTTAAAAATATAACTAATAAAATAATGTGAAAAAAACCACAAGCTGCCACCTAGATCTACAGTGAAATCATGGATAAGGCATAGTCAAGGTACAATTAATTTATGGAAAATGTTAACGTGTGTCCTTAGGACACTTATTAAGAAACTAAAAAAAAGAAAACTTATATAAAAATTGGTATATTTAACATTTGAAAAAATTAAATGCTTAATTTTCAAATAAAAACATATTTTTTTTAGTTTCTCAAAGAGTGCCCACTCTTAATCTATTTCACTTAAGTTGCACCCTCATTTGGTTCTTCGTCTGTGATGGCGACATTATGGGTGCCTTCTAATTTTTCTTTTTGGAACAGTAATATCATTACATACTGCCTTGGAAATGGCTTACCGGTTAAAGGTCAAAAAATCACTTTTCTACCATCAAATCTCAACCATACGATTATTTTATCAATTAACTTACGGCTGTGATTACCAGATGTTCGGTCCTCCACTATTTTTAAGGAGGATCTTAGAATTCGCCCTTCAAATGACCTATAGGCTAATATAGACAAACATGTGAAAACTGTGCAGCAATTAGTGTGTTGACCCAATAATTTTAATAATTCATTTGATCAAAACCTTGTTAGAAAGGCTGGGCCCTAGGCTTGTGTGGAAGTTTGCCTTTCAGATGATGGAGGCTCGAAAGGTGATGATGGGTTCATCCGTTTGAAAGGGATTGTTATGGGCCATCTTCAATGAGGGATGAAAGAAAAGTTGAGGGCTGATATTTTTAAATTCAAATTATTCAATTGAGGGGCCTATGTGGTTAAATGATATGATGAGGTTTTTGGGTGAAAAAAATTTAGTGGATTTGTTTTGTATTATTATTAACACCTGAAAATAGGAAATATTATGAGGAAGAGTATTCAAGGATCATAATATCCAATTCCAATCGTACTGATATGCCGACACTACTTTTTTTCTCTCTACAATTGCATCAATATAAAAGATCTACCTTTAGAAAATATATTCATCTCATCTGCATCGTCAGTTTTCTTTTCTGTTGGTCTGTTTCTTTTTTCTTTAAATTTTTTTTAGTTAAATTTGTTTATTTTGAATTTATTTGAGATTTTACAATTATATTTTGGCATAAGTCACCATGGATTTATTAAAATAGGTGATTTGGGTCCCTGTAACTTCACAAGCATATGCATGTTTTTTTTGGTCCAGAGGGTCTTTGACTCCCGCCCCGGTGTCCAAAGTGCTCTGCATGTTTAATTACATGAACTTGCTTTGAGCAATTAAAACTAAATGAACCAAAATCATTCATTCGTGAAACTACATGAACCAAAATTGTGATTAAACCTATTAAAAATAATGTACTTAATTTTTTTAATAAAAATGTTTTTTTTAATCTTTTAACTAATGCTCTTGAGATTAGACTCAGAATGTATTTTTTTTTTTGGTTTACAACGCAAAGAAACAGAGCAATAATCAGCTCTCAGAACATCAGCAAGGCCCGAGGGAGCTTCTGTCAAAAGGAATCAAGATCTAGTATCATTGGCACCAAGCTTAGCCAAAATGTATTAAAATGAAGAAAGAAAAGATTGTTACTGTACATTAATTTGAAGACCGAGTGTTAGACCCCGGCATATTTTATGGCTCGACTTTGGGAAAATCAAGTCCAAAAACAAGTGAAGTATCAACAATCGTGATTGGATGGTTTAATGTTTGTGGGAGTTTTAAAAAAAACACACGCACATAAAGAGAAGAAAGTTTCAAAGGCTGATGGGGAAGAGAGCTAGTGGAGCGAGTGATCAATTGACATGGACCCCAAACGATAAATAATCAAATACTGGATGAGCCCGATGCTCTTTACCCATGACTCACGACTCACGACTCACGACGAGCAAAGTTGATTAGCACTTTGTGCCAATTAGGGTTAATTTTAAACCGATAATTATATGCTAATCTACCTTTTCGTGACTAATCTATTATCAGGTCTGTTTATAAAAGCAAACGTGGACACACTAATATAAACAATTGGGAATTATTTTTAAGAAATTACGCCAAATTTCCGATAATCAGAAATGAGAAAATGAGCGAAAACTGTAGAATAATAGCACACAAAAAATTGATAACGAAGTTTGGTCAATTATGTCTATGTCTCTCGACTGTTGCAGACCTTTTATTGAAAAGGTGTGAGAGATTTTCAAAAGTTCTAAAATGGTTAAAGGTAATTAATGGTGCATGATTAGCATAACATGGTCGTGTGGCCCAGCGGTCGCGTCCTTACTTGCTGAGTGCCTTATTCCGAGTTCGAACCACGCTTGCGATATATTTTTAAGTTTTATGACCGTTATAAACGGACTGAAAAAATATAAAATGGCAAAACACCATTGAGCGGATTCGAACCCTGGAACTGTGCGCAAGGGACACGCCTGTTGGCCAGTAGGCTAACGAACACATTGTGTCATTATGTGATCGTTATTATTACTTAACTAACGAATTTGGCAGTTGCTGAATACTTTGAAAAGTTGTTTTGCTTCACCAATTGACATGAGTTGGTCTATAAATAGAACCATCTGCATGCAGTGAAGGACACGAAAATCTCAGAATTTCTCAAGCCATCTTCACTCCAAATCACCTTCTTTTCTCACTTGTGCGCAGAGAGAGTTTAGGAGACTATTACTCCGTAAACTACCATTGTCGATACGCTTGGTTTAGGGTGTGCAAACTAAACCAAGGTTCTCCATTGTATCCTGAAGGGGATTCGCTGGTACACCTGTTGCATCCAATCTACGAAGAGAGATTGGTGGGGGCGAATCGAACCTAAAGCCTAGTGTTCCTACACGCCTTGGAGATTGCGCTTTACCTTTGTTTTCTTCTTCTTTGTTGCAGATCCATACCCCATTTTCTAACAATCTTTAGGTTCGATTTCTGTAACAATGGTTACAACATTGAAGGACATGACTTCTGACTTTATCAAACTTGAGAGGTTCGAAGGTGGAAACTTTAATCGTTGGCAAAAGAAGATGCACTTCCTTCTTACAACATTGAAGGTGGTGTATGTGTTGAACACACCAAGACCAGAGGAAAAAGAAGATGAGACCATCAATGAAACTCGTGAGAGGAACAAGTGGGTGAATGATGACTACATTTGCATGGGGCATATTTTGAATGGCATGACCGACTCATTGTTCGATGTGTATCAAAATGCGGGATCCTCTAAAGAACTATGGGAGAAACTTGAAGCAAGATACATGATGGAGGACGCAGCAAGTAAGAAATTTCTTGTTAGTCGTTTTAATAATTATAAAATGGTTGATGGTATGCCTATCATGGAACAAATGCATGAAATTGAACGTATTCTCAATAACTACAAACAACATAACATGCACATGGATGAAACCATCATTGTCTCCTCAATCATTGACAAACTTCCTCCTTCATGGAAAGACTTTAAAAGAAGTCTTAAACATCGGAAAGATGACATTTCTCTTGAACAGTTGGGTAATCACCTTCGTTTAGAAGAAGAGTATCGTAAACAAGATGATACTAAAGAAAATTCTGTTCATGAGAAGGTGCATGTAGTAGAGGAAGGGAAATCTGGTACGTCCTCTAGAAAGAGGAATCGAGATTTTGAAAAATCTCATGGAAACACCAATGAGAATGACAACAAGAAAAAGAAATATAAAAAGGGTTGTTTCCATTGTGGAAAGCCGGGACATTTCAAGAGGAATTGTCGTCTCTTAAAGAAGAAAAATGAGAAGGAATCTAGTGCAACAAAGGAAAATCTTGTTGCAGTCATTTCTGAAATCAACATGATAGAAGATGTTGGATCATGGTGGATTGACTCCGGTGCAACTCGCCATGTGTGTAAGAACAAGGATCTCTTCAAGACAATTAATGAAGAAGATGGAACCGTTCTATATATGGGAAATGCATCAACTGTCCAAGTTAAAGGCAAAGGGACGGTGGAACTAGAATTCACTTCGGGAAAAGTAGTCACTCTTACAGATGTTTATTATGTACCAGATGTTAGAAAGAATTTAATTTCTGTACCGTTACTTAATAAGTACGGGTTTAAATGTGTATTTGAGGGAGACAAGTTTATTCTCTCCAAGGGAGGAATGTTTGTAGGAAAGGGATACCTTTGTGAGAATATGTTCAAACTCAATATTATTAATGATAATGGATTTATTTCTGCTTATATTATTGAGTCTTGTAATTTATGGCATTCTCGTTTAGGACATGTTAATTTTAGGAAAATGGATGAAATGATGAATTCATGTTTAATTCCTAAAACAAGTAGAATTTCGGATGCATGTACAACTTGTATGCTAACTAAAATAACTAGGCTTCCTTTTCCTAGAGTTGAAAGAAGTTCTAAAGTGTTAGATTTAATTCATTCTGATGTATGTGATTTACATGCTTGGCCTTCTATAGGTGGTAAAAAATATTTTGTGACATTTATAGATGATTGTACTAGATATTGCTATGTATATTTAATGCATTCAAAGGATGAAGTGTTAGATAAATTTAAGATATTTAAAACAGAAGTAGAACTTCAACATGAAACATTTATTAAATGTTTTAGGAGCGATAGAGGAGGAGAGTTCTATAACCCTAGTTACTTTGAGTCTACTGGAATAATTCACCAAACAACCGCACCTTATTCCCCACAACAAAACGGTATAGCTGAAAGGAAAAATAGGGTATTAGAAGAAATGGTAAATGCAATGTTATCATATTCTGGTCTAGCAAAGGGTTATTGGGGAGAAGCCTTGTTGACGGCTTGTTATATCTTGAATAGAGTTCCAAACAAAAAGAACAAAATAACCCCATATGAGCTTTGGAAAAATAGAAAGCCCAACCTTGACTATTTCAAAGTTTGGGGTTGTAGGGCAATAGTAAAAGTTCCTGAACCAAAAAGAAAGAAATTAGGTGAAAGGGGAATTGAATGTGTGTTCCTGGGCTATGCTAAAAATAGTAAAGCATATAGATTCATGGTTATAGAATCTAATGACTCATATCCTGTAAATACAGTAATTGAGTCTAGGGATGCTATCTTTCAAGAAGATAGGTTTAACTCAATTCCAAGTCACAAAAATAATATTCATAGTAATGCACATAATCTAGAAACCAATGTATCTAATAATGATACTATAGAGAGTTCAGAACTTAGAAGAAGTCAAAGAGCTAGGAAAGAGAAAACTTATGGACCAGACTTTTTCATGTTCCTTGTTGAAGGAGCAAGAGAGTCCATAGACAGTTATGGACCAATATGTTATAATACAGAAAGTGATCCGGAAACATTTGAAGAGGCAATAAAGTCTCAAGATGCCGCTTTTTGGAAGGAAGCTATACAAGAGGAAATGGACTCAATAATGGGGAATAAAACGTGGAAATTAGTAGACCTCCCACCTGGTTCCAAACCAATAGGTTGTAAATGGATTTTCAAAAGGAAAATGAAGGTAGATGGAACCATAGATAAATTTAAGGCAAGATTAGTTGCTAAGGGATTTACACAAAAAGAGGGCATTGACTATTTTGATACATATGCACCTGTGGCAAGAATTGCCTCAATTAGAGTGCTATTGGCACTTGCATCCATATATAAGTTTGTCATTCATCAAATGGATGTGAAAACAGCATTCCTTAATGGAGAATTAGATGAAGAAGTGTATATGACACAACCTGAAGGGTTTGTGGTTAATGGTCAAGAAAAGAAGGTGTGCAAATTGAATAAATCATTGTATGGGCTAAAACAAGCTCCTAAACAATGGCATCAAAAGTTTGATCAAGTTGTGCTAGCTAATGGATATAAAATAAATGAATCTGACAAATGTATTTATAGTAAATTGCATAATGAAAAGGGTGTTATGATTTGTTTATATGTTGATGACATGTTAATATTTGGTACTGATCTAGATGAGGTGGAAAAAACAAAGAGTTTTCTCTCTAGTAATTTTGATATGAAAGACCTAGGGGAAGCTGATGTGATACTAGGAATTAGAATAATAAGAGATGGTGAGAACATAGGTTTGTCCCAATCTCACTATATAGAAAAGGTGTTAAAGAAATTTAATGAATTTGATTGTCAATCTGTTGTTACTCCCTTTGATCACAACACTAATTTAGTACCAAATAAAGGTTGTCCAGTAGCACAACTTGAATATTCAAAAGTAATTGGATGTTTAATGTATGCCATGACATGTACTCGACCAGACATTGCATATGTTGTAGGGAGACTAAGTAGGTATACATGTAATCCAAGCAAATACCACTGGCATGCTGTCCAAAGAGTATTAAAATACTTGAAGGGGACAATGAACTATAGTTTGAACTATAATGGGTATCCTTCAGTATTAGAAGGTTACACGGATGCTAGTTGGGTGACCTATACAGAAGACCATGCTTCAACAAGCGGTTGGGTCTTCACACTTGGTGGGGGTGCTATTTCTTGGGGGTCCAAGAAACAAACTTGTATTGCCGACTCCACCATGGCTGCAGAATTCATAGCATTGGCAGCGGGAAGCAAAGAAGCTGAATGGCTTAGAAATTTGTTGTATGAGATACCTATTTGGCCGAAGCCAATGGCACCAATATCCATACATTGTGATAGTCAGTCAACACTATCAAAGGCATATAGCCAGGTATATAATGGAAAGACCAGGCACATTGGACTAAGGCATAGCTATGTAAAAGATTTGATTACAAATGGAGTAATATCCATAGTCTTTGTGAAAACAGAGAGGAATCTTGCAGATCCTTTGACGAAAGGACTGACAAGGGATATGGTGTTGAAAACATCATTAGGGATGGGACTCAAGCCTATATCTACATGATCACCAATGGTGGAAACCCAACTCACACTTGAGTAGCATCAAGTCTTGAGTTCAATGTGGCCAAAGTACACTATGAGAGTGATTGCAAGTACTTGATGAATAGATACATCCCAAGGTTGAAAAGTACTTGGATACCATAAGGAAATAAAGGAAAAGGGTGAGCTTTTGCTCTTAATGGACCTATAGCATATATGTGTTGAGGTACCCAACTTATGGGGGTGCTTTTGGTAAAGTCCACCTATATGAGAGTGAAGTGGGGCCGCTTCTTAGAGTTGGGCTTGACTCTATAAGCTCTCATGAAAAGGATACACGACACAAGGCCTTACCAAATGTGTCACACAATCACGTCGTTCAATGGTACCGAGATTTCATGTGTAAGTCGTGCACGCTTGTTCTAATGAATATTTGGTTCAAAGCTTGTCTACCACTTTATTCGGGGATGAGTGATACCCATGGCTTACTAAGAAAAGGTTCAAATCCAAAAGATACCTTTGTCTGAAAGCATGCGATTTCCGGAATAATGGGATTTGGATTTATTTTGAAAATGGTGGGGGATTGTGAGAGATTTTCAAAAGTTCTAAAATGGTTAAAGGTAATTAATGGTGCATGATTAGCATAACATGGTCGTGTGGCCCAGCGGTCGCGTCCTTACTTGCTGAGTGCCTTATTCCGAGTTCGAACCACGCTTGCGATATATTTTTAAGTTTTATGACCGTTATAAACGGACTGAAAAAATATAAAATGGCAAAACACCATTGAGCGGATTCGAACCCTGGAACTGTGCGCAAGGGACACGCCTGTTGGCCAGTAGGCTAACGAACACATTGTGTCATTATGTGATCGTTATTGTTACTTAACTAACGAATTTGGCAGTTGCTGAATACTTTGAAAAGTTGTTTTGCTTCACCAATTGACATGAGTTGGTCTATAAATAGAACCATCTGCATGCAGTGAAGGACACGAAAATCTCAGAATTTCTCAAGCCATCTTCACTCCAAATCACCTTCTTTTCTCACTTGTGCGCAGAGAGAGTTTAGGAGACTATTACTCCGTAAACTACCATTGTCGATACGCTTGGTTTAGGGTGTGCAAACTAAACCAAGGTTCTCCATTGTATCCTGAAGGGGATTCGCTGGTACACCTGTTGCATCCAATCTACGAAGAGAGATTGGTGGGGGCGAATCGAACCTAAAGCCTAGTGTTCCTACACGCCTTGGAGATTGCGCTTTACCTTTGTTTTCTTCTTCTTTGTTGCAGATCCATACCCCATTTTCTAACAAAAGGAAAATACACAAGGTGTTTACAAACACTCAATCTCTCGTTACCCACAACCCAATTACACCCAAGAATTTCTTCCCTCTCAAAATTCTCTCACAAATGCTTATCTCTCTAAGCTTTTGGAACTTACTTGAAATTCTCTCAAGGTTGGAATGAATTTCCTTCATTAGCAATAGCTTTTATTTATAGAGTTTTATGGCATTGTGAACATAAGAAAAAAAATTTCAATTTGCTTCTTCTTTTCTCTTGATTGGTGGCCATCATTCTTGACCAAGAAAATCAATTTTGATTCTTCTTCTCTCTGGATTGGTGGCCATCATTCTTGACCAACACATAACTACTATATTTGACTAACAGTTATAAGTTGGATGAGTTGGAGTGATAAGGAGGTTATGAGTTCAACTCCATCCACTAACTTAAGTACATAACACATTGATTAGTAACATCTGCCTATAAACTATAAACACCAATATAAACAATTGAACGAAAATGCATTTTCCAATTTCTAGTTTCATGATACCAAATAGTGGTGTGTTAGAGGTATACTGATAAAATGACCCCATGTAATGTGAGGCATCGAATACTGTGACGCCAATATATATGGATTAAGAACAGTATAGCATTGAGATTCGTATTGGATTAAATTACATTACACAAAACAGAAAATTTTGAAGAATGTATAGTAATACTTTATTAAAGTCAAACTAATAATTAAAGGTGTACAATAATCTACCAGTACCAGAAAGGATTTGATCAAGATTTCAATAGCTAGCTAGCGAGGATCTAAATCAGTAATTGTAACCTCATTCATTGATTGTTGTGGCAATCCTGACATGGATTGATCAGATTGTGATGAAGCACCTTGATTTTCCATTGTCCTATCTGATGATCCTTCCTTTGGCACAAAAAATGCTGGTCGTGTGGCTGCAGGGAAGGTTACAGTGTAACTATTAAGCATTGTAACAATGTCTGACATTGTAGGTCTGTCACTGGCAGCATCTTGAACACATAATAACCCAATATGGATGCATTTCAAAACTTCATGTTTTGTCCATTGATTTCCCAGGGCTGGGTCCATAATCTCCAATGCTGTTCCATTGGACCATTGGTGCCATGCCTGTGGTAAGATGAATAATCACATTAGACATTCTTTAGGAATTGGTTCCACATATATACTAATGAGAAAGGAAGAATATAGTTTCTAATACTTACATGACTTTGAATATTTGTTAAATTGCGAAAGTTGGAGTTCTTTTCACCAGCCAGAAGTTCCAAAACGAGAACACCAAAGCTATAGACATCTGATTTGACTGAAAAGTTCCCATTCTTAATATACTCTGGCGCCATGTATCCGCTTCATGCCACAAAAGAAAATAAATTATGAAAAAGTCATCTGCAAGTTCTATCTTCTTAATTACCAAAAAAACAAGTTTACTATTGAATGAGTTGCCATTAACAAGGTTGCAAATGGAAAAGGAAAAACATAAAAAGAAAAAGGGTGAAAAAATATATAGCATCTACATTGCTAAAAAGACTTTCGAGAATAAGACCCTACACATGGATTCAACAGTCATCATTGTCGATTCTAATACTTGTCCCAATCAAATCATCGTCTCTGATTTCATATGTTAGACAACACATATTAGCTCAAAATCTTAATGCATTAGGTGCATGAGTCATTGCCACTCGTATAGCTTTTAACTTGTCAGTTCCTTTCCAATTTAGAACTTTTTCACCCAAATCTTACTCAGAAATTTCTAACATCATGTGTAACCTTATTATTACAAAAATATATTTAATTTTTCTTTATCTCTTAACCCATTAAAGTTTGTCTATTTATTAATTAACCCTTCTGAAGTTTGTTTGTTTATCACTTACCTATTGAATGGTTGAAGGTAAACTTTGATTTGATTCAACTGAAAAAGTAACATTTTCATTTAAAACTAAATTACATGAGTTATGTAATAACAAAGAAGCTTCAAGGGAATAAGTTGACAAAATCTTATGCCTCATGGGAGTAAAAAGATGTAATTTATTTACCCTAAAAGAAATAGTGGCCTATAATGTTAGACTTTCTTGTGCATTGTCCTTAAGTCTATTGCCAAGTGTGTGAATCACTTAAACATAAGAACTGTCAGAGAGTAAATTGGAAATGGCTAACTTACTAAGTTCCAGCAATTCGATTGGTATTTGCCTGGGTCTGGCTTCCATGAAATAGTCTTGCCAAACCAAAATCGGAAATTTTTGGATTCATGTTCTCATCCAAAAGAATGTTGCTAGCTTTTAAATCCCGGTGGATAATCCTAAGTTGAGAATCTTCATGCAGATAGAGCAGCCCCCGAGCAATTCCTACTATGATCTTGTACCTCCTTTCCCATTCTAACTCAGATTTTTTGCTTCGATCTACATCAAATGATTTTCAAGTGAGTTTGCATAATATTGTTCCTTCAGGCTTAAACTATTATACTATAAGATATGAATGTAATAAATACCAAATAAAATTTGGTCCAAGCTTCCATTAGGCAGGTATTCATATACAAGCAGCTTCTCTTGTTCATCTAGGCAGAAACCCAAGAGTCTGACCAGATTCCGATGTAGCAGTTTAGCAACAAGGTTCACCTCTGTTCTGAGTTCAGCAAGACCTTGCCCTGATGTACTTGAAAGCCTTTTAACTGCCACCTTCCGTCCATCAGGTAATTTACCCTGAAAATATAAATATACATATATTATATCATTTTGAGACAGGTGATCTCTATTCGTACATAATATATAGCATAGGGTAGTTACAATATAAATGATTTAATACCTTGTAGACTGGACCAAAACCACCTTGTCCAAGTTTATTCGCATCTGAAAAATTTCTGGTGGCCGATTTGAGGGTACTTAAATTAATCAAAAGGGAATCAATACTAGTCCCATCTTCTACGTGATGACCATCTGCCAATAACAAAATTTCATACAATTCTTACAATTTCAAGTACTGTTAGAATATTTTAAAGTAATAGTGTTGCTCCACTGCAAACCAACAGAGGTGGTTATATGAAATGAAAATATCATTTCCAGATAACTACAGCATAAAATCAGAATATGATAACTATATATTACCAAATTTTCCTTTCTTGGATTTTTTCCATAATAAGCAACCACCGATAGTAAATATCAGTATGGAAGCAACGGCTACGGGAATCACCACAATAACAGTTTTTTTGTTACTGCTTTCATTTCCTGCATCAGCATAAAATGATTAGACTTTTTTTCATAAGTCTTACATTTGTACAATAGAAGAGTCAGTTGTATTGAAATAATATCTAGTCCTCAAAACTGACACACTTGGAATACTGAAGATGGATATTATAAACATGGAAAACACTGATTATGAGAGCTGGTTTTCTTGAATCTTAAGTTACTAAGTACCTTTTTGTTTTAGATTTTGCAAAGTCAAAATCACATTTGCAAATCACGTTGGAAGAAAGTTCCTCTCACATATAACTTTCTAAAACAATTGCCTCAAAAAGTATTATTTTTTAAGTTTGCATTGAGAATAATCTCAATCAAACGGCCGCTGACTTATTATATTTGAACACCATTTGACAACATATTTTAGCATTTGATGAGATTGAGATGTCATTCAGATTGAAAGAGAAGAAACTGTACCTGAAGGAATAGTTGAGTTGGTTGTTCCATTACTAGTTAAATTGCTCTCTGGCAACTTAGATGGAGGAGATGCTATTTGTGGAGCAGGAGGGGGAGATGCTGATGCTGGCAGTGACACAACAAATGAGTAAATTTCATATCGGATATTGCAACCTGTGGATATTATTCTTCCACCCACACTTCCAGCACAACAGTAGGGAATTTGGCTTGTCATCAATTGCAGACAATTTGAACAACTAGTTTCTGTTAAGTATCTTAAGCACTGTGCCATAGCATATATGTTTTGAATATTAGTGTAGGCAGTGCTCCCTGTGGCTAACTTGGAAGAACTTGAAGCAGCATTTGAAGTAAGGTTTTGCAACAAAATTTTTACATGTTGATCAAAGGCTGATGGATCACTAGCGTTTTGTGTATTGATTAGCACTATCATTCGATTGCTATTTATCACTGAGGATAAAGGCTGGTAGGAATATTGTAAAGTGCAATTTGTATCAAGGAGGGTAGCTTCCTTCTGGTTAGGACACCGTTCCCTGATCTTGGTAGCTGCATTTTTTGCACAAGCTTCACAAAATTGGTCAGAGACATAACGTCTGCACTGTAGGAGGCCGTACACCACATCAGGGTTTTGTCCCGTAGTAACATTTAGTGAACCATTAGATACTAGGAAGGAAAGGGTGGCGTTTAAATTTTGTTCATAAGGTGTACCATGAGTGTAATTGGTAGCAGTGTTACAGTTTGACAAAGGATTGACAGGAGGATCACCTTGAGCTTTGGTGTAAGGGTAAAAATTGTAAAGAGCGACAATAAATATCAGATGCAGAGAATTTGATGCAAATGGTACCATTGTGTGACGAGTCAATGGAATAAGATTCATGTTTCGATTGTTCCCTATAAATTTCAAAGGGTGGAGGTATATAGTAACACCAATGTGACAAGGACTATTTTGAGCAAGCCAGGAGGAGGTTTGTTAAGATTTGGTCATCACTCTCTATTTAGTCAGACCTTCATGATTTTTTTAACTTTTGATTGATATTTGAAAGTTGAAACTGTATCATCCATATGGTTCCAACTACAAAATCCAAAGGAATAACGACCTGTATGTCACATCGTCAGCAAATTTTAATTAGAAGGTTTACTAGATATATTTTAGTCAATTCTGTCTATACAAGCATCCCATTTTGTGGGTCAAAACAAAACCGTGCATGGAGCTAAACGAGTTTTGAAGGTTGTGGGATTATAAGGTTGGCTTGGTGGTTAGAGTGATGGAGTTAAGGAATAGAGCAATAAGGAGGTTGATGATTAAAAGCACACCTACTAACAAATTATTAACATTAATACTAATATTTACCTATAAAAAAGAAAACAGGTTACACAGGTTGCTTAATTTCTCTATCAATATCATCTAATATATTTTTGAGCTCTACTATGAACATTAGAATATGACAATTTTTCGGAACAGCCAATATCTATTAGAGACTTCGAGTCTCTGCCCTCCTTTTTACACTTTCAGATTTGAAAGCAAAACCCTAGATGTCACCTAGAAAATGATGTTCAACAATCATCATTGTATACTTTTTAAGGCCGGCTTTCAGTAAGCTAGAAAATTATATCAAGTTTTTTTGTGGTACAGATATTAAGCTTTTTATAGTGTGAGGAAGCATGTGTGTTTATTTATGGCTAAATTATACTTTTGATTCCTTATTTTTATTTTAGGTTTCAATTTGATCCCTCTTTTATTTTTTGTTCCAAAGTGGTCTTTTATTTATCAAAGTTATACCAATGTGGTCCATCTTTTAAATTTTTTTTCCCCAAAATTGTCCCTTATTTTACAAAAGTTAAACCAATGTGATACATTTTTCGCTTTTAAAATGTCCCTCTTTTATTTTCCCCCTGAAATGGTCCCTTATTTTATAAAAATTATATCAATGAGGTCATCTTTGTACCACATTTTAAATTGAAATGACCACAATGAAACCTAAAATAAAGATAAGGGATCAAAACGGAACAAAAAGTAAAAGAATGACCAAATTGAAACTTAAAATAAAGATAATGGATAAAAGTATAATTTAGGCTAAAATATTCTTTGTCATGAGAAAATAATTAATGTATTATTGTTGGTAAGAACTGTTCTAGTCTATATGATAAAGTCAAACGCGGAGAAAAATATTAAAAATGAACCGAAAAATATATCTCAAGCATGAGATCACCCACACCCAGAAAACTGGGTCAATACAAGGGGTATCAAAATGAAAAGAAAAAAATTAATCAAGGGAGAATGGGAGATTACTTCATACTTGTAGAGTATGCAAGGGGTTATATTTGACACCTCCTACACGGCTACACTATTGAGGAGTTACATATAAATATATAATTACATGAATATAGTGTTTTTAATATATTTGTTTTTTGGTTTACTGTGAATATATTTGTTTAATAAAAGTATGATTTATACTTAAACAATCAAAAAATTTAATAATTTTAGAGTAACTCACCTAAATTAGATTTTGATAGACTTTTTTATAAACCACATTTATAGTAGTTTTTGAATTTTGTCCATGGTCACATATTAGTATCTTTAATCCACTACAGGAGGTAACTCTTGATATTGCGACATACAACTACCCATGCGATAAAAATGGTTGAGGAAGATAAAGTCCCACATGGTTGAACAATTGTCCTTGACTTTTATTTATAGTCATTGCAAAAAAAAACGGCAATTGGGAATTGCCTCCGTTGAAATTTGAATGGAATCCTGTTATCAGAAGGCGTTAGTGACAATCTGGGAATAAATACCCTTTGGCCACAATTGCTTCATGAGATGACTATTCGTTCTGGAACATAGCTTCCCATTTGAGTAATTATATGTCGAGTACCATTGCACAATCGTGAGGATTGTTCCATATTTTTCAAATACATTATTGGAACTTCAATTGGTATGCATTGTTGTGTAAAGAACTTTTTATATTATTAATCAATTATAAATTATCACATCATAAAAATGTTTAATTCTTATTATAACTATCTTAAAAGTTACGCCTAACTTGATTTCTGATAAATTGATCGTATAAAAAACTTTACAATAATTTTAATGTATCAAAATTAAAGTCAATAGTACCTAAAATTATTTGGGCTATATGTAAAATGATGGATGCATGATTTTCGTCCATTGATTTAAGCACCTTTTGAGTTTTTGTAAGCAAAATACCTGTGTAACTAAATAACTAAACTCAAAACCAAATACCCGATGTGGCAACAGGCAAGTCTCATATTTTGGGCTGGGTATCATGGGTTGACGCTTGCAAGGTAGGGCCGGATCATAATAGTTTTCAGGGCCCTACTTTTTGCATCTTGCAATTTGCTCCCCACATCTTGTAATCTATTTTTTGTAAATCTCTTTCCAAAAATACCCCAAGGAGAGAAAACTAATAACTTAAAAGTTTATCAAGTTCTGTTTAGTTTCTAAAAAAAACCGAAGGATTATTGAAGGGGAGGGATTTGCGAATGTGAAAATATAGAAATGCATGTATATATTTTAAAAAAAGATAAAAGTAAGTGATAAAAAAAAATTATATATTAAATACCACCTTCAAAATTTGATATTCAAATAATATAAATCTTTTTAGAATCGTAGAACTAAATTGATTGGCCATTACAATTTCTGTATCCAAACTTGAGAAAGAGAACAAGCTAGTCTAAAATGACCATGTGCAATATAATGTAACTAGCAGAATAATATAACGGCAATAACAATCCATCCACGCCTTATGCAGTTATGCATACCTGAACAGCAAAATGAGCTAAGTTCACCTCACATCCTTTTTTCACACACTTTTTATATAAGTTAACATGGAGAAACTTAGTTAACTACCTATATTAATTATTAATGGATAATAATTACTTCATTAAAATCCATTAATCACATAATATACATAACTAACTATGAATCCCCACATGGTTAACAGGTATAAAAAAAAGTGCAGAAAATTAGAAATAATGAGATAATAAATTTGACAACAACCCCATGATAAGGAGAATCCCAGCAGCATCCAAGCAATGTGAAGAAGCTATAGGCACAGGCTGAGGAGAAATAGCATCAGAAGTAGTAGGTGGAGAAAGAGGAAGAGGAAGCGCTTTATCATTAAGAAAAGGTTTCAGCTCATATCTTACTCTACAAACCTCACTATAAACTCCAACTCCTTCTCTTTTCTGACCACATTCTGGAAGTGCAACAAAAGCAACTGACTCATTAAGGCATTTCTTGCAATCCACGCGAGATAGGTCTCTACTGCATTGTGCCAACCCATATGCTGTGTTAATCTCATCAATCTCTGATTTCCCAGAAGCATACATTTTTGGGTTCAACACAGCTTCCTCAGAAACTTTGCTGAGAAACTCTTGAATCCTTAGACTAAACAGCATGGCAATATTGGGATCAACATCAACATTCACATTGTTTTGTGACTTCAAGCATAACATAATATTGTTCATGGTTTCACCAAAGAAGTCCTCGTTTGAGTACCTTACAGTGCAGTTTTCATATATGATCATGGCACCTTTGTTGTATGGACAGAATGTGAGTATGTCATTGCTTGCATTGATAACACAGCTTCTACAATCTGTGGGAGAGAGATCACCGCGGCAAAGGGCCAAACCGTGTGTTCGGTTTTCGCCTTCACCCTTTGAAGCCATAGTGAAGCCACTGGTTGGAGCTTCATGGGTAAGGTAACTCAGAAGCTCGTTTAGGTTTGTGTCATAAGGGTCGTTGATGGCATAATTTCCAGAATTTAAACACATATGCATAAGGTCCTCTCCTGAGACAGTATAGTGGAAGAGGCTCAATGCTAACAAAAGGAGTGAAAAGAAATTGCACAAAGTCATGTTGGCTTTATATTTTGGGCTAATGCTTACAATTCAATTTTTGAAGATAGTGGTGCAATAATGCAAATTTATAGGCAAATTTACTTAGCAAGCAATGGACCGTCCGGCTGAAAAATACTTTATCATAGACTATTTTTTAAGTACAAAACTTAGGTACAGTTCCTTAGATATATAAAATGCTGGTTTTCAATGAAAAAAAATGTGTCAAAGCTGTTACACATATTATATTTTTATTGATGAGATGTGACACGTTTATCATTTTCATTTGGAAACAAACACGTTGTACATCTAAGGAATTGTACCAAGTTTTCTCAATTTTTTAACTCTTCAGAGAAACAAAAAGTCAGGGGTCAACGGGACTAAAAGGCAATACATCTACTCTTCTATATTGACCTAACCATAACTATAATTCCCTAAAAAATATGACCCTTGGTACACTATATAAGATGAAAAAAACTAGCCCTTGGTCAGAGACTCAGAGGCAACTGTCACTTATCAACACATTAAGAAAGCGCTTTTTTTTTTTTTTTTTTAACTTAACAAAAAAGATTTCACTATTAACGTATGCATACTCAATAGAGATAATTAACACGATTGTTGTTTTTCTTGTATCCGAATTTTCGACCATAGATTCTTGTACCTAGTCTATGCATTGCTGTAGGTTTTACGTATTGCAACAATAAGAACAATTGTCTATTGAAAACCTACAGAGAGACAACAACTTTTATCAATAAATATTTAATTAGATCGAATATTAATATGTAATATTCGATTCCTTAGGAGTTAGGATTGAACGGCGCATACTTAAGGAAAGACAATATCAAGGGTATCAATGCGTGGGTTCTGTGGTATTTTGGACCAGAATTGTAACAGATTCTAATTCTAATTATTTGTAACAGCAGTTAGTTAGTTAGTTAGAATTAGTTTTAGTTGTTAATTAGTTTACTTGGATTAGTTACCCACGATTATCCATTGAATTTTTTACTTTACCGCTTTTTTTTTTTTTTTACAAAAAGTTCAGATTGGGGGAAGGCATGTCCCATTGCAAGATCAGGGAATATCATCAACGATTTTTTAATAGGTTAAAGTAATCTTTTGGTCCCTATACGTGACACTGATTTTCAATTTGGTCCCTATACGTAATAAATTATTAATTTAGTCCCTATACATGACACTGGTTTTTAATTTGGTCATCACCGCTAATTGGTCCATATCTAAGAGGACCAAATTGTAAATTATTATCACATGTAATTACCAATTCACCAAATTGCAAATTATCGCTACTGTCAACAATTTCCCCTCTAGACCTTATTGCTGCAGATATTGCCCTCCAAATGTAAGTCTTGTCGGTTGCATTTATATATATATATATATATATATATATAAAGTAATGCAAGGCAACCCACATGCAACACCAAACCAAACCCCTAAAGAATAAGATGTTAAAAACACAATTGCATGTATTTTCTGCCCATTTCAAGGCCAATGTTGCATTGACAATTTAGCACAGGCTTGATAATGTACTACCATTTTTACATGTATTTTTTGCCCCATATACTATCGTCTATAAACTTTGTTACTACTAAAAAACATATATATAAATTCAATAACTATACTGATAGGAACGGGTATTCATAAAAATTCTGTAATGTACTTTTAATAGTTCAATAGGAAACATGGTTTTGGAATGCATGAAATTATATAATTTGACAATTAAAAAAATAAAAATACCAATTATGTATGGATTACAAAAAGATAATCCACAAATCCAGGCTTTTAAAATTTGGTTTTTAACATCTCTTGAGATTATCTTCACTTTGATGACCGAGGATGAAACACAACCATATATCTTTTGTCTCTTTAGAAGCACAACTAAATTTGCCATCACTTGGGTCCTTCTTAACACCTCTTCAAATTATCTTCACTTGATGACTGAGGATAAAACACAACCATATATCTTTTGTCTCTTTAGAAGCACAACTAAATTTGCCATCACTTGGGTCCTTCAGAGACTCTATATCCATGCTCTCGAAGTTGTTTTAGTCCATAACACCTTAAACTCAAAAAATCACAAACAAATAGTCAACTCAACTCTATCACTTTCTGTCCTGATAGAATTTGTAAAGCAACAACACAAAAACTGTATACATCATTTCCACAAAATTGTGCACAGGCTGAATTTCCTAGCATAGCCTACTACCATCTAATGCAAATTGATGTGCATACTTGGCAAAGCAAGCTTGGCCATGAAAGCGGGATTAACATCTCTTTTTGTCTAGAGATCGAACTCCAAAAGTCATATGTGGATGAAGAGTCATCTAACAATTTATTGAAGAAAGACTTGAACACCCATAAAATTACCAAACAATTAGCTCACATTCAGCAAGAGACAAATAGATCCAGTAATTAGTGAAACAGTTCTTACCACTGATACATAAGATGTGCATACTAACATAGATTAAAGTATAATAAGAAAATTAGCTAACCAATACCTCAGACTCCTTCAGAGTGAACCTACATGCTATTATTCATGAACAAAAACAGTGACCTGTATCCCTAAAAGCTTGAGAGGTGTGGTGCTGCATGCAGACCATGATCAATCGCCCAGCACTTCACACAAGTAAAACTCACCAACCAACAAAGTAGGCATCCACTTAACAATAACCTCATAGTAACATGTAATTGGATGACCACACACAAATATCACACAACATGTGTTGGACAATCTAGAAACTTTAAGGTATAAACACCACCAACACCAAACTCCAAGCATCCCTTGCAACTTCGAACAGAATAAGACCCAATAGAATTACAGCAACATTGCGAACCAAAGATAAATAAGAGAGAACAGAAGAACAGTAAATAATCAACCAAAATCAGCCTAAACACCAGCATCCAGAATAAATCAGTCAGATGAGTGGAATCTATGCTTCGAAGCAGGTTACAGAAAACAGAATGCTGCATTTTTATAAAGTATCCAAAGGTAACTAGATCATAGCAGAAGCATATGATAGCCACTACAACAATGAAAACCAAATTCACTCTAAAACCACCTCTGCATATTGCATTCCAATCCACAACAATCCAAAGCATACAATAACAGTCAATTTAAATAGTTAACAATACTCAAAAAAGCAATAAACTATTGTCTAAGAATGAAATACAAACATAACACAGGGATAAGGTTCATTACTGTCGCGGCCGGATCGCGACGGGAAGGAAAAAGGCGAAGGTTTTTCCTTCTTTGAGAATGGAGTTGCCACCGAAGTTTTTTTTTTTGTTGGGAAACGTTGGGAAAACCCTTCTTGAAAAGCGATTGATCTTTGTTTTCAAATAGAGATGAATAGGGTTCGGGAGTCGATTATGTCTAGGGAAGGCATGAGTGATTATCCCCACGGCACCCTAGAGCATCCGTCATTATAACGATTACCCTTAGATTGTGCAAATTGAATACACCCTTTTTATTATTTTATTTCTAGAAAAATGAGCCATTAAACTGTACGGTTAGAATAACTCGGATTGTAAGATCAACAAGCTGTTGTAGCTAAATTGACCTTTTCTCGTTTTTCCGTAAGATAACTTTCATAATTATATGTAAATAGAAATTTTATTCTTAAAAAGGAATTTTGTTAAGGAATCAATAAGTCGTACGACTAAATTAATTCTTCTTGATTTAATAAAATTTGAAAGGTGAATTATTTGAAAACAATAAAAAAATTTCATTTATAGAAAGAAACTTTTGAGATGTCAAGTTGTAGAAACTTAAACATTTCCCGAACGAGGAATCAATAAGTGTACACTAAACTGATCCCTTTCCTTTGTAAAAAAAAAAAAATTCACATGCTCATACCAAGTATACACAATAACAACAAAAAAAAAAAGACAGCCTATTTAAATCAGAGAAAGACCAATTTATCTTGGACACTCATGATTTAAGTGATCAAATATAAATTCCTTTAAGCTCAAAACAGAAGATTCCAATGTACCAAGTTCTTTACTACCTGTCAATACACTTGCTTTCTAACAATTGTTCAGGTCAAAAAAAAAAAAAATCAATTCCCACGGCAACGATATATCTTAACTTAACAGCATGCAAAATAAAGACCTTCACTAAAAAAAAATAAGAGCTTGATGGAAATCCATACAGTATACTAGTGATAGAAAACGAAACCACCCATTTCAAACTTCATTGATCAAAACCCAAAAAAAAAATAGGTACACATAAATTCATTTGATAAAACAAGACATGTGTTTTGATTGTGAGGACTCAATTTCAAGGATTTTCAACTATTGAACATGAAACAGGAAGGAAGCTCTTATTTTTTTATTCTTACCTATTTTTAAAGTGAGTTATCAGCCTTAGAACTCCAAAATAAGATTTAAAGCATAGAATTACAGGTTACATATACAAACTACAGGCAGCTGGGCATATCTTAAAGAAGCTGAAATTAACATTTTTGTTTGTAACATAATTGGTCCCAGATTTATTAGCAGAAGTCAGACACTCATTCAAGCACTTACCATTTCAAACTCAAAATTTTAAGATAATCTAATCAACAACATCATGCAAAGTATCAACTGAATTAAATATCTTTGTTAAAACACATACTATGTAGGTGCGATAAAGCTTCATAAATGACAGCATATAAACCATAAAATCATCATAAAAGTTTCAAAACTCCATAGCTGTAGATGTAAAATCCAGCTCACACATTACAACAAGTAGTTAGTTGAGATGATTATGCAAGTCTAGCACTCTTACTACCTCATACTAATTCAATATCAGAATAACATAATGAGATAGAAACAAGTAGGCTAACTTTATCCACCAGACCAAACCATATTATAGAAGAACAAAAATAAAATTATAAAATCAAAACCATCTTAGATAGAAAATATACAAACTGAGTTATTTAATCAACACAAATAACAAACCAACAACAAAAACAACAATCTTCAACACAGAGGAGCCAAAAATAAAATTAGAGGGGCAAATTGTCTCAGATAGAATAAATAAAATTCAAGTAAACTAATCAACAATAGAAGAAATTAATCAACTTTGCAACAACACAATCGTCACAGTTTAACATAAAAAGATTTAGGAACAAATATTATAATTCATGTGCAGTGATCTTCATGCTAACACAGGGAAATTTGGCAATAAGAGTTTACCAAAATACAACTCCTTCCAACACGGATGGAGAATACAAGTGCTATTGCCTTCCTCTTTGTGCTTAACAAACTGGAGCTTTCCCTACTACTAAGAACAATGATTTCTCCAAACCCAGAATACACCGAACAGAACTCACAATACAGAGTACTCTCAAAACCGTTTTTTGCTTCGAAATTTTTCGGACCCTCAAAGCTTTATTTTCGACCCCTTTTATAGATGATTTGAGGTAGCTCTTCTCCAACTTGCTGAGGCCGAATTAAATGTCCTTTAATGTGCTTGATATGTCTGCAGGTAGATTGAAAAGGGCACAGAAGCTTTTCAGCGAGAATGAAGGAGCAGATCGGCTCTCAGGAGCTTCGTTCGTCATCCTTCTCAGAGAAGAGGATGTTCTTCGTCTTCTATAAGCCGCCACGTGTCTCAGCCGCAACTTTTGACATTCTTTTGTTCATCTGGGAGCAGAGGCGCATATGCAGGTGTTGGGGGCGCAAGGTTTGGGTTGGAGACAAAGGATGAGGTGAGCGGAAGTGATGAGAAGTTTACGGTGGGTGGTGATTTCGTGTGACAGAGGGGAAGAAGCGGTGATGGCAGAAGATAAGAAAGAAGAAGAATAAAAAATGGTGAAGAAAGGGGGATAGGAAGGGGCGGCAATGGCAGCCATGGGAGAAGGAGAAGAAAGAAATTTCTTTTGTTCTCTGATAGAGATGGGGCGGCTAGGGCGAAATTTAGGAGAAGAAGAGGAGAAAAAATGAGAGAGGTGGGGCGGGTCAGGAAACCGGGTCGTCGCGACCCGGTCCATGTGCATGCGGGCCAACCCAGTACCAAAGAATTAAAGAGAGGCGAACCGGGTCGGTCATGACCCGGTTCGGTTTCGTGGGTCTGGGCTATTCTTTGTTGTTGTTTTGGGTCATTTTTCTTTTTTTGTTTATTGTGGTACTGGACTTGGAGTGGTCTGAGCCCATTTTAAATCTTTTTTTTTCTTCTCTTTTCTTCACATTGCTTTATTATTTTCCTGAAAATAAAATAAAATAAAATAAATAATATAAAAAGTTAGAAATAAAATAAAAGGGGACAAAGTTAGGTGTTCACAATTACCATTGAAACTCCTTCACCATTCCACGTTGTTCTGATCTCCCTCAATCTGATTGTTTGGCATTAAATGGTCTTTCACGCGCTTCATTAACATGATGATGTATGCCAACAATAGACCAAGACTGGTGTATGTGGAACCCTTGGAAGGCGCTATCAAACCCAAACAAAATATGTAGTTGATGGCAAGAATCACCATTGGAAAAGACATCAGAGAGCTCATTAGCCCTCTCGGACTCAAAAACTCAATGAGTAAGGCAGATACCACAAAGGCAAATGAATTTAAAGAGGAAAATTTTAAAAATTCATTTTTTGACAACACAGATCTGCCAAGTTGTTGTCGTGTGGATGTGATATTATTGGCATCAGCCTCAACCTGGTATAATCCACCAGGAGGACTCATTAAAGCCTGGAAACTGGCAGCTACAAGAATGGTAGCACCTACCATCCCTGCAGTGCGGTGGCTCTCTGATATCTTTCCTCTAAGGTCAGCCATATAAATGACAACTAAACCTATCACTGTGATCTTGGCATTCATCCATCTTGCATGATTGGGAGATGATTCGCTAAGGGACGAGCCAGGCTTTCCTCCGGTCTTCACTATTATTGTCCTAATTTCATCATTAGGAGCAACATCCAATGCCGTCGAACCCACCAGGTTCTTGACATTTATATGCGTCCAATCGCTATGTACAAGTGACTCAAGCATCTATGTGAAACAAACAATAAATTTAGTAGTAAATAAAGGGATTGTTTCTTTAGATGAAAAGATCAGAAATGGAAGAGATATTTGACAAAATAATTGTTATATCAATGCGTAAGCGACAAAATAATGACACCATAATCGTTAAGTCAAGAATTGGATATTACAAAAACTATATTATTGCATACCCAAAATATTTAAGACACTTCAGCATCTACTGGTTACAACTGCTTTCTATGTGTCTTCATATTTGGGAATCATTGTATAATTTTTCCATTTTTAACACTATAAAAAATATCTTTTCTATGTATATGCATGTGACCAAACAATCAATCAGCAATTCACCCATCTACGGTTATGCATTTAATTCTTTACAAAATTCATTGCAGAGGAACTCCTTTCATCAATTGCAGTTGTCACAGGCAAATTCAAAACTAACTTAAGAAGTATACCATTGGATATGCAATATACTTTCTAGAAATTATAATTATATTTTAAGTTGTACTAAAAAAAATGTAAAGTATTTTATAGAGTATAATCATAAGAAAATAAGGCAATATTTATTTTCTAGTGGGAGCAGCAATTATTTTTTAGTGGGGGCAAAATTAAAAAAGTGAAGGACCGAGTGTGGAGTAAAATTAACTCTTAGGGTGGTCGTTCCCTATCTAAAGCGGGGAAGGAGGTGATGATAAAGTCGGTTCTCCAATCTATCCCTACTTATTTTATGAGCATTTTCCTCATTCCCTCTTCTCTTGGGGATGAGATCCAGTGATGAATTCTTTTTGGTGGGGTGGTGGTGGAGAAAATAACAAGAGGATTAGATGGCTTTCATGGGACAAGTTAGCCATGCATAAGTCGGATGGAGGTATGGGTTTCAGAAATTTGTATGCTTTTAATGTGGCGCATTTGGGCAAACAAGGATGGAGGCTTATGTCAGAGCTGGATTCCCTAGTAGCCAAGCTATTCAAAGCTAAGGTGGTGTTTATTTCAAGGTATCTTAGGCTATTCCTAGGATTATGAAGGTGGGAATATAATGTTCCTATGTTTGTTTCAAGTTACAGAAAAATATTCCCAGGAAGTAGCTATTCCTAGGAAAGTGATATGCCTATGGTTTTGCTCCTTTTTATTCCCACCACTGAGGTTGGGTATGTTCTATTCCCATCAACATTACTCTGCCAAAATTACAAAATTGACCCTATAATTTTAACTGCTTGGTTCCACTATCTATGATCAGCCAGTCCCACGTCTCTCCTCACACACAATGTTTTCCAGCGGTGAATAGAAGATGCGTAATAGCAATAGTGCCCTTTTTTTGGTGTACATCAATAGTTATGCGTAATAACAAGTTGCTATCAACCTGACTTACGTAAACAAAATAAAAAAAGCTACAACCCTTTCATTTTTTAAGGATACACTAGTTCATCAATAATCACAATTAAATTAGATTTTTCTTTCAAAACATAAATTTCATTAAAAAATTTAATCTTCAGATTAATATTGTGTTTTTTTTAAAGGAGATTAATATTGTGTTAATACCATATAGTACATGATCATAATTTTAACATATCATTTGTTAAAAAATCATTAAAAATGGTTAAACAGAAATAAATATAAAAATATTTGTTTTATATTATAAATACGTTAATCACCTTAATTTTTATTTTTATCAATTGCTTTCAAAACTCATATTTAAATAATATTTTATATAGCTGAGGCATTTTGATAATTACAACATTTATTCCTAGGAATATAAATCATGAACCAAACATACTTCCAAGTTATTCCCAGGAATTTCAAGAAAGATTCCCAAGAACTTTAATGGTTAATCAAACATCTTTTATAATATACCCAGCAATATCATTCTCGGCAGGTATGTGATTCCTGTGAATATAATTTCAAACCTTAAAACAAACGCCCCCTAAATAGTCATGGATATGGAGCCTGTTTGTTATTGCTTATTTTGCTAAAAAAAAAAAAAATCATGTTTTTAACCATAAAATCATTTTTTTAAAATTTTAGTATGTTTGTTTTTGCTTTTGAAAATAATTAAAAGCACAAAAAAATCATTTTGGGGGTTCAAATGAAAAGCAACTTTCACTTGCTTTTGGAAAAAAAAATCAGTTTTTATAATTAACTACTTAAAAAAAATGATTTTTTATGATTGTAAACAAACACAAATCTGCTGCTACTTTAAAAAAAAAAAAAAAAAACCCTGAAAATAATCACTAAATTATCACTATAACAAAATCATTTATTTTTTTAATGTTAATGTTATACCTGCGGATTATTTCTCAGTGCTGCAACATGCAAGACAGTGTTCCCATCTTCGTCCTTCCGTCCCATCATCGCTCTTTGGAACCTTACAGAATATCCTATAAGGGGACTTCTCTTTAGCCAACCAGCTAAGACTCCGATAGCCTCGAATTGGTTATGTTTGGCAGCAATATGGAATGGGGGGGTCTCACCCCTCACATTGAGATCCTTGATACAGTCTGGACAGGCGGTGAGGAATAAAACAATCTGCTCAATATCACCACTGCCGCAAACAATGTGAAATGGAGTTATGCCACTGCATGATTAGGAGATGATTCGCTAAGGGACGAGCCAGGCTTTCCTACGGCCTTCACTATTATTCTCCTAATTTCATTATATGGAGCAACATCCAATGCAGTTGAACCCACCAAGTTCTTGACATTTATATGCATGTAATCGCAGCAACTCAAGCATCTCTGTGAAACGAACAATAAATTTAGTAGTAAATAAAGGGATTGTCAAGAATATCCTAAACCTTTATATTTGAAACAAGTTCCCAGAACAATAGCAACATAGTGCATTAATTAAATATAAAATTTATGAGCACATTAAATTATCTTAGAAATTAATAAAAGTCACATTTAGTCATTGAATTATTTAGTATTTAGCATTTAGCATATATTTATATAACTAAACTAATAACCGATTCATCTCCATTCTATACACTCAATTTTCTAACAAAACAATAGGGAAATTAAGTAGCAAATTACTAATGAGCTTTTTTTTTTTTTTTGAAGAGTGGAATGCTGAAAGACTACCTAAAACAAACCATTAAATAAAACACTATAAATCAAAAAGATAATCATCATCGTAATTAAAGCTATAAATTCCAAATTCAATATAAATTATGTTCATAAATATGAAGTTAATTTCATAGTTATGTGATTAAATTGATTAATTTACCTTGACAATGATGTTGCCATTTTAATCAAGGAAATCAAAGTCGTTAAATATCCAATCTTCAATCTTTCAACAAAAGCTCCAATCTTTTTTAGTATTTTGTCTACAGAAGAAGAAAAAGATTGAAACTTGAACAGATCTGAGATGGGTAACACCCGTTCTTCTTCTTCGTTGAAGCTCTAATGGGCAAATCTGGCGTTAAGGAGGTCATGCAGTAGGATATTAGCAACCAAGCGACGGAGATCTTCAGCTTGTTCTTGCAGATCGAAGGTAGAAAGCAGAACAGAAGCTCTAATGGAGGTCGGGTCCAACAACGGCAGAAGCGCAAAGGCACGGTGGCGCTAGGGTCACAGCGGCGCTGGGGTCACGCGGTGGTGGCGCGATATCGTGAAAGGCGGTGGGTGGCAGGAAGGCTGTGAGGGAGACGCGTTTCGGAGGGGAGGGACAGTGTGAGAGGTCGAGAGTTAGAGTGATGGAATCAGAAGGCATCGATGGAGAGAAAGGGACACTGGGTAGTGAGAGGAAGAGAGATTTGAAGAGAGAAGAAAAAGGGAGGCTAGGGTTTCAAAGTGAAAATGTAAATAAGCATCAACGGTGAAACCAAATAAAATGAGTTCAGTTTGTACATGGTAATACTTCTCAGTGTTTCCCAGTCCTACCAACCTTACAAACTCAAGTGAAGCCTTATTTTGTGTTGAATTAGGTCAAAATTAAACCATGGGTTTGTGGATTAACCCAATCGCTGGATACCCACCCTTACTATTAACTATCAACATTTTACAGAATGGACAGAGGAAAAGGTGTTTACAGATCAAATTTTGAATAATATTGGTAACCAACTTATAAATAACCAGTAGTTAATATATTATAAACTACGTGGTGATTGGTGCAAAAGTGGAATTGAATGACAAAGGATCACTTGAGGTAAAGTGAAGAGGCCTAGAATCATGTGAATCATTCGTTAAAGTAAAAGGTTAACTCAATTGTTTGAACAATTTTGCTCTATTTTTCTTTTTTATTCCCCCCTCTTCATTTATCGCATGCAATTTATATCGCTTCAAATCAATGTTTTTAAAATTTAGATTCAGTGTGTTTTTGATTGAATTCAGGTTATATCTCGGATTTTCCTGACACAGTCATATATCTAACATTATTTAAAATTCCATAATTTTTAACAATTACCCATAAGTAATAAGATTCTTGCTCAAATCAATAATCTTTCGCATTACATGATAAGATATTATTTGTTTTGAAATATATATTGAAAAATATACTTAATTTTAGTTTTCTACTTCTTTAATTATATGATTTAGCAATGCAAAATGTTCAAATGTACACATTATCTTTACATAAATTCAGTTGATCCTGGACATTATTAAGTCGTAATCACGTTAGGTTTAATTCAAATAAATGATCCTATTAAAACATTCTGTATGGTTCGGAATAAACTAAATTTATCACCATCCCTGGCATGAACACATCAGGAGTACAATATATAAAATCACAAGACAAAAGAAAAAAAAAAGTATAAAATAGGGTGAAGGGTATAATGCACTACTCATTAAAGTGGTGTAATGATGCACCACTCAAATAACACAATATAATCCATTCATTTTGCCACCTGGGTCAGTTGACTTTTTAACTCATGTTTCAACCCTCACCTTTTGACATTTTGATTAACCCAAGTGGCAAAATGAATGGACCACATTTTGCCACTTGGGTAGTACACCACTGCATCACTTTGGTGTACCTTAGACAACACAAGATAGAGTTGAATAGCAAAAATGCTTGTACTGTATGTATGTAAGAATCACACATCTCTAATTTGGAGAAAGAGGAAGAACCGGTAAGTGTGTAGAAAATGAAATAGTATAATAAAAACTGTGCATATATGGGGTAACATGTATACAAATGTGTATAAGATTGGATTTTTTCTTTTCTTTAGATAGTGAAAACCAACTATTTATTTTCATATTCAGTTCATTCTTGAAGATGATCAACAACAAATGAAAATTCAGTTCATTCTTAAAGACGATCAACAACAAAGGAACAAGTAAAAAGCATGACCACTATGTAAATATAGTATCCTAAGTATAACCTTTGTAAAGGAAAGAAGCATGCATATCCATGCCTAAGATTGATCAGTGCTAGGGCTCATGCTTACTGCATAGCATAATAATGGATTAAAAAGAGTGACAGTAACCCAATGACAATGTGTGCCCCAAGCTCCAAGCAATGTGCTGAACTTTCAAGATCAGGATATGGAGACATTGCATCAGCAGGAATGGGGGAAGGAGTAGGAGTAGAAGAGTATTCATCATTAAGAAAAGGGAAAATCTCATATCTTACTCTGCAATTCCCACTATACACACTCGCTCCTTCTTTCTCTTGACCACATTCTTCAAGATAAGCAAGTGAGTCAGTAAGGCATTCATTGCACTGCATGAGAGATAGGTCTCTACTGCACTGTGCATACCCATATAGTGTGCTATACATACCAATCTCTAATTTTCCAGCCTTGTACATATTTGGTTGCAACAAAGCTTCTAGAGAAATTTGGTTGAGAAACTCTTGTGTCTTTTGATCAAACTCAGGAGTAACATCATTCACATTGTTTTGGGACGTCTGGCACAACATGGTATTGTCAACGGTTTGGCCAAGGAAGTCCTGGTTTGAGTACCTTACTGTGCAAGTTTCATGCAAAATCATTGCTCCTTTGTTGTATGGGCACTCTATGATCATGTCATTGATTGCGTGGTAAACACAGTCCCCACAATCTGTGGGAGAGAGATCACCGCGGCAAAGAGCCAGGCCGTATGTTTGGTTTAGGCCTTCACCCTTTGAACCCATAGCAAAGCCAGTGGATGGAGCTTCATTGTCTAGGTAACTCAGAAGAGCTGTTAGGCTTGTTTCATAAGGGTCATTGATGGAATAATTTGCAGACATTGAACAAATATGCATGAGCTCCTGTCCTGAAACACAGTGGTGAAAGAGGCTGAAGGTTAATAAGAAGAGTGAAAAGAACTTGGAGATAGCCATTGGTATGGTTATGGTTTTCAATTGAAGGTTGGAGAAAGAAAGTGGTGCCAATATATAGGCATACTTGGAAGGATTAGTTAAACTGTAAGAGGCACATTAAGGGTATATTTGTTATTTTATCCCTAGTAAGAAGAGTACAACTCAATCACTAGATCAAGAAAAACTATAAGCAAAACCATAAAGGAGGATTTAAAAGTCAATCAATGATTTGTTATGGTGTTTTTTGATGCATGTAGCCAATCCCTCTTAGTGAGAGAAGAATTGTTATTGCTGTTGTGTGGTTATAATCGTATTTCCCCCTAATTTTCCCACCTTATGAGAGCAACATGTTCTTCAGAGGAATAAATTACTAGCCGGCAAGGGACAGAAAATCATAGTCAAATTCTGTATAGCTTTTGTTTTTGTTCTCCGCTTTTTTTCTACATTCTCAGGGACACAAAAAGCCAGGGCTAAAAGTTAGCTATTATATTTACTTCTCTTGAAATTTCACTTAATAACACCCTCCTTGACTATATGACGACTGGTACACTAACTAGATAAAAAGAACCAGCTCTTAGTTACAGGCAGCAGTCACTTACGGACAAGCACCAATAGTATTCTTCTATAACTAAATTAAGAGAAGGAATTTTCTCTAATTATACACGTAGCCAACTAGCCATAGAGACTAACGATTTTTTATTTTGGGATGGGTAGTATATAGTGTTTATGGTAAGTTTTTGCATTTAATTGATGCAGTGCAGCACTGAAGTGAACTCAATACAATCAGGTGCAAGTGCCTAGCTCTTGCACAAATTAGGTGCAAGTGCAACAGAACGTTATTAGACACTATATCAAAAAATGCCTCCACACACGAATTATGTGGCACAAATTAAGGAAACAATATATGCGAATGCAAGAGGCTCTGAGATACCAGCAATAATCTACAACATCACGAGTGGAACAAAATAAGTTGGGAGATCAGATGGAGATTGAACCAAACCAACCATTTGAAGGTAAAGGTAGTTCAAAATGAAGCAAGCTGCAAGCATGAGATTAGATGCGAGCATAGCATATAAATCCTAAGCTAATTACAATGCCAAGTCTTCCCTAGAATTACAGAATTAATGGTGATACATAGAAGTGTCAACTGTATCAGCATTACAAAGAAGTGGAGAAGCAGAACCATCCATGGCATAAGTCAAAACCTCCTTTGCCTAAGTAATTACTTATTGGTAATTTGTCTGAGTCGTTGATGGAAAATGTAGATTAGAAGTCCAGTACTAACTTCAAGAATTTATACCTCTTTTTGGTACAATAGACTGATAGAGATAAACACTTTATATGTAATATTTATAGCATCAGGAATTCAGGATATATAATACTCAATTCTTCAGGAAGGGAAGATAAACTCAAAATAAGGCAGGAAAAAAAAAAAGAAAAGAAAGAAAAAGAAAAGTCACAATATTAACTACCAAAGGAATAGAACTTATTTAAAATAAGCAAAAATGTAAAGTGAGAAAGTAAGTTAAGATCTTAATGCTATTTAATTAATCAAGGATGCATGCACTCTTACTTTCTCACTATACACTTTTTCTCACTTTAGAAGAGCCTAATCCTAGGATCACTAAAGGCGAAAGTCAGAAATCCTTGTTACTTAATAAAAAGTAGAATAACTTGGGACGTTAGTACATGATTACTAAACGAGTGGCTTATGATTCAAGTTGAGATTCAAAAAACGAAGTATTCTTCCTGTAAAGCAAAAGAGGTCTGGACTGATGTCAATCATGCGTTGAGGCAGGGAAACTTAACTGCTTGGAGAGTTACTCTTTGTCTCTTTTGCTTTTTTTCTTCTCCTCTTTGACAGAAGGAACAGATTAAAGATGCTTCCAGATTATTATTTTAATTTTTATGTTGTTTTCACACACTAAAAAGCAAAGACAAGCACAAGATGGATGCATGTATGTATTTATTCATTAGAACTTGACAATTAAGAATGGTAAAATAGATCTGAAAGTAAAATTTTTAATTGAACCTCTATCATAAAAAGTAGTAACCTTATAAATATTGAGACTAAAAAAGTAACTGAAATCTGCTCTTTCATTACAAAATGTTGTGCTGCCGGCTAATTTCTTAGACTAAAATCATAATACTTCCACAGAGAAACTCCCAGTTGTCTCTCGTGATATTTGTATTGGTAATATCTACACACATATATATATATATATATATATATCAGTATAAAATTAAAGAAATTACGCTAGCTGAGCTGATAGCTGCATTGCTGAACGGCTGAACCTATAGTGAAGTTACAGAGTTATTACCTCCAAATCATTCTCCCATCCTATCTAGTCAAGAGTGTAGTTTTTTTCTCTCATTTTCCTGGTTTCTATATTCATGTGTGGGTACTGCTGTATGTGCTTATGATGCCTTTTCTTGTACACATCAGCAGAGGTTTAATATATACTTCTATCGGTGCATGTAAATCAATTCTTCATCTTTGCATTCTCTGACAGCAATTTCTAGTTGATCATGAGCACTAGAGGGCAATACATCACAACAGTGCCTTCTTGGAGCCTGCAACTGAATACAAAAGAATATTTTATAAGTACTACTAACAAATTTAGGCTTAGTGAACAAATACCAGTATCTGATTTAGTTACCTGTTTGATGTCAAGGTCTAGCTTATCTGTGACCACTTTGATCATTTTCAGTTTTCTTGGCGATGCCACATCATTTGAGCAATTTTGAAAAGATTTCTTATAACTGCTTATGATGCCATCCTTACCAGAAGACACCCTGTCTAGATAGAAAATGGTGGATCTTTTACAAGGGTCATGGTGAAGGTCTTTTGTGTTGAAAGTATATGATTTTGCCAACATGGTCCCTTTCCTCCACTGCTTGAATGTTTCTTGCACTTTCAGAACATCTGACAAAAACATATGGCTGGGGAACACCTGAACAGCATAGCCCCATGACACTGAAATTGTCCATGAAAACCATCTGTCATAGCAAATTGTTTGTTGTAGGACCCTCTGGGAATCAACATTCACAGCTTTAAATAAATGCTGCAAAGCTTGTCTAGTTGTCATGTTTGGAAAGATTGGATCAGTGTGATCCGGGTGATGTAGGGACAACAAGGGAGTTACTGGATGTGCAGCCAATAGGCCAAAAGTGTTTCCCCGCAAATCAACCTTACCCAATTTCAAAATCACAAAACATAAGATTAACAAGGATGATCAAAAGGAAGAAAATCAAATATATAACCTATAGTTTTCATAATTTCAAAGTTCAAACTATTTGTTACCTGGTGAAAACCTGGTTCATGTGTTAATCCTACACCAAGCTCAGTTAAGCAAGAGTACACCCTGCCATCACTTCCATAGAGATGTGGATACCTTTCTAAACAAGAATCAAAAACCTTGGCTAGGACTTTTGCAAGAGAGGAACTGATAGCAAAACCTGCACCACCAAAAGCCATTCCAAAACCAAACAACCGGTTCTGCTCATACACCTCAGAGTGTGCACCAATATAGTACCAAAGCCCATGATCATATTTGGACAGTGTCTTCACCACATTCTCAGGGAAGAAAACCGTATCATCATCACCAAACACATACCATCTAACATCTGAATGATTCAAAGCTACAGTCTCTGCAACAACACGTGCCACACGGATTGCTGATCTTAGGCCACCCCGGTAAGTGTATCGAAACCGGGAAGTGTTTTGAGAGACACAGAGAGGAGGAAGAGAAGAAGAATCATTGTTGTTAGCATGGTCTTTTTCATCTGGGAAGCTCTCTACAAATACACATCCCTTCATTGAGTTGTTGGGTTTCCACCACAGCTTAACATACTCCTTCCTCTTAGGCCATGAACCCTTGCTTGAGGCAATTCCAAACACAAGATGATCAAGGGTGGTTGGTGTGGACACATCTTGTTGTGATGAAGAATGCACCTGTACTAGCTTTGATGTGCCCAAGAGTAGCACTGATGCAAGGACATAAAGGCCACAAAAAGAAGAGGTGGCTACTAGAATAAACTTAATCAAAAACTGGACTTTGGTGGGTTTGTGAAATAACTGCATATTAACAAGGGAAAAAAAAAATGGATCTACTAAATCAGATGCAAGGGACTATTGGTGTAATAATTGTAGCTTAACAGGGTTCAGGTGCTGTGTGTCAGAAAGGTATGAACTAGATAATAAAACAAAGTGCCCCCGCAATCCACGGCTTAAGAAAGCTGCAGAATTTGACGGTTCAAGTTAGTTAATCTTCCAATGTTGGAAAAAGGGCAGGTCTGGATGAACAAACCTATGGCCTTTCCAATTAGATTTGCACACGGTTGGCTGGTTGGTGACGGTGGTCATTCTCTCAGTTGATTCAAGTCAAATACTTGAATAAGTAAGCATTGAAAGGTGGAACTAGGGAAGGAAAATAGTTAGGCCACCTGTCAAGTAAAAGTCTCCTATTTCTCCGCAAAAAAATTGACAAGTGCCTTGTTTTGGTGTGAATACATTTAATAGTGACAAAAATTTGATTGGCATAATAAAACAACACCATGTGCTAGTTTTACAATTCAGGTATGAAAACACAGTTGTATTGTATACTTGTACTATGGGAACGTTTATCAGGAAACCCTCTATTTTACTTTATGTTCTAGCTTTCTCAAATTGTACGTTTATCAGTTTTCCTTTTCACCCCCTTCAAGATGAAGGGAAACATCACGATCTCGTAATATATCAATCTCCACAGCCATTGCTAGAATGACTTGCTCAAATGTGTCTCTTCACATGCTTACTTCTTGGAGTTTGTATTTCTTATTCTAGCGCATTGAGTAATGCATAAAAAAAAAAAATGTTAATACCGACACCATATGTTTATTTCGTTATTTGACTCCTATTTACTGTATCTTGAAGCAATAATTTCTACATCGAAAAAGCGAGAGGTGTAATTGTCGCAAGACCGCTCGAGTCCAAACTTGCAATATGCGTATGGGACGGTGACGAATAATTATGGAAGCCTAACGGTACGGCAAATTCTAACATCCACCGAAAAAAATTTGGAGGATTGAAAGCCTCGCAGAGTCGCATCACATGTTAAGGGGTTCACGCCCCTAGGACTAGGATCCCGTAACAAGAGAAAGATCGTTCGCCATGTAACTGGAAATTTTGGAAAAAAATAATGAAGAATGCTAACATTTAAAGAATCTAGAAAAGATACATACATTCCATGTTTTGATCGTTAAATGTTATATTTAGTTTTTCAATTAAAACTTGCTTTTATTTAATTCTTTAACAAATACTTAGATACTACTTTCTTAGGTACATTAGGTTCTATTTTCCAATATCAATAAGACACATGTAACAGTTCATCAATAAAAACATATGTAACAGATGTTACACATGTCCTCTAGTCATTGAAAAATATCACCTAATGTATTTATGGAATTGTACTCAAGTTTTGTCCTTCTTTAACTAGAGTTCTAAATTAACAAGACCCTAAAATAATTAATCTGATTCACACGCAAATGTAAACCGGATGCATATCTTATGCATAAAAATATTAAACTTTCCATTGAAAAATATTTACTTTACACACAAATACACTTCAGGAATTTTTTTCCAGATGGATGGACTACAACTATGCAGCAAGCAAACTGCAACATAAAATTTACAGAATTTTCAGAGAAGTTCTAGCTAGCATATGCCCTTCATTATAACATGGTCATCATTAGAATTTAGGATCACATTCCAGAGTAAAATTGGTCCTTGGCTGAGAGGTTACCTCACTCGAAACAACAACCGGAGCTTCCCTGCGATTGTGTGCATCAGAAGTAGATAGGAATAAAATGTAACAATATGTAAAACTGCAGGGAAATGAGCCATTTGAAGAGCAGAGCTACGGGTATCGCAGTGAATAAAACAAGCCAGGCAACTGACAGCAAGTTGTGAGAGGTTGATCACTTGTCACGCGAATGAAAACCTACCCAAGAGTTTCATCACCACCAAGATCTTTAGGTCATCTTCAAGTACATATTTTTCATCAACAAAGAGGACAAGGATCTTTCTCTACTGCAAAGAAAATCAGGAAAGGCAAGCCTAATAAGAATATTTTCAGAAACGTAAACTTGAGACATACAGCTTGCTATCCTATGAAGGTATTCCTTGTTGAATGAAATAATAAAATTGCTGAAGCCCCACCCCAGCCAAAAAGAAAGGTGCTGTCAAAATTAATTAAGAATTGTAAAATGTTGAAGAAATCTATTTACCTTCCATTCAACTTTGAAGCTAAGAAAATCATTCAAATTCCATATGAAACTATCCTATCAAAACAAAGTTCCAAGACCAACCTAAAAGAAGCAGCATCCACCTCATATCAGTTTCAACATGGGACCAAACTCCTCCAAACATTTACACTCGTGAAAAAAGTCAAAGCTTTGAGGGAGGCAAGAGAATGCTATGATTGCATGGAGATCAGTTCATCGGTTCCACACTGTCTGATATGAATACTGATTGAGTGATTTGAAGATGGCAAAACATTGCAACACTGCCGACGGGGAGCTTTCATCTGTAACAAAACCCATTAAGGCAACATAAAGTCACAAAACTATAATAAGAACACAGACATGACGAACAAAACAAAAAAATTACATATTTCAAATCAATAATTTCTAAAATTAATTTAACAATACCTGTTCAATATTAGGCTCTAGCTTCGCTGAAAAAACTACGATCTGTTTCAGCTGTTTTACAACATTGGATTTACAGTTCCCAACCTCATGCCTGGTGTAACTGCTCCAAATGCCCCTTTTATCAGATGTAACAGTTTTGAAGAAAAAGACAGAAGGCCTTTTACAAGGATCTCTAGGATAGTCTCTCGTATTAAACATAAAATTGGCATCAACTTTACTACCCCTCCTCCATGGCACAAAAGTTCTCTGTAGTGAAAGGAGATCTGGCAGAAGTTCATTTCCTTGATAAACCTGGAGAGCAAAACCCCAAGAAACTGAGAAAGTCAAAGAATTCGATTGATCATAGCAAACAGTTTGCTGCAAGATCCTGGCAGGATCAACATTTGCAGCTGCCATAAGATGTTCCAAAGCTTGTGTTCTGTTCATGTTAGGGAAGATAGGCTCCACTGCATCCAAGTGATGAAGGGACAACAACGGAGATAGTGGATGCGCAGCCAGCATCCCAAATAAATCCCCCCGCATATCTAACTGGTGTGAAAAATAAAAAGAGTAATAAGTATTTCCATAGAGTCCATCACTTAACTTGGATGAGTTACATGCTTGAATTGAAAAATAAAGAATGCTCCAGATTCCACAATTATAGGAACCAAGTAATCAGAATTAAAATCATGACAACATACTTAGACACTGCCTGTGATATTTGTTTAAAAAGCTAAAGAATTAAATAAGATCCCAAGCCAAATCAATAGAGGTATTATCCCTTGCATACCTCAAATGTGTGAGGGACAACAGCACTAATTAATGTTATACAAGTAGTAAGTAAATATTATGCAGACAAACATTGAAACCACCCAGCAAAATTGAACATGATGTACATGGTCATTTTTATAATTCATAACAGCTCTTATCTACATAAATTCTCCAACATCCACTTTGAAGAATTATTGGGATGGCAATGAGTAATAAGCTATGACCAGTTCAGCACATTGCAACACTATAGTAGAAAGAATAACCACATCTCATAGACATTGGCGAAACATCAAATTTCACTCCCCTCCTCATTTTCCATCTTCCCCTTCATCACCTACTCAAACAAGCAGAGCCTAAGGTTGTTGTTTTTAAGACCTGGATTTTGGAGTTCTGAGAGCTGTTTAAAGTTTGGAGCCAACAATTTCTTAAGGCCTACTGGCCCAGATTCTGAGATGAATTTGAGTGACTCTATCTCCAGAGCAGAACACATAAGGCCATGAAGGAGGGCCACAAGGGTCATCTCCATTGTCTGGAGACTTGAGAAGCTCTGGATTCGCCGACCCTTTTCTGAAATCATTCAGACTTTGATATCTTTTGGGTCCGTATCGCCATACCCCAATGTGGTAATCAGGCAAAAGATACGAACTTTCATCTTAACACCAATCTTGGTTATCCCTTACCCCTATAAAAAAAGAATCAAAGGTAGAAAAATTCCCAGTAAACTTCACAACCCCATATGTGAGACAGATCAATATCTTAGTTCTATGGTCAAAATGAGGTAGTAACAAGACCCAGGTAAAAGAAGCAAATGAAGAGGAACAGGGTAGAGGTGTGTGAGAGCTTGTATTTGTTTCTTAATGAGATATAGGAATAACCAGTAAAACAAAACGGAAATTTTATTGAATGGGATTGCATCAAAATGAATGTACTCCAAGTAAGCACTTTCCAAATTAAATAATCCACCAAAATAAAAGAAAAAGAACAAGAACCTAATCCTGCTAAGTTCATTGAAGAAATCAGATGGGATTGCACCAAAATGATTATATTCCATGCAAGCACTTTCCAAATTGGATAATTCATTGAAAGTAGGCGACATCCCACTAAGGTTGTTGCCTTGAAGATGCAAACTTTGGCAGCCCTAAACTTTCCAATTGGACTCATTACCATGTTATCTATCTAACACCAGTATCTCAAGGTCCATATTTGCAAGGTTTCGGCAATCAAAACAGAAAAGTTGGTTGTTATTGAGGTTGAGTTCCTGCAAGGAAGTTAGATTACCAATGTTCTGGGGGGTATTGTCCCTAAACTGGTTTCCATGTAGCCAAACGGAAGTAATTGAGGCAAAAACATCAACGGGACCTGTCATTGATAACTCCAAGAAATTGAAGTTATTCTAGCTTAATTTGATTAAAATTCATCTTGTATGTCTTCAGGCACAATGGTTTTTCTGTAGACAAAAGGGCTTATTTGCAAATGCTTTAATAATTAGAGCTAACATAACATAATAAAATCACCAAAATGAAGAATAATAATAATAATAAGCAATAACTGTTACCTGATGAAACCCAGGTTCATGGGTTAAACCAACACCAAGTTCAGCAACGCAAGAATAAATCCTAGAATCGCTGCCATACAAGTGACCATACCTCCTCAAACACGAATCCAAAACCCTACTCAAAACCCTACCAAGCGCGTGACTGATCGCAAACCCTCCACCCCCAAACGCCATCTCAAAACTATACTTCACGTTCTGATCATAACTCTCCGAATTGCTCCCTACGTACCACAATTCATCGTGATCGTAATTCGAAAGCACCCTCACCACGTTCTCCACCAAGAACACCGTGTCGTCGTCGCCGAACACGAACCACCGCACGTTCGATTCGTTCCGATCGACGGCTTCCTTGACTACCCGGGCTACGCGGATCGCGGAGCGGAGGCCTCCCCTGAAGGTGTAGGGGAAGCCGGAGGTATCGCCGGAGATCACCACCGGCGGCAGGGAAGAGGAGGAGGCGTTGAGAACGGGAGAGTCGAGGAAGGCGAGGGCGCGGGTGGTGTTTTGGGAGTACCAGAGGCGGAGGTAGGGGTGGCGGCGGGTCCAGGAGAGTGAGGAGGAGGCGATGGCGAAGAGGATGTGGCGGCGCGTGGTGGTGGAGGAGGGGGATAGGCGCGTGGGAGTGGGGTTTAAGGGGAGGGAAGATGGGACCCAGAGGATGAGAATGAGATAAAGGTTGAGGAGAAGGGAGAGGATTAGAAGGAAGGATTTGAAGGAAAGAGAGAAAGAGAATAACATTGTTGTTGGGTTTTTGAGGAAACTGGAACTGTGAGAAGGGGCCATTGGCATTTCTGAGTTTGAGAGAGGCAACAAGGTACTGGGTTCTTTTTTTCTTCGGTGAAACATTGTTTATTAGTATTTGTTAGATCTTTAGATTATAAAAAATGATTTTAATTAACGTAAGGAACACAGTTAAACAGAGATACGGTTACTCCATAACTAACTTGGAAGAGAAGCAGTTGTTATGTTCTGGGTTGGTGGTCCTTGATTTACAGAGAGACAGCCTCTTTCTACAGTAAAGTTCTTCATTGGAGTGTGTGTCGAGTTATGATGGAACTTACTGCATTTGCTGCTTCGTGTCCGATAATGAAGCCTGTGTTGTGGAGGTTTCAACTTTGGACTGCTTCTTGCTTCTTTTAAAATGGGCCGTGCTGGGTTCTTGACTCGTTGGGCTAGCATTCAGCCCATGGATCACACAAAATAGTGCAAGATGCGTTTGTCTGGACTTTCTTGATTTCTGTTCACATATGGATCCACCTGCTTCTGCTTGGTTCAATGGGTTGAGTAATTGGGCACCCCAGTGAGCATTCTTCTTCACCTGGTAAGGAACCAATCACATCCCTCTCTGATTTTGTTTGTTTGTTAAATTCAGGATTGTGATTTATGTAGGGTCCAGCTAGGGTTTTGATGAGTGCTTGATTTTGAGGATTGGTTTTGGTGTTGTGGTTGTTGTAGTAGTTCTTTGAGTGTAAATAATGTTGAGTGTAAACTGGTCACCATATATAATTAGCTACCGATAGATTAGGTTGGTCGCAAAAGTAGTCCTCAAGTCATAGGGATCAAGTTTAGTGACCGGATATTTATAATCGGCGGCCCATGCAACTGATTCTTTTGGTCACTAAAATGTTTTTTTTTTTTTTTTGCTCATCTTATATGCATATCAAACATAATTTCATACAAAACAATGACATACAATATGGAAAGGTCTCCCTACTTTTATATTATTTTTTTAGGTGATCATGCTAGTGCGTTCCATTTTTCTTTTTATGTTTTCTCTGCTGAGTCTTTTTAAACCTCAATCATTGCATTCATTCAGTACCAAGTCTTAAATCCCCCAAACTGAATTTTTTTCCTTCTCCCCCAATTTTACCAAACCACGAACCAAATCCTTCTCTATCTCTGTTCGATAAATTTGCTTACGTGAAATCCAATTTATTGGCTTTTTAGTGGTTTGTCAATTGTGTCATATTGAACGGTTTAGAGTTCAGATCATTACACTATTCCAAAGTCGCCAAAAAAAACACCAAGCCAATCATTTTCCTTACTTTCCTTTCTGTTTCTTTGGAGTCACCATTCAACAAATGATACTCGTGTCAAGTAATATTAGGCTTCAGTCACCTCCTCAGCTTTCAACCATACACGTGGACTAATGGATCATCCTCAAGAATAATTTGTGGACAAGGACATCTTTTGCTCTTCTGGCTTGCAAAAGCACGGTTCATAAGTTTTTGGATCCAGCCATATGCAACACAAGACTGACCTATATAAAATCTACATAAGTTTTCTACCATGCCAAATAAATCAAATCACGGGTTTCCATTTAATTCTCTTGTGGCCGTGTACAATGACACAAATGGACATTTGTGGATCACAAATTAAAATGTGCTAATTCTTGACCATACAATAAACCTTTCTTGGTTAGAACTCCCGCTTGGCTTGGTAACCATTCAGCCACATATATAAAGTAGAACTCATGACATGACAAGCCTTAAAGCATCTGATGAAGCTTAAAGCTTAATAATAGTTTCAGCTGTCTCTTTTACTATTCTATTTCATCAAAAGTAGTGGAGTCACAAATTCTCTCTTCTTCTTCTTCTCCTATTATAAATTGACCTTTTTTGGCATGATCATTAAGTGACATGCATGTCCTTGTCAAGAAGAATATGTCCAGGGAAACTGTATTTGATTCAAGCTAAGAGTTGCTATAAAGGGCTCTTGTTCAGCTACCAAACTATATACACCAATTAAGTACAAAGCTTTATTGGTTACCAAATAGAAATTCTCAAAATGTGCAAAGGTGCAGAAGAAATAAAGCATGGTGGTTTCTGCAGGAGCTTCCCACCTGAAGATGGGGTTGCTTCAAATGGTGCAACAAGAGGTTCAGCTTCAGCATTTTGTGAGCTGTGTGGGCTGAAGGCTTCATTGTATTGCCAAGCTGATGATGCATATTTATGTAGAAAATGTGATAAATGGGTTCACAGAGCCAATTTTTTGGCCCTTAGACACATACGGTGTTTTTTGTGCAACACATGTCAGAACCTTACAAGACGATATCTCATTGGAGCCTCAATGGAGGTTGTTCTTCCTGCCACCATAAGCCTGGCTGTAGAGAAACCTTCCTAACAACAGTGAAGTTGTTCAAGAACACAAATTAAACATCCCTTTCCTCTTTCTCTAGTTTCCATCTTTCTCCTTGATGATCTTCTTTTTTGGGCTTGTTTTCTATGGAGCCTGGTGAACATCATCTCTGATGAAACCTCAGTGGGACTATTGGAAATGGGGAAGTGCTAAATTTTCTTAGTATCAAGATTCAAAGGGAAGAAAAAAAAGTTGCTGATACAAGTGGATAAAGTTGCTGATACATAAAGTTGCATGTGGCATGTTTTAGATTTCTTTAAACTTGTAGTTAGGGCTGCTTAGGATCTAAGTCTTCCTATTAAGTTGTTCCAACTATCCATCCAAAGTTGATTGGGATGAGATTAAATTTTAGAAATTACACTGGTTGTGTTTTTAGGTCGGGTTAAGACCATGTCTCCATCTATCCTAATTTAGGGTGCTATTACATACATGTTATTTTAAAACTCATTTTATTTAATAATTAGTTATAAATAATATAACTTCTTGGTTCAAATTTATAATTTTTATGGTATCATTTGTTTTGAAACATGTATTTTAAAATATGACTTAGTTCTAGCTTCTTAGTTCTAAAGTTTGATGTTTTACCTATGTATATATAATATTTACATGTTTATATATTGAGTTGGTCCGATTTTGAACCTATCATTTTTAATTCACTACTGAGTTAGCCGATTCAAATCTAAGAAAGTGGCTCAACCAAACTATCATGTAATCTTAATCCGTCTCATGAATACCATATACATGTAGTTAAATCAAATATATATAATATCTATGGTTATTAACACACACACAAAAGAAGAGATCTGACCCTAAGTACAAGGCAAACATTAAACATCTACTTAGACTTCTTACTAGTTCATTTTTTCTATTCCTTTTTATTTTCCTCTTTATCTGGTGGGATGCTTCAGTAGTTTCCTGTTAGAGCACGAGGGAATCCACAAGTACTTACCCATTTGAAGTGTTTGGTTCCCTAGCAATTTTATATTTTATATAGGAATATAAAATAAGTAAGCGACTTAGGGTCTGTTTGTGAGTTTGGGATGGGAAGGGAGGGGAGGGGAAGGGAAAGCTTTGGAAAAAAGGAATTGGGGAAGAGAAGATAACCCTCCAAAATCCTTATTTAGTTCAATTGTTTAGTTCCTCCAAATTGGAGGTTTTTGGAGGTTTTTGAATTTGGTTAAAAAATAAGCCTATGCAAGGTGTGGGGAAGTATCTTCCCTTCCCCCATTCCTTTCCTCCTTCTTTTTTCCAAAGCTTTCCCTTCCCCTCCCAAACTCACAAACAGACCCTTAGTATCAAGTATGGCATGACAACAAAACATCGTACTAAATATCCATGTGACTTATGTGGATGCAGATTCTCTCCCACGGCTGGACAGTCCAGCAGTGGTAAAAACACACCTATCGCATGCGGTAGGCTGTGTGTGAGGAACAAAAATCTGCTGGAGAGGCGAGAGAGAATCCACATTCGAATCTTTTCGTTGTCCAGCATCCTGACGCAATATCGGTGTCTTAAATCCCTTCGGATATTTGGTTTCTTGAACAATAAATATATGTTTGAAGGGGCTAATTGCTCCAACGATTTACGAAAAGATCGAATGTGGCATCTCACAGAACTTATTGTGAAATGGCTGAATTGATACTCATCATCATGTGGACCACAATTAGAGAGACCTTATTATGTTTCATATCAAAACACAGGACAATAAGGACAGAAGTTTTTTTTTTACTGATATGTTCCTTCTCTGATTTGTATCATTATAATTTAATTTTAGAAAATCATTTGATGAGTCCTTTTCCCTGTTTCATGCTCCAGAATCTACGGATATGAACAATGGCATTTGTGTAATAGAATAAACAAAATTTCCTTGAAGGTTAAACAATGTTTGTGCTATTATTAAAAATGAAGTGACCACTACACTAATAAAGTATGGAGCAAAACTGCAGTGCACTGCACACAAAGATAACATATTAACATTAATCAATTTCAATACATAAGTTGTCAAAGATGCATATGGTTGCTCCAGCTATCAGGTGAAACTGGCTTCTCACAAATCAACAGTTGACCATGCTGGCATGCTTACAAGTCACAATTCTAATGAAAATGGATCAAAAGAAGAGGTTCCAAAAGATGGTGCCTCTGCAAGCTCTGCTCCACTTGGACAACATCTCGAGTCCCACTTAGGTAGCTCACTTGGTGATGCTAAGGAACATAAGGAGACTCCAAGTTCACTTGGAGGTAAGGAGTTTAAACCCCACCCCCATCTCCCCTAGCATAACAACTAACATAATACTAACATTGACTGATTAAAATAAAAAAATAAAAAAATTCTTGGACAACATCTTGAGAGCATAGAGCAAGGTAGTATTTGAATTTACTTCTTACTGTCAATCCCTGTAAAGGATGAACAAACTGAAGGCAGAAAATATGAGGTTGGCTGCAGTTGCTTGCCAAACACCAATTTCCCTTTTATTCTTTACTAGATGGTATTCCCTCTGGAAAAAAAAAAAAAAAAATGTAGGTATTGTAGGTGGATAACCATGCACATCACCTCCAAACAGGAAAAAAGTATGTAGACCTGTGAATAGAAACAGTAAAATCCAAATTTTAACATAAAAGACAGAAAAATTCTTTAAAAACACATCACCTCGAAATTTACCATAGAAGAGGGAAAAAAATGCTATCTCCAACTCTATGCTTTATGCAACAAAGGGTTTTATCTAATTTATCATGGAGCATAAGCAAATTAGGAACCACATGCATCTGGCAGGATTCAGGCACTCAATTAATAGTTTTGAGAATCACTTGGATATTACTCAATAAAGTTAGAATAGAGGATATAGACATGGGGTAGAGGTATTAAGTTCAATTTCTTTATAATTTGAGGAATAAAAAATGGTTTTATATATAGAAAGGTATTTATCTTACCCTCTGCATGTCTGAATTCAACCTGACTTTGTTGCAAATTGAATCTGTTTAAACTTCCTGCTCCTCTATGTTCCATGTCTGTTATCTCATACACTTCCTACATAGCATTAAATTCAATATCTAGTTAGATATGCAATCTCTTAGTCTGCAATTTCCAAATGCAAAACCGTAGTCATATATTTGTTTTCATCTAAAGGCTAACAGTGCTTTGATTATGCAACCTGTTGAAAGTTGTTAGGGCCCAAGGTCTCTAGATACGGGCCAGCTAGTGTTAAGGGTGATGGAGAGGCCGAGAGGGAATCCGGATGGAGAGGATCCATTTTGAATTGAACAATACTTGCAGTTTCCATTCAATTCATAGCACAAGTATTATTCAATTCGTAGCCCTTTCCTTATTTTCTTCTGCTCAATATTTGTGACTTGGTTCCTAACAAAAGTTATAATAGATCTGTAATTCCGCATCAATCTCCTAAGTAGTCAAGTTTGAATACTATCTTGCTACACTGAAATTCTCTCACATTCATAAGATAAACAAATTATCCGTTGCTTTAAAATTGGTAACAAAACAATGTATTACATATGTCCAGTGACTACCTTACCAGTCCGAGCCATGTCTTGCATGGAAAAGATAATTGGTAACAAAACAATGTATTACATATGCTTATAAGTTCCTTTCCCCTTGACGATCAGAATCAAATGCTTCACTTGCTTTCACAAATCTACCTTTCACACGTCTTCTCGTATCAGCCCTTGCCTTGCGAGATGCATATCTTATTTGCTTACCAAACCTATACATAAGAAATGATCAAACTACTTAGGAATCCTTACTATAAAATACATGCAAAGAGCCAAAGAGTGGAAGATACATACCTCCTACTTTTCCTTTTTTCCTTGTATCTCGTTAGAGCTTTCTCCCTGGCTTGTGGGCATGTACCCTCTAAAATTTGCTCCCAAGGGGATTCACCTATCAGAAAAGGTGGTGGCAATCCACAACCTTGATAATCAGTAGCACTACTTTCACCAGTGATGTTGGGCAATGGAAGTGATATTGTTGAATGAACTTGACCCTGAGAAAATCCTAGATTGATGTTTTCATTGCAGCTAGGATCCATAAGTACAGATTTCACATTACTGTTAATTCCCTGCACCACACTAGCTGGTGGGCTACCAGCCCTTGATGACTGAAAAGCCACACAATCTTGTTGGACTGATGATGATGCCTAAAAAAATCACATTGTAACATTAGTTTCCTGCAATTGCATCTCTAGTAAAACTTGTATAGATATCAAAAATATTTAGAGGGGAGAAAATAAAAGAAAATAAAACCTCCATGGCACTCTCAATAAGAGCATTAGATTCTGTAAACGATATGTTTTTCTCCATTATTGGATAGTCCATTCCTCCATTATCAAGGTGGTATCTTGTGGCAACTTGAGAACAGTCAAATATTTCATCACTATTTTCAAAATTAAATTGAAAATTATCCTTGTTGAGACCATCACCATCATGGATTTGTAGATCCTTAAAACTCGGACATACCTGCAGCTGAAGAATTAAAAAGAATTGCAAGAAAGTACATGGATAAAATTTTGGTTAATAAGTATAAGACTATTGTTAGGAGGACTGGAATTAAACATACAAAGTACGTTACTACTTCTGACAGTGCAAGTTCTAACCACTTCTGTCATTACTAAAGAACTTTGTTACCCTGTCAAATAATGAAGATACACACTATGTACATGTCAATAAACTGAGCATTATCATTAAAACTAATATACATACTAGTATGTTACTTAGCAAAAAAAGAAAACCAGTAGCAGGTAATAAATTAATAATACCTCTGTCACGTTTGAGTCCTGTGGACAGAAAATTGTTTGATCCATTGTGCACGGCATGTAACTTGGATTTGGTGGAATGGTGGTAGATTGCTCCATCCAAGGTTCATATTTAACACATGGCTCAATTTCATTCAACTTGTCACTCACCAAACCAAAGGTGCCATCATCATTATCATTTGGTTTCTCTTGCTCCAAAAACTTGCTAGTGCAGCTGTCATTTTTATTAGGCAATGTATCAAGGGATCCCCAACAATGATCCAAACCACCACATGAGGAAGCAGCATCAAGCACAAAGGACAAGAAGCTAGGCAACCCAGTAAAAGAGGGACAACCCGTATAACAATTCAAAGACTGACGCCTATGTCCCAACAATGAACACCGATTTTGGTTCCAATCACAACCTTGACACAATGACATCTTTTCATCCATGCAGTGGATAATTGCTATTTGGGAATTGCACTTGTCACATAGGAGAGAACGGGGGTGCCTTAAGGACAAAGAATTGGCACTGTGTACACTCACATCACAATTCAAGCAGAGACGGGCAGAATCTGATTTGCAATAAACCACAGCTCTTGCAACCCCACAGAACTCACATAGAGGTTCCATGATCCTCTAATGTCACTGCTTAATATTCAATTTCAATGCTAAATAAAATAAGCTCCAACATATAACTCTTGGCACGAATCTAGATATGTATATGTAGCTTCCATCCCTAAATCGTTTCAAGCAACCAAAGAAGAAATTAGATCACCATCACAAAATAGCAAAACATCCACTTTATACAAACGAAACCAGCATAGTAGATCCATACATATAGTCAAAACAACCTTATACGATTGTTCATCAACTCACATTTGTAGTTACATTTGTAGTTACATTCAATTGTTCTAATAATATAGTAGTACCCAAACATTAGAATAAAGGAACCCAAACATATTAGTATGTATTGACCCCTTGTACAAGTACCAAAAATCTTATAGGGAATGAATATGCATTGTTTAATAAGTTATGGTATTGGTGAATTTAAAGGCACATAAAAGTTTTTTTTTGTGAATGACCATAGTAGGAGGGTGTTCCTTTTAAGTTTGTCCTATATCATAGATTGTTGAAAATGTTCAGTGAAATTTACACTTACTAATCCAAAAATTGCAGAATTCCCTCCTAGAACGAGGTGGTGCTAAAATAAGGCAAGAACAAGAAATGGATTGCAAGTGTTGGAGGTGGCGAGAGACGAGAGCTTTGAGACAGTTACGTTGGGAGTTATTTATAAGTGATCATGGTTGTCGTAGGTTTGGTTGTTAGACACGTGGCAAGATTGGGGCTTTGGAAAGTGACGTGGAGAGGGTGGTGGTGGAAAATTTCAGCCTTTTTACTAGGACACTGGATCTGCAATGGATTAAGTTGGAAGCATTTTTTGATCATGCGTTTATTCTTGATGAAGGAGACAGGTGGGATTTTGAGCTTACACTTCTCACTTTGGTTCACTTGCTTGGGGAAGGGATATTGCAAATGTAAGTTAACAAACCACACTTTCGGGTATTTGACAATAATTTACGAATGTATTCCTTCAAAAAAATAAAGGTTTAATTATTCTGTAGGTCCCTATATTTTTTGGGAATTTTTAAATAGGTCCCTATACTTTTAAAATTTGTAAATAGGTCCCTGAACTATTATTTCATTTGTAATTAGGTCCCTATACTAAAACCGTTTTCAATTGGGTCCTCGAACTTTTATAAAGTTTTCAATTGGGTCCCTGAACTTTTATAAAGTTTTCAATTGAGTCCCTGAACTTATATAAAATTTTCAGGGGCCCAATTAAAACATTTTTAGTTCAGGGATCCAATTGAAAACTTTATAAAAGTTCGAGGATCCAATTGAAAACGGTTTTAGTATAGGGACCTAATTACAAATGAAATAATAGTTCAGGGACCTAATTACAAAATTTAAAAGTATAGGGATCTATTTGAAAATTACCAAAAAGTATAGGGACCTGCAGAGTAATTAAACCAAAAATAAATGATTATACGTTAACAAATCTTATATATATATATGTATGAATAAATTGTATTTTAAGAAGGTAAAAATAATGAATCTTATCATTGAATTTTATTTGAATAATCAATATTAAAAAATAAATATATATGATTTTTAGTAATTATGTGATCATTAAACAATTTTTAATCCGGTTATCCGTAAAAAAAAAAATTTGCTTGGTCACAAAGTCAGCCATTAATCAGATTGCAAGAAAACAATGACTAGTAATTAGATTGCTCTTAACCGATCGGGCTTCCACCCTCGCCATTTTTTATTCTTCTTGAGGTTCCTGTAATACAAATTTAGGGCATGATTGTTTTGTTTCCAGTTTCATGTTTTCATTTCCTGTTTTATGAAATAATTATAGAATTGACATCTTGTTTTTGTTTTGTTTCTTGTTTCCAAATATTTGTACAGTAAACAGTACAAACAAGAAAAAAAGTTGTTTTTCAATATTTGCTATACAAATCTTTGGAAATAGCGCGGTTGTTCGTATTTAATTTTCTTCTTCCAAGCCTTACATGCACTGTACTGGCCGAGGTGGCAAGCTCGGCCGCCGAGCTCGAAAACCTAACTAATTAACGATAACACTTATCTAGAACTCAACTAACAACCTCATCTCAGATAAAGGATAAGCCTTATCAGATAAGGAGGTTGGAGTTTGGCTAAAAGAGGTTAGTGATAAGAAGAGATAAACAAGATCTTAGAAAAAAGGATCGGATGACTCCTCTATAAAAGGGCCAAGCTCAAAAAGCTCATCAAGCCAAATTAAAACGCCAAGCATAAAAGGTGAGTAAAAACTTAGGAAAAGTTAACCAAGTAAATCCAAATGCTGGATTAAATACCCAAAAAAGAAAAAAAGGCAGAGCTTGGGATAATACTCTCAGAGCATAAAGTCATAATCAGAAGAAGGACAGAGGGAAATTGTCGAAGAAAAAGGGACTGTAACCCCTTCTTTGTTAAAGTCCTTATCCACATCGGCCCTTGAAAGGTCAGCATCAGAAAGGAAGCATTGGATTTGTTGTGCAACGGGTGAAAACCCAGAAACATCTCGAGCCCCGGCTCCTTTGAAGACACGAGTCAAGCTCCGACTTCCTCAAAAGTCAAAGGTCGAGCTCCGTCTCCCTTAAAGACCATAGATAGAACTCTGGCCCCCTTTCAAGCTAACTAAAAGGAGGTCGAGTTTGGACTCCCTCTATTAAAATTTCAGAAGTCGAGTTCGGACTCCCCCTATAAGTAAAGCAAAGAGGTTGAGCTCGGACTCGGTTGCCAAACCAATCGAGCTTGCACTTCGCACTTGTTAGAGTCTTCTCAAGCTCATCCCCGGTGCACAAAGCTCGGGCAGCTTCAGCCTTCATGCTTTTCATCTTCACATTATTAGAAAGCTCGTGGCTCGAAAAACGGGTAATGGAGGAGACTCGGAGAGCATAAGCAGTCGCGACTTCCATGCTCGCATCAGGGCCCTATTCCAGTAAAAGCCGAGCATATGCTGGCTTAAGAACATGAGAATCCATTAAAGGGCCTGGGTTAAAATCGTCTCGCCAAGAGCAATGGGCAAAAGCCTGAAAAACCGAGGTCGAGCATTGCTCCCTCCCCCAAAAAGCCAAGGTCGAGCATCCCTCCCTCGCACTAAAAAGCCGAGGTCGAGCTATGCTCCCTCGCACTGAAAAACAAAGCTGAGGTCGAGCATTACTCCCTCGCACCAGAAAGTCGAGGTCGAGCATTGCTCCCTCGCACTGAAAAGCCGAGGTCGAGCTATGCTCCCTCGCACTAAAAAGTCGAGGTCGAGCATTGCTCCCTCGCACTAAAAAACTAAGTTGAGGTCGAGCAATGCTCCCTCCCTCGCATTGAAGAGTCGAGGCCGACCACAGCACCTTCACACCAAGATAATGTCCACAGCAGAGCATGCATGTTAGAGACCCAAGAATTGAAGGAAATCCTGGCAGTGCTCGGCCAAATAAGCCGGATTCCTAAGTAAGGCTTGGCTCCGCACAAAAATCCAAGCAATGCTTTGTGAAACAAGGTGGGAACCCAAGTAAGACATGTCTCCGCACAAAAATCCAAGCAATGCTTTGTGAAACAAGGCGGAAACCCAAGTAAGACATGGTTCCATAGAAACCAAAAATCCGATCAGTGCTCCGCCAAGTAAGCCGAAAAACCAAGAAAGACTTGGTTCTTCAAATAACAAATTTCCGAGCAATGCTCCCGCGAATCACAATCCAAAGTCCTCGGCACCAAAAAGCGTGTTAAGATATGCGGGTTGACATTTAAGCTCTTTCGCTTATTTCAAGCTCAGAGTTTGGGGGGCTTATAAGGATAAAGGAAATATATTCTCTTATCCTACACCAAGCTCGGAAATTACAGAGGAAGGATATCTCTTAGCCTACAGCTCGATTGTTATTATAAAGGACTTGTATGACAACTATTTTTTCATACAAGTTGGAAGAGCTATTAGGAAAGCTTATTCTGAGACACACCTTCAAAATCATATAAATAATGATATTCAAGGTCAAGCTTTAAGTTAGTGGGTATTTCAAAACCCACCGGATGAAAGGTTAAAAGCTACTCAGATGAAAGGTTAAAAGCTCTCGTTATAAAAAGCTTCAAAGACCAAGCTACACTCGGAAAAAGGGGGGGTCGAGTTCAAACTCTCAAGATAAGAATCTTGGGTGCATCAAAGATTTCAGCTGAAATATAAGCCTGAGGTAAATTTCTAATGACCGTGTTTGAGCTTGACTTTCCAAAAGGCCGGTTTGAGCCTGAATCATTGATAAGTTGAATCTTAGATACCGGCAACTAGTCTTAACAAAAGGCAAGATTGAAATATCTTCTATTCAAAATATGTTCTTATTACATCTATTACTACCCATGAGGTTATAGTCAAGATCAAGTTCTGTTACACTCAACTAAGTCCAAGAAAGAAACACTTGGTTTTAGAAGCCCAGATGGACAAGATAAAAAGTCCAATGCCAAAATATGCTCGGCCCTATAGAAACTTCAATAAACTCTTTCGCTTTTTCAAAGCTTAGAGCTTGGGGGGCTTGTGTACTGGCTGAGATGTTAAGCTCGACCACCGAGCCTACCGAACTAAAGCGTTGACCGAGAAATAAAGCTTGGCCACCAAACCCAAATAATCAAAGGGAAAGGATTACTAGGCTCGCACACCGAGCCAACTGAACTCAAGTATTGGCCGAGGTGTAAAGATCGATCACCGAACCCACCAAGCTGAAATATATATATGGACCGAGGCGTAAAGCTCGGTCACCTACTTTATTGACTTGAATCGCAAGCTCGGCCAACTGAGGTCGCCGAACTCAAGTGTTGGCTGAAGTGCAAGGTCGGTCACTGAAACTATGGTAAAAAAGGGGGAAAAACCTAAACCATGAGCCCTAGATTCTCCAAAATAATTTTCAAAGGCCAAGCTCGGCTTCTGTCATGAAAACTTCTTCGCTCCTTTGAGCTCGAAGCTTGGGGGGCATGTGTACTGGCCGAGGTGGCAAGCTCGGCCGCCGAGCTCGGAAACCTAACTAATTAACGATAACACTAACACTTATCTAGAACTCAACTAACAACCTCATCTCAGATAAGGGATAAGCCTTATCAGATAAGGAGGTTGGAGTTTGGTTAAAAGAGATAAGTGATAAGAAGAGATAAACAAGATCCTAGAAAAGAGGATCGGATGACTCCTCTATAAAAGGAGGAAGATCCCAAGAGAAGAGAGAACTCTCACTAACCTTGGTGTTCTCCCTTAAGCGTATTAGAGGTCCCGGTTGCAATTAAGAGACTATCAAAGAGTCCTTGCCCGCCGATGCACATCGGATACAAGATTAAGATATTGCAGTACCACATGATCAAGGGTTGAACTCAAAACCACGCCTGACTTTGATTCCTCTGGGATACGTAGGACCGGAACATAAGTATTCTGTCAAGCCATAATCTAAAACAACCCCATTATTCATTCTTGGTCTGACGTTTACGGCGAGATTCCAGCAAGTCGGATCTCGGCAGGAACATGCACTAAGTCACTGACACTTACGGAATATCAAAGATTCGTCCAAGATCACTTCGTTCAACTTGCATTAAGCATATAGCTTTGAAAGCAGGAAACAAAAATGAAAACAAAGTGAGAGTTTTGTAATTATTTTTTAAGACAAAAAAAAAATGAAAACATGAAATTGGAAACAAAGCAAATAGACACTTCTCCTAATGTCCAATCTTATTTATCTATGCAATTGATATTTTAGACCCTCAATTGGTATGCCTGTTTTAAACTGACTTGCTTGAAACGGCATTGCACATGGGTAAACAATTGAAACTGCTGGAATGAAGACACAATATTTGTTGGGGCTACTTATAATTCAAATCAGCATGTGCCAAGTTTGATTTAGGAGATTTTGTTATGCCTGACAGTGATGTTGTTTCAAGTAATTGGAGAAGTCACAATTGTTCCTGATACAATTGATAGCACTGTCGGATTATTGTCTGTTACTGATGAAACCTTCCATCTGCCTATTCATGTGAAGATGCAAATTTTATCAACTATGGATTACATGATTTTAGTTCTTCTATAATTTCTATCATTCCTTATCAAATGATTATCAGAAAAGTGATTTATGCAATAAAATATGGTCCTTCTTTGGAAAGTGCAAGTCACCATGCCATTGAGAAGCTTCAGGATGAAGAGAAAGGTGAAGCAAAAGTAGCCTTGAATCCTACTTCTAATCCCATGTCAGATTTTAGTACAACAGCAAGTCCAGGATGGTCCTGCTAACAAACCGTGTGTGCCATAATAAGAGTTTTCCCCCCTCTTATCAACGATATTTCTATGCTAGAATCGATTTCAAATAAGGGTGAAAATTCGTACCATACCCATCGAGTGCCCACATAAATTACCCATGATAGGTAGGGTAATTACCCACACAATAGGTAATGATCCGGGTACGGGTAATTAACCGCAAATTTGAATGGGTATGGGTGCGGGTACTATGGTACCCACTACGCCCCGCACCCGCACATATATATATGTATATATAATTATTTATTTATTTATATTACTAATATATATAATTTTAACTATAATACAATTTTAAAACCCAAATTAATTTAAATATTCTTAACTTTCTAAACCTATCAACATCTATAATTCCTTTTGGATGTTTTTATTTATTTAAATATTTTGATTTGTAATGTTTTATGAGTAGATTTAAAAGACCTTTGAATCGTTTTTTAATTGTTATAACATTTCTTTTGTTATTTATTGTTTTTCAAAGTTAAAGAGCGGGTAACAGGTGCAGGTACTTAGGTACCAAGAGGGTACAGATACGGGTACTAAAGTTATTACCCAAGCTGGTAAGGGTCCGGGTATAGATAATTTTTTCAAACACGAGTATGAAATATATATTATAGTACCCTATCCGAACCCTACCCATCATCATCCCTAGTTTCAAATTCCCAATAATGACACTTATAGCAGGATGTATTGCTCCCATAAATCTTTTCCTCCTCCTAAACCAACCTCGTTATTATCAAAATAGGATTTGAATCCTCTCTTGTTTTAGAAGAACATGATATAGTATTGTTAGAGAAAGAAAGATACGAATTTTTTAAAATGTAATTAGTGGACCTATAACCATATCTGATGGGTTTGATATAAAAAACATTATATTAGGGGTGTTCACGGGTCGGTTTGGTTTGGTTTTGGACGAAAAATGAATCCGAACCGATCAATTTTGATCGGTTCGGTTCGGTTCGGTTTTGGCCAGTTTCAATCATGAAATCCGAACCGATCCGATCACTATTGGATTGGTTCGGTTCGGATCGATTAAAATCCGATCAAAAAAATAATAAAATATTCCAAACTTTATGATCCAAAATAGACATTTCGGCACCAAAATTTATGTTTCAAAACATAGAAAATAACACCCGGTAAGTAATAGAATAAATAAGTCATGACATAATAACCATAACATAAATACATAATAAGTAGAAGACCGAAGACGAAGATGGCACGAGCATGTAAATGGTGTGATACTAAGAAGGGAGATTAGGAATTTAGGTTTTCTAATTGCTAACTGACATAACTCACAAGTGATATGTTATTAACACATAAGGGATAAAGGGAAATATAAGTTAAAATATTAAAATTAATATAAAATATTAAATATATAATATATCGGTTCGGTTCAGACATTTTTTTTCTCAAAACCAAAAACCGAACCGATTGTAATCGGTTCCTAATCGGTTCAGTTCGGATTTGACCCGAACCCAAAAATTATCCGAACCAACTTAATTGGTTCGGTTCGGATCGTCGGGTTGGTCGGGTCGATCCAAACCGATGAACACCCCTACATTATATCTTTCCCACTTTCTCTCTCTAACAAGATCATATTTGTTCTTCCAAAATAGGAGAGAATCCATTTTCATTAAAATAAAATGCCTTCCGCTCACCATTTCCACATCCATATATAATTATTATATTAATAAAATTCATGTTTAATCTCTTGAGTTAAATGTGAATTTTCAAAAGATCATGGATTTATAATTTATTAGCTCATTAATTTACTAATGAATTTTTAAAAAATCTGCTAAAAAATCCGTGTTAAAAATATGAAAAATCTTTGCACTCTATTTACTGATAAAACTAACGTTTATTTTTTTTTAATTTTTATTTATAATAGTTGGAATTTATTTATATGCAAAAATAAATTTTTTTTTGGGTGCTTCATATGCAAAAATATTTTATTTAGTCACTATAATAAAAAATTCAATCTTTTGAGTAAAATACTAAAAAATTAAAATGTGGATAGCATCATTTTCCTTTTTCCCTATAAAATCGAAATAACCGCCAGCATATTTAAACAAAATAGCCGCTAGCATGCTTTTTTCCCTATCAAGCATCAACATAAACTAATTGATTAAGAAATAAGAACAGAAATGGAAGGGGTGGCTTTCAAAGCACGTTTGAAGTCACAACTCACAAGCTGCAACAACACCCTACAACATTAAAAAACACGTTTGATTGCGAAACTGAAACTCTGTACATGTTCCTCAATTTCATCAATAGTTGCAGCACAGATCCAGTCATTGTTCTCCTCTGAATTCGATTAGGTTCGCTTTCTACTTTCTTTCTTTCTTCTTTTATTCTTCTCTTGTTCATGTTATGTATAGCTCCACAGTTTTTTTTTTTTTGGTTTTTAAAAAATTCTTACAGGTATTTCGAGGTGATTATTGTGTGTTTTCCTATGACTCAATTGTCCTAGCTCTAGAATGGTGGTTTTGCTAGTTCCGTTTGAATCCTCGTACTGTGTTAGTAGCACATGTTTTCTGATTTACTAACTACTAGAATGTTGTGTTATATTTTATTTGTTAGGTTTGTGGCATTTGTGTTTTGTGTTGTGACTACTCAACGTGATTTGATTTGAACTAAGCGAATTGAGACTTGAGTCTGCTATTACCATCTTGCTTTGTCATGCAGGAAAATTTTTGGTCAGATTCTTATGTACTCAACAGCTGATATTTAATCTTTATTTTATGGTTATACCATTCACGTATTATGATTTTAGTGGACTGGGTGCATTAGAATTTTTCCCAAACTTGTCTGTTTGCTAGCAAATTACCGAGGAGAGACTGAAATCTGAAAATTTGATAAACACTCACTAGTATTACAAAATTTAAATTTCAAAATAATAAAAGTTGTTTGGGAGAGGATAATGTTTTTTAGTATATCATCTTTTACGCTACATGAAATTTTGCAATGTAGCTCATGCATAATACACTTGTGTTAGGTAAGTTTTATTCTTCGGTTGATTCACTTTGCTTTGTCTTTTCAGGCAATTTCCTTTGTTTTTTTTTTTTACTAAATCAGTTTATATTTAAGTATCGAGTTTTTACTGTCGTTTCAACTTTTTCAGGTTGACAGATTCTTATGCAGCTGAAGAGGAACAAGTATAAAACTAATAAAAGCATATTTGTTTGCCTTCTCATCCATGTTTGGAGGTCTTGTGATTCCTATCAATAGTCCACACTTGAGGAAGTCTGGAAGCAGACCTGTTGTCTCTGATCTTGGTACCTTCATTTATAAGTCCCTTGATAGCATCTGTACTATTTCAAGTTTTGCCATATGCATATTCTATCAATACATCTTATATGAGTGCAATTCCCAGGTGCAAATGAGGTAGAAAATGGTGTTGATGATGGTTTATTGCATTCGACAGAGGTAAATGATTTGAAGGGTGCTACATTACCAATAAGTGCCGCTGCAATCATGCCCTCACCTGTGTTGTTATGGAGATTCAAGGTCTTATTTACTTTTTGGGAAGCATTAGGAATGTTCTTGAAAACTTTCTTCTAGAATGTATTTGATGGTATTATTTACATAAGCACATATTTTTTTGACTTTTCATGAAATGGTTTCATTTCATTCTTGTAGAGTTGCTATTGTATTGATTATTTTGGAGAGAAAAATATGCAGTTGGTTGACATAATTATTTGCATACAGTCGATCATTCAATTCCTTTTTGGACTTTCATACATTATTTTATTTATGAACTGCAATTTAACTTTAGACTTACCCTGTGGCTTGTACTGCTTTCCCTCTTTTTTTTTCTTTTTTTTTTGTGTGTTCTGGTTCTTCTACGTTATTAGAATCTTATAAGATGAATGTCCAGGTACTATTGTTCCTTGTCTGGGGCTTCATCTGTTGCAAGGTCAGTCACATTTTCTCTTTGCAACATTTCTGTTGAACTCCACCATGGGATACCGTGATTCTTATAATTGATGAAATTAAGGAAGTATCCCCTTAACATAAGGATTATCATATTGCCATATTCTTATTGGCTGAATGTGAAAATTACAGTTTGGATGGGATTCTGTCATGAGAATGAGTGCAGACAAGCGTGATTTATTTCTCTATGAGGCATTTTTGTATTATAATCCTCTTCTTCTTGCGGTTAGTTCTTTCTCTCCTTCTCTCTAACAGGGTCTCTGTGTTCAAATGTGAGTGTATCTGTTTTCATCTGGGTTCAAGGAGATTAAAATGCTTTTCTAATAACCTTCTTTGCATTCTTTGTTATATTAAATTATCAATGCAATTCATGTCATTTATTTCAGACTTTGATGGTTTGGCTTTGGGGAATCAACCTTTGGTTTTTCGCTCACTGTAGTGTCAATTATGCAAAGATATTTGATCTTGATCAAAATCATCTGACTCACAGAGAAATATGGAAGGTAACAGCTATTTCCACTTTGACTCATATCACATTTGGTAATTGGTGTCAATTTTTGCAGAACTGGAAGGGGACTAGAAACGGGGGTGGAATAGGTTGGAATGGAACAACCATTTCTGCTCTGGTGTTTGGTTTGCTTACGAATGTATTTGTACTTTTATTCTTGTCCACTCTGTTTGTTTGGCACCTGAAATAAGCATAGAGCAAACTCTTAATATCATAACAAATAAAGATAAAACAGGAAGCAAAACAAACATTAATTCCATCTTTCAAGGAATGACCACTCCCACCTCTCTAGGAGGAATAGGATTCCCATCCTTGTGGGGTGAAGACCTGGAATGGAATTTTTATTCCATGTCTTTTTACCGAACTAAGGAGTCCTCATTCCTGTGGACTTTAGGTTAGAATGGAATGATCATTCCACATATTAAACATCTCTTAGTGATTTTGTTTTTATGACCCTGCATCTTTGCTTTGGTTGTCAACTTGTCAGTGCTTTAGTCTTAAATTACTGTTATTATATTGCTAAACTAGACTATAAAAAGTTTAATGGATTTCTTCCCACCCTTTTCCCTTTCTTCTATTTGTTTTTTTTTAAACAATGTTTCTTTGTTTCTCCTCCTCTTTCTAAACAAATTGTCTTGAATACTTGACTTATTTCTTTTAATTTTTATGTTGTTCATTTCAGTGTGCCACATGGATGACAATTGTTGTTCCAACCAGTATGACAGCGTATCTTTATCTTTATTCTCATGGAGAAGTGTCTTATGCTGCATCACAACCAGTGTAATAGATGCATCCACTCTTATTAGTTATTATATACTCTTTTGTTTGCTTGGTTATCCCCTTTTCATATTAGTACTGCATTATTGTCGTATCCTATCAGTATGTAATTTGATTGCAATGTTTGTCTACTAATGTTGATTAATTTTCAGCAACAAAACAAAAACAGTTTGTTTTGATGGACTAATCCATGGGACTTCGACTCATTTGGCTGCAAAATGTCTTTCTGTACCGCTTATGTCACTGGGATGAGGTTGTAAAGATGCTGGCATGTAGTTTATTTGAGCTTGATTTTATTGATAAGCTAATGATATTGGGTTGGGGACCATTATTTAAGTAGTGGGCTGCTTTTTTCTCCCCAAAGCATTTGGTTAATATTCTACATAAAGTACTCTTCTGTCATTTCCACAATATCTACTTAAGAGTGTCTTCAAGGGGGCATCTCAATAGTTTAGCTTTGGTTATTTCTATGATGTCTGAAGTTCAAATCAAGTTGGAAGTGGGTCCAGGAGGGGGATGGGTTACCTTCCTACCCTTCCTCACATTGTGTGCGATGGGACTGGGAGGGAGAACATTTATTGTACTTTTTTGTTCTTGAGCTTGCATTTGATTATTATTTTTATTCAAATTACTACCCAATTTTACTTCACAAATTTTTTAATTTGGGCTCATTGTTGCTTGAAAGACAGTGCCTACTTGTCTGAATCACCCAGGTTGTTTGGTGTCGAAACATAAATATGATATTCAACATACATTTGGCTATAATTATTCTTTATGTTTCGCCAGCGAAGTTTTAAGTATAGTCGGTTTAGTAAACTTTTGGGTTAATCTTCTTGCAAAAGAAAATTACTGCAGTATATATACTGATGGTTATTTGTTTCCATTTTGTGCTTCCTTTTAGCTTGTTACCTGTGTTTTGAATTTGGCTTGTATTCTTCTGCAGGTTCTAATGTATGCTGCTGTTGTAATGGTTTTGATATTCCCATTTGATATCTTTTACTTGTCTTCTCGGTTTTACTTCTTAAGGACACTTTGGCATATAGTCTTCCCATTACAGGCAAGTTTTTTTCTTTTATTTTGATATATTATGTAATCTATGTTTGTAAATTCCTCCAGTGCTACTTTTGAAATGGAAGACACGGTTTGTTAATGTCTGAGTTTTATATTTATGCTATGAGCCAGCAGATGATATAAGCATGAAGATAGAATACCAGATTCATATTTCATATATAAATTATTCACTAGTTTCTTGTCTGGGTTGACCGGATTCATATTTCATATATGACAACCTTGCTGTCTTCTCCATGATGCTACCATCAATCAATAAAGCTGTTTTTGTGCCCAACATATACTATTACTTGCAGAAGTAAACCCCTTGATGAGGCACTGTGTTGAGCTTTTCCAATATCTTTCCTTGAAATAGCTTGGAATTATTGCAATTTCTCAATGGTATACTTAAGATACTTAGAAGAGAATTATTCATATTCTTTATTTACTTAGCTTCTCAGGGTTTTATATGTTGGACTGAGTCTTACCTTTGTTTCATTATGTACCTTACCAACTGATGCTTTGAGTAATTTGTTGGAACTATGTTTGAATAGAATCTAATATTTTGAAATTTCATGAAAACAGGCAATATCATTCTCTGATTTTTTCTTGGCTGATATTTTAACTTCCATGGCAAAGGTTTGCTTCCTCATCTGCAATGTTATCTTTCTCTAGAAAAATCTGTGTCCTCTTTGATGTTAATCTTTATGATAAAGAAACATAATTAAAATTGTTTTTATAGGCATATAGGTATGTACTTGTAGGTATTGTAGTATTACAGATACAGAGGTACTATTATAAGAGGTCCAACACTGGCAGTCTGGCACACACAACCTGAGAGTGGCACAATTTGTTTATCTAAATTTTGGTTACTATTAAAGCACTACCAATGTATTTTGATTAAGATTGCCAATTTTATGCAGGTCTTTTCTGATTTGGAACGTTCAGTATGTAGAATGGTCCATCGACAGGTTTGATTCTGATAAATTCAAGTTCATGTATTCTATTGTGTTGAATCTGAATTGAATTATCAATATTGATGATATTGCCTTGCTCCAGCCTTCCTGGATCCTATTGAGTGCAAATTTTTTGTTTATTACTTGTTGCCCTTGACTTCCACGTTACTTGTATTATATTGTTAGACCAAAATCCAACTTATGGTCAAATATTTATTGCTTGCCATTACCTAATCAAGCAAAGTGGGTAGAATCTTGTTAGTGATAAAACCTATTTCTGGGCCTACATCTAACACCTTAAGCTTTTAGGATGATTTGTTTTAGACAGAGTATTAAAGCCTTTTTGATTAAATGGTAAGGGGTTGATCCTCACTGCTCCCTCTCTTGCAATCAAATTAAGCTTCAACACAAGGTTCCTCTGCTGTGCCCAAACTTCAACCCTAAAGAAATTTCATGATATAGCGCATGTTAGAGATAAAACCTACTCTTTGGTTTGCACCTAAGAGCTTAAGTTGCTAGGATGACTGGATCCATGGCAATACTTTTGTGTTGACATTAGACGGCGGACTTGATTTAGAAGAAAGTTAAGCTGCGGACTAGGAGGAAAATTATGCTTAAGATCACCCACTCTTTAAACTCCCCTTTTGACTGAAGACCTGGAGAAACAAAAATCAGAGTCCATAGAGAAACATAAAGGGCATGATGTAATGCTTTTTTAAAGATAAGTGGTGTACTCCTGAGGTGATTTAACTAGAAACTATGATTCACTACTGTTGTAAGCTTGGGTCTAAAACAGTCTACAGAGTAATATTTTAAAGGCTGTGATTATCTGGAGATATTTCTGGTTGAACAGTGAGGTTTGGTATATGGCACAATTCGATAAACTTTGGGTATATCATATTTTTGTTTTGTTTAGCATTGTGATCATGGAACAAGGTAACTTGATTTCATTAAATGACTATTCTTTGTTACCCTGATGTAATTAAATACTCTGACCTTTAAAGATCAGAAATAAGACTGGGCCCATATACTGGTCTGTCCCGTGGAAGTGAACAAGTCTAATTTGCTGTTGCCATTATATTTCTTTAACCTGTTTAAACATTTATGAAACTTTCTGGATGCATTGAGCTTGAAATTAATTGCCATACTATGAAGCCCGGATACTCCAAAATTGAAAACGTATCCGTATCGCACCCGTATCCGATACCGATACTCGTAGGATACTTTCAGATACGTACCCAAGAAGTATCCCTTTTATTTTTTTATTGTTTTTTTATCCGATACTCGTAGGATACTTCTTGACATGTATCCAATAAGTATCCCTTTAGCAGAGTTGTCTCTTGGTGAACCAGACTTAGAAGCTGGGCTTTTTCTAGATTATGATAACAAGGAAGAGGAGACTGAATCACTTGGCATAATTAGACAGTAATTTAGTAAAAAATGCTTTTGAATTGTTGGCTATTGAATAGACCCGAGACTTGTTTTGAGATCTACTAAGGATATTTTTTTTTTATATATATTCTGATACAGGGGAGAGAATATATTATGATATGGGTAGAAACTATATTCTTCTATTATAATCACAAGTATCTTTTTGTGAATTGTGATCATCATAGTACTATAAGAAATGATAAAGTCTCTTAACAAATATTCAGTATTTATATAAAATATATATATATATATTTTTATAAATTTTTCTTAATGTATCGAAGCCGTATCGTATCCTAATTTGTTTTTTAAAATGACCGTATCAGTGTCGTATCGTACCCGTATGTTACTAAGTATCCGGGCTTCATAGTTGGCATATATATTAACAATTAGACTTCTGTACTTCTATGTATCTTGTTTTGTGTTACAGCCAATGCTTCAGTTCTCTCATTAGGGGATGTTTTTTCAAAATATTTATAGGTTGCCACAATTGCTTGGTTGGAAGCTGATTCTGTTTGTGGCAGTCACTCTATCGCAATCCCTTTAGCTCTTGTTTTACCTTACCTTTTCCGTTTAAACCAATGTCTCCGACAGTACAAGGATACAGGGGAGAAAACTGCTCTTCTGAATGGTTAGAGCTCTTGGTTACTCAAATTAATTTTTTTTAATTATTATTTTCCTTTTTAAAGCTTGTACTAGTTCTATATCATATAAAATTTTGCAGGTTTATGAAATTGATTTTATACATTAATCACTAATCTATAAATTATTATTATTGTTATTATTATTTATTTATTTATTATTATTATTAATCTCTTAGGTCTTTGTTATATTAAAATAATGTTTTTGTCAAATTAGTACTACCTCCGGACTCAATTATAAGTAAAAATAACTAATTTCACACTTATTAATGAAGTTAGTTAATTTAGTTTAATTGTCTTGATTTATGTAAAAAAATAAGTTATAATTACTAAACTACCCTTTAATTGTCTAGGGAATGTGCAATGCTCTTGGAAAAGTAAAGGGAGAATTGGTTTGATTGGTTAATTTTCTTGATTTTTGGAATACTTCATTAAATAGAATTGAGTTGGTTGGATTTTGCCTATATTTGAGTTTACAAAATATAGATATTTTTTTGCTTATAATTGAGTCCCGAGGGAGTATCATATACAATTTTTCAAGTAGCCCACCCCACCTGCTGGGAAAATGATTGGTTGTTTTTGACTTTTTGTAATATCATTTGAGAATTTAGTGCATGATTCTATTTATTATCCTTTAAAGGTCTGTCTGCAAGCTTATTTTATTTTGAACCAAATATGATAGCCGGAATCTCATTAGTCATTATTGATTCAATGTAGAAAATATATGTTGCTGACCATAATTCATAATAAAAAACAGAATAATTTTGCTGAACTTTCATGAACTGTGGCTAGATGTAGAATTTGTAAAAGATATTAAACATTTGTTCTGTATTTCAAAAAAATAAAATAATACAAATTACAAAATGAGATAAGAATGAAACATATACAAATTAATGTTAAGGCCTAACTGCTCTCTCAATCTTTTCCTTCCTTTTTGACCTTCTTGAGCTGTTTGAAAGGGACATTTCAAGAATTTTTGTCAATTCATTATTAGATTGTGTAAAATTCAATTTCTTTTGATGTATCAGAGTTATTTGAATTTCATAATTCTATAATTTCATTTGATATTGGCATTGTGATTCTGTTAAGAATTTGAGCAGTCATGTACAATTTCGTAGACCATTTTTTAAATAAATATAATATTGCTGCTCATTTTTTAACTGTTTGTTTTTATATCTTCTCAATTATTAAAGAACAACGTAACATTTTTCTTAAACAGATGTAATATGTTTTGTTGCTTTTACTGCTTTGTAATGAATACACTTTTTTGCTTATGGTTTCAGCTTTAAAATATTCAACAGCCGTGCCAGTGATTTTTCTTTCTGCTCTCAAGTATCACGTCTTCCCTGAACGGTGGACAAACTTATATAGGCCTCTCTGGCTTATGTCAGGTGTTGTGAACTCATTATACTCTTTCTACTGGGATGTGACTCGAGATTGGGATTTGAGGTATCTAAAATGTTTGTCCTTACCTTGCACCTTTCATAGTATCTTTGGAACTTAGCTTCTTTCTAACTTCTGAAATATAGATCCTTTGGTACGAGAGAAGTGATTTTATATCATGGAGAGACACCTTTTAAATGGAAGAGATTGCTTTTATGTGCTTAACGTGCTTTGGCATAAAGATTAAGTTCAACTTCCTGTTTGTTTCTAATGTCGCATGCTTGGGTTTGAAGTCATGTGGTAATTACATTTTTTATTTTTCTTTGCACAAGTGAGGTTTTTATTGCAAATTTGAAACTTCCTGCTTTTACATGTAATATCAGATTCCTGATCATGTGATTTGGCGGTTCCAATTGTTTGCATGAGGTATTGGCTAAGCTGTGAGGTTAAAATGTTTAACTCATATAACTGCTAGTCTAATGACATAGATATTGCCATTTTGCAGGTGCTGCAATCTTGCTATTAAGGCCATAGATAAATATCTTATTTCTTTTGTTAGATTTTTATAAAATAAATAAGAAATCTTCTGTTAGATCTGATTTGGGTCTTGTGGTAATTGGTATACTGTGTAAATATCCCTTTCTCTTTTGCCAGTGGCTTCACTCGAATATTCAAGTTCAACAAGCCACATTTGCTCTCAAATCTGTTGCATGGAAGGAGATGGGTAAGGATTGTTGTATGCAAATAGGTTGAATTGAACAGTTCTTATTTTTTTACACTAAAAAGTTGATACCATATTAATGTATTTTTTAATAGTTTTGCTGAATATGTATAAACCCACTTCAAAAAAGGAGAATGAAAATAATAGTAGAGAACCAAAATAAAAGACCAGATTGTTTGTCAGTGTCCTGAAGCGGTTTATATATAAACCTGAGATTGCAGGTTTACTTTTGGGTGATTGGGAGCAATCTGGTTTTGCGTTGCACATGGACATACAAGCTGTCTGCTCATCTTCGCCACAATCACCGCACCGTGTTCACGATTGCTTCCTTGGAGATCTTCCGCCGCTTCCAGTGGATATTTTTCCGTATAGAAAATGAGTGGAACAAGATGAATTCCAAAGCACATGTACAGCTCTCAGTAGGTGACATGCCAAACGAGGAAGAGAAATTGCTTCATTCCAGTAACCACAGTGTATAGGCTACAAAATCAAAAAGCATGGTGCCTTGGCAACATCATTTGAGATATATTTCAAATATTTTGATGGTAAGGGGCTCCCCATTCCATTTTTATCATTTCAATGACTTTCCGTTGAATATAAATGTCATTGTTTATTCACATAAAGAATAGTTTATTCAATGTAAGCCACTAGGATTGGGCTAGTGGCGAGAGGTTTGGATAGCTTGAATGAGTAAGTTCAAATTAAAAAAGGTAGTTTATTCAATGATTACACTATTTATTTTGTGTATCTGTCTGTCTCCATTGTATTAAGGATTAACAATTTCATTCTGTCTCCATTGTATTAAGGATTAACAATTTCATTATGTACCCTTGGCAAGCCCACTTGTTGATAACAGTGTTTATATAAAAAGGACCTATTGCAACTATAGTAGTGTAGTATAATAGTATCCTAGGGAGATAAACTGACATTGTATCAGAACAAGAAGTGTTTAATGTAGTACTAGGCCTTGTGGATTGAATCCCTTGATCTTGCTATGTCGTTTCAAGATTAGTACCTTTTAAAACTGCCCCAACTTAACAGAAAGTTGACTGTAGCACATTCTTTACCAACTATACCAATCAAGACTACAAAAATATGATTTTACCCTTGCCTATCATTGTCATTTCCTACCGTTGTAAACAAATTGAAAATGCTATTATGTACTAATTGATTTGTCTAGTCTGCTGCTTCAGCTCTCTGATATCCAATTTTGGACTCACGAATCTGCCAAGGTGACAGTTATCTTTGGTTATTACCTGAGACAAACCGGGTTTGAGTTGGACCCTTGTTGAAGAATTTTGGCTAAAATACAAGTAACCTTCTCATAATATGTATAAAAATATTAGATTTCTTTTATTTTATTCATTATTTTTCATTTCTCTATGTTTTAATAAAATTTATAAAACGTCACTTGTTTTTATCGTTTTTCACAAAAGTTTAAAAACTAAAAAAAAATAAAAAATATATATTGTTTTTGTAATCATTGATAAAAATATTTCAATTTAAAATAAAGAGAGAGAAAAATACCAAACAACTCCTTGATAACTAATTTTTTTTTTTAATTTACCAAATCATGTACATTGAATTTGATATTTATTGGAGGTTTTTGCTACGACGAGTTAAATTTATGAATTAAACTTATCCTACTGTAGTAATTAAGTTTTGAGCCATGAGAAAGTGTTATGCAATTGTTATATAATTTGTGTTGGGATAGCTGGTAGAGTGGAAAACGCACTGAAATTCACTTATTGTATTGATAACAAGATTGGCTTATATAAGCCTATATACAAGAAGCTAACTAGCTTATTAGAAACCGTTACAGCTAACAAAGACTAACTAAAATAGAAAGCTAACTAATAACAGAAAGAATAACAACTCTATAACCAACAAATCCTCCCTTAAAATGACTTGCATTGTGCATAGTGGTGGCAAATAGATAGATTGAATAATTTTTTATTCGGATCATAACGGATGAATTGGAAACAATCCATTAATCCATTATGATCCATTAAAAGTTCAGTAAAAAAATCCAATCCATCCATGATCCATTAAATAAAATCCATTCAATCCATCCATTAACAACTTTTTTACAGATGGATATCCAATCCATCCACTAAAATTTATTTTAAGAAATTAAATAATTTTATATCTCTTTTATCCATCCGCAAAAATATTTTTTAAAGTTAAAATAATTTTAATCTTTTTTAAAATATTCTCTCTATCCCCTTCTTTCTCTCTCTCTCCCTTTTTTCTTCCATCTCTCTCCTCTCTGTCCTCTGACTTTAAGCGCTTTCAATTTCAATTTTAGTTAATACTTTTTTTTTTGAAGTTTTCTCAGACAAAAATAGCAAGGAAAAAAGAAAACCTATGTAAACTACTACCAGTGCTTGAGAACAAATAGTTAAAAAAAATCAAATAATAAAATTAAAAATAGTGAAGAGATCACTTGTGTTCTTTTGCTACTGCCATATCTGCATTCTGCACTAGGAATTTGATCGGAACTGCTATACTCTTAGCTTTGTGCCTATCTATCATGTCTCCTTGTTCAACATTGTACTAACGTAGATACCTCATTCTGTTAAATTACATCTAGACAATGCAATCACAATTCTAAATAGACATTGTGCTCAGTAGAAGTAAAATTAGAATTTAGAAGAATACATGCATGGTAAAGAAAAAGAAAAAGAAACCACACAGCACTGCTTGAGAACAAATAGTTAGTTAAAAAAATCAAATAAAAGAATTGAAAATAGTGAAGAGAAAATAATAGGAAAAAAATAGAAAATTAGATGGATGTTTTTTTTATTTTGTGAAAAATGATTTAAAAAAAATAAATTGGTTTTGGAGCGGATAAAAAAAAAAATTTGGAAGGGATGGAGTGGATAAAAGTTGATCCATTACTTTTTGGTTATTGGTCCAATGGATTTTTTAAAAGAATTGGATGGATCATAAACCATCCACTAAAAAAATAATCCAATCCAACCAATCTATTTATATTATTTTTTTATAAATGGATGGATTGGATGGATTTTCTCATGGATGGACCGGATGGATAATGGATTAATGGATTATTTTGCCACCCCTTGTGCAATCAGTTTAATTATACAATTTACACATACCCAACCAGTCCTTAAACTTTGCAAATGATTCCTGTTTCAGTGGTTTAGTCATAACATCTGATAGATGCTCCTGAGAATTGCAATACACTAGCTCAATGACTCCATCTTTGCTGAGATCACAAAGGAAATGGAACCTTACATCTATATGCTTACTTCGGCCATGAAGAACAGGATTTTTAGAAAGCTTAATTGTAGAACTATTATCACAAAAAATAGTTGTAGCCTCCCTTTGAGTATGACCAAGTTGCTCCAGAATTCTCCTCAGCCATACACTTTGACAAGCACATGAAGTTGCAGCTATGAATTCGGCCTCTGTAGTGGACAATGTTACAACTGGCTGCTTCTCTGATGACCAAGACACAGCACCTGATCCAAGCATGAATACATATCCAGAAGTGCTCTTTCTATCATTCACAGCTCCTGCATAGTCACTGTTATAGTAGGCTATTAAGCTTTCTGCTTCACCTTTTCTGTACATAATTCCCAGCTCCATTGTTCCCTTCAAGTATCGAAGAATCCTCTTTGCAGCAACCAAATGCATCTCTGTAGGTCTCTCCATATATCTGCTTATCAAACAGACAGCCTACATCAAATCTGGTCTGGTGGCAGTTAGATACATCAGATTGCCTACTATCTGTTTATAAACAGTGACATCTACCACCTTCCCATCTTCATCTTTAGATAGTTTGCACCCTGGAACAATTGGATTCTTCACCATGTTACTTTTCTCCATTCCAAACCTTTCTAATACTTCTTTTGCATATTTGGTTTGACAAATGAATATTCCCTCATCAGTTTGATTCACCTCTATGCCTAAGAAGTATTTCATTCTTCCAATGTCAGTCATGTCAAATTCTTTCCCCATTGACTCCTTGAATTTCTCAAACATATCTTCATCATTACCAGTGAAGATAAGATCATCCACATACAAACTTACAATAAGCAATTTGTCATCACCTGCTGTTTTCACAAATAGTGTGTGTTCATGAAAGCATTTTTGAAATCCTTTCTTGCTAAAATAGGACTCAATCTTGTTGCACCATGCCCGAGGGGCTTGTCTAAGGCCATACAATGCCTTCTTGAGACTGTACACCTTATCTTCCTCTCCTTGTTTCTGATATCCTTGGGGTTGATCAATGAATACCACTTCATTCAATTCACCATGTAAGAAAGCACTCTTGACATCAAGCTGAAACACACTCCAGTTTTTGAGTCCAGCAAGATCCTAGATTGTTCTAATGGTATCCCATCTCGCTACTGGTGCAAAAACCTCATTGAAGTCAATGCCATGTTTTTGGGAATACCCTTTTGCCACAAGCCTAGCCTTGTACTTTTCAACTTTTCCATTCTCATTGTATTTTGTTTTGTAGATCCATTTCACGCCTATTTTTTTAGCACCAGAGGGAAGACTTGCTAGTTCCCAAGTCTTGCTCTTTTCAATAGAACTGATCTCAGTGTCCATGGCTTTCCTCCACACACTATGCTTTGCTGCTTCCTCATAGATAGTGGGATCTTCTGATGAACTGAAAATGGCCAAATTATGCAGCTCATTCTCAGCATACATGTCATCATTTGTCACATAATCATCTAGCCAAAATGGCTACCTTCTATTCCTCCCTTGAGCTAGGCTTGGTGTGTCTTCATTGCTAGTGACTTGTCCTGTTTCTATTATCTCATTAGAAACTGGATTCTTCACTGGATTCTGATCATTTCCAGTTTCTTCTTCAGTCTCAACATCAATACTTTCATCATCATTCTCAGTTATCTGCCTTTTGTTTCCTCCATGATCTGCCTCTCCTTTCTTCCATTGCCACTTTTCAGATTCAGCAAAGACAACATCTTGCTGACTATCACCTTTTTCGAAACAGGATCATAGGGCCTATAAGCCTTAGACTCTTCACTCACTCCTAGTAGCACACACTTGATACTTTTATTGTCCAACTTCTTCCTTTGATTGTCAGGCACATGAACATGTGCAATGCAACCAAATATTCGAAAATGATGCACATAAGGTTTGACTCCACTCCAAGCTTCTTCAGGTATGACATCTTTCACTGCCAATGTTGGGCTTCTATTTAACACATATACTGACCAATTCACTGCTTCTGGCCAGAATTCCTTTGGAACTTCCTTCTCTGAAAGCACGCTTCTCACCATGTTCATTATTGTTCTATTTTTTCTTTCTGCAACTCCATTCTGCTGTGGAGTGTATGCAATAGTGAGTCGTCTTTTGATTCCATTTGTGCTGCAGAAATTGTCAAACTCAGTGGAAGTAAACTCCCCTCCTCTATCAGTTCTTAAACAACATATAGAATTTCCAGAATCCTTTTCAACCATGGTTTTAAATCTTTTAAAGACATCAAAGGCAGCAGATTTTTCTGACAGGAAATAAATCCAAGTTTTCCTACTATATTTCTGAAAAACAATAGTCAGGTTCTTCTGCTGAAGCTGACCAATACTTATAAGATTGTTTCTCAGTTTAGGGATATAGTATACATCACTGATCACCTGTATTATCCCATTGATCTTCAACTTAACATTTCCCTTTCCCATAACTACCATTTTTGAGTTGTCCCCAAGCTTCACTGATTCTCTGAATCTTTCATCAAGATCAAAGAACCATTCTTTATTTCCACTCATATGATTACTGCATCCTGAGTCAAGAAACCACACTTTTGTTTGAGAAGAACTTCTGTCATCTGCATGTGCCATAAGAAGCATCTCCTCTTCTTCATTGAACTCTGCAAAGTTTGCATTCTCCTCCCATTCAGGACATTCATATTGGAAATGTCCTAATTTGTGACATTTGTAACACTCCACCAGTTCTTTGTTGAATGGTTGCCTGCCTCCTCTTCCTCTTCCACCCCTAAAACCTCCACGACCCCTTCCTCTACCTCCTGTTCTACCTGAATTTGTGATTTTAAGGGCCTGCTCCTCTTATTTACGACCTCTCATCCTCTGCTCATGCACCAAAAGACTGCTTTGAAGTTCATCAATGGACATGGTGGTCACATTGTTGGACTCCTCTATAGAACACACCACATAGTCAAATCTTGATGTCATAGAACGAAGGATCTTCTCAACAATTACCAGCTGCTCCATCGTCTCACCATGGATCTTCATCTTATTTGCAATTGCAAGTGTTCTTGCAAAATACTCATCTACTGTTTCCCCTTCCTTCATGCCAAGAACTTCAAATTCCCTCCTCAAGGCTTGCAACTGAGCCCTCTTGACTTTTGTAGATCCCTAATATTTTTGTTTCAGGGAATCCCAAATGTGTTTTGAAGTATCTTTGTTCAATATAGTCTCCAATATTCCTCTATCTATAGCTTGGAATAGGTAGTTCTTGCACTTTAGATCTTTCAACTTGCTTTCTTCAACTAGCTTTGATTGTTCTTGGCTTGCTCCTACTGGAAGCGCTGGAATCCCATTCTCCACCAAGCTCCAATACTCCTTTGATCGAAGGAGATTCTCCATTAGCATTGCCCAATGGTCATAATGATCATCAAACCTTGGAATCGCTGGTTGCACAAAATTGTTGCTTTCTGCCATAACTCTCAACTCTCAATTTTTCTTACTTTTCTTGTATATCACTCGCACAGAATACTGCAGTTTCTGTATCAAGCCCCTTAATGGAGCTCTGATACCAGCTGTTGGGATAGCTGGTAGAGTGGAAAATACACTGAAATTCACTTACTGTATTGATAACAAGATCGGCTTATATAAGCCTATATACATGAAGCTAACTGACTTATTAGAAACAGTTATAGCTAACAAAGACTAACTAAAATAGAAAGCTAACTAATAAGAGAAAGAATAACAACTCTATAACCAACAATTTGAAGGAGATCACCTTCATTTTAACCAAGAACTTTTAGTGGCTACTTATTGTCCCATAATCGGATCTCCTAAGCCTACCAGGCTAAAGTAAAAGAGTAATAATATTTTCATGTCACAATTTTTAGACAATAAAACGAAATAAAATATACATTTTAATATATTTTCTTGTTACCTTTTATTTTTTGAACAAGCGAGAGATAAATATAACAATCTCATTATTTGAACATCAAAACGAGACACTATATAAATATGGTAGTGACTTTTTTCTCTCTTTGCTATTATAGTTCTGAACATATTACAAAAGTTGCTAACCATTCTTCTTGCAGTTATAAACAATATAACTTGTTACCAAATCCCACTATCACCACCACCCATTGCCACCACCACCATCACCACCACGTATTTCTCAAAATAAAATCACAACCACCTAAACAATTTCCAAAATGAAAGATCTCCTAGTGCATATGTCAACCAACCAATTAGTGGTTCCCCTAAATCAAACAACATATAAACTTGGAGCTATGGTGCTAGCATGTGTTTGGAACTGCGTTCAGAAAGCATGCTTAGCATCAAAATCGTTTCCACAAAAAAATAATTGTATTTTTTTTCCAGCATCAAACGTGAAAGCTTCTTTGAACAGCTATTACATCGTGTCCACAAAGACGTGGTTCAAAGATATATTAAACCACTCAAAGTGCAACAAAAAATATTTGCAAAATGTATAACACCTTTAGGTGAAACCAACCGTCATGATGGCCTGGAATGTTAACAATGATTATTTATAATTTACCTACATAACAAAACTTTTAATAAATAAATAATAATTAAAGAAATATTAAAATAAAAAATCCGTCGATTCCAGGGGCTAAGTAGGCAAAACAATTCTGGATAAAATGAAAAAGGACGGCTATAAACAATTCATAAAACCACCCAGTGTGTTAGCATGTGTTTGGAACCGCATTCAGAAAGCATGTTTAGCATCAAAATCGTGTCCACAATAAAAGAATTGTATTTTTTTTTCCAGCATCAAACATGAAAGCTTATTTGAACAGCTATCAGATCGTGTCCACGAAGACGTGGTTCCAAAGACATGTTAAACCACTCAAAGTGCAACAAAAAACATTTGCAAAATGTATAACACCTTCAAGTGAAGCCAACCGTCATGATGGCCTGAAATGTTAACAATGATTATTTATATTTTACCTACATAACAAAACTTTTAATAAATAAATAATAATTAAATTAAAATTAAAATAAAAAATCCGTCGATTCCACGAGCCAAGTAGGCAAACCAATTCTGGATAAAATGAAAAAGGACAGCTATAAACAATTCATAAAACCACACAGTGTGTGTTTGGTTTCACATTAGAAACCTCCATAATTGATTTTTTCCTCTATCAAACGTGATTTTAGTAAAAATGAGGTATTTGGTTATTATTTGGCAGAATTGATTTTGACTGGTAGTTACAAAATTAGCTTTTACGTTAGATTGAAAAATTTACACTAAATTTTACATCAAACTTGCTTTCAAAATGAAAACATCCAAACATAAATCACTTAACTTCAAACTCAATTATAACCAAATCAATTTTATAAAATCAATTTGATTCAAAATTACTTTTATCAAACGTTTATCCAAACACATTCACAGGCCTCTCAAGAGAAAAAGTGGAGTAAAAAAAAAAGAAGGGCTAATCCGCAAAAGCAATAAAGCCAGAAATTACCCCATAAAAAGCAAAAGCAAAATTAAATACTAACTCCCATATAGGAGCTGGCATCGTTGACGCAAACACATTAACAAAGTTCGTGTTTTGGAATAATTGGGAACATGAACACGGCGATGAAGATGAAAGAAAGAGGGTCTTAGAATTTGAGGCACCAACCAATCCTCTCTCTGATCTCTCCATTTCCATTTCCATTTCCATGGCGGACACCTCCAAACAAGAACTCTTCCAGCTCATCTCTGACCTCGCTCACAAGATTTCCAATCTTTTCTCCATTTCCCTCCATAACCTCGTACTCTTCTTTTCTTTCTCTCTCTTTATATGATTATTTACCCACTTATATTTCTTTCTCTTTTTCCCAAATCCCCTTTCAAAAGTTTATTTTTTTTACCCCTATTCTCACTCCTAATGTGTAATTTTCGTTATTCTTGGTTATTGTTCTAATTGTGTTTGATTGGGGATAGTAATTCTCAACTATAACCATGAATTTAAAAAAATTAATTAATTAATTAATTCTGGGGTTTGTCTGTTTTTGTGATAAAATAAAATAAAAATCTCAATTGAAAGTTCAGAAGAACTATGATTTGGGAAACAAGAGTGGCATTAGCGAAAAGGGAAAAGACATTACTGTGATATAGTTGAGGGGGGACGTTTTTCTTCTCAACTTCTGTGATCAAAATGGAAAATAGGACTTTTTGTGTTGCTATTCCTTCTAACTTGTATATTTGCTAGAACTTGTTTTTGCTAGTGACTGTTGAACTATAGAAAACATGTCACTCTATTCACAGATGTGACTTCACTGCACCATCCAAGTCTTTTGTATCATGGGATGTTAGAAGCAATATCAATGTAGGGCTTTTAGATCTGTTTTTGTGTGTCTATGAGTGCATAGTTTTTTAATTGAAGCATATATCTTAGCTTTGTGTAGCATGTGTGTAATATGAAGCAACTACTGTCATATTTGGGTGGTTAAACTTCTGTGATCCTCATTATGCCCAACTTGGTATTAGGATCCACAATCTATTGGGGCAGTTGCGGGTCTTGCCGTTGCAATTTTTTTCGCCTGGAGGCTATTGAGATCACCTGGTGGTACTCAACGCAGGCAACGAAAACGGCAAGCTACTACTTCTAGTAGTCCTGGAGTCAATACACAGTCAAATGCCTCAGTAGTACCTTCTGGAGTTTGTTCACCATCAGATGATTCAAGGGCACAAAATGTAGTTGATGAGTTCTTTCAGCCAGTCAAGGTAAATATCCTTGTCTCGGCTTGAATTTGATTGCTTTGTGTATGATTGTTTGACAATTTTTAGCTTGCTTCTTCCTCCTATTTTCCAGCCAACATTGGGCCAGATTGTTAGGCAGAGGTTGAGTGATGGAAGAAAGGTAATTAAATATATCCTCTAACTTTAGATATACAGAGCAATTGCTGAGCTTTATTGCATTGATGGACTCCCCAGTTTTTCTCTGTCATTGCTAGAGAGGACTTTTAATCTTCCTTTTTATTTATTCCCTGCCTTTCTGTCTTGATTTTTGTCTTTTAAAAGACTTTGCTTATTGTGAAGTGATTAAAGTCACATGAGTGTTTAAGTACTATTATACACTGGAAGATTTCCTTTACAGGTGTATGTAACATATAAGTATTAGATAAAGGCTCCAAATAAAATTGATGGTTGTCTTGTAAAATTTATTTCTAGTTTTTCCAAAAAGTATCATCACTATGCCATTCCCGGTGTGTTATTTCTATCATTTGACATTAATTAGATTTCTTACATAAATTGGACATCACAAAAAGGTAACGGCAAGTATTCAATGAAAATCCAATAATTTGCCAGAGATGGATGGAAAGAGAAGAAAATTGAGAAATCATAATGTTGTTATTGATCACAGTAATCTGTTGGAAATAATAACTTGATTTCTTCTTTTTCTATCAAAAAAACTTAAATAACAACTTGATTCCCAACTTATACATACGTCGATAATATACTATTTATTCCTTTTCATAGTAAACATGAATAAGTCATGTTGCCTATCTGTCTCTCTATGCAACATAGGTACTTGATGCATGAGGAACATTTATTGTACAAGTTTGAGTTGTTGGTTGTTACGCATTGATATCATCATCGTTCGCTGCCTTGAATTGCTGGATTTTATGCTATGTTTTGTGTTGTACGTAGGTAACTTGTCGTCTTCTTGGAGTGATCCTTGAGGAAAGCAGTCCGGAGGAGCTTCAGGTGGTGAGATTGTCCATTTTTTATTTTTGTTCAAGACATTGATATTGAATGACCAAGATATCAGTGTGGTTAAATCTGTTCTTGGCAGAAACGAGCAACTGTGAGGTCCTCTGTGCTGGAAGTATTGTTGGAAATAACAAAATATTGTGATTTATATCTCATGGAACGAGTTCTGGATGATGAAAGTGAGGTATGCCATTTGTCAAGCTATATCATATATCAATCATGTCTTAACTGTTGGTTGATGAGCTTAATGGAGTCGATGAGCTACACTTCGCATCGTACACAGCTTATTTTACCATCTTCCAACTTAGTTGATCAAAATAATTTTTTATAACCAAGGAGTCTGTCAAAATGAATTAAGGTATTGTATTGCTGCTTGAGGTGAAAAGTTTTACTCTAGGATTATATGCATATGAAACCGGTATGGTCACCCTTGTCGATGTCACATTAGGTATATAAAACGTTAATATAATTTTATCTCTTCTCTTTGATTTTGACCAGCTTATCCATCCCACCATGCAGTACAGATGTTTAGCTTCTTGAAATTGCTAATTTGAACTTGTTGAGATTGTACATTTCTTACTGCTGTTAATATTAAGTGCTAACTAAAATTGCTTGCTGGCCTCCCTGTTGCTGCTCTATTGTCATATACTGCTTTTTTAAAACTGATTATGTTTTCACTTTATATATCATTATTCCTGCAGAAAAGAGTTCTTGTAGCATTAGAAGATGCTGGGGTATTCACTTCTGGTGGTTTGGTTAAGGACAAGGTTTGTGAATATGCTTTAAAAGATAAGACTCTATTTTTCTTCATAGAACTTAACTATCTTCTTGCTGTAGTGTTGCTGGGCATTTTGAGTTTTTGACTACCAAGTGTGCATATACACTAGTCTTTTTGTGCTTTATGAGGACATTCTATGTGCAGGTTACATATTGATTGGCTGCATAAGATTATCTATTTAATTATGTTTACAAATGTATTAACATTTAGTTCTGACAGTGAACACTCTGACTGAAATTTGTATTTAACCCTTTTATATGGAGACATCTTGATAGAAGATGGCCTAAAGGACATTTCTGCTAATTTCAAAAGTCATATGGTCACAATGTATACTCTGAAGGGATTCTGGTTTGTTGCACCTATCTGCCTTTTGTGTCGTATGAATGCTGTAAATATGCGAGTTGATAAACCGCAGGCTGCCTACTTTTTCTCTCGTTCTTCGTAATAACTTTTTTTCATCTACTTTTTTCTGTCACCTATATGCAGGTCCTCTTCTGTAGCACAGAGAATGGAAGGTCATCATTTGTTCGTCAATTGGAACCAGATTGGCATATTGACTCCAATCCGGAAATTATATCTCAGCTAGCTGTATGTTACTACATAATAAACTCAACTTTATTCAGCAATTATCAACTTCATGCTTTGATATGATAGCCATGTTTTTATTTGTTTTTGGGGGATAAAATAATATCCCAATTTTTATCATCTAATGATTAACCCTTACCATGATGCAGAGATTTATTAAGTATCAACTTCATGTCTCTCCTCTTAGAACCGAACGAGCTGCTGCTAATGTGTTCAGTGCTCCTTCCCTGGAACAGTTCTTTGGATCCTTATGAAATTCAAACAACTAAAAATGACTTGTTATTCATAAAATTTTTACTAGTTTGTTCCTGTCTGCATCATGGATTCTAACTGACCATACATTTTTTTAAGCTTTTCTAGATATTTGAGAACTAGATTAGATTTTCAAGCTTAATGGGTGCTCACCCTAAGTAGGTGGAAGACCTGCTGTGTATCTGTGTATAATGTTTTAAGGAAGAAATGCCTTTCCTTTTCTTCTTTTTTTGTTAACGCATTTGGTTTGAAATTTTGTGCATTGGATTCGGAGTGGTTCACATTAATCCTTTTTAACTGGCAAGGTGGCAGTTTTCATGAGATGTTGTATTTGATCATAGTTACATGATATGCAATCATGGTTCATGGGAATTTATGGGAAATATGTTGAGGACTGATTTTCCAAACAAACATATTAAGAAATCAGGATAAGATGTTGGGTTGAGCATTTAGAGGGCGTTTAGAAGAATATATAGAGAATTTATTTTAGCTTATGGGAATAACTTATAATATTAAGCTTATGAAAATAACTTACGAATTTCTTGTAGACATTTTTTTAAGTTTATTTTAATAAGCTTATTAAAAAAGATTATGAAAATAAGTTTTTTTCTAGTTTATTTAAAAAAAATATATTGAATAAGTGCTTTATTGAGTTATTTATTCAAACTCGACGTTAATATCACGAAGCTATAACCATATTATTGTGGATCTATGTTCGTGGTGACACTCTTGTCAAAAAAAAAAAAAAATTGTCGTGACACCACTGGTGAAGGGATGGTGGAAGTGAAACTAGGAGTTGGTGAGGGGAGGGGTGGAGTTGCAATTTCTTTTTTGGGTAAACAAAAAGTTTAGGTGAGTCGGGTTCCGGGGACTTAGTAGGGTTAAGGCAGACCTCACGACTCAAAGAGTATTTACAGAGGTACTTATAGATTACCCACCAACGAGGTCCTCATATCGGTAGTTGGATTTAAACTCATGACCTTGTGGGTTATAAGTCATACACTAACCTAAAATTATCTACTTAGTGTATGGGCCATTCACTTAAATTAATTAATAATAAATCAACCTTTTTTAATATAAAAAAACCTACCTTTTTTTTGTGTTTGAAAAATGGAGTCTAAGCCTAGAAAAAATTACAATGGAATAAGATGAGGAGTATAAATTCTGTATACATCATTGAGCAAAATCTTTATAATTTAGATAAGCGATAACCCATACATCACCATTTGAGTTCCATGTTTATAACCTAAGTTAGATAATATATTGGCACTCTTATTAGCTTCTCCAAAAACATGTCTAACCTAAATCTCTATTATTCAAATTCAAGAGATTTTTAATTTGTTTAAGAAAATTGAAACCACCGATGCTACCAAAGGATTTACCTTGAATGACTCAAGCCACTAAACCTTTTTTGACTATTCATTTCTAAGACCTTGGAGTACATTACATTAGAAGAGGCTCGTTCTAGTGTGAGTAAGTGATACATGTGACTCATTGTGCACTATTTTTATTCATCGCTGGATTAAGTAGTCCCACCAAATTTTATTATGCACCACCACACTAGATTATTTTATCCCTCATCCAACTCCCTTCAACATGCCTCCAACCCCAACAGATTCATGTTCAGAATCACTGTGAGAGAGCAAATCTTAATGCTTTTAAAGGATTTGTTGAGTGTTTTGAGCTACATCCCTTCCCTCATCCTCCACCTCTTGCAGCCAAGCAATCTCTCCCTGCTCTAACCTTTGTCGTGAAGGACATGTTGGTTTTTGCAAAAAGTTTTTAGTTTTGCTTCAATTTGAGTAAAAATTTGATTTGGCAATGGCAGTGGTTCTCTCTACTCTCTGCTCGCGATTCTCTTTGCTCTATGCTCGCGGTTCTATAAAATGGCGTCAACGGGTTTGATCTGGCGATGGTTGGCGACGATGTTTGGGGGGATGAAGTGAGAGAGAATACGAGTGGCATGAAACAAAAGTCCAATCTTGGCTAAGATTTGGATTTAACCAAAAGTTCCATCGCAATTTTTCTCTCTAACAGTATCCAAATGATAACTGAGCATTGAGAAAACATTAAAAGAAGACAAATTTAAATCTCATATGAATGAAATTAACCAAACCCACAAAAGCAAAAACAAGAATTATCAAACAAGAAAAACACAAAAGCAGATGTAATTGAAGAAATAAAATTAAACCAAAATAACTTGTGTTGTAAAAATAGTATTTGAAAAAAATGCTTGCTTAAATTTTGTGCCAAAAGATTTGTGAAAAGATTGAAGCTTTTTCCATAAGAGACTTGCATCACGAAAAAGTTCATCGTAAAAAGCCGTTGGCGGAGAGAGAGAACAAAATAGCAGAAGTAGATTTGTTGTGGGAATCAATGATGAAACAAGCAGGTTTGTCACGTGCCGACAAGGCAGAGTGTGAAAGAAAGAACGAAATGCCAAAAAAAAAAAAAAAATTTGGTGGGGATGGTGCTTGATAAATTCTAGTGAGAATACGGCTAAGGCTAGGGTGGGAGACCCTATCATGTCTCCCACCGTGAGCAACCCCTTCATTGCAATTCTTTTAATATTTTAAAGTCCCTAACTTTTTTAAATTTAAAATTTTAACCCAATCTTCTTCTCTCTCACTCGGTCACTCTCCTTTCTCTCTCCCTCTTCTTCTTCCTCCCAACCCAATCTACTGGAAAAAAAAGTATATGAAATGGGTTTCACATATCCTCCTCACCCTCCCTAAGAGCACAACAAAAGAGTGTTTAGAGTTTCCCTAAACACTACAGATTCAATGGTTGGAGTCGTTCCCTTCAACCCCGACGGATGGATTCCACTTGATGCCGCCGCCAATTCCGCCGATTGGACCCGAAACTTCAACGTCCCCCATTCCTCCTCCACGACCGCCTCCCTCATCCTCTCCTCGACCCTCTTCAACTCCGTCGAGCGCAACGCCAACATCAACCACTCCCTCCTCGTCGACGCCCTCAAACTCGCTTGCCCCAACACCATCTCCTACTCCGACATAATCGTCGTTGCCGCCTGCGACCTCCTTGTCATGCTTGGTGGGCACCACTTCCCTATCTTCCTCGGACGCAAAGACAGCACCATTTCGCTCACTTCTTTGTCAAAGGTTAAAACTCGAGATGCATAACAGAAAAAAAAAAAAAAAAAACTTGCTAAAGGGCTTGGGAAGAAGAGGAAGGAGAATGAGGAGGTGAGAGAGAGAGAGCTTGATGGAGGAGGTGATGAGAGAGGCTGGAGTGAAAGAGAAGAGAAGAAAATGGGGTCAAATTTGTAAATTTTAAAAATTAAGGATTTTAAAATAATAACACAATTACAAATTAGGGGTTACTCATGGGAGACTTGATTATATCTCCCACCCTAGCCTGCGCCCCTAAGGTGATCGAAAAGTAGGTGAATAGGTCGAGAATTTGCGTCGGGTCGGAAAGAGATCCAAACAACAAATAGCACAGTGAAGTGGTTCAAGTTGAACTTCTTCATATCACAGCGCTACATTAATTTTGCATTTCCTCTTCGCTTCAATCATCAGCTCCAAGGTTACACTTTCTCACCGATTTGCGCACAACAAACCCAATTTTTATTTATTTTTTTTCAATTTGTTTTTTACGGTTATTATATTTTTTTCCCTCACTATTGTATTTCTTACGCATTTTCTCAGCAACAATACAGTGGGCACAGTGTTGACAAAATTAGGGTTCGTCTTCGCGCATGAATTGAAGGCTGACATTGGTTTTCTTCCTCTAATTATTCGCACAAGGTTCTTATTTTTGTGTGGAAGATGGTTGAACGAAAGCAGTTCAAGACTAGGTTATGTGTGCTCTACCAGAGAGGACGATGCAATCGCCATAACTGCTCCTTCGCGCATGGGAATGCTGAGCTCCGTCGATTCTCTTCCTCATATAGTGGTAAAGTTTTCAGCTTTGAATTCCTTACGTGGGTGGGGTTGTTTGATTGACTCTATATCTTGTGGGTTGAGGTGAATGTGAATGTTTATTGAGATGGTCCTGCATTAACACTGTATGATCTTGTTTCTTGGATTTGGATTTTGGATTTTGGGTGATAGTGCATTAGACAAGTGCATGGTTCATTGAGTTAAGCGCCTCATGTGGATACTAGGGTTTTTGGTGAATATTTCCTTATGCTAATGTCAAGTTATATTTCTTTATTGGAGTGCTGACTTTAATAGATTGTTCCAGAATGAAAAACTTACACAATTTTGAAGAGCTATCTGTTGCTTCTTGCAGATGTAGGTGGCTTGTAGATATCCTTGGACTATTTGTAGTTTCCTAGTTCTGTGTCTTTCCTTGTTTGTATCATGGCTTCTACATAAGCCTATAACTATTATTCATGTGATATGAAGCTGTTTAAATGGATGGGAGTCTGGATTTTGTCCAATATTTGTGATAACATGCTGAGCTTGCACGGGAAAACTGACTCATAACCAGGAGAAAAAAGCATTGCATGATGAGAATATATGGAAAGTGAAAAATGCAAGGAAATAAATTATTTACAGATGTGTTTCCACTTTCCACTTTCATGGTATTTCCTGTAAACTACTTATTCACATCCCCAGCTTGTCTTATTGACACTCTCTTATTCCATTTGTTTAGCTGGATTCAATGTTCTTAAAACACTGAGGATCTGGATACTTTTCTAATAGACTGGTCCATTTGTGCATTGATTCTTTGCAAGAGCCACAAGCTTAGATGTGCAATAACAAATAGCATATGAGATTAATGTCAGAGTAATTTATTCAATGATAGGACGTCTGATCACATTATCTTGTTGAGACTTGCATTTTCAGCAGTATGGGTATTTCATTTTAGTTGAGAGGTTCTTCAGAATGGATTCTGCTGGTTGGTATTGTTCAAGGCATTGCTTTTTCTTGGCAACCATTTTTATGCCTCATTCCATAAATCCGTGGAACTTCTGTGTTTCCTGAAGTATCATGATTAGGCTTACGTGGATATGTCTGTTAGCATCATTTTTTATCGGAAGCAAGTTCATGGCTTGAGTTTATGGAGCTTATGTTATTCTTTTTGGCTGTTACTTCTGGTTATGATGTGGCTATTTGGACAAAGGCAACGTGGAATTTATTAGTGGAGATGATATGTCAGGAGAAATCAAATCTGATTCTGATAGCATGTGGATGGATTTTTATTTCTTAAGCATCTTGGATATACATCTACATTTGAGATTGTATTTTATATGTAACTGCTCAACAACTTGAGGATGTGAACTGCTCTTAATCTATTGCTACCTTGATTACACGATATAAGCTACATACGTGGGTTTTTCTATATCTGTCATAATATGAGGGTGCTAGTTTCTATCGCCCTTTTGCTTTCACATGGGAGGCACTATTACTATTCATTATTATGTTTCTCTTGTAAATCCAGTCAATGGTAAGCTTGGTCTCATTATGTGTTCTGTTTGTATTGTCTCAATATGTGTTGATTTTGATTTTAGTCAGCAGTAATGGAGCTTCTTTTCTTATTGCAGGTAGGAGAGACTATTCAGGTAATGACTTGAGGGATAAACTTGAGAGAAGGTATTCATCACCTCGAAGGTACTCACCAGCTCGAGATGGAAGAGGTCGTCAGGCCATTCGTGGTTAGAACATCATCTTTATATTTCTGATTGCTCTTGTTGTTTTTAATATCATTTTTTTTAATTTAGTGTACAATGGAGATGCAGCTTTACATAGATGAATAGTTTTTATTTCCAAGATAGCAATTTTACATTTTCATGGTCATTGAGATTGATACCTCCAAAACCTTGAACGTCTCATATAACCATTTTCTAGATTTTAGGAGATCTTTAAGCAAGAGATGGTCAGAGACATGACTTTCTTCTCTCTCTACTTTTGTCTTAAATTTTCTATGTTCTATATGCTATGACCTATGAAGAATTTCCTTTACTTCACTACAAAGTTATGTGCCTATTTACCTGTGCATTAATGGAAGTTTGCATTTACATATGTGGTTTTTTATTTCTTCATACACAAGATCATGTATTTTTGTGCTTATACATACGCACCGACACACATATGCACATGCTATTTAACTTAATGAATTTTCCCCACTTTTCTCCTTCCTAATGTCCCATGAATTCAAATTTGCAGACTACAGCCCCTCAAGGTCCTTGGAGAGGAAAAGGTAAATCAACATGAGTAACTATCGATAATAATCTTTATGTCGTCTGGTTTTTATTGGCATTGTTGCCTATATTTTTTCCGATAAAAATTGTTATTTTGTTCTTGTTGAATGTGGATGTATTTTAAAATATGCTATATTTGAGAGGGGAAATTGATACAGACCAGTAAGACACACAGCAATGTAACAGTAACAAAATAGGGAAATGGTGAGGTATGCTTGTATTATTTACTGAAAAAAGGAAAGGTTTACAGGGAATTGAACATTCCTCAGCCACAGAGCAAGCTCCTATAGAGAGCTACAGCTCTCTATCCATAACAACTTTCTAATTACTCAAAAAGATACCTCACTCCTAGCTACACTCCCTAGTCCCTACTAAATGGACGCACCATTCTGTTACTCCCCTCCCAATTACATTTTCTCTCTCTGCCAGCACACTACTTTCCTGATTCCCTCTTGTTCCTCCTGGTGTAGACCTTCCATACCTTAGGCCCACTAGCTCCCTGATCCAACAAATGCATATTCGGTCTTCCTACATTTCCTTGGGCTCTATCAGAAATGGTGAAATTCAAAACTATATTTTGAAAGAATTTGGCATTGATTTGGGAGAAATGGCCATTGAAAGGGTTGTGGCGGAATGTTTGGCACACAGTCAGTCGGACACACAGCTAGAGAGAACAAAGAAGGATCAGAAGTATCTTTAAAAGGAAGCAAAACGTTAACATTAAATGTACATTAGTAGTAAATATATAATTTTAACTACTTAATTCAAAACTTACATCTAATGTCGGCATGCAATTTATGAATACGAAACAAATTCCTCAGCTGAATTTGGATGTTTAAAATTTGGTTTTTTGGGTTATAGTCTGTATAAGGATGCAAATCATGAATAATCTCATAACTTTTATTTGTGGATTTTAAAAGTTTATTAACCTTGAAAGAAGTTTCACTTTTACCAATAGGGGGGTTGAGGAGGTCAGTTCTAACCTTAGGGACTTCAACATTGGGCTCAATATTCTTTCTCAATGGAATTCCTAACCTTAAATTCTTTGAACATTCTTTCATAGGATTGATAGGTCGCCAATATCCCTTTAAACCGAAAGGAGCATGTATTTTCCCTACCTTGGTTGATCACATCATGATCATATAACCAAGGATGACCTAACAAAATGTGAACAACATCCATATTTAAAATTATGCCTCTTTGAGTAGCCCTATGAAAATAACAGATTTCATGTGTGGCTTAGTTAGGGGGCGTACATCAATTGGAACCAAGTTACTCTTTGGTTCCTTTTAGAGAGTGGTTTTTAGGGACTCTGCTCTTTCATATCAGTTGTCCCTCAAGCAGCCTTCCACATTTTTTTATAACTTTTCTTTTTACAAAAATCTAACATCATAAGTAAGACATCACAGTTGATATTGTCCTTACAAGGCCCCGATGCAAGTGATACCCTATACCTTGGGGTGACCTCTAGACAGATATTATTTGCCATACTAAAAGGTTGTGGGCAGGGTTTTGGATCTAAATCACATCAAGTCACACCACCCTTTGCAGAAATCACATTTAATGTGATACCACTATTTATGATTAGACTACGATTTTTACTTTCATATTAAATTTAGGTTTTCTGTGTATCATAAATGGGAGATATAAGAATGCATTTACTGATATTAATGTGATTTGGCCTAAGATTGTTCATGCTTTATAATAGGGACATATAAGAAATGCCAATAGACTAGATGCAAAGTAGCATGGATTATAAACTATTCAAAATGCACAAATAAAGATCTTAATTTCGATATGAATATGCAATGATAAGGAATGGATGCAAGAGAGGTAGTGAATATAGGTCAAAGGAAACGAAACCCTGCTCTAATACTAATTGATGTAGAACAGGTTAGAGAAGAGAACCAAGATCTCTAGTGGTTCCAACAACTAGGAATTCTTGGAATTCCAAAATACATAATCCTCGAGTTCAATACATGATAATCTTATTTTATTGTGCATGTTTGGTTTACCTTTGGGAAATTGCAAATATACATTTGAGGTAAAGTATCTATAGAGTTTCTTTGGGGCAAACATACGTTCAGATGCAAACATATGTTTGCAACGATAAACCAAACATAGCCATAATCAATAACAAAGTCTAAATGATATAAGGCAATCCAAATGGTAATGAAATACAAAATCCTAATCAAATACTGGTTTCCTAAAATATGAAACATAATAAAATCAAATCCCATCAAATAGGAAATCCTTAAAAATAATTTATACAAGATAAAATCATAAAAATAAGAAAGATTCCTAAAATAAAATAAATCCCTAAATAACATTTATCATAAAATTCCTAATTTATTACAATTAAAAATTTAAAAATTATTCTAAATTATAAGCTCCTCCATTTTGCACCACTATTACCTAACACAATTCAGTGCAAGAAACAACAGTCATCGTGAGGTTGAAGTTGTTGCTATGGTGGTTGTAACTCGAAAACTTTGAATGTGGGATGGTCAGGTTGATTTTAAGAGGAAAGAAGTAGGAAATAGCTGGGTAGTCAATTGCCCACCATAGTGGTGGAGCAGCATCTGGCTACTATGGTGAGAGGATCGAGTCTCGTTTTCGTGTAGCGTCGATAGCAGCCGCTTTAGTGGTCGAATAGCAGCTTTTAGCGGCGATAACGACCGCTTCCTTTTTCTTCTCTGTTGTTGGTGGGATGGTTGATGGTGTTGTGCTTCTGAAAAAGGGGGAACCCTAATTCTCTTCTCCCTCTTCTGAAAGATGAAACTAAAGGGCCTAACCTAAGCCCAAAGAAAGAAAAAATAACCTTAAACAATTGGGCCTAAGTCTGATCCCAAAGAAAAAATATCCCTATCTTTAAAAAACCTTACTTAACCTAAGTAATTTCCCTTTTTATCTTTACTTTTAGTGCCTTTTCCACCGAGAACACATTCTCCTAACATCCTCTGGTGCGTTTCTTTTACTTCTGTCTCCTCCCCTCTTTTACTTCTTCTGCCTCCTCCCCTCTTTTCCATCTTCTCCCCCTCTTTCCCTTCCTCCCCCTCTTTGCAATAGCGGCTATCCCGCTATAGCAGTTTTGGTGGTTGGCCGCTACGCTCCGCTATCCGGGATCGATAACATAGGGAAAGAGAGAAAATGAAGAAAAGTGGGAGTTTTCTCTCGTTTGGATGGGAGAGAAGTAGGAGGGAAGAGAAAAGAATTGTGGTGGGTCCCACAAAAATAATCTCTCCTCACCACCAAAGACACAAGGAAAATGGGTTGTAATGACATATCTAGCATTTTGTTTGGACTATGCAAATATGCTATTAGGTGTAAATATGTCATTATAAAAAAGTCTATTTTTCTTTCTCTCCTACTTCTCTCTTACTTCTTTCCACCCTACTTCTTTTCTCCTTAATTCCTTCTTTATCCAAACAAAGCATAAGTGTTGGAAAAAGATGATGAAGCACAACGCTTCTGTTTCAAGTTTAGGTTTTAAAAAAATAAATAAAAATGGAGTCCACCCGTTCGTTACATATTGTATGTTTTTTAAGCGACATACCGCATAACCATTCGGTCCATTCCCATAGCATATACCAGAATGTAACCACGTTCCTAGTAAGTATGGTCACATGCTTTGAGTATGACAGGCTTATTGTTTAAAAGTGTTGTTTTATAATTAGAGATACAGGGCTAGTCAGGTTTATCATTTGATGCCTAGAACTTGTTACGTTATGATTTTGTTCTCACTCTCAAGCCACCTAATGACTGGAATTCTGCCTCTTTTGGGCCAAACCTTCAATTTGATTGTGTAGTATTCCATTTTGTTTCAGATCGTTATCCATGCATTAGTCTAAATATCAGTAATTGCTGTTGCAGTGACAGAAGACATAGGAGGAAACAGGGCGCTACTGGCCAAAGTGATATTTCTGGAAGTTTGAAATTCTCAGATAGAGTTCAAGATCGAGTTAAAGAAGGAAAATTGCTTTCTTCTGGTTCTAGAAATACTCTTGGGGAGCAGGTTCAGAAATTCTTTTTAATCTTTTTTGTCGCAGCTATGTCCAAATTATTCCCTAGTTTGTTCTGTGAAAACATGTTTGTTTTTGTTCTTGGAACATGTGCAGTTGAAGAAAGTACAGTCAGATATTGACGCTCTTGAGAACCGAAAATTCCAACTAACGGTCGGTTTCATCTCTTGTAGTTGCATTTTATCATTAGTTCTAGGCATTCTCTTTGCATTTTGTTTTTGTTGCTTGACACAAAAAAATATTGGTTATGTAATTTATAATACCTAATTTCTTGGTAAGTTTGTGGACGTCAATTATTTGTCAGAAATGGTTTTACTGAAGATTATTCCTTAGATTGGTTGCCTAATGATTCTTCCTGTCTTCTAAGCTTGAAGGCAGTGACTGTTTTAGCTTAATATGTGGAGTTTGGTATTCTACAGTCTCAAGGCATCTCAGCTTCTTTATTTCCTAGCTTATGTAACTGTTGGATGTTGTTATTTAATGATTGTAGAGTGCCTTTGATAGTCTCTCTTTCTCACCCCCTCCCCCCTCTCTCTCTCTCTCTCTCTCTCTCTCTCCCCCTCCCTATTTAGTGTTTTTTAAGTCATTAATTTTGATTTGTGTCTTGACTCCTGTTGTGTAAATATTTGTTGGTGGGATGTAGTATCATCAAGTAATATATGAATAGGTTTTTTTTTAATGAAAGGAACATTCATTATGTTTTGTTGTTGGTATCTATGTTTCATGTGTGGATAGGCATTAAATCTTAAGGTCGTGTTGTAAAAGCTTAGTGGAAATATTTTTTAAATCTAAATAAAATCATTACAATAGGCAAATTTTAATATAAAAATAGAAAAAAAAGCATAAAATGAAGCATTGAAGTTTAGTTAAACAGACTTTACCTATATTGATAAGTGAAGTGCATTTTTTAAATTTATAGGGGTGTTCAATTGTGATTGCCAAATCATTGGTGTGAGGCTTAATTCTGATACTGATAAGTGTTTGTGTCATCTGATGTCTTGAGAATATTAATGAAATTCAGCTTCCAATCCACTTCCATTGTTTTTTCAGTTTATGATAATGCTAATTATCTTGTTTGAGTTGGAATTAGATTCAACACACTTTTTGATTTGCATCATATACTTATTTTTTAAGGTCTACATGGATGAGAGTGTTCAAGAAGTTGACAGCCTTAATTCCAGAATTCAGGAACTTGGTGCTCAGTTATGCAAAGAGAATGAGGAGTGTAAAAGGTAGGTCATTTCAACATGTAACGATGATCATTTGTCATTACCCCTTTCCATTACTTAAACACATCTTGCTCATGATGTTCTCTTTCCTGGCTTTTTTCCCTTTGTTACCACTGGAAAATTTAGAATTACTTCAAGAATACGGAAGTTTATTAGAGTGCACAATCATAATTCACAGTTACAAGATGAACTGAAGAGGCAAGTTACATTATATCCTGACTTAGTTTTGTGTTCATAGTATGAATTCATGTCTTTTTATGTGCTTCGTTTTCTTGAATTGATTCTTTGTTATTTACCTTTTTTTGTTGTATTCAATTTGTAGATCACATGTCCGACTTCAGAGGATTGGAGATCAGCTTGTTTCTGACATTTCTAGAATTGGTGCCAATGATGAAGATCTAAGCATTGATATTGTAAACAATGGTGAGAACTGTGGTCTTCCTCCAGTCATCAAACATAATGTGGAGAAGAACGATGCATCTCCCCACAGAAAAAGGCTTCATGTTGAAGGAGATGCTGTGGAAGAGTTAAAACAAGGTACTAGTTTAATGGCTAACTGTTTCCAACTCCCAGAGATACTGTGACCTTTGCTAAACAATACATGGGGAGTTTCAAAACTCAAGTTGTTTCATCTATGTGCGGGAACCATGTTCAGACAAACCTATTATTAAGCAAGTTTCCCTGTTTCCCTGTATCCTTTTTTACCTTGTAAAGAATAATTAAGAGACGTTTTTTAAGGGCTTATGTTCAATAACTTGGATGGTTTTGAACCACAAACATTTGAGGGTGTTGTTATTTAGTGGTCAATAATAAATTGACAAGTTTGAACTAATCATAATGCTTGTTTCGTGTTAATATTCAATTAAAATATAAGGTATGCATGAGTATAGGACATCCTCGCAAAGTGTGTATTGCCTTTGTGGTAACTATTAATGTTTTGTATGCCTTGCAAATTGCAATAGAGATATGGGCATATGGGCCATATTTTCATAATTTTACCATGGATGTTTTATTGTCGTGTGAAACAAATGTGTCTGATAATTAAATTTGGGTATTAGTTTAATGTTTTGCTTGCGTACATTACATATCATATTTCAATAATTTCATTTGATGATAAGCACATTTGCTTTCAGTTCTCGTTTATTGTGCAAATATGTTCCAATTCTACTTTTCCTCTGGCCAGTAGTCATTGTTATTGTAGTTACACTTTGTTATTTATGCTTGACTTCTCCATTAACGTGCATGCAGATAGATCAAAAATTGGGAATTTGGTTGAAACATCAAGAACCAGGAAGCGATCTCGTTGGAATTTACCTGCTCAGTTGAATGACAAGGATTATGAGGGCCTAGATGTCCCAAACAATGGAACTGAAGTTACCAGGCCCCTAGATCTTGAAGGCAAGCACAAGAGAGGACTTTGGAATTCTTCTAACAACCTCAGCTCAGAAAAGGTACAAATTCAATTAATTTCTACCTCTACTGGCACTCTATGAAATAATGCTTAATTGGTATGTTGCATTCTACATGGTTTTGTCTGCATGATGCCCTTTCTTTTTTGTTTCATTCATACATCAAACAGCTGTATATCTTATATGTCTTGAATAAGATTTTGGGTTGACATGATCTTTTCCATTCTTCACCATCAATGTGCAGTTGAGGGAATCTAGGATTGAAGTGCCATCAACCAGCATGGCTGCTCATGTGGTGGATGAGGAAGTTGAGATTGAACTTGATGACAGAATTGAAACTGCAAACACAAAAAATGAGAATGGAGTGGCATATGAGGTGAAGGCCTTTCCGCCAATGCTTCCCCCAGCCTTGATTCCTCATAGCAATTATTCCCAGGTTACTTCTTCCTCTTAGGTGCACTTTTACTTCGTAGCATCCTGTACCTTTCACTTATGTTATCTCATGTAGACTTCCCTTCATTAGAGTAGAAACTGACCTTTCGTTTTGTCAGTTGTGATTTCATTTATTTCCCATAAATATAGTCACTGCCTTGAAAATTAGACACTTTGTTGCAAGCATTTCTAAAGCAATTTAACTTGTGTGGTGCAGTACGAGGGTGATGACGAGAATGTGGATGTGGATGGTCTTGACAAAGAGGCAGCAGGGGCACATGTTGATATAGTCTAATTAATAATTTGGAGTAGCGGTTTCTAAATTTTTCTTTGGTGACTCAAATTAGTTATTTAAATCGTCAATCTTGAACCAGGGCATTTACAAATAGGAGGATAGGATGCTAGACAGTGAAAGAAGAAACATTTACTTCAATATTTACTTTTTTGCTTATATTGGATATATGGTACATTTTGTGTTGGTGGATAATATGCCATAGTTGTGGTGGTGCTTAAGCTAATGTCTATTTACTGTAGGACTTTGTGATATGATTATTATATAGTAAACGGGTACTACGTAATCCTCTACTCTGAATATTTTTGTTCCTTCAGATCCAAATATTTGGTTCTCTCTTTTAGATTATCAAACCCGTAATAATATGCAATTCATAGAGATTTTCCGGTTCAACATATCCAAGAGATTATTAGGATTCCTGATGGTCAAATTCACAGGCATAGCGCCCCTTTCCATTATTAAGAATGTAGCATTTCAGTTTTTCTGGTAAATCTGTTTGACATTAAAAGTTAAACCAAGAATTAGAGGTTCTGACAGGTCGCTAATTCAAAGTATTACACCCAGGGTGTGATGCTAATCAATGTAAGAATAAAACAGGTTCAAATCCTGTGAACGACAAATTTGAAAAAGGTTCTTTAGCTGAAAACCATGGTATTGAAGAATTTATTACTTCCGAATTTTGACCAGCGCAAATTTTGTTTTTCTGTTTTTCCATTTTAATAGACATAATTGAATAATTGAATTTAAAAGCTTTTTTTTCTGTGTCTTTGACTAGGTAACTTTATAGTCATAGAGGGTGTTTGGGAAAGATGTTTTGATGGTATTTCAGCTGTTTTTGAAGGAAAAACTTGTCTTGTCAAATATTCTGTTTGAGAAAAAAGATTATTTCATAAAAAAGATTTTTAATATCCAATTAAGTTGTTTTGTAACAAGTTGTTGTCCCCAACTGTCTGTTTATTTTTTTTTTTGATTATTTACAACTTTCCCGTAATAACCCTCCCAAATGCTTCATGCTTCTGCTTCACCAAGATACCTTAACTATCGATGCCGTATGTGTTACGCTCTCATGCAAGCTGGACAAAATTACAGTGCACCCAAATTCATATTTCAAAACGAACATGCAAGTTACGAGAATCAGTGTGCCTTGCAAGCTACTACTAGTATTTTGGTTATTTCCTTGGACAGCTCATTAACAACATAATGGAAAAAAAAAGTTAGAAATTTTATTTAATTTTTTATAAATAGATAAAATTTTGATGACAAGATATTAAAAAAGCTAATGTTAAAAAATAATAATATTATAAACAAATATCTTCATACTTTTTTTCGTAATTTATTATATAAAAATGATTATTTTTGCATCATCCAAATGAAATAGATTATCTTAAAATCGCTTTTCAGCAAATATACCCAAACAAAAACAGATTCTGTTTACTAAATAATTATATGAATATTAGAAGTAATTTTTATTAAAAATAATATTTTTTTTAAGAAAAAATCTAACAAAGGAGTTCAAGAATCTTTTTACTTCGAATTAGGGGAGCACCTGTCGGGGTAGAAGTATCTCGTCTCAATAGATAACTTGGAGAACTTATTTTCTTAGATTTTTATTAATTTATTAAATAATTTTGATCTCTAACAAAAAAATATTTATTAGCAAACTCAAAACGTAAATATAGTAAGATGGTGTTATTCAGTTACTGAATAACTTATTTGTCAGGAAAAAATGAATCTCTTGTAAGTATTATTTTCTATTTTATAATAATTTTATGAAATAATTTTATGTAACATAGCTTAAATAAAAGTAAAAGTTGTTCTTACAATATATTGTTTTATTAAATATTCTCAACCATACAACAAATTCCCCTAATACCAATTGATTCCTTAGGTCTATTTTTTAGAAGGTTAAAGAAAACAAAGAATTTACATTTTTTTTGTTGGATAAAATAATAATGAGTGAGTTACTACTCTGGAGCCTGAAGTGACATGAACATGATCCCTTTTCAAAAGGTTTATTAGAGCCAGAGACTTCCCACGTTTTGACAATATACTATATACGTATACACTCTTCTACATTACGAGAGTATCCTATATATACACTTTCATACCGAACGGGCTAGCGTACTTTCATTAGATAGCAAAGTAAAGCATTTTTTCTTACAGTTATTGGTATATCGATTTGGGTCTAACACTCCAAGAATAACTTGCAAGGGCGGGTCCACAATATCTTTGTTGTCAGTTTATGAGAGAGAAAAACCGAATCGCTTATGAGTTATGACTCAGCTGGTGAGTCACACTCAACTCGGCCGAGTCACAGTTACTCCCTTCATTCACCGCTCCAATCCCAAACCTTTTTCTACACTAACTACAAACCCTCTTTTCCAAAACCACTCTTTCCCTCAATTCTCAACCAAAACCACAACCGCCTTATCCGCCACCTTCCGCCGCCCGATCCGCCCTCTCCTCCGGCCGGCCATGGACGAGAGACCGCCGGAATTCGCCGTGCCTGCCGTCGAGGGCGGCGAAGATTTCGTCCACATCGACGATCTCAAGATGGAGAGCTTGTCCGATAGCATGGTCCGAATCGACAACGAGAATGAGGAGCCCTCGACGGCCGCGCCGGAAGATTCCGATCACCTTCCGGTGGCGCTGCCGGAAGAGCTATCCCGGAACGTGCTGGTCCTGTCGTGCGACTCCTCCGCCGAGGGCGGCGTCTGTGACGTCTACCTGGTCGGCACCGCTCATGTTTCTGAGGTAATGTCATTGTCTTCTTCAATCAGAACATCAAATTAGGGTTTCTTTCTTTCTTTTTGCATCTGGTTTTTCTGCATTCATTCCAATTGGAATTCAGTTATTGTTGTTTCTCTGTAGGAAATGCATTTTTTGGTTTTGATTAATTTTAAGAGAAAATTCGTTTTTTTTTTTTATTATTTTAAAAACAGAGTAATAAGATTTTGATTGTAAGTAGTTTGAAGTATCAAATGAGCTGATCCAGACACACTCGATTCTAGTTGTAATACAGAAAGTGAAATGAGAGGGTTGGAGCTTAACATTTATACTGAACTGTTTCAGGAATCAAGCAGAGAAGTCCAAGCTATAGTCAATTTTCTGAAACCACAGGTGTTTCCCTTTTGATTTGAACTCAGTAACACTTCATTGATTTGATAGCAAAAGCAGTAACACTTCACGATGGATAGATTTTTAATGACTAAACCATATGGCTGGCTGGCCTTTGTTCGGCTGCAGGTTGTCTTCTTAGAATTGTGCTCAAGTCGTGTGGCAGTGCTTACCCTTCAAAATCTGAAGGTTGCTACTGTTTAAATCTTTTTTTTTTTTTTAATTATTTTATATAATAATTATTTCATCACTTTCTTTGTGGGGAGCTACCCCTGGATGATTTAGATGTTCTAGATTGCTACTTATAAGTAGTTCATTTTTCCTTTTGAATAGTTAAGTGGGGAAAACATTTATCTTTTCTTTTGGCAATAATGTGATCATTGCAATTGTTGTTTAATGGCATATATGTTTTATTCAACTATAGCATCACTGGTAGTCAGAATCATACAAATTGTGATTTAATTCATGCGATTCAATCCGAGTTCCCATTCCATCGATATATTGCGTGGAGTTTTGTTTTATTACCAGAATAGCATGCTGAATTGAGGAATTGCAGGAATCCGGTTCTGTAGTGTTTCCAATGATACAGATCTTGGCTGGAATCTCGTCAGCAGAGAGGTCTGAGAAGATAGCTTCCAAAAGAGGCTTAGATGCGGTCACACACTGCCCATATGGATAAACGCAGCAGACCAGCAATCAGGGCAAGTGGGAACACATGGATGCTCTGGCAAGTGGCAATGACGAGACTCAAGTGACACGAAGGTCTGGCATCGGCGGTGAGGTTGTTGAGTTTGATTGGAGGTGAAACACTGCTCAGATACATCCTGCATGGACAGCCATAGAGGAGAGAAACCAAAGTGGCGGCTGAAAAAAAATAGGGTTTCTATTGCAAGGTGTAATAATGTTGTGTGTGTGAGAGAGCGAGAGAGGGAGAGAGAGTGTATTATGGAAGAAACCAATATTATTAATATACAGATGCATCGCCATGCGCTGCCCAGATGGATAGAAGCTGCAGAACATCAATCAAGGCATGAGGGTGCGTGGATGCTCTGGCAACAATATGCCTCTTGTGGTAGGACAGTTTGGCACTGGTGGCGAGGGTGGTGGGGTTGATGGGAGGTGAAACACACCTCAAATGTGTAGATCTGGGATGGTCACCTGCAGTGGAGAGAGAAACCAAAGGGGAAGCTGGAAAAAAAAATTAGGGTCTCTGACTTTCTGTTCAAGGTGTGATAATGTTGAGAGAGAGAAAATTATGAAAGTCATCCCAATAAATAATGTACATAAAAAAGGAAATAAAAAACTATTCTGTTTGGTAGTTGATTTTGAGTCATATGATTCATGATTTGGAAAATAGGCCTTCTGATTAGCGAATCAGTTCTCGATTTTTAACCATGATAGCATCAACTAATTCCCTATTTAGTTCTTATTTGTTTGTTTGTTTATTTATTTTCTGCTTCTTCCAGGTACCCACTGTGGGAGAAATGATTGCAATGTTGAAGAAAAAACATAACATGTTTGAAGTACTTTATGGTTGGTTCCTTGCCAAGGTATGACAGTATATTTTTCATCCCTATGAAATTTGCAATCATTAATCTTTTATTCATTCTTATTCAAGAATGCTGTATTTCTCACATACCATGCTTTTTCTCCCCTTTAATTTCTGACAGATTGCTAGTAAGCTGGAGGTCTTTCCTGGCTCCGAGTTTCGTGTGGCATATGAAGAAGCTATCAAATATGGTGGCAGGGTGATACTCGGCGATCGCCCTGTACAGGTTGGATTAGTTTTTTTTTTCATTTTAGATTTTACTGAATGCTGAGAAGATTCCTAGTCCTCATTTGATTTAAAATATTACTCTATATTATAAAGACTCAATGTATTTGAGTATCTGTTATTCCCTGAATATTCTTCAGCCGTTCCCTTGAAGAAAGAATATTTTTTACATGATTCTGTGGAAGGAAAGTCACTGACGTTGCTGAAGTAGAACTGTATAATGTTGTCCATTCCTTAGCACGTCTTGGCATTCTCGAGTCTCGAGGATTAATTGATGCAGTATATTAATAGCATATTATCTAGAAAGTCTAGCAGTAAAATTTTAAGGCTGGACAAGGAAGCTACATCTTTTTTTTCTTTTTGTTACCAGAATTCCGCTTTGTATAACAGTATACACTTCCATCCTAAAAAACGAGGGGCTCTAGTGCATGAGGTTCCGACCATTATGGGATTTGGTAGGGTTGGCAAAATTATCCATGTTTCCATTATCCATCCAGCCCAACCTCACTAAAACCCATTCCGGTCCATCCATTGTGTATTGGTTTTCAATGGATTGGATTTACTCAATCCATCAAGATCCACCACCTAGAAGCTTAATATATGGATTGTAAGTTGTGGCCACCGTCCGCTAACCCACAATGGCAAAACCTGACCCACACAAAGTTTCTTAAACGCGGTGTTCCACCACTCCTTCCTCCTCCGAGCTCCATGGCCCTCCATTTTCCAGTGACAGCTTCTATGTCTCTTCAGTCTCCACTCTCCACTTTCAATCACTTTTCCTCCTCCAGGAGCCACAGGCTTCTATCTCTCCGTTATTTCTGTTTGGATGGGTGGGATTTACTGAGAAAAATAGACTGAAAACCAAAACTTGGCAATCGCTCACGCCTTCTATCTCTCATGGGATTTACTCAACTAGTTTGGGTATTATGTTTTTTATTCCCAATTGCAAAATGCAGTATTGCAGTGTTTCTTCGTGATAAGGTTTGAGAGACATTTTAGAGAGAGAAATTTTCCATTTGGCAAGGAAGAAAGTTAATTTTTAAAAATAATATATTCTTAAATGGTTGTTTGGATATCCATCCATAAAAAGTGATCAATGGATGGATTGGATAGTTACTTATTAAATGGGTCATTGGTGGAGAAGATTTTTTAAATATTTTTTTAACGGATTATAAATGGTTTGATTTTGTGTCATCCATTATAGTCCAACCAGAACTAATCCTCCAACCCATTCATTTGCCTCCTCTAGAATTTGGATAGGATTAGATGTATGCAATCTTACATCTCTACTGCTGTAAGCAAAGAGGCTGCTATAGCAACTAGAATCTATGACCACCAGGTCACAAGGCAGCATTCTTACCATTGCTTGAAGGCTTACCCTCAACACTTCCAACCTACTTCAGATATATATGTTTTTTGAAGTTCTCAATCTTCTAAAAATGTTCACCAGAACACACTTATAAGTTTACTCTTAATTATTGTTTCTATAATCATTGAAATATTAAAATGTACTAATATAGTGTAAGTTATTTAACTTTTAATTTTCATTACTTAATATTTTATTATGTGTGCTTTCAACTTGTTTTGCATTGTGTAGTTTTTCTTTAAAACTTCCTTGTTATTGTATTTATGTATTTGATTTTGATTGAGACAGATTACGCTAAGAAGAACGTGGAGTAAGATGCCACTTTGGCATAAGACAAAATTGTTGTACTCTTTACTTTTTCAAGCGGTTTTTTTGCCCAGCTCTGATGATCTTAATAAAATGGTAAACTTCATAATCCTCATACAGTAGGGATGATTGTGAATTGATCATGTTAGGGGTAAGTTCTTTGTCCTAACTTAGGTTTGCTTTCTCCAGCTGAAGGAAATGGATGACAGTGACATGCTAACACTTGTTATTCAAGAGATGAGTAAGGAGTTTCCAACTTTAATGGAGACTCTTGTGCATGAACGTGATAAGTAAATTCTATTGCTCTTAATTCAATTTACAATTTCATTGTGTTCGATACTTGTCCCTTGCTTTCCTTACTTTTTAAAGAATGCTTCTGTTATCATTTGTTACATCAGTTAATGTTACCATTTAGCTGAGGGGTCCTTGGAGGGTATCATGGATTCATGGATATGATTCTGATATTGGCGTTTTCTGCATATATTAGCCACCTTGAAGATTTGAATCCAAATACCTTGAATTTCTTACCTAGAGTGCCCCTTTTGTTCCACAACATAGGTTATGGAAAAATCTTTAAATTAATGATAATATGGTAGTTTTTGTTTTAAATATCATCTAGTACAACTCTTGTCCAATGAACTAGAGCATTCTGGGAGTTTAAATAAAATTACTATTTTATTGATGCAATGAGCATTATATAGTACTCTGTGGCATTGTGAGGAACAATATTATCTGAAAAAGTGTTTTGGTTATTTATGGTTCTGGACTGTCTATATCACCAAAGAAATTAGGGTGCTGTTGGCAGCACAGGTCAATTAATAGGTTAGTGCATACATTTCCCCCCTCTCTATTTGTTGTGCAAATGTGCACCAAAGAAGTCGTAGATTATATAGAACATGTTTCAGCTTGGAATAAAATTAAAATTGATCCTTATTATCTCAAGTAGCATCCTCTGTCTTCTGGTGATGTATATGCTATTTTTACTCTACAACTTATGGTATACCTTTCTTCCTTTTTGATAACTAGAAAGCCTCAGTAACTTGTACAATCCTGCAGCCTCTTCAGCCGAGTCTGGTTAAAATTAGACCATGCCTTTACTTTGAGATAGAGAGACTCTTATGGTTTTAGTTATACATCACAAGGTAGCGTTAAGGTTGACTACACTAGTTCAATTGGCCTCTGCTTTGTCTAGAATTTGTCCATAAATTATGTATTTATATTGTCTAGAGACTAAATATTATTTGTTTTATATTATTATTGTGTCTATATCCAGGTACATGTCCTCCACATTATTAAAAGTGGCAAGTGAGAATAGCTCAGTGGTTGCTGTTGTTGGAAAGGGGCATCTACAAGGAATAAAGAAGCATTGGAAGCAACCAGTCGTGGTTGGTGAACATTTAGTCATTTCTATTGTTAAATTTTAGTAAATGCCAAAGATTATCCTGTGTACGCTTCAAAGATTTATTGGAATTAAGAAAAAAAAATAGGACAAGAAACATTATTCAGCTTCTCCCATTTTACCAATTCTTAGAGGAACTGAATCTTTCTTATTTTGCAACGTCTTTCTTTCCAAATTCGCAGTTATTATTCTTTTATTACGCATTGTCAGATGTTCTTACCTGAATTTTCCTTACTGTTTCGCAGATGAAGGATCTCATGACAGTTCCATCTCCCAAACCGGCTATCTCTGCTATAAAAATCATTACATCTGTTGGTGTTGCCGTGGCTGGGGTGGTCATAATATCGGGCATCTATCTTTCATACAAGAAATGAATTGCCATGTAGAGATACTGACATCTACAGGAACAAGAGAATATGAACTGAGTTGTATAACACATTTTGGTCGAGTGTTACTATCATCAACGAAGTTGGTGCATAAGCCATTTGCCTTTTTTTAATATAGATATCTTTCCCTAAATCTTTCCCTTGGGAATGGTTTAATCTTGTGAAATATTGTTAATTATAACTAGCGTGTTGATTGTAGTATAATGTACCTTCTGCTGGTCAAATACAAAGTTTCATCCATAAGTAACTCTAGCCAAAAAAAATACATAAGCAACATTGTCTCCCATGCCCTTTTCAATAAGAGTCAGAAACCACTTCCATTTATCTTTGGTCTTAGAGTCAACCACAGTATATATGATTACATAAAACCGATTGTTCACATCTTGAGCAATTGCTGATAGTAGCTGGCCCCTATAGTACCATTGAAAAAAACAGCCATCAAGGACTAGCCAACCTTAAACTTAGCCTTACATGCCTCCAAACAAATATGCAATCATTGGAAAAGTGGTGAGGATCCAATACTTGGGATGACATCCATCTTTGTATTTAACCTTGGGTTCGTTTTCAACAGTTCATTAAGATAGTCCCATGTCCTCCCATACTATTCCTTTTTGGAACCTTCAACCGCCTTCCTAGCTACCTTTAGTGTCCTTGACAGTTTTTTGTCATTTAGGTGGACACAAAAGTCTTCCTTAAACATGTCAAAGGCTTGTCTCCTCTTAAGATCAAGTTGAGTCAACTGTTGCAATTTCTTCAAACTTAGTCCCTGCAGGTGTGTCCTCGGACAAATGTCTTTAACTGATAACTCTTGCTCAAGGTGTTCCATGCACAATAGGCAAGCCAACTACAATCCTAACCTTACAAACTGCTTGTGCTCGTAGCTTATCATTCTTCTTCCACTTAATTTCCCTCTCGATGGCAATGTTGAAGTCCATGATTCCATTCTTAAACAACTCGAAGTTCACAAACACCATGTTAACGTCCTGTGACACTTCGAAATTACTTCGATCGGGATGCATCCGGTACATAGCCTTGTAGTCATGATAACCCAAGTCCTTAACCGTGCCACCAGGTCAAAATTGTTTAGTCTTCTGTTCATATATTTGGGCACCCTATCCTTGACTCATCCAATCAAAATAAATGAATTTTGATTCATTTGATGCTCTTTGGTTCATTTTGATTCATTTTACTAAACTTTGCTAAATCTTGTTGAATTTTGGTTCATTTGATCTTCTTTGGTTCACGCAATATGATATTTGTTGCATTTTGGTTCATTTTGTTGTAATTTGATTCATTTATGTAGGAACTTATTTGCCACACAATAAAAATAGTCAAGGACTTGATTGGTAATGCAAAATATGAAAAAACCAATGTGGAATAAGTTAAAATTTCTCTGTTTTATCAGCTTAAAACTAACTTTGTAAAGCATTAAATTGTTGCTTTTTTTTCGGTACACATCTTATTGATCCCCAAAATTGTGGAGTAATATCAATTTGATCATTGAAATTAACAAAATTCCAAAAGCATGTCTAAATGATAAGTTAATATCAATTTGATCCATCATTTTACTCAATTAATATTAATTAAATCTCAATTTAATCCATACGATTTTCAACAAAAAGACTAATTTGATTGCCGATTTACATCTTCAAGGGCTAATTTGGAATGTCAATAATTTTAGTGATCAAGTTGATACTACTTCATAATTTTATGAACCAAATAAGGTGTTTATTTTTTTTTATTTTTTATTTTTGATCTTGCTAGGTAATGCATAAGAAATCAGAGGCAAGCTCTTAATCACTGTCATTAACATGTTAAAAAGTGTATTACTTCTCTTTTACAACATCCTCCTAACAAATGGAGGAATGTAATCATTTATATTATACTTTTTAATATCTAAATTAGGGTCAAATAAAAGCTAACTGAAATAATCTCCAGAACAATAGAAGGGCCGTTCAAACTAACTTCTGCTGTGGCCACAGGCCATATCCCCCGATTCAAACTTCAAATGCTTTATTACGTATCAAAATTCAATTATTTTATTAAAATTGTTTTCGTTTAAACTTTAATTTAAATGAATTTATAGTATTTTTCAGCATGCTTTGCACATTATCAATAAGTTCCAATAGCAGTCCAAATTAGTATACTTCCAATCATTAATGCCAGCTTTAAATTTCTTTAGAAATAGATTAAAAAGAGTAGCAATGTTGGTGGCGTTTCCAAGACCAAATGGTATTGTAAAAAACCATCAATCAGGATGACCACTTCATAATATAGCGTCCGAGCCATTATACCAGGAGGAACAATGTATCCCCCGGAATTGGTAATGGACGCAATGTATAAAGGATAATTGATTACAAAGATAACACATTCAAAACAACAGCAAAAGTAATTAACAAACACCCATTCAACTACTATTTACACTATTATTATGCAAAGTAAAGTTATACCCTACTATAGTGTGCTCAGTGGAAGGAGAAGTCATTATAATATGAGCTCACGGCGAAACCTAATGGTGACGTCCACTGCCCAAAACACATTGTGTTTTCATCTCATCATCGCACCCAATAAGGTCCTAACTTCCAAGTTCATAGTTACAAACACCCAGCAAAACAAATAAAGCAAACAAGCAAAAGGGTGACATTTGAAAACAAAATTTGAACTGAATAATTAAAATAAAGGCTTCAGTGTGTGTAACAATCAGATCATTGATAGAAATCTCACTGAAATCCGCTAAGATAATTCAATTATCATCATAAGCCCAGATTTTTCAAAACCCAATTCAGTAAAATAAAAACATTGTAACAATTAAGGAATTAAGGAAATCACATATAACTTAGAAGCTAAAAAGGGTGATTTTAGGAAACGAAAAACTTGTGATAGATGAATTGCCCAAAAAATAAAAAAACCCTAAAATTGGGGATTTAGGTTAGAGTGTGCTCAGACAGCCAAGGGTTGGTAATCAATTTCTGAGTGCGATACCCAGATCAGAAACTCTAGTCCACAAAATTGTCTCATCACAGCACACACAAAAATTCAAACTTTAAACATGTAACAAAATAAAAATAAAAGATTTGAACATCAAAACAAAGAAAACAAAAATCCCATCTAATAAGGATACAATCTACCTTACGCAACCCTAAAGGAACAATTTGGTTACGCAGTTGATAGAGGAAGAAGGAGATCGAAAAGAGAAGATGAGAAAGTGGCAAAAGGTTTTGTTGATTATATAGGCACGGAAGAGAGAGGTACAAATTAGGGTTTATAAAGTTGCAGTTTTTGAGTTTGTTGCGGCTATCAATGTGGGCAAAGAGTGCCCAATTTGGAGTGGGCCGACCCTGAACTATGATAAAGCCCATTCCACATTCATATTCTTTTCTTTTCCTCTGATTATAAACTTATAACTTATTAGGACAAACTGCAATAAATCTTTTCACCCAAAAAATAATGTAAAAAATGTCCTTTAGTAGTATGAAAAATAAAATATTGATAATAATATTTTGGTAAATAAAAATATGATAAAAAATAATTTTACAGCTCTCTTATTCTACCTTGTAAATTACAATAGGTTGATAATTATCTTATTATTAATAGGTATTTTTTTAATAAAATTTGAATATGAGATATGAACTATAAATAAAAAATTAATATTAATAAAAAAAAATCGAGGGAAGAAATTACCAAGCAGAAGGGAATCCCTTTTTGTTAACAGTATGAATTTTTAAAACAGTTCCTTTGGTCAGTTTCTATTATAATATCATCAATATACTTTTTATTAAAAATTACATTTTAATTTAAAAAGGGGGAAATATAGGCATTTCCTGGATAAAGAGAACCTATTTAATAAATGAAGAGCACTTATAGGACATTTAGAAGAAACAATAATCTAAGCAACTATTTAAGAAACACCTCATATTAAAAGAATTATTTGAATTACAGGAAAATATATTTTCAACATGCCAAGGGAGGACACCATTTTGGCCAAACTTTATTTCTTAGTAGGTATCAAGAAATTCTCTCTCACACACAATTTTGCCTCTTAATACCAGAAGAACATGATTTCCCCATTAATCCTAGGAATTATTATGAAACCCACTTGTTCCCACCACATTTGGGAAAGCACCAAGACCATAGAATATCTCATATATTAGGACACTACTGGCATAACATAAGTAACCAGACCCAAAAATAAATGTTGAACTGAGTAGTAGACATAAAAATTGCTCTTGGATGGGTCAGTCAACAAGATTCTTAACTATTTACGAATGCACAGTGTTTCCTGACCTCTCCTTGTGTCCCAGTCAAGACATTAATTCGTCCCATTTTCTCCATGGACTTGCCAAATTCAATAAAGAATCTTTGAGTTGATTGAAGCTGTTTCTTGATAATTGACCTTGTAGCAGAGCTAGCCAACAATTCATGATCTGATATGAACAAGCCCCTTCTCTTAAGGACTTGCTTATAATAGCCAAGATCAAATGTATTGCGACTTCCAGGGTCCATCTCAATAAGTGTGGTATTATCATTGATGCTCTTGCACTTATAGCTCTTTAGGTTTTTTACATATTTACTGTCTAGAGCTGGGTCTTGATCACCCTTACCGGTAAAATTAAACAGGCGGGTTGAGATTGTTGAGCAATGGGCAATACCAATTGTGTGAGCACCTGAAAAAATTAAACTTTTGATATTTAGAGACACTGGATTTTATGTTCCATGCATAGAGATATTAGGTAGATGAGATCATTGACTAATGATAATTTCGGTTAAGAAATTATAACTTTTTAAAATTATAAGAAATTTCTACTTATGTGCCAAGATATGATTGATGGGAACGAGATGGTACATCAAAATGGGACAGTAAATCCTCATCCAGCATTGTATATGAGTATACATTTGTGTCACCAATTTTGTAGCATTCGTTCATCATAGCACTGAATTTATTAGCATGTGCAATACACATGATCAGGAAATTGTTTGGCATACCAGAGAGCAAGACAAGGTCATTGGCATCAAGTCCAACATTGCCAAAGATTGTTAAGAGGGTGGTGAGGTTGTGAAATGGAGCAGGAAGGCCAACTAATGTCTCTGCTGCCTTTGAAATGACCCCATCCCTTCGACCTGTTGGAACATTCCAATAGGGTCCCCCCTGCAATTAATACCACAGAACAAGCAAATGGGTCATTTCTATTATCCATACACGTGACTATTTTATATATCTAATCTAATGTGCCTTCTTACACGAGAGTCTTTTGGACTTTAAAACCATGATAATGTAGAGGCTCACTTATATAAATTAACTGAAATTTAACTTTCAGTTGATAATAAATAGAAGGTGATGCTAACCAGTGTCCTAAGGGTATTTGTTAAGAAAACCCAAAAAAATAAAATCTTATTGAAAAACTAAATTTATCACACTTCATGATATAAAATACACTAAGTTCCAATGAGAATTTTCCTTTTTTTAGGGCACTGGCTAGCATTCTCCAGAGTAGAAAGGTTCCAATTCTAAACAAATGAGTACTTACTATGGCATGTACTGAGTCTCTAGCAGTCAGAGCTAAGATATCAGCACAAGACACTACACCAGGGCATTCAGCTTCAACAATGCTCTTTACGCGGTCAATGAATTCATAGCCTCGGGTTGTCAAATTTGGAAAAGCACTCTTTTCAGCTTGATTGCTTTTTGTTGAGTTCACAAGCACTGATGCATCACACCCCTGAAATGATAAATGTTAATTAGTTCCTCAGTTTAACAAAATATTCATTATCTATAAATAAAATGAAAGCACTAAGTTGAACTGCATTACCCTGACAAAACAGTCATGGAAGTGCAGTCTTATGAGGGCAGCTGCCACTGATGGGGCAGTGTGGATACGGTCATGAACATACTTCAAAATGATCTGCTCAGCTTTTGGGCAGCTTCTAGCATAAAAACCCAGCTGCAATTGAGCATGAGTTGATCCAACTAATGCTAAAAGACCAAGAATCAAAACCATTAAGTGATTCTGGCTTCCCATTTTCATGTATGGCTTGGCAGAGATTTTGGTTGCAAGATCAGTAACTATATATAATAGAAGATAATGAGAGAAGCAACTTTATTTATCTTGTTTTTGCCAGAACAGTGCCTAGTTATTTATATAGTCCTCTCTGTTTGAGTTACAATAAACAGGCAACTCATATAGATGGCCCATGCATGCAGGCTGTAGTTGACTAGCTAACGTGATATAAGGTAATACTTCAAGTTACTTTATCATCGTGTCACATGATAATGTTAGTTTGTGTTTGATTTGAAGGTTTCAACCGTTAGAAATGCTTCTGCCATGGTAAAATATGGTTTGACCGAATATTTTTGATGTTCGGCTTCTATGGTCTGAAAGTGATTATAGTCCCAAAATCACATTGATCTTGAAGCTAAAATTTGTAGCTTTCACATTGAATCCAAAAATTGATTTTATAATTTGTGACTTAACAGGTAATATTGAGTCAATAAATCACTTTTTTTCATTAAGTCATCAAAACATAAATCACTTTACTTTCAACTCACTTTTAACCAAAATCATTTCTTTTCAAATAGAGAAAATCATCATTTGTGAAAGACAGAAAATCGAAGGTGACAACAAGATTTTTTTGGCAGAAGATTTTTATCCCACATAATAATGTTAGTGGAATAATAAAAAAAGGGGGTTAGTTGAGCATGCCCTTACAGGAAAACTGTTAATACCTAATTAAGTTCCAAAGAATATTTATATTTGGTTTCTAAATGCTTTGTTTCAATTTTTTTGGTGATTTACAACGTATACATATTACCATTTCCTTAAAGTTGCCACATGACATGATCATCTTTGTATCACTTAGCTTGAATTTAATGTCTGATTATATGATAGTTTAAACAGTTTCTTGCGGTGGTTAACATATATGTACACGGAATTGATGTGTATCTCCCAACAGCAAATTGGATTATTACTTAAAAGCAGGGCTTAAGGAGGGATTTAAGAATAAACAGTTGACTTATCTGCTTCGATGAGCGTAACGTGCCTTTATTCTTGTCTCACGGTTGAGCCATCGCTCCTTCAAATTAAATTATAACGGTAGCTTCCTGTTGCCACCTATGGACACATTATTAGGATATAGAAATGAGGACGTGACGCATGCATTAATTATAGGGTTGGTGAAGAGCAGTTGTTTGATCTTAATCATTGTGATTATAAACACATAAAATACTCGATGATGATAGAGATAGAAAGAGTCGTCAGGGAATTTCTTTTGTAAATAAGGTCAGAGTAAACCCTGTATGCTACATGTGGGTTGAGGGAGCATTAACAACTAGTCAGGAATTTCTTTTGTTCTTTTAGGCTTTGTTTGGTCGTGAGAAGAAAAGGAGAAGAGAGGAAGAGGTGAAAAAGAGTATGAGAAGAGAGAAAATGGTGAGAAATATAATAGATTTTATATATTGCTTAGTGTAAGAGAAATAGAGGAGAAATAGGTATTTTCTCTCTCTCCCCTTTGTTTGGTTGGATAGAAAATAAGAAGAGAGAAAGTAATTTTTTTTAAAAAGACAAAAATATCCTTAACTAAAAAATAATATAAAAATATTTAAATTTAATTGATTTAAGTTATTTTAACCAATCAAATAATTTAAATTAATTTAACTGATTTAAGTTATTATTTTAAATAAAACTTATTAGTTTAATATAATTATTTTATTTATTTCAATTTAATTTAATTAATCAAATGATTAATTTAATTCAATTTATTTAAATTTATTAAATAATTGAATGAGAACCCAAAAAGAATGGTACGAAAGTCATTTTATATGAAACACTCTCTCCCTCTTCCATTTTCTTCTCACTTGGGGAGAGAAAAAAAATTGAGGTGGGTCCCACCAATTTTCTTCTCTCTTCCCTATTTCTCTCCTCCACCAAACAAGAAAAAAGTATATTTTCTCCTCCTTTTCTCTCTTCTTGTTTTCTCTCTTGCTATTTTCTACTCCAACAAACAAAGTGTTAGTGTAGAAATAGTCTAATTTTTTAAAAGTTACCCTTGAATGAATGAGTGATATATTTATCACTTTGTTTTATCTAATAATTTGACCAGGATGTGCTGTCTAATTTTGGTGTATCATGTCATATCCCTATTAATAGTATTTTGTCGCATATTCTATATTTTTAAATACATGAAATTAATTTTTATGGTAAAATATCATTGGTAAGGATAAGATGTGGTACAACAAAATGGGACAACGAATCTTCATCACTTATGACTACCCACAAATGGCCACAATTGACAATTCTATTGAGGGTGTTTTTTTTTTCTAGCGAAATAGTAGTGAAGATACTCTCTTAATTTATGTGTGCCTGTTAATGTTGAGAACGTGAGATTGCCATGGTGGGATCTAGAGACAAGTGGCAGTTAATTATAAGCATTACAATGATAAGCATTAAAATTACAAGTCAAAACTACTTACAGAGAGATAATTATGGCTAATGTTGTGGAGAGAATCATGGAGCGTGACCAACATTACTTGCTTAGATATGTTGAATTCCTGACCGGTTCAAGTTTCATTCGAATATGGTTATATGGATAAAGGAGAGCTGTACCTCATTATGAGTTGGAATTTTCAACATTTTCATGAGTAAATAAAATTCGTAGTAAAGAGATTTTGAGGAAGTCATCACTTGACGTTGCTAAATAGTACTGATAGAGTCATTTAATTTCTATGTCATATACTACATACAGAAAGCAAGCTGCTTTCTAATTAACCTTGGAACGGTATATTTATCTCAAAAAAAATGCAATCCCCTGCATATATCACGCATGGTTTTGAACCTACCACGCTTTGGGTATGCCCCGTATGATCCAATGACTAGTTTTCACCAATAAAGAATAGCCTCTTTTATATCCAAAAAAAAAAAAAAAAAGGAAGAATAGCCTCTTTTATTCATCCAAAATAAAAATTGGCCTCTTTGCAAACTGCATGGGTACAAGCGAATTCAATCGATCCCTGAATTCAAACTAATTTTGATGGTTTGATCAGTTCGCTGGATCGGATCGAAAACAAGAATTGATAAAAATCTTTTCACAAGGATATTCATACATAAATAATTCCAATTTCAACCAAAATCACATTTATCAAAAGCTTATAACTAATATGTTGGAGTATGGAGTAAGTCCTTTATTTAAATCAACGTGAAAGTGAATCGGTTATAATTGTTAGTAGGGCATAACACGAGGCCATCGGCAGCTGGATGAAGCCATCAGTGTACACGTGTTGCACTCGAATATTTATATGCAAGTGATCCACTGAATTCATATAAGGGGGGAAAAAAACTAAGTCAACTTCATGTGATTATTATAAACAAAAGGATTATAGTTATCTAAAAAAAAGGATTGCCTTCTGCAGCACATGCAATGGAAGTTACATTCTTCAGTTCATTGTCATGATTGGTTGTCTCGGGAGAGTTATAATTCCCAGCTTGGCAGTTGGCCCCTCAAAAAGTTGAAAAAACTGAGCATATACCTCCAAACAGGTTATTTGTCCTACCAACCTCGATCTTATTGATATAACAATAAATGGGTTTAAGTTTGATTATATTACTCACTGGTTCGAGTCGCTAATAAATCGATCTTTTTAACCACATATTCAAGGTTCAAATCTTAGTGATGAGAATAAAGCTACATTTTAAGGGAGAGAAGTTGTCCCTTAATTGATACTCTACATCCTCGGGGGATTAGTCCTGCCTACACTCCTACGGCTACTGGCTATGGGAATATCCTGGATTCCATCCCGGACCTAAAAAAAGTTAAAAAAAAATTATATTGTCATTTAGTTATAAATCATTTTATGTGACTTTTAAGGTAGTTATAATAAAAGTCAAATATTTTTAATAATGTGCCAATTTCTAAATATTTAATTAGTATAAATTATTTTTACGCTAACAGTTAAAATCATTAAATTCGTAATAAATTAAGAAAAGAAGGCCAAAGATTCCCATCATGCATTATTATGAAACCATGCTATTATTTATACAATTAGGTTTGATACTTTAATTGACATCTCTCTTGTATCTATATATAATATATTTACTTTACTTCAAAATATAAATATCATTCATATTAGACTATTAGTATCCATTTATCCCAGAGTGTTATAAGGTGGTCACGTGGTTTGGTATGTAGGATAGGGGTGTTGAGAGTTATAAGATGCAAGATTCGAATCACAATACATATACTAACATAATAAACTAACAACTAACATTTCACTTATAAAAAAATTAGCCATTTATACTCACATCAATCAATATGAGTGTCTCTATTAGGTGTCCACAATGCAAAAATAAAAAAGCATTTTCGAGTACCAAGAACTATACCCTTCTGGTTTTTAGTGAAAAGGGCAAAGAATCATCACGTAGGAGGTAGATTTTCTTTCAAAATAATTTTAGATAACTTCTTAACGAGCACTCAATTCAACACTTAATAAACATAAAAGTATTTTATTTTATTTTTCGGTCTGAGTGAAGGCTCATAAAAAGGCACACATGGATAAAGGAGAGAGGAAACAAGGAAATTAGGGTTGGACAAGATTTCCATCCCGACCCAATCTCGAACAACCCGTAAGCTGTTTTGACCATGCGGGCGGGTTTTAGCGCCGGGGGGGCGGGTCGTCAGTTTGTATCAACAGAATTGCCATTGTTACCGGCGGTCGGCCTCGGTCCCGGAAATTTCAGACCGTTGGTGATCGAACCCGACCGACCATTCACATCCTTCTTGATTTCACACTCTGATTTGTAGTGGAGGAGAAGAACCACTAAACTAAGGAGAACGTGAAAGAAGACGGAAGAACCACTGTGCGAGAATCAAGAACAAGCTTTGATCCTTAAGCGAGAAGAACGCGACATCCTGGCCGCCATTTGATTCGTGAGGAGAACACCGCGTTGCCGCCAGATCTAGATCGCCACCGCGTTCTTAGTTCTTCGTTCTGCTTCGTGACGTCGCAAGATCCAAATCACCGCCATCTTCTTTGCCTCCGGTGGCATTGCGCCGCCATCTGCTACCCTCCCCTCCAGTGGCGTTGCACCACCAGTCTCTACCCCCTGGTAGTTTGGTTGAAGGAGGTGGCTCGGGTTTGCAACAAGTGGATTGTGATAGAGATTGAAAATGGATCCGGGTTTGGGTCCAAATCTGAATAGGCCAAAAAATGAAATTGCCCAACCCGCCCCAACCCGACAGCTGCTCCGGACAGAGATGGGTTAGCTATTTAGATGGCCGGTTTGGTTCGGATTGGGCTGTTTGGGCCTGAATCCGACCGAACCTGTCTGATGTTCGACCCTAAAGGAAATCAGAAAAGGGTGACGGGAGCGCATTGCAAGAAAATATTTTGATTTAATTGGTATATATTATTAGTGTAAATAATTTTTTATGTTGCTGTCAAACAATAATAAATTATCACATCAATAAAAATGTTTGAGTATTATCTTAAAAATCACTCGTCATGATTTGTGATTGATTGTGTGTGTAAAAAAAATTACACTAAACATTGTATACCAATTTACCTCAGTATATTATTAGCATGGGAGTGTGAGACACACATCTTCTTACATTTTAATGCTAAATGAAGTTCTTAAGAAAGAGAGTGCTACCTGTTTAAGAATTTCTCATTCAATTCAAACTACTAAAAAGGAGTAAGTGGTTTGTTTTTTATTAGTTTTAATTTATATGTGTTTATTGATAATTACAAAAATGTTAGGTATGTATAGCATATTTTATATTTTATATTTTTATCAATAATTACCAAAATGTCACACATTTTTATTTTGTTTCTTGTTTTAAATTTTTTATAAAACAATATAAAAAGACACGAAATGAAAATAAGATGTATTTTTTTATATAAATAATACCAAAAGCACAGTAATTAAAAGTAAAACAAAAACCAAAAAACAAACAAATAGTATGCAAGTGTTTGTATTTCGTTTCTATAGTAGCTATAGAATCAATTCTTGAAACACAATAAATTCCATCAGCAATTAGTACTTGTTTGTTTAGAGTCTAAAGTAGCTACAATGAATTCAGTTCTAAATGTAGAGAAACATGTTTCGGTACTTTTTTATAATTAATTAATTATCATAAATTTCTATGTTGGAGAATCGATTGCTTCTTCTTAGGGAAATTCTACATTATTCTAATATCTACTTATTTAATTAGCAGTGATATGGATTGTTAGATTATTTTATAGATTCACATTGTTAAAAAATGTAAGATAACAAAAACTTGGGTAATTGAGAAATATCCATTATGCCTCGAACTCCATTTGCTGATCATTTTTTTTTTTTTTTGGACAGGAATTGGCTGATCATCTTGATTCTTGCTTTTTTGTTTTGTTTTGTGTAGGATATATTGCTTCTTAAGTTGTTCAAATGTACAGCTTGTCATTCTAACACATAAACTACGTTTGGGGTGAAGTGGATCGTGGCCCCTATATCTAGTTTGAACTTTGAAAAGGCACATTCTACTGAATTAAAAACACACACACTCTCTTATAAAGTTGTTAGTGACATTATTACATAGATAAAAACATGGAAAAGGACAAAAGTCCCATCCTTTATTTATACAGATGATGAATTAGGACGAAGCTACAAGGTTTGGTTGTCTTATGCATCGTCAGAGCACCCTTGTAGTGTTGTATATCTTGAATAACCTCTAGGTGGTTAGGTGGCCTTGGTTTGATTACTCACATTTTCTTATAACATTATGAACCTAACACCTGGGATAGTTAGCATCATTTAAATCAATATAGCTCCTTCTCGGGGACCAAAAAACTATTTGGAGGTCCAATGACTCTTTCTCATATCTAAAGCCCTCTTGGTAAAGTTTGGATTCTGTAATTGGTTCCTCAGAGAATGTTAAATGTTTTACTATTAAACCAACTGACGTGTATATGGAGCAAATAATAATGTTGGTGTACATGTGATTATCATTTCCAATTTTTAACAAAGAATTATAAGGTTTGCTAATCTACACCTAATTATTTTTTAGAATAAGTATATTAGCAAGCTACACCGTTGAGTGTACTTTCCATTTTTTTAGTTATAGATTGCTAACGTACACCTGCACAGGGGCAAAGTTGGTCCAAAATTTTCATTAAACGTTACTGCATGCCTCCTGCTCCGTGTCATTCATTCTCATCTACTATTGGGAAAAAAACCAAGTCCCACATTGACTAGAGATAGTCTCTAATAAGAGTTTATAAGTAATGGGCAATCCTCATTCTATGAGCTAGCTTTTAGGATTGAGTTAGGCCCAAAATCTAATATGGTATCAGAGCTATCCTAGATCCATTATTGGGCCACCCACCATATTATTCACGCACCAAGCCCAATAATGCTGGGCGTGAGGGGGTGTATTGGGAAAAACCCAAGTCCCACATTGACTAGAGATAGTCTCTAATAAGAGTTTATAAGTAATGGGCAATCCTCATTCTATGAGCTAGCTTTTGGGATTGAGTTAGGCCTAAAATCTAATATCTACCGCAAATGTTTGTTTTAGAAGCTTGGAATTATAGATTCTTAAAAAAACACCAAATAATTTTTTTCCCTGTTTTTTTTTTTTTTTAAGTCAATCCAAAGACAAATAATTTTTTTAAAAGTGCTTTTATTTTAAAAATAAGTGATTTTACTCGCAAAAAAATCATCCGAACGGGCTCTAAAGATGATATATACATGTAAAAGCACTTCCACACTTAGATTAGACAATCCTCAAAATAGATAGATTATCTAAAATGAGATTGCCTAGTTTATAAAATATGGGATTATACCTGAAAATTGGGTTCCATTATCTTCCCGTTTGGGTTAGTTACTGCTCCATTAAGGCCTGTATCATTTGGGATCATAGTGTGTTATGGGCTTAAATATAGGTGTTGCAGAATTGATTGAGGTAGGCTGATACTCCGAGAAGCCGCTTTAGCATCCATACCTCTAGATTGGACCCCTTGTTGTTGGGCCTGTTCATATTGGGTTCAGAACCAGAATTTTGGTCCAGCCTGGAATGCTGGTACAGATATGCTATTGTTCGCTCTCCAGAGGGATTCAAATTAGTTCCACAGTGAGAGATTCAGAGTTAACTACTAGAACTAGAACTAACCAAAATTTCAATCAAGTAGGTGGATTAAAGAAGGAAGATTAATTACTCAATAGTCACTGAATTAACGTACATAAGTTCACATCACCTTGAAGTGGTGTACCCTAATTATTTAATAATAACAAGCAGTACATAAATAAAAAAATCCTAAAACTATAACAATTTGGCATTATTATAGGCTCAATTGGCAACAATAATTTCCACAAATCATAAAATGCACTTATTCACTTAACCAGATAATCAGTCTTACTTCAGTAATTGTGCAATCAAATTTGCAAGTTAAGAATGAAAATATCCTTTTGAAAAACAACCTCGGATCAGCAACGAGGTTTAACATCAACATTTTAAAAGAACATAAGAAGTTAAGGAAAATGCTTCGGTATGTATAGAAAAACTAGTAATAAAAGATTAAAAGGTTCTGACTATCGAGGAAGGAAAAGGTTGTGGCTTCGTGAGTCTAACCGAGAAGAAAATCTGGCCAAGTGAATAAAACTTGATTATCAGACTCGTCATCAAGAGGAATGAAGAAAAGGTAAATGTGGGACCCATCTTGGACTCCACAATCAACAAGAGGTGCCTTTTCTTCCTCTTTACTCATCAGAGGGCTGTGATCAGCGTCGAGAACCAGGATCAGACGGTCACAAGGGAGTTTCTGCTGGGCCTCAATTTCCCTCTTAAGATCTTCTACCGTGGCATCATTGCCCACTTGGACGTAGAAGAGTGTTCCTGTCAAATTCTCCACCACCACCTTCATGACCAACTATTAACCAGTTTCCATCTCTACAATGTTTAATTATTTTCGAACCCCAAAAAACAAATGGGATTTTGATTAGGGAAGAGGAAGTTGGAGTTGGAGTTGGAGTTGCACACAAATGATAATGGTGTTCATGTGTGCTGCATTCTCGGAAGTTAGTTTGGCGTGCATTGAATGAATACTAAATTACTTGAATTCTTACATGTTATGGGAATAAATTGTAATACATGTGCATGTCGTAATTTGATTAAAAATTAAAATATTATTCGATTAAACAAGCATGGGCAGCTATAAAATTAACTAGAGTAATATTTTTGGAGTACATTTTAAAAGTTCTCGTAAACTTGGATATTCTAGAATAGTCCATTTATCACTTCTTTCACAAGAGAGTGTATATTGTTACTCTATTTTGTTTATTGTCACTTTTATTTCAATAACTTTTATTTATCAAATAATCATTGATTTTGTTTTGACGTAATGGTTCAAATAGCTCATTTATTAAAAAAAAAGTCATAGAATAAAATTGACAATAGAACTCCCTTTTCAATTTCATTATATATATATATAACATTAATTAACACCATTAAAATCTTAAAAATTAAATTATTCTGAAAAATAAAATAAAATTTTTTTAACATGAAATAAATTTAAAATTTTTTAATAACAAGGATTACTAATGAGTGATGAACAAAATTCGTATCTATTAGTAAGTGAATGAATAAAGGGTCGACTCATTGATTTGACCGTGGATATAAGCAAGTTAAAATTAGAGCATCAGCGGGCAAAGGCTTAAGTTAGGATTATTGGTTAGAGAAGTTAGCATGACTTGTTCATTTTCAAACCTTTTTTGCCATGTCAATGCCAAGAAAAAGGATCTGTAGTTTTATCGGAACCGAAATATATGGCTGCTGAATTATTATTTCAACACAATGTTAGAGTGTTAGAAAGTATTAAGAGTAAAGAATTGGCCTTAGTTAAAAATAAAAAACCACTCGATACCAATGCTCTATCCCGAATTCAATGTAGCCGTGTCTCTGGCCTTAGGCAAAATATAGTTATATAGTTGTATTATTTATTTTTTTTAATAGCAAAAATATAGGGTGAAAGGATGATACCCCAGTCCAAGGTAGGAAAATCTTCGGGCTCTGTGAGTACTTACAAAGGAATTTACATTTACATCACCCTAAGGAGACTAGTGGGGACTCGAACCTACAGCCTGTCAGATAAGAGACCCTATCATGCTCTACTAGACCAACCCTTTAGGGTTATATAGTTGTATTATTTGAACATTAAACTTAAGACATCATATATGATATCGTATGTGATTATTTTTATTTTTCACTTACTTTTTTATCATTTTTGTATACATATAACCCGAAAATATATCAAAAACAAAAATGACACTATTATGTCCCCACTCATGGAAAAAAAAAACATTAGCGGTAAAATAATGATGTATGGTAAGAGAAATATATCGTAAAAATACATTAACTTTAGGAGGAAGGACATTGCATCAACTTTAAGATTTATTAATTGTATGCCATGTGTTTTGTTTATATTATAAAATATTTTATTTATTAAATTTCGTCATGATGTCAACATTTTCATTAACAAAACTACATTTTAATAAAATTTAGTCCTTAATTAATTACAATACAAGTCTATGATGAATAAAATGATGGCGAGTGAGCTACCACTCCGAAGCCGCTAACGACAGGGGTATGATCTCTTCTCAAGAAGTTTATTTTTCGTAAGAATTCGAACCAGAGACCTCCTACTTCTTGAAAGTATCCTTGTACATACTCTATACTGTACGTACTTTATAGACCTAACACACTTCCACTAAGTCAACCCCTTTGGGTATAACAATACAAGTCCAGTCCTTCAATTAGTTTTTTGTTTTTTGTAAGCCTTCCTTCAATTAGTTTATTATAAAAAAAAATTAGGTCGTCACAAAAAAAACACTCGGTTTAATAAAGTTGTTTAAGTTAAAATTTACACTTTATATGTCAAGAATGGCTGAAAGATTGGGTAAAGATCAAAGTGTTAATACCTTTATACAAAGCAGAGAATGCTTGATTAGTTATAAAATTAATGCTACTTCCAAATCTCATTATTATTGACTCAGACGTGTTGGATTCCATACAATATATATCTTTGGGCCTTATATGGGAACCTAAATCATCCATATTGGGCTTTCATCCAAAACTGAGTTCGTTTCCAACTCTCGTACTTCAACACTATACTCGCAAGGCTTTTAATTTTCACACCCCATATTTTAATATTCTCACATATCTTCATTTAATTTGTCTCATTTATTCGAGAAATAAGGAAGTAGTGGAGAAAGAAGTAGGAGAGAAGAGAAAATAAATAAAAAATGAGTAAATTTTTAGGTTGTTTGGATTGAAAGAAGTAGAAGATACGTAGAAGAAAAAGAAAATGTTATTTTTCTTGTAAAGACATATTTGTCCTTGATAATATATATATATATATATATATATATATATATATATATATATATATATATAATATAACATAGTATTATATTATATTATAATTTTTTTACTGGATTATATTATATTATACAATATAAAAATAAATAATAAATAATGCATAAAGCATAGAAGGAAGAAATAGAATGCGTCAAGCTATGTCATTGTGAATTTGCCATGGCAATAAGGGGAGAGAAGTAATTTTCATAATATTTAATCTTCTCCATTTTTCTCTTCACCAATGAAGAGATTTTCGTTTAGCATGGACACACTCATTTTTCTCTCTCTCCCCTACTTCTCTTCATCACCAAACAACAGAAGTTTCATTATTCTCCTCCTTTTCTCTTTTCTCTGCTTCTCTCTTCACAAAATCTACCCAACCAAACAATCCCCCCCTCCTTTTCTTTCCTTTCTTCTCCCCTACTGCTTTTGCTTCTCCGCCTACAACCCACCCAACCACACCCAGTACCACAGGGTCGGTCACAAGGTCAAGGTGCTAAAGCAACAGCTTTAGGCCCCCATTTTTTTTTTTTTTTTTTGAAAGGGTTTTAGTCCTCCAAAAAAGTCTCAAACTCAAAATATATTTTGTTTGTATTTGTTTTGTTATTTACAATATATTTTTTTGTCCCCCTCTTAAGTGTGGTTGCATGTACACATGCAACAAATATTTACATCAACCACAGTAGTTTTGCTTTGAAAATATAAAAAAAAAATACAAAAAGGTATATTTTAAATATAATATTATTATTGTTTGTTTATTAGTTTTAAAATTAAAATACCTCACTAAACATGCGCTTTAGGCCTTAATATATGTTTGATTGGCCCACCAGTCCCACCAGTCTGGTGAGGTGAACACAGGCGGAGGCTGTAATACCCCGTTTTTCCTTTAAGCGCTTGTATGCATGCATTGTTTGTTAGGAAGGTTTAGAGTGGGCTAAGTGGAGTTTTTGTGTTGAAAATCCCTTCCTGATGATAAGCACGCCCGTGCTTATGAGTCAGCACGCCCGTGCTTAAGGCTGCATGAGTCTCGTTGACGCTGATGCGAGCACGCCCGTGCTCATTAGGGAGCACGACCATGCTCAGCAGGCAAGTGCGTCTCGTTGGCACTAAGTTGAGCACGCCCGTGCTCAATAGTAAGCACGACCGTACTCGGGTCAAAGTCTTTATATAGACATCATGTTTCGAGGGTTACAAGTTACAACCCTCAAATTGGCACTTTAGGCAACCCTAAGTGTGATGGCAGCCTTTCCCTCTTTTCCCCTTTGAACCCAAACTGTTCTTGGTGTTCTTGCTCTTTGGGAGAGACAATCACGCGCTAGTGCCAATTAACGAAAGGTAAACGTTCTTCCCTTTTGAGTTCCTTTCATTATGTTGAATTGGGAACTAACTGGTTAACCTTTTTGTGTTGGCCAAGGCTTGAGACGATTCATCGAGCCAAACCGAGGGAACCGGTAGAGCTTTCGTTGGTTAAATGAGGAGTCTTCATACCAGGTATGGGGAGAAGGGACTATATGAGTATGTAGGATTGTGGGTAGCTCAAGACAAAGGGTTCCCATAACCCTTTCCCATTGATAACATGTTTGTTGTATGCCGATATGTCTGTTTGTTATCTGATATTGAACTGGTTACTGTTATGATATTGGCATAACGGTTATTATTGATTTAATGTTGTTGTGGACATGTTAATGTGATGATGCCATGATTGGGTGTTTTATTATGATTATGATATAATGATATATTGGCTGTTGTTTGGTATTATGAACGCATAGCGTAAATACAATAAAACTGTTAAACAATGTTAAGGGAGGTTGTTCCCCTCGTTCATAAGACTGAATGTAGTAATGAGTGTGGAATTACCAAACGGTTTAGTCAAGAACCTTAAGGACTGAATTATGAGTGATTAGGGACAATTAAATGATTGAGATTGAAGGACTAATTCCCTTTAATTTGTAAGACATGAACGTTAATTCAATGATAATGAAACTGATGATTTATGGATTAGAAGAGCCTTAGGATTGAATCTGAGAATGTCCCCAAATCAATTGGCTAAGGGTCTGTGACCCTTCTACCCAAAACAGTAGGGCGCGCATTTGAGTACGCTCTTGCTCAACAGGGAGCACGCCCATGCTCCCGTTCAAACCCAAAAACTGGGCGCGCTCTTGAGCACGCCCGTGCTTAACAGGTAGTACGACCATGCTTGTCTGGGAAGCTCAGCATGACCGTGTTGAAGGGTGAGCACGACCATGCTCACCTGTGCAGAACAGAACCCAAAACAGTGCAGAAGCAAGGGTTTATACCCCAATATTTTAAAAGACTTAATAAAATACCAACGAAACGTGAAGATCAAAGACAAGTGATAAGATGCTGTACCTTGGTAGCCTAGTGGCCAAGGGGGCCTTGATGCATGATGGTCAAGGTGGTAATCTCTAGTGCTTAATGGCTAGAGTGTGAATGATAATATGGTACCTTGGTAGCCAAGTGGCCAAGGGGACCTTGATGCATGATGGTCAAGGTGATAATCTCTAGTGCAGAACGACTAGAGTGTTTAATAATAAATACAGAAGATAAACGTTAATCCTCGATAGCCGAGTGGTCGAGGTGTTGATGATGTTAGGACTTGGGTAGCCTATGGGCCCAAGCAGGGGAGTGGTTGTTGTGTGTTTGTGTTGAGCATGCATTCACGCATCGGAGATGTTAGTGGAGGATGTTCAACATAGGGGAGGTCACCCGAGCTATGGTGATCTTGTCGTCCGCGACGATTCAAGTGAATCATGTACAACCGTGATGGCGCATCCGAGAGTAAGGTGCGTCGGCTCTCCTAGGGGTCCATCCGAGGTTTGGTGGATTACCTCGGCGTTGGTGCTTATTGGCCAATGTGGAGATGTAACTCCGAAGTTGACTTCCTGAGATTAGGATGGATCCAAGTGCATAATGGAGTAGTGGAGCAGGATAGAGGGTGTCACAGAGGCGGAGAGGTGAACGCAATGAACACGATATACATAAACATTGTTTTATTTGTTGTTAGTTACGAAAACTACAATCGACACGTATCGTGAAAACACATCCACAAGCTCTCTTCTCCTATGTGCGTCACAAACAATTTTATCGTAAGTAATATCTTATTTACCAAATTCTTACTTATTTTTTATTTCATTCTTTTACATTTCAGGGTAAATATTTATAATTTTTAATACTAATTTCGAGAGTATTTGCTATCATATTTTATTAAAAGTGTTATCCTTCTCAAATTAATTCAAATACTAATTATCTACTATCATATATTATTCAAATTGTTACCTTTCAAAAATTAATGTTATAAACTTTATAAATTTTTTTGTCAAAAAAAAAAAAACTTTATAATTTTCATACAATACTTTTTTAAAAAATAAATATCAAAAAGCCAAGTGAAATTTATAACATGTTGCCATTATATATAATGTTAGATTATAATTTATACAAATATTAAAATATTAGTTAATAAATTATAATTCAATAAACATTGAAGTAAAAAGCAGTCTCATGCAATGCACAAAATATTTTTTCAGTTATAAATCCGTAAATTTGGTAGAAAATAGTGCAAATTGAAGCATCTCTCTGGATATTGGCTTCCAGTTACTCGAGTCTTCCTCTGTGGGTCTAGCTTTTTTTTTTTAGCGACATGATTGGGGTCTCGTTACTCCAGCTTGTATCTGTTTAGTCTGTTTCTTGTTTGTTTAAGCATTAACGCCTCATTTGTTCACAAAATAAAAAGAGATTCTCTCTACTTGGTTACCTTTTTCTTTTTCAATTTTATAATTGCATTTATTGAATTTAAAATTCATATATATTATTTTAATTTTATAAAAAATACCTTTTAATAAAAATAAGTATTAATTTGTATAAAAAGATAATTATGAGTTTGTTATAACTTAAAAGGTTGAGAGAGTTGTAAATTATTATATTCTTTTTTATTTATAAAAATTATTATAATTTTTTGATTTCCATACTACTAAAAAAAAATTCCATTAGGAGGGGTCCTCACTTAGATATCTGACGGTAATTCAAAAGATTAGTCTGTCATCAATCGGGCAAGAGCGACAGGATATTCTGGAAAAAAAAATTCCATTAATTTAGTTATATTTTAATCAATTTAAATATAATTTTTATTATTTTATTTTTATCTTATACAAAATACAAACTCCGGAAACATAGTGGCTATCAATATTTTTTTTTTCCTTAAAAAAAAACACTCATAATAAAAAAACCCATTAAGTATATCAGTATGGGAAAATAAACTTAAAGAACAACAATTTTGAACTATTAAAAAAGAGTTAGGATAAAAAATAAAAAGTATTAAGATTATGAATTTGTTATTGGAATATTTAGATACACGCTTTAAATTATATTCCATATACATGTACATCCATTACAACTTTATAGACATGGATGATATATTCCATCATACTTATCTAAATATATAGTGTCTCATAAGATATCAAATTGACACGTACAAAATACGCTATTTTGTAAGATTATATACAATTTATTTTTATGTTTTTGATAAAATACAATTTCATTATTTGTCTTGAAAAGTAGAAGATGATATACTATAAACATATTTAAAATAATAATAACAAAGATTTTAAAAAATATAATATCTTCCCTTTCTTATAAAATAAAAATAAAAAATATATGTATGAATGGAAACCGCAACCTAGGTTGTGTGGTTGGGAGGACTTGTCTCGTATCTGAACCGCCCTCTATATAAACTCGACCCAACGCTTGATCCTAATTTTCTCGCCATTAACATTCCCAATTCACCGTCAATTCATAGCGCTTCTTCTTATCTTTCCCCTCTCATCTCAAGTGTTAGGTATTTTCACTATTTTCCTTCTTTTTTCTGGGTTCTTCTTCTCTCTTTTTTAATTAAATTTAATTGCTTATTTTGATTGCTCTAGTTGCTGTATATTGTTTTTTAATTTGGTTTTTGGGTTGTGAGTTTCTCTGCATAACGAGTATAACATAATCAAGTTTGTAACTTTAACCCCTCGACCTTCGCGAATTTTGATTTTCTTTAATACCCTGTTAGTATTTCTCATATCGGGTGTGTATGTATCATTTTTATCAAATAGTGATTTGAAGATTATTCTCTTGTATTTGCACTTTGCAAGATTGTTTCTTTCTTCTTTCTTTCAATTGGGTTGCAAAGCTTCAATTTATCTGGTCTTCTTTTTTAATGTTAATTCAATTTTTATTTTGGGCTTTATTCTGTCAGCTCTTCAGGTGAATCATGACTTCTTTGTGGTCAATTTGTTGGGTTTGTCAGTTCAGTCACTGTTATCTCTTTTCCGTATTTGTTCTTTACTTTTGGGTAGGAACGGGGAAGGTTTTATCATCTCTACTTTCATGGATTCCTTTTAGTCGTGAATACATAGAAGATCTCGTTTGAATATATAGTTTTAAGTAATGAACTTTTCCGTGGTTAAATGTATTCGAGCAAAAGTGATGCAATGATTGACTAATATTCTTCACATTCTTTGATCTTTTGGGTTTGGTCGATACTGAATACATACAAGTGAACTGGGTTATGTAATTGTTGGAACATGACAAATGAATTCATATTATTATTTAGTACATTTGAGTAACACAGGGCTTTATTTTTTGCCTTGCTACGATGAATTCGAAGGGCATCCATTCTTGTGAAGAATCAAGAATCTTTATGGCTAGAGATATAGAGGGAGGGGGGCGTTTAATATTTATTTAGTTCCTAGCTTTTCTCTCGATGTATTCACGTTGGGTGGCTCCATCATTTTTTAATAGCTTGATTTGTGCTTGTGTTTTATGGGCCTCGTGTCTTTGTATTTAAAAATTGTTTTTCAATAGCAATATAATATGTGTAACAGTTCATCAATAAAAACATAACATGTAATAGCTGTTAGCCTATTACACGTTTTATTGCCATTAGAAAACAACACCTAATATACAACATGAAATTGTACCTAAGTTTTATCCTTGATGAAGTTTCTAAACGTAAAACCATTTCTGTTTATTCTGGTCCTCTTCAAATTTTCCCACATTTAACACTACTAGCAAGTAAAATTTAAATACCAATAGCATCTTTAGAAATTTTGATTGTTACATATCATCTCTGACTTGAAGTATATTTGATTTCTTCCAGTACTGAGTGGTTGATCTGATCAGAAGGCATTTGTCACCAAGGACAAGTTACCAAGCACAGTTTCATGTCTGAATTCGACACAAACATCCCAACTGCTTTTGGTGGGTGTTGAGTCTCTCTGAGTTCAAACATTTTTGTGGTATCCAAAAAGTCAATTATATTGAAACCAGATATGTATTAATTTCTTGTAAACAATTTATGATTGGTTACTGATGTGGTTTGGTAATTAAATAGATCCCTTCGCTGAGGCAAATGCTGAGGACTCAGGTGCTGGGACGAAAGAGTATGTTCATGTGCGTGTACAACAGCGTAATGGAAGGAAAAGCCTAACAACTGTTCAAGGATTGAAGAAAGAGTACAGCTATACCAAGATACTTAAGGACCTGAAGAAAGAATTCTGCTGTAATGGTACTGTCGTCGAAGACCCTGAGTTGGGCCAGGTTTGTTTTCTGTTGTTCATAAGTAATGTATTTGTGTAATTATTTTATTTTGCAATCGTAGGATGATGAATTTACATGATATTTATCATCTAGAGGAAGTTTTTTTCATTTCCCCTTCCACAGCATGTGGATATTCTCATTTTATGGGATTTTCAACAAATGTGTCATTGGGTGCATCATTTCTTCATATATCCTCATGAACGGAAGCCTAAACGTTAATTTTGTATGGATGCAGGTCATACAACTTCAGGGAGATCAAAGAAAGAATGTTTCTACTTTCCTTGTGCAGGTAAACAAAATGCTGACTTGTATTATAATATAGTTGTTGTTATTACTATAAAATAGTGTAATAATTTCTAAATTCCTCTATGCTGTTACAAACAGGCGGGCATAGTAAAGAAGGAGAATATCAAGCTTCATGGTTTCTAAGGCCTTACATTGAGTGGGCAATTTAGCTTCATGTTTAATATATAACCTACAGACTACAGTCAATAGCAGTAGCTTATAAATCTGAATTCAATCAGTCAGCTGCAGCTGCAGCAACATTCTGTTATAGTTAAGAGTTCTATATAATCTACTGTATTACAATTTAGATTGTTATTTGCTGGGTTGTGTGGTAGGGATTATATATGTCTGCTTTTAAGACAGCTATCTTGAATAAATTTGTGATTATTCCTCAGCCTATGTTGATTGCTTTTGGTTTTGGGCCCTGGAAGTGCACAACGTTTAACTGCTATGGGTAGTTGGGTACCCAAAATTATTTTGATGAGAATTTAGATAGAGACCAACACAAGTGATTAGCTATAGTAAAGGATGGGTGTTGGTATTTAGTTAAATTTTTGAACTGAATAATCAGAAGAAGATAATTAGTCCTTAAACAGCTTGATAGGGCGGTTTGGCTTATTACTACCTTGAATTGTTCGAAGAATTGTTCACTCATTGTTGATGGGATCTGTGATTAATTAAAATTATAGAGGAAAATTCAGTTCTATCAAATATTGTCAGGTTGATAAAACTGAATTAGCTGTAGATATTGACATCAATACTCCAGTATTAGAATATTATTTAACTATTGGATTTTGTTTGTGGCAAAACTTGTTAATTTTACTATTATTTGTGCGAGATCTTATATTTGTATTATTGGATTGTACATTAAAAAGATATTAATATTCATATGGTTGATGTATTTTGGGAGTCATAAGGTGGTTTGGGTGGAGGAGTTAAGGAGTTAAGTGATAAAGAGGTTCAGGGTTCAAACTTGACCCACTAATAAAAATACTCACATTATCATACTAATATTTGCCTATAAAAAAAATATTGTTGATGTATTTTTAGTCTTATATATAATATATTGGTTCTTGTTAACCAGTATTCCAAGAGCATTGGTTAAGGAAGCAAAAAATAGAAGTATTGTATTGAAAAGAAAAAAAACTTAAATTTTCAAGATATTCGATACATAATTTTTAATACAAAATTTGTGTCTTTGAAATTTTAATCAATATCCTTATGATGCTGGTTAACATTTGACTAATATATAATGTCTAATTATCTAATTTTCTAGACATAAAAGCAAGTGCACTTTGAGTGTTAGATTTGAGCTCATTTTTGTCCCTCGAATTTTTTGAGGAATAAAAAAGATACCATTTAGTCTCCTAAATTTACTTTTGTGAGACAGTTTGGTCCCTCCGTCAGTCAATCGTCTTTGACCTCCATTAAGTAGCCTAGATGTCAATTAATTAAATTTTTTGACCCATTTAGTCGCTGCGTATATTAGACTATCATAATGACCTCTTTTATGTACAACTATGCACAAAAATGGCCTCTATTTTGCATAACCAAGATAAACCAAATGTAACACATTGAACCAAATCCACCAGAATAGTTAAGAATGAAACAAATGCAATATCGAAATTAATGGTGGTTGAGAAATTACATGGTTTAGCTCAGTTTTAACTTGCTGTAGTACCTGGGGTTGGACATTATCATGAGGCCCTTCTTGGCTCTAAAATAATAATCAAAATGAATGATTAGAAACAAATATTATATTACAAATAAGTTCATTGTACTCCAAAATATAATATTTGTGTGACAACTTTTGTTTAAGGCTCGGTTTGTGACATAGTTAATTTTTTTCTTGCTCATCCTCCTTGTACTTTTTGGTTTTGGTCTTGCATGTCCTTTACATGTCTTGTAATCCCTTACAGCATTCTTGAACAATTCAAGGTTGTCAAACTCCATGTCAACCTGAAGATGAACTTGGCCAACCTGAGTTGTCTCTTTAAATACAGGAAATATCAGCCCCGAAATTCTTTTATACTGGTTGTTCAAAATAAAGGTCATTCTTGTGCATGGTTGTGCATAAATGAGGTCATTCTGGTAGTTTGATACACACAGGGACCATATTGGGTCACAATAACTTTTCTAGGGACTAAAATGAGTCACTAAATAAAAAATGAGAGACTAAAATGGGTCGAAAAATTTAATTAAGTGGCACCTAGGGCACTCAACATTCCAGATCAGCAAGTTAACGGAGGTCAAAGACGGTTGACTGATGGAGGGGCCAAAATGTCTTACGGAAGTAAATTTGAGGGACTAAATCGTGCCTTTTTTATTTTTAGGGACCAAAAGTAGGTCCTCGAAAAATTTGATGAACCAAAATGGGGCTTTACTCGTCAGGTTTGGTTGTACAAAGAGATTATTGTTTTGAGAAAAAAAAATTATTATTGGGTTTATATTCTTTTAGAAGCTTAGAGCATCTTTAGTGGGAGTTCCTTATAGATTTTATAAGAATAAAATATTATTACAATATCACATGTGATTTTGAGTTCCATAGATTTAAAATTCCTTATCTAAGAAACCTTAAAAGAGAGTTGTAACATTTAAATATTTTTTATTTTATTTTATTTTATTTAATTTTTTTTTTTTTTGCATTTGATAGTGTAGAGGTGGGAAAGAGAATGTGAGATATTGAAGAGAGAGAATATAATGAACTCAGTAATAGAAATTCCCATCGGGGACCCACAATAAGTGGTCCACGTGGCAAATAGCTTGGGTCATTTAACCATATGGCTAGGATTCGAACCCTGGTGATGGGAATAGAGCTGCATCTATAACTAGATGAGTTATCACTTAATTAGTACTCTACATACATCCTTAGGGATTAGTCCTATAGCTACCGGTTATGGGATACCATATGTTCCATCTCAAACCTAAAAAAGAAAATTCCCACTAGAGTGAAAATTGAGTAATTATAATAAATTCTCATGAACTCACTTAAAAATTTAAAATGAGTTCGTGAAAATTATGTCATTAGAGATGCTCTTAGTACCATCAAATAAATACGATTCAACTGTCAATTGTTTAGCATTAAGCATTATCTCTATACTTTGTTTCGATTTGAAAAGACGTACATAGAAAAGATTTGAAAAAGATTATTTTATAGTTCAACTTTCAAGCATTGCTCCAATAATATCAGCAATGATTTTTGTACAGTAAAATAGAGACCCACATGATATCTTTTTATTTTTTGAATATATTTTCTAGAAACGTGTATACAGAAAAGATAAAAAATAAGTGAGAGATAAAGATAAATATATACTATGATATCATATAAGATATCCAAAATTTAATATTCAAATATCATAACTCTATATATAATACTTATTCAAATATGGATAATATCATACCAAAAGATTAGGAAGGGTAAATAGCCTATTTATTTAAAATTAAATTATATTTTCACATATTTTATATATAAAAAAAACAGGTTAAAATATTTTTCTTGTGCCTAAAGATTATAGTTTCACTTAATTATTAGATGGATCCCTATAATTAAATCCCTAAAATATTTGTATAGACTATTGGGATCTATTTAAAAATTAAGTGAAACTATAGGACCAAAAGATCAAGTTAAATAAAATATTATTACTTAATTCTTTATATCTTAAACATAAGATTTGATTGATAAAATAAAATAGGTTAAACTAATGTTTTGGTCCCTATACGTGACACTGATTTTCAATTTGGTCCCTATACGTAAAAAGTTATCAATTTGGTCCCTATACGTGACATATGATTTTCAATTTGGTCCCTATACGTAAAAAGTTATCAATTTGGTCCCTATACGTGACATATGATTTTCAATTTGGTCCCTATACGTAAAAAGTTATCAATTTAGTCCCTATACGTGATACTGATTTTCAATTTGGTCCTCACCACTAATTGGCCCTATATAAAAGGCCCAAATTACAAATTATTGTCAGATATATGAACCAATTCAACAAAAAAAAATTGAAATCCGTCCCTACATGTGACAATTATTTTCAATTTGATCTCTACCGCTAATTGGTCTCTATATAAGAGGCCCAAATTATAAATTATTGTCAGATTTAGGGACCAATTCAACAAAAAAAAATTGAAATCGGTCCCTACATGTGACAATTATTTTCAATTTGATCTCTACATGTGATAATAATTATAATTTGGTCCCTCTTATATATGGACCAATTAGCGGTGATGACCAAATTGAAAACCAGTGTCACGTATAGGGACCAAATTGATAATTAGTGTCACGTATAGGGACCAAATTGAAAATCAGTATCACGTATAGGGACTAAATTGATAACTTTTTACGTATAGGGACCAAATTGAAAATCATATGTCACGTATAGGGACCAAATTGATAATTTTTTACGTATAGGGACCAAATTGAAAATCAGTGTCACGTATAGGGACCAAAACATTAGTTTAACCAATAAAATAAATAATTTTTCACTTTCCAAACACACGGCTTAGTAAACTAACAACCAGTTGTCAATAAATATTTTACAAAAAACACAACAGAGCATCATAATATGATCTAATTAATTATTATTTATGTCGAAACCTGTTGAATTTAATATGTCTCTTCTAGATGTAATAAAAAAAATGTCTCTTCTAGAAGCTTAATGCCAATAATTTTTTAACAAAACAAAACAAAAATGATTTAAGTGGGGCCATTCGATGTAGGACCAGTGTTTGGCGTTCTTATCCTTTTCAAAGATGACTCACCGCCTCTGGCGCTATTTATGTATTCTGCACTTCAAAACAAAAAGCAAGATTTTCTTTGATTGTAGTTGCTATTAGATCCTTAAATTAGAAAATCCTTTAAATTAGATGGAATATAATTGATTCCATTTTAGGCGGACACTTATATCAGTTATTTATGTCATATCATGTTTAGGTAACACTTTACTCACTATTTGGAGGAGGAATATACAACCGTGAAACATAAATTAGGGAAGGAAGGAGCTGTTGGTTCATATGGTGGAGCAATACCCACAGATTACATTTTGGTTTTCTAGTTTGACATTTTGGTCTCCTGCAACCCTAAATACTAATTTGAAAAAAAAAAATCAGATTTGAAATCAATAAGCTTAATGACTTCTTCACAAAACCTATCCGAGGGATCCAGTTGATTTTTTTTTATAAGTTCAAGATCCAATTAAAAAGTTCAGGAATCAACTGAATAATTAAACCTTATTTTTTTTTATAGGCAAAATGAGTATGTATGTTATTTTATATATGTGTGAAGTAATAGAATTAAAATATAAATGTATAAAAATAGGAGAATCAATTATAATTAAATATTCAAAATTGTTAAAAGAAGATGAGATGTGTAAATAAGGACAAAACTTTGGTGCAATGTTTGTGTACAATTTTTACTATTCTCCGACCACAATTTAATATATGGGTTAACCAACAAATAGAAAAATAGGAACATTTTAAATTTAAATCTAAATGAAAAATTTAATCTATGTTGCATGTTATATTGGTGAGCAGCAAAAACATCACCTATTGAATACTACATCTAAACTAAGCAAAAAAATACCTATAATTTTTGGACTGAAATATAAGCAAAATCTAACCAACTCAATTTTATTTAATGTAAGTATTCCAAAAATCAAGAGGATTAACCAATCAAACCAATTCTCCCTTTATTTTTTCAAGAGCATTGCACATTTTAGAGACAATTAAAGGGTAGTTTAGTAATTATAACTCATTTGTTTAAAATTAACCAATCAAACCAATTCTCCATTTATTTTTCTAAGAGCATTGCACATTCCTGAGACAATTAAATAGTAGTTTAGTAATTATAACTTATTTATTTATATAAATCAAGATAATTAAATCAAATTAACTAACTTTCTTAATATGTGTGAAATTAATTATTTTTACTTAGCACCTAAGGTTTTTTTTCCCGTAAATAAATACGCGTGTTTAACGACTAGAGGGAGTTTAAGTCTTTTTTTATTTATATCCTAGCTCTAACACTTTTGTCAACACTCAAAAGAATCGTGCTGGGAAATGTCATCATCTTCTACTTTCTTGTTGAACCAAACTCTCTTTGTAGATTACTTACCGTTGATTCTAGAGTCTCCAAAATTGGAATCAAAGAGGCATCCGGGGCTAACAATAAGCGTGCTATCTGTGTTGATTCAGTCAATGTAAATTCATCAAATTTCGTAACATAATTTGTATTATTTTGTTTTAAAGAAGGATTAAAGTAGTATATACTATCAGTATAAAATGTTTTACATCGACATCCACTAATATGTTTATATGTGTAATTTCATTTTAATAACTAAAAAAGAGAAATAACAATAATGCTGATTTATCGATATATTATTGGATGTTCGTGTAACTTTTTTACACTGAGGGCTCGTTTGATGGTCAGATAAGAGAGACAAGATATGATAAACTATCATTTCCTGTCTGAAACCATTGTTTGGTGAGCCAACAGGATAGGATAAAGCAATCCTGTCACCTATCCTATCATGTCCATCTAGTTAAAATTCTATCCTGAGAGGAGGGCTGAGTTAGAACCCAACATGATAGGATATGTTGATTTAAAGTATAATAAAATATAAAAATATTTTATATATAAAATAATTAAAGTATAAAATATAACATGATTAACAAAAAAAGGTATAATAAAGTATAAGATATTTTAAATAATAAAATATTAAAATTTGATTTTAAAAAATTAATTTTATTTTGTCACAAGGCTAATTTTGCTATCACAACGATAATTTTGTCTTTTTATATAATTTTAGAAATTATTTTAAAATATTATATGTAATTTAATAATATTATATGTAATTTTATCACAAGACTAAAAATTAAATTAAATATTATATGTAATTTTATCACAAGGATAATTTTGTCTTTTTATATAATTTTTAAAAATGAAAAGTATAAAAAAAAATTAAAATCTAATAAAACATTAAAACATTTAGAATAAAACGAAAATTTTAAAATTCATACTAAAATTATAATGCTATCCACTTGGTTATCTGGTGAGCACCAAACGTCGGATAGAATAATGGCTAATCATGCTCATATCCTATCCTACTCCTATCATGCTCTCTTATCCTATCCGCCTCTATCATATCATGACCACCAAACGAGCCCTGATAGTACATAGAAATTAAACTCTTTAAAGAATAATTATTTAAATGATAATATAAAAAATAAATAAAAACAAATTTTACTCAAAAAGTACTTATAAATAATTTTATCTAGTAACATCTAAAAAACCAAAACATTCTCAAACAAAATAATGCTTTAATCAATCTTTTAGGTTAGATGAAAAGAACAATATTACTTCTACACATTTATACATCATATCATATTTTTCATGTTTGATTACAAATTTTCTATCTTATTTTTCACACATTTACACTCACATCATTATGACCTGAAGTGATCAGGTAAGAACATTATTATTCAAACCTGAATAATCTGCCAAATTATATGGAATATAATTAAGAGCTATCAGGACAGGGACTATATGGTATGTGAGTTTCTAGATGCATGTCTAGTTTATTATTCTAATTTTCTGTGATGAATTATATTTTTTGCATTATAAATGTGCTTCCGAGATCCTTTGTCTACTTTATTTTGGCTTTTCTCAATCATTGAAGAGACAAGCATCTACCAGCTACCACGATCTCAACAACTACTTTACATGACAATTGGCTTGGAATTTTAAAGCACTGATCCTTAATTAACCAAAAACAAAACGAAAACAAATAGTGCATTAGATCCACTGGCACTTATAACATATAAACTATTTATGTCAAACAGAATGTAATGTTATTTAAAATCTCAAAGCAATGCTTTAAATTTCATCATAATATTCATATTCATGTCGAGTGTTGAATTCAAATTGATATTAGCATCATATTTTAAGCCAACCTGAAATTTGCTCCTTTTGCTCATCCACCTTTATGAAAGGATAATTTATTTATGTCCAACTTAAGTGATAGTCCCAAACTTCTTTTATTAAACTCAAAAATCAAAATATCAAAATATAACAAAGTGACAATTGGGTACAGTCCATGCAGAATAGTTACTTAAACAACATTACTGTTTGTTGTTATATCTTAATTTATTCTCACTTTTTTCTTCTTCTTCGTAGATTCTATGTCAGTGGTCGATCATTCCAAGAGATTTGTCATCTTAAAAATATCTATTCCAACTAACACGTAAATGCCCAACTACCACGGAAAGTTAGACTGAAATCCCATGTGTTCAACTACCAATTTTCTCTCTATTTCTCTTTCAGTCCCTATTATTCTCCAAATTGTAGACTTGCTCGGTCCTAGTAATTATTAACTTGCTCGCTCCTATTAATACCACTCAATCATTTCCTTATCCAGCATACACGGTTCCTTGTCCGCATCTTCAGTATAAAGACCGAAACTTCAAAGCTCTTTAAAACAATGGCTGACATTGATCGTTCCTCTGATGATGTTTCAGCAGATTCTAAAGGTACGTACCCTCCCCTCATGTCTTTTATTTCTTTTGGCATGCAGATATTGAGATTAATTCTTGATGTGGCTTGGATCATACTCTCTGCTATCATATGCTTGTTCTAGGTAACCGTGAAGTCTTTCTTATGACATTGCAAAGTCAAATTTGGAATATATATGTTTTCTGAATCCTATACTAACGATACCTTCTCTTGTTGAGATCAACTTGATATAAAGATTTCAGAGATTGCTGACATTTTTTGTGAGAAATGGTCTATAATAAGATATTAAAGCATATGTGTGATCAAGTGGACAAGGGTCCTATTTTTGCCACTCTCGTTATTAGGTAGACCAGTACATGCTTCAAGCCCAAAATGCCATTACACGAATAAAGTATTAGATATATATATAAAATATGAGGGATTTTCAAAATAATGAAAGACCAAAAAACCCAAGTTGTAAAGTGCCTTGTACTCGGCGCAGTAAAATCAATGCTTAGTGCTGGAGTGGCAGAGAGCACCATTTTGATCAAGGTCTGGCGCTGAGCTAGATATTGGGTGCTCAGCGCCAGACACAGAGAGTAGGATTTCCTGAAATGAGCTTGTGCTCAGGCTGGGCCAAATGGCGGCTCGATTGTGTATAATTATGCATAAAACATATTTAAACATTTTGTGTGACTTTTCATGGCTTTCAAATCTTTCATAATGTCTATGTTCTTTCATGACAGTAGATACACTAATGAATGCTTCACTCAAATTCTTGAAGGGTAGTTTTCCCTCACCAAGTGGCATGGGTTGGTCTATGAATAAGAGCACTCACCCATACAGAAATTCATACAAATTTGCCTAGTTTTCTTCACACCAAATTACTTCATTTCTTCCCTTGTGCCCAGAGAGAATTAAAGAAAGTTAAGAAACTACTATTCTGTAAATTGTTATTGACGATATCCATGATTGTGGGTGTGTAAACAAGTCAAGATGTGCAGCATTAGTGTCATCATCTATTAGTTTAACATTTGGGACAATTGATGTATGTTAGGTTTTTTTGACTACCCAGTGTGTGAAAAGATACAGCTATCTACTTCCTGGTTTTTTTTAATCAAACATGACACTTCATTTACATTCAGAGGCTTTTCCTTTTTATTTTTTACAGGGCAACCCGGCCAAGCATCCAAGGATGAATTTTCTAAAGAAGAGGAAATCCTTATTGCCATGGTATATAATCTGGTTGGGAAGAGGTGACTATGCTTATCTTTGTACCACTTCACTCTTTTTTTTTCCCAAACATTTTTTTTTAAAAACAGAACATTTGAATATGAAGGTTATGTAATATGTTATGTCTTATAGGTGGTCTTTGATTGCTGGAAGAATTCCTGGAAGAACAGCAGAGGAAATAGAGAAGTACTGGACTTCGAGACACGAGTAGTGAATGAAGTGACAGAGAATGACTGCTGTTCACTCTTGAAGCAAGAAAAAATATGTTGGGTGCGTGCGTGCAAGAGTTGTAACAGTGACTTTGTGGGATATTATGAAATTAAAAATTGAGCTTATTATGGCCTTATGGAGTTATGGTTATGGTTATGGTTATGGGTACTTGTATTTGCTTTTTACATAACCAAAAGGGGCATGCCATTTTAAAAGCCCATCTTTTGAAATGTTACTTCACCTTCATAATTCTTACATGGATAATGCTAACGAGTATTCTTAGGACACTGATTAAGGATCTAAAATAAGAAAATTTTCATTGGGACTTGATGTGTTTTATATTGTGAAGTGCGATAAATTTATTCCAATAAGATTTTACTTTTTTTGGTTTCTTTTTATCAGTGCCCTAAGGACACTTGTTAGCATGACCATTCTTATATTATTGAACAAGTTTTTGTTAGATTGTCTTCTTACAGAATTTATCTTCAGATTAAAAACTTCAATCATGATGTACCAAAAAAGAAAGAAAAAACTTCCATCATGAAATCATATTTATAAAATTTTATATTAATATATAAAATTATTTAATATTTTATTTATATACATTAAAGTTAGTATAATATATATCATTTCAAGAAGAAAAAAAAGGTTAGTATAATATATAACATATAATATTAAATTAAGAATTATCTAGCATCTCCAATTGTATAGCTCATTGAAGTTGCTTAACTTCTCTTTTATGGATCTTACAATGTCACCCCACTACTTTTTGGGCAATGTTTAAAATTCCACCCATAGCCGGCCCAAAGGGGAAGCTAGAGAAGCAAGGGCATGAGGCCTCCAAAAAAAAAAGTTTATTTAGTATAAATGAAAATGAAAATAGAGAAGAAGTATTAGTTAATGAACAAGAAAAAGAAATTAATAAATTAGAAAAAATATATTACTAAAAATATATGTATCAACAAATGACCAACTGAGGTTGGCGTGAGTGGTTAAAAGCCTCTTGCCCCTTAACCAAGGTCTCGGGTTCTAGCCTTGGGTATGGAAAAAACCTCAGCTGGGAGGGATGCCACCCATTGAGGTGCCGAACAAACTCCCACGGGAGATTAGTCCCTGTCTCATGTTGGCGGTGGGATACTCCTCGAAGTAGATCGAAAAAAAATTTATCTAAGATCAACAATGTCTCAACAAAGATTAAATGAATTGGCTTTATTTTCAATTGAAAAAAAAAGTTAAATGAAATTGATTATACTAGTTTAATAAATGATTTTGAATATCAAAAAATACGAAAGATAAATTTTAAATAAAAAATATAATAATTTTTATAAATATATTTTTATTTGCTTTAAATGGGCCTCACTTCCGAGTTCGATTTAGGCCTCAACAGGTGTTGGGCCGGCCCTGATATTTCCACCAAATGGGTTGCTTAAAAATAAGAGTCTCATGTGCTTTATACCACTTTAAGCAACTTTTCACTATATTGGTGCAACTCTAAAATATTCATCAAATGAGTCCCACAAATTATCTAACAATTTGTATTATTTTTCTCTCTCCTTTTTATCGGGGTACTTATAAAAAATTCGGTTGCTTATAAAAGCAATTGTCCTTACATGTGGATGTCATATTGTCATATCATCCTACTACAATGATACAACCCAGCAAAATTTGGTTTTTTTTTTTGTGAAGAATCAGCTAAGCAGCTTCCATTGAAATTATTCTAACAACATCTAATCAGGTGTACTCTCAGGTTGGACCCGTAAAAGTGGTGGTGTTTGGATGTGGGAGATCAAGAGATGGGTGTCAAGTTGTGGTGGTTGATCAGAGGAGCAAAAGGGTCGTCCGTGTTTAGGGTGAGTTGGTCCAATAGATAGAGATCATCTGTCTCAAAATGGTGTATCACTTTCTTTCCTACCTAATTAGATTGTGCTACTTGAAAAGTTAATCATATTATTTATTATAAATATATCCTTCTTAAATGATATGACACAATCTAATGGAGTAAAACATAATGTAATACACTATTTTGAAATAAGTCTATCCTGGAACAATAGGGCACCATTCCCAATTGCAAACATAGTTATTTTGGGCCACCGGTGGTCCATTCAGGCTTGTGGACCTTTGTTAACCTTCGTAATCCGACAGGCTCCCTCGTTCAAGAGTTAGGCTTAAACTGTCAACCAGATTTGGTATTTAAATAATCAATATGCAATCACTATTGTGTTCATTAATTTTATAATCATCATACTTTACAAAAATTATATTTACTACCAATATTTTTTTATTTATTTTATATATGTTTCATTTGTAAAGTCACATATAGTAGCACTACCTAAGTTTCCACCCCCTTTAATGATATAAATTTGTTAATAAGGTAAGTAATCATAACACAACATATTTTCTTCATATTTTTATAAACATTTGGTTCCCCAACCCTTTATCTATCATATTTTCTTCATTGGTTCCACCCGATTATCTATCATATATTTTTTTAAAACATTTCATTTCTTTTTTATTTATTTAAAATATGTTTTATTTCTAAAGCCGCACATGGTAGCACCACCCATGTTTCCAACCCCTTTAATAATAGAAATGTGTCAATGATCTTAGTAATCATACACAAATGCATACACTTCTCAATGATCTTGTAAATCATATGGCATTTATCTTCTCTAATGACAATCAATTTGAATTATTTCTCTTATTTTCTCGCGCATATTATTATTATTTGTTTATCCTCTTTTCCCCATGATCGTTTTTAGAAAATATACTTATTTTTCTAATTATTAATTTTCTTCTTTCATGAAATTCTATTACGTTTATTTTCCTTCTTTTTCCATGTAAGTTAACCTATTTTAAAATATATTCATCACCATATTACTTTCTTCTTTTTTAAAATTTATTTTATAGTGTTATCTTCTTTCCCCAGGCAAGGTAATCACTTTTGTAAAATATATTTAACCATCATATTATTTTTTATGTCTATTGAAAATTTATTTGATTTGTTTCTCCAAATTTTTCTGTGATCAATTTTAAAAATTATATTTATCTATCTATTATATTATTATTGTATAAATCATTGTTGGTTCTTGAATATTATACACTAATTCAGTAGCACGGGCCAAATCATTTCAATCCTGACAACTTTTAGTAAAGGACCAGTAACCTCATCCTTGTGTATTTTGTATATAGACAACATAAATTGATAAAAATAAACAATTATTTCAAAAAATTGTTCATATACAATTATTTAATCTTCAAATGTCAACTACATCATAAATAACAAAAAGTGTTCATAAACTTTATAAAAAAAAAAGTACTTAGAAAATGGGAAAACAAAAGGTTTAGTAGATGATAGTGGTGATGGTCTGACTGGTCTCTTATTTTTGAGATCATAGGGAGAATGGAAAACAAAAGGTTTGAAATATAGAGGAAGATATAAGGTTGTAATGAGAGTATATGAAAAAATTTCTACTTTAATGCTGAGATAAATTATAAATTATTGCATACATTTTCAATGCCTTGGAACAATGCAGCACTTTTTCTTCTCCTCGTTTTATGTTTTCCATAGCATAGAAGAATAGTGAAGGTTTTTCGTAGTACTTACCTTTTCTTCTCCTTCCTTTTCAATACATGTGGAAGGCTTTAAATACAATTTATCACTATAATAAATATTATATTGATATTTGAATTTCAAAAACCAATCAGAAATTGGATCCTGGTTGTATTTCACATAAGTAATTAAGAAAGAGATAACTTATTAGATACATTTTCCATGCATGTATTTCGAAAATATCATTAGAAGAGGTGCCAACCAAATTTTGAAAGTTGTAGCTAGCAATAAATTCCCAGTATCTCTTTTATATTCTTTTATTCCCCTTCATCTATCATATATTTTTTTAAAAACATGTGATTTCTTTTTATTTTTTTTTGAAACATGTCTCATTTCTAAAGTTGCACATAGTAGCACCACCCAAGTTTCGACCCCTTTAATAATAGAAGTTTGTCAATGATCTTTGCAATCATACACAAAATTAATATAATTAGAAGACAACTAAAGATATAGAAGATATATTATATTAGTTGTCAAAGATACGCTTGTCATGGTAGGTTCAAAACAGAAAACATATATTAGATCCCTGTATTTGAAGTTCAACAAAAAATTCAAAAATTCTAAAGTTTGTTGCTTAGAGGATTATAGACCCAAAAAAACAAAACATGACACAAAAGAAAATCAATGTTGACTTTCAGAAAAATCCTCTAGATATTTTTGGTATTTACATATATGGTATTTGGTCTTCAACATTAACCTTCAGTAACACCTTGCTCCCCTTATTAACTTCTTCTTTTTTTATCAAATATAAATATTAACTTCTATTAAAATGTTTATTCCTAATGATTTATTAATGGTCCAGTATTTTGTACTTTCGTTAAAAAGATATGAAAATAAACAAAATAAAAATTGCACACATCGAATACTCCAATGGCCATAAATTAAAATTGAAATTAAAAATTAAAATATAACATATAAAAGACTCATTCAATAATTTGTATTATATTAAATATTGATAACATACTTATATTAAAAAATATATATTAACAATTAACAACAACATATTCAGTAATTTGTTAAAACATTCATTCATCGTAATTTAGATAGTAATGTGCTTTCATATAAAATATTCAATCTTCAATTTACTTAGATAAAGAAAAATATTCAACAAATTAGTTAATGACATATATTCCATTCAGCCCAAATCTACTATATAACACTATAATATATAGAATCATATCAAATCATGTAAGTTCTACAAAATAAAAAATTATCGAATCATATAAGTCGAAAGATAATCACATAATGACATATTCCCACTATTCTGATTTATCCCCCTTGATTAGTGGTGAACTAAAACAAATTTTCGTACATGTCTTCTAATACTAAGCGATAACTACAGGCCATTCTTCATCAAAGACCTATTATTTCAAAATAAATATGTTAGAATAACCAAAAAGCTATGGATTCAAAAGAAAGTATCAGGTTTCAACATTGCCCCTGCAACAACAAAAAAAGGTATTAATAATTAATTTTACAAAAATGGTAGGTTGATATCTTAACTCAGCATATCGTGCACTATGTTCCCTTTCCAATCTCCTTTATTAACACCTTCACCTTCACTTGCATAGATGATAGATGGAGGTGATGATTTTGACACTGAACATACTGTGCGATTTTTTTCTCTTTAAAGAAATCAAGCCAAATAAAACCAATCCATCTTTTGTATACCAAAATAAAAGCCAACAAAAAAAAAAAACAGAGAGAAAGAGAAAGAAAACATATTTGGTATTGCATAAAAAGTGCCATAAACCATTCCCATAAATTGCTGTCATGTGAATGGACTTAGAAAGTTAGGGAAACTAGTTTCAAATCCAAATTTACCATATTTGGTATGTGGAAACAATAACATTCTGAAAAGAGTATGAAAACAATAACATTATGAAAAGAGTATGAAAACAATGTACAAAAAGCAATATAAAATAACCACAAAAATCGACAATAAGCAATATCTCACCCTTTAAACTTCAATATCTCAGGCCATAATAGTTCAGTTGCTTCAATATCTTAGAAAAACAGAAAATGAAAGGTAGAGAGATCTGCAGGTTAGGATGGTAAAGAGAAAAGATGAACAAACTTCCATCTTTCAAAAGAGAACCAATTGCTTTTCTCCATCATGTCCAGATCTGCAGGTTTATGATGGTAGAGAGAAATGAAAGGGAGATTAGAAAAACAGAAGATGAAAGGTAGGAGAAAAGAAAAGAAGGTGAGAGCAATGAAACTTACACTCCACCGACGGTAAGAGCTTCGCTCCTCCGGTGATATTGACGAATGCGGTGGTGGTCTTGGGGAAGAAAGGGAAGAGACAACTGATGAGGAGGAAGGAGAAATGAAACGTTTGAAATATAGAGAGTGTTTTTTGGTTACAGGATGAAAAAGACAAACAGAAAAGCAAAAGAAAAACTAGGACGTGGGCATGCACCCCAACTTGTCCTTTAACAGCAAAGTGGCAAGCTCAGGAGGAGGTTGATCCCAACGCTTCCAACCAGAGCAGTGGCGAGCACCATACTTGGCTAGAAAATCGACACATCCATTAGCCTCTCTTAGGACATGAGCAAACTGCACCTTCCACTCTCTATTGATCAAGAGGTCAATTTGCTCCAACAGAGACGCATGCGGATGGAAAGTGTGAGAAGTAGGATTATCTAGGAGTTGCACCACGTCATGACAATCTGTTTCACAAACTAAGTCACGGACTCCAGCGTCCCAAGCAATGGACAAACCATTCTTAATAGCAAGAAGCTCAGCCCACAACGAGTCTCCAGGGTTGCCATCTCCGCTGGAAAATCCGAAAAGCCAATCCCCAGCGCTAGTTCTAGCAAGCCCACCAGAACCCATGGCTAGAGTGTGATCAAGGCAGCTGCCATCTACATTCATTTTTATCATCCCTGATTGAGGAGCTTGCCAGCGAAATAAGATAGGGTTCCCAGAGGATCGCTTCCCTGGACCAAGGATGGAGACAAACTCATCATGCGAAATAAGAACACGATGGAGCACCGACTGGATATTCCAAGCACCATCACCCATAACCATGTTGTTTCTCCAGCACCAAATCCACCAGAGGCCAGCTAAGAAAATTATGCCACTACTGCCTAACGCCATCTGCTTAACCCAACCAGGAGCTTCACGGTTCATGAAGAAATGTGGGTGCTGGGAAACTCCCAGCCGAGACCATACCTCACGAGAAAACGGACAGTCCCGGAGGCAATGGAAAAGGTCCTCATCCCCCCCAGAGCATCTGTTACACCTAGGGGTGGCCGCTAAACCTCTTCTATGACGAAGATCATTGATGGGCAGGGATTGGTGCATGATGAGCCAAACAAAAAACTGTAACTTGGCAGGGATTCTAAGCTTCCAAACCCATCTCCAATCTTGCTCCGTACTCCAACTCCTAGTCATACTCAGGATCCAGTTATACCCAGAAGAAACTGAATATATGCCATCTTTACTGCCTGTCCAAATCCAACAATCTGGGATTGACGTAGTGGTTGTCGTGGGGGCCACTTTGCTAAGAATAATGTCCCTCACTCTAGAGGAGATAGGCGTTGCCAATAGGTTCAGATTCCAAGTACCACCTTCCCAAACATCACGAAGGCAAAGATTAGTGTCTGAAATGTGTACATAATTAACCAACCTACACAAGGGCCCTTCACCTGTCCAGTCAGTGAACCACAAGGAAGAAGACCCTGAGGATAGTCTCATCGCATACCCACCCTTAAACGTAGCAATGGCCTTACTGATGCCTCTCCAAGTGACTGACCCAATCTTCTTGCTGTTTAAGTTCCATACTGAACCATTACCCAAGTACTTGTGAGAGAGCACCTGAACCCAAAGCTTATGATTTTCATGCACAAGGCTCCAAGCCAACTTACCCAAAAGAGCCAGGTTGTTCAGCCTAGTATCCCGGAGGTTAAGCCCACCAAACCTTCTAGGAGTAGTGAGAGTATCCCAATTAACAAGATTCCAACCACGTCTTAACCCATCATTGGACCAGATGAATTTTCTTACGACAGCATCAATCTGGGAGCATATGTTTCTAGGAAGAAGGTGGGTTTGCATGTTATAAATAGGAACCGCAGATAGGACAGATTTCGCCAGACAAGTTCTTCCCGCTCTGTTGAGCAACCTCCCTTTCCAAGCAGCTAACCTGTTTTGGACTTTCTCCACCACTTCCTGGTACACCTGTTTATTAACTCTACCTTGGACAAGAGGGAAGCCCAAATATTTACCCAGATCATTAACCATGCGGATAGAGGTTGCATGGGAGAGACACTCTCGCTTGCGTCTAGGAACCTTAGAGGAGCACATGGCTTTGGATTTTTCAAAATTCACCTTGAGACCAGAAGCAACACAAAACATTCTAAGTGTCTCTGTAACCATTTCAACTTGTTGAATATTCGCCCGACAAAACAGTAAGACATCATCCGCAAAAAAGAGATGGGAAATACTAGGACCCCCTCGAGCCACATGAATTGGTTTCCAAGACCCATTAGCTACTTTATTCTGAATCTCCACCGCGAGCCTCTCCATGCAAAGAACAAAGAGATAAGGAGAGAGTGGGTCTCCTTGGCGGAGGCCTCTCGAAGGTTTAAAACTATTCAACTTCGCTCCATTCCAGAGGAGGGAGAGAGAGGAGCTCCTAACACACCACATGATCAATTTCACCAGACTATTAGGGAAGCCAAAATCATTAAGAATTAGCTCTAGGAAGTCCCAACTCACTCTATCATAGGCCTTCTCAAGATCAATTTTAAAAGCAATGACTCCATTCTTTGCTTTCGAGTGATGCATATAATGAACAATCTCCTGAGCCAAAATAGCATTATCTGTAGTTCCTCTCCCCGGAATAAAGCTACTCTGGAGAGGGCCAACTAAATCCGCTAGGAATGAACGAATCCTCTGGACCAGGACTTTAGAGATGACTTTGTAAGCAACATTGCAAAGACTTATAGGGCGGAAGTTTTTCAAGTTAATCGGTCTATCCATTTTAGGGATTAACACAATCAAAGTCTCAGCTAACCGCTCATCCGAGAAACCAAACTGAAATGCATTCCTAACCAAGGTCCATAACTCATCACCAACAATTCCCCAATAGTGTTTGAAGAAAACTGGCTGGAAGCCATCCGGACCTGGGGCTTTGTAGGACTTCATGCTAAATAAAGCCGACCTGACCTCCTCTTTAGTAACCGGGGTAGAGAGAGAATTCACCCCAATATTGCTAAGAGTAGGAAGAGGGGAATCTCGAAAAGAATTGGGCTCAGTAGTAATGTCACTAGTAAACAAATCAGCAAAATAGGAGACACAAGCTCCCTGTAAAGCAATAGGGTCAGTGCTCCACTCCCCATTCTCAAGGAACAAACCATGAATTTTAATTCTTTTCCTCCTGATGATTGTTTGGGTGTGAAAAAATGTAGTGTTACGGTCACCCAATTTAACCCACTTTTCTCTAGATTTTTGGTACCAAAAAATTTCTTCTTGTCTCAAAAGCTCATTGTATTCTTTCTGCAACTCCTTCTCAAGCAAGACAAGTCTAAGCACATCCACTGTTTCTAAAGTTCTCTGGATGCCACGCAGCCGGGCTTCAATAGCTTTCTTCCTCTTGATGATGTTACCAAAGACATCAGTGTTGAAGACCAAAGCATCCTCTTTTACATGTTCAAGTCTATCAGGAACCATATTGTCACTTTTATTCCAAGCTGTTTGAACCACCCCATGGAAGTCTTTATGAGTGATCCAAGCCGCCTGGAACCTGAAAGGGCGGGCACACCTCTCCGCCACGAAGCTATGGAAACGGACAATCATAGGAGAGTGATCAGAGTGGCGACGACACAAATTTTCAACAAAGGCTTCAGGGAATCTATGTCTCCAATCACTATCCGATAGAGCTCTATCCAATCTTTTAGAAACAAGTTGGGACCCCACTGCTCTCCTAAACCAGGTAAACTTGCATCCTGTTGCACCAAGATCCATCAACCCACATTGATCTAGGACTTCAGCAAACTTGGCCGCCCTGTTTGCACCGAAGTGACCCCCACGAACCTCGGAAGGGAGCAAGATTTCATTAAAGTCCCCAAGGAGGAGCCAAGGGCCTTGGAGCTTGCTTCTCATTTGAATAATGTAACTCCACAGGTTCTCTCTAATAGCTGGGATAGGGCTGCCATAAATGGCAGTGCAATACCAAACTCGCTGCCTTATGCCCACAGAGATCGTGACAGCTTGATGGAAAACATCAACAACTGAGACATCGAACCCACAGTCCTTGACTACCATGATCCAGATCCCTCCCGAGTGGCCCTGAGCCTCAGAAGTGCCACTCATTTGGTAACCCAGCCTAGACCAGAATGTGAAAGCTTTCTGAGAAGGACAAGTGAGTCTCTACTAAGATGACAATAGTAGGCCTTAACTTGCGAACCATTTCCTTAGTATGTCTCCTGCCAACCGGATTAGCACCACCACGAATATTCCAACAAAAAATAGCAAAATCTTTGTAATCCATAATAACTAAATAGGAGCTAAGAAGTAAGATTACCCAATTACATACCATCAGTATGCATGGCGGTATATGTATCATGTGTCCCTTCGGACATGCTCGTGTCTCCCAAGATTGTGGTCATTTCACTATAAGACTGCCACACAGGCTTGGCATTTTGCATGGGCATTGCACCTTGTATTGCACTCTGCGGTCCTGGGTCCAAGAGTTGGAGACTGCCACTAATGGGAGGGTGATGCATGGAACCTTCTAACCTCATCATTGGAGAAGACTCCACTCCCCTAGAAATCGTGTCCTCATTATCCTCAACAAAAACTAGGTGGTTGTCAGATATCTTTTCAACATTCATTGCAGTTTTAATGCCATCACCCAGATCATACGTGACTACATGATTATGCCCCAGATTTTTGGTCTGGATACGCTTAGTATGGAGCTTTAAGTGGTCACCCTTGGTCACAATTTGTTTCAAACTGTTGTTCACTATTGGGTGCATAATTGGATGTCTCTGGGCCACTTTTAGTTTTGTGACCCAAATGCACTGTCTTACCCTTGCTGCTCGACGCCCCAGAATTGAGAGTAGGCCCGTTATCGCGTCTTTGGCGTTTCTTGTATGAGGAGTTACCCTGGGCTGCGCGGATCACAGGCTTCATGGGGATCCCTTCTTTACTTTTCTGATCCTGGTCATCAGTAAAGGTATTTAAAGCATTAAATTTATTCCCTAAACTGTTGCTAACGGATGCCTTATTTTTCGTACCCATGATTGGCTTGGTTGGCCGTTTTTTCCGTATGACATTGACCCACTCACCATGCAGATTCTCCTGGATTTGCTCACTATCTGGTATGACCGGATTTTTCGGCACCAAATTCTCAACACCATCCTGATTGCCGTTCACCTGATAATGATCAGCTTTCTCATCGGAAAAGCTTGCCTCCGTCGTCTTCTCCATCATCTTCTTAGTCGAGCAGTCCTTTAGCAGGTGTCCATAGCACCCACATTGAGCACAAATAAGATGGAGTCCCTCATACTGGACTTTATACCAGCTTCCTTCAATACCCACTTTCCCCACCACAGGTTGATTCAGATCAATCTCAACACAGACACGCGCAAAACGCCCTCTAGCCACCTTCAGTGTGTGTAAATCCACTTTAATCGGCTTCCCTATGGCAGATCCCAGAGTCCACAAGAAACTTTCATCATAGTAAGCCAGGTTGAGCCCCGGAATACGAACCCACACCATGGTTGAATCAATGGTCGCTGTATTTGCATTAAAGTTAGCAGACCAAGTTCTAATAGATAGATAATGATAAAAAAATAAGCCATGGTCCTCCATTGATCATCTTGTTCCTGTCCTCTTCACAGTCGAACTTAGCCATAAAGAAACCATTGTCAATGTCCATTATTTCAAACCCGCCAGATAACTTCCATGTATTTGAGAGTTTCTGTTGCATAGTTGTATAGCTAAGAGGCTTCCCTAGTCGTTTGATGATTAGGGCATCCTTCCATGGGAGACTTATATCCTCTAAGAACTTCTTGTCCACTTTCAGCATAGGGGCTAGTCTGTTTCCATTCACCATTTCAATATTCACCAGTTTCTGAGCAACCAGATCAATCTTTTCTCTATGGGGGATTGATTGTAGCCCTAGCACTTTGTCCCTGAAAGAGACGCCCTTCGAGAAGTTAGCTCCACCTACGGGCTTATTGGGCTCCACCGCAGTGGAGTCACCACACTTGTCAGGTGGCTCCTTCGGAATATCCATGCATACGGTCGCCTGAAATTCAAAGGCATTCGCACTTGCGTGCTCACCCATTCCTAAATATAGAGAGTGTGAGGCAGAGAGAGAACGACCAAAATGAGTTTTGAATGGAAAAGGAAATAGATTAAATGGTGGGTAGGGTGATTGAATGGTGAGAAGACATTTAATGTATTGGCATTTACAATGCATGGGAACAATGAGAAATTTTGAAATAATAATTTTTTTTATAAAAAAAAATTGGTAACAACATATTTATTTATTGAACACCTGTTTATTTTGAATGAGAGCATTGTGAAGCTATACGTGTTTATAATAACCATAGAGAAGAGGTTCACCAGCCAACTATTGTATTGGAACCTGTACCAATAAATTGTTTACATATTTTTTTCTTTTAATATATTTTTTTTCGAATTTTTTTTTTAATTCAAAAAAATTCCTATTCTAGAAAGTTCGTAGAAAGCTTCTTGAAGAAGCATTCATTGTAGGCTTGACACTTGTAAAACTTTCCAATTGATGTGACTGGATATAGATGAGTTACAATTACCAATATACTACCATTTAATTGTCTCGAGAGTGTGCAATGCTCTTGGAAAAGTAAAAAGAGAATTAGTTGGATTGATTAATTTTCTTGATTTTTGTAACAATTACATTAAATAGAGTTGAATTGATTGATTTTTGCTTATATGAGTCAAAAAATATAGAACTGGACTGCAGTTTTATGTAAAATATACAAAACTTTTAAAAGATAGTGTAAAGTGCTGTGCAGTTTAATTACTTCTGGATTTAGAAGCACACAGTGTTTTGTGCTAAGAAAGATTCAATTTGTTTTATAGACAGTATTGGAAATTAGAATCTTGTTGGTAAAACAGGATGATCCATTGTTAAAACCCTGAGCCTGTTATCCAAATACCGTTTTCTTAATATGAAAGTGAAAATGGAAAGGGGGAGAATATGCTAATCAATAATGCCTAAAAAAAAATGAACAAAGAATTTAATGATGTGCGCGGGGCTTAGATAATTCTATATATTCTCTTATTCAACTCTTCTTAATTCTTCTATATATTAAATAAAAAGAATATTCCAATTTCTATATCTTTAAAATATTAAGTATATTATTTTTTAATATTTTCTTTATTTAGTATTAGAAAGATTAAGAGGAGGATTCTTTGTTGGATGATATAAGAAAGCACTGTCTGAAATCAAAATCAGGTTTGCCTATTGGTGGGGGGTCCAACCACTGTCTACTCTTTACTACTTCTACTGCAATAGCACAGCAAATGCCAGCAGTTGAAGCAGCCCCTGAGAAATAAGATGACAATATTCCAATTTATTGAAATAAATACAGATAAGTTGAGGGGCAAAACTTATTTACTGGTCCGGCCCCAGAAGCATAATTCTGGCTGCAGTTGCAAAAATTCCAAAATATTGGCATAGGGCATAGTACAATTGATGCAACTTAGCTGAAGTATCTTAGAAACAGACTATGTTGCTTAATTCAGATTTAGTTGCATCCATCAGAATACAAATGGGTTGAAAATTTTATTATGTTAAAAACGCTATTCTAATATACCTCTCCAGTCTACACTCCTAATTAACATAAGCTATACTGCTATATTGAGCTTGAGTAGTAATGCAGTACTATTGCACTTAAGACAAAAATAATTTAATAAAATAATTCTCATGCAATAAAACAGCATCACATTATGGCTAGCTTGCCTATATGGATTGTGGAAGCCAATGGCACATAGCATGTCAAACACGTAAAAAGAGAAGAATAATTGCAGGAATTGGTGGTCCTCAAGTCCATAATACACCTAGAAGGAAGGGTATATCGAGAGGAGAAAATATGCTTTTGTAGAATAAAAAATGTTATGACTTTAGGGTAAGAGTATCAAATTATCTATATCAAAGGGAATATGGGGTTGACACATCTGGTCAAGCCTTCCGCTCACACTAGCTATGATTTGGATTCGATTCTTAGATCTCCCCTGTTGGCAGGCAATATACAAATTCCACTATAAATCCTTGTTGAGGTTGGTGGTATTTCCTGACCTTGCAAGGGGGCGTGCCTTCCCCCAATCTAAACTTTATTGCTCCAAAAAAAAAGAAGGGGAATAAGGGTAAGAATTCAAACTTCACAAGAAAACATATCTATCTCGAAAAGCTCAAAAAGCTCATCTATGCTGCATCATCCTAACCATGCATCAATTCAGGACCACCAAATGATATTTGATCATATAATACAATTACAATCCTAGTCTCCATTCTCTTCTCACTCAATGATTTACTACTGTTGCAACTTCCAAGAAGAAAAAGTATTGGATCATATCTATAATCCACTACTTGATCAACTTGTTCCTTTCAACAATTGTCCCATACTTTATCACTTCTACAATCAACAGACTACGTTCCAAAGTGCAAAACCGTTACGAATGAATTCACATTATATCCTTGATAGATTCTAGCCAATTCAGATCCAAAGTTCGGTGAATACTATATAGTATACACAATCTCCACGAGCTCCTCCATCCCTTCATGGCATAATCAATATAATCAACTTTTACTTATTTATTTTTTTGAAGGAAACATACCCGTGTAACTTATGTGTTAAATCACTTCTCCAATTGTTGAGATTAATTTCAATACCAAAATATCATTCATTTTACAGTAGTTCAAATATAAAAACATTGGCTTTTGTTCTTCTCAGTTACTTATTAATGTGAGTAAATTGTGTGTAGCTGAAACCAAGAGAAAAAAGTGGATTATTTATTATTATTTTTTGATCATAAATGGATTATTTATTATTATCTACAGGGTACCGTAAGACTTGAAAAAAAACATTGAGGATAGGGCTGCCAAGTCCCTAGTTGCAGTCTTATCTGACGCCACCTTCGGCTTTGGAATTCAATTTCCAAATTCTTGTAACTGTGCGTAGATTTTCAAACTCTCAAAACTGCATCCAAATTCATGAAACTACAAGGGGGAAAAAATTGTAATTTTACCTTTATTTTACATAAAAATGATAATGTATCAATTGTTAGTTGGTTTAGTTTACATAACTGAGTTGATAACTGAGTTTTGATAAACCAGTAAATTTCCCAGATTTATCAACTTAAATATAAGAAAATTCAGAGATAACCTCCAACTAATATAATAGAAGAAAACGAGGCTGATACATTCTCCATGATGGTATTAATGATAATAAAAAATACAAAATAAAAGGTAGAATCAGTCACCTTTTGCAGTATGGTGATGACATATTCATACTAAATGAAAGATGACAAAAAGTGTGCCACAGGAACGTTGGCAAGGTGCCGCTAATATACGTGCCTGCAAATGCAGCTTTCAAGTGCCATGTTTCCCTCTAATCAATTAAGGATATTTAATGAGATTAGGTAAAATCTATTGATTTTTGTTTGTTTCTCTTATCCACACTTTCATCTAATTTATCATTATTACAAGGGACCTGTTCTACCTGGATATAAATTGAGGTGTTTGAAAGAGCTTTTTGCATGAACTTCTCATAGTTGTTTGAGAAACATTTACAAAAAATAGAGTTCTGACCATGGCTGCATCACTCTTAGTGCCTTCTTCCGTAAGCTCAATTCCCTGCACTCTTGCTTTGCTTTCTTCTCAGTTCTTGAACTTTTCACTTGTGTAAAGATTGTTTTTACGTACTTTTAAGTTTACTGCAAATTAATTGAATTTGTTCTGAGTATTAATGCCAAGTTCTGCTTAATTGTTGTTCATATACATAGCTTCTTTTTGAGATTGAATTACATTGAAGATTTATATTTTATACCATGCATGTTCTTTAAGTTGAATGGCTTCAGCTCCAGAATTTTTCATGTTACAATGTTCTGGTGGCTGAAAACAATGTCAATCCCCCCTGCCATTTCACCTCTACTTAGGAACCAGTTTACCAAATTCTTGTTCTATAAATCTTATTCTTACACAAACCCACAAGTTAAATTTTCAGCAACCCTTTTGGGCTGAAAATACCAGGTTCATAAGAATGTAAAATGCTGATTCTTTAACTTGAAATTGAACTTGTACATAAATCATAATGGTTTTATGTCTTGGTCAATGCTAACTCATATTATTAGATAATAACATTCAGTTATAAACAGTTTCAGTTATGCTGATATGCATAATGAGTGAGTTAGGCTGGTTAGTCTGTTATCCTTTTCTCTGTAACGGATACATGCAAGGCTCTATATAAAAAGCATATTGTATATTGTAATTCAATTCAATTCATTCAAGAATATTCAAGAATCTAGAGGTTATTCAGAATTCTTGCTTCCTTTTTCATAATACAAATTATATGAACAGATAATGGAAGAAGAAGCCAGGTTTGAAGCTGAAGTTGCAGAGGTGCAAGCATGGTGGAACTCCGAGAGGTTCGGGCTAACCCAACGACCATACTCGGCTAGAGATGTGGTGCTCCTCCGAGGCAACCTCAGACAATCCTATGGCTCAAATGAGATGGCAAAAAAGCTATGGCGAACTCTCAAGAACCACCAAGTCAATGGCACAGCCTCAAGGACTTTTGGTGCACTTGATCCTGTTCAAGTCACCCAAATGGCTAAGCACTTGGACACCATTTATGTCTCTGGATGGCAGTGCTCATCCACTCACACCACCACCAATGAACCTGGTCCAGACCTTGCTGATTACCCTTATGACACTGTCCCCAACAAGGTTGAACACCTTTTCTTTGCTCAGCAATACCATGACAGGAAACAAAGAGAGGAGAGAATGAGCATGAGCAGGGAAGAGAGAGCAAGAACCCCTTACATTGATTACTTGAGACCAATCATAGCTGATGGTGACACTGGTTTTGGTGGCACCACAGCAACTGTTAAGCTTTGTAAGCTCTTTGTGGAGCGCGGTGCAGCCGGTATCCACATTGAGGATCAATCTTCTGTAACCAAAAAATGTGGCCACATGGCAGGGAAAGTGCTAGTTGCAATCAGTGAACACATCAATAGGCTTGTGGCTGCAAGGCTGCAATTTGATGTCATGGGGGTGGAAACAGTTTTGGTGGCTAGAACAGATGCAGTTGCTGCTAATCTGATTCAATCTAATATTGACACAAGGGATCATCAGTTTATCTTGGGTGTGACCAACCCAAGCCTCAAGGGGAAGAGCCTAGCAACTCTTATGGCACAAGGCATGGCTGCTGGCAAGAGTGGTGCTGAGCTTCAGGCTTTGGAGGATCAGTGGCTATCAATGGCACAGTTAAAGACTTTCTCAGAAGCAGTTGTGGATGCAATCAAGAACCAGAACATTGGGGAGGAAGAGAAAAGGAGGAGGTTGAATGAGTGGATGAACTATTCCAGTTATGAAAAGTGTCTTTCCAGTGAGCAAGGCAGAGAGATTGCTGAAAGGTTAGGTATAAGAAACCTCTTCTGGGACTGGGACTTGCCTAGAACTAGAGAAGGGTTTTACAGGTTCAAAGGGTCTGTGACAGCTTCAGTTGTTAGAGGGTGTGCTTTTGCTCCCCATGCTGATCTGATATGGATGGAAACTGCAAGCCCCAATGTTGTTGAGTGCACACAGTTTGCTGAAGGGGTTAGATCAAAGTTCCCACAGATGATGCTTGGATACAATCTTTCTCCATCTTTCAATTGGGATGCTTCTGGCATGACTGATGAGCAAATGAGAGACTTCATTCCCAAGATTGCAAGGTTGGGGTATGTGTGGCAGTTCATTACAGTGGGTGGTCTGCACTCTAATGCACTCATCACTTCAACATTTGCAAGGGATTTTGCTAATATGGGAATGCTGGCTTATGTGGAAAGGATTCAGAGAGAGGAGAGGAAGAATGGGGTTGACACACTTGCTCATCAGAAATGGGCTGGTGCTAACTACTATGACAGGTATCTCAAGACTGTTCAGGGTGGTGTTGCATCAACTGCTGCAATGGGAAAAGGCAAGTCATATAATAATAACACCAACACCACCATGTTTTCTTTATGTAAATATTTAGGAAAAAAGACTGAATTTTTTTGACAATTTTTGTTTCCCCTTCTATGTTGTTTTGCAGGAGTAACTGAAGAGCAGTTTAAAGAAACATGGACTAGGCCAGGAACTGTAGACATTGGTGGGGGCAGTATAGTGGTTGCTAAGGCCAGAATGTAAAAGAGCTATTTCTGCTGAGGGATGAACTTGGGGGGAATTAACCAATTCCTGTATTGGATTTGGAATAAATATCAACAATATTAAAATATCCCATTAAATCATTCTGGTATTTTTTGGCTGCACATTTTCTTGTATTTCTTGCTTGTTCAAACTCTTAAGCTCTGATATAAGGAGGACAAATAATCTTGTTTATGTGTTTTTTTCAATTGGGTTTACTTCTTATGTTTGAAATATACTGTTAAACATATTTTAGTTTGTGCAATTCTCCCTTTGTGTACTACTTCTTGTGCATAAACTTCCTCTTGAATCCAGCAAATGTATGATAATCACTTATATCTCGAACAGTAGTATGCATTATATCTTTAATGTAACCGAAAGATGAACGACCATGTGATGGGTGTGTTATTACACAGTCCTAAGTTTTTTTTTTCTCCTTGACATGGAGTATACCCCACCGGAAGCGGGGACTAATCTCCTGCGGGGAATGAATGACATCTAAAAGTGGGAAATCATCTCCCAACGAAAATTTGCTCCATACGCAAGAGCTGAGATTCCAACCCCAGCCACTTGGTTAGGGGACACAAGTCCACCACCACTTATGCCAACCTCCGTTAGTACACAGTCCTACGTTTGAACCATGTTATCGTGTCTCAAACACAACATTGTTAACAAAATTGTTAACAATCTCTTTTGCGGGCTTCGGACTTATTCAAGCCAGTCAACAAATATTATTTTTAGTTAATTTTTTTTTTTAACTAATGTATAAGCATAATTTTTATACAGCCAACCGATTTGGCAATTGCTAAATTTGGTTGGCAATCGTTGAGCAACCTGGGATGGAATCCTGTATGTATCCATAATAACATAATTCCATATAAAAAAAAGTCTGAACGTGAAGTTAAGCAAAAAGGGAAAATAAATTAACGTGAAACTATATCAAAACACTCCAGAACTTTATCCTTGTCAACATAATGATATAATCCAATTGATATAATATTTTATTGTAATTTTACATAACAATTTCACAAAATTCAAAATTACTTCTCTAAAATATGGCAATTCCACACTACTCACAAAAAAAAAGAAAGGTGCTTAACGATGGCTGTCTGCTCTACTTCATCCACTCCTTTGAAGACGTTCAACCATGATCATTTAATCATTGCCACTTTTGGCCTTTTGATTTTGTATTTTTTTGTTTTTTACTTTTTTTTTCAGAAAAGATAAAAATAAATAAAAATATAGTGTTATATGGGCTACTCAAGTCCGGCCTGAACCAGCTTCATTTGGTTGGACCAAAAAAGCTCGAATTTAATTCGGGGTCAAAATTTACAACCCAAAACTTATAATTTATGGGATATATTCAAATCAGCCCATTTTATCATATCTACTAGGGGCACTTTGTGACTTTAAAATATAAACATTTATTATTTTTATTTTTATTATTAAATATTAAATATTAAAATGATATAATAAATATCAATTAGGTAAAAAGGTATTATTTGCTGTCCTATTCTATTATACATTACATCATCAAATATATAATAATGTTATCTTATACCATACAATATTTGATACAGAGTTATACTAAATAGTGCATAATACATAAAATTTTATCAAACCTTATATTATGAAGACTCAATGATTGGTTGTATAGGAAGTAGTTTATGCTTTACTTGCAAAGTCAGAAATTTAAATCCTACAATTGTCAGCCAACTTCCCAAGATGCTTGTTGGCTTGGAATTTTTCTTTAATCCTTCATGTACTCGGCTCGAGACTGGCATTGCAGATGAGAAATAGAAGAAATCCTACAACCGTAACTTTAAAGAAGATTTTAACTAACCATCACAACTTGAGGGTTAATTTCACAATTTTGTAAGTAGAAATATCTTGTCAAAAAAATTCTTATATCATATGATGTCATATGCCAACCCTTATTCAATCGCACATGCCAAACTGCACGATTCCCTCTATCTTCGCGTTGACATAGCGGATGATAACCCGAATTCGTTTTCTAATGATGGAGTCCGGTATTCCACTGCACTCGAATATTTAATGTGAATGGTATTCGAATAAGGCAAATGTTTTTTAACACAAAAATTGAGACACCATATGGTGTCTCTTTGTTTTTTCTATGTATTATTGGAATGTGTGTATGCAAGAAAATAAAAAGTAAGTGAGAAATAGAGATAAATATGTACAAAATTGTATATGATATCCAAATTTTGTGTTCAAATAACATAATTGTTGGAATAATAATCAATCATTCGGAAACACCAAAGGGCTAGCGTGCTGTACATAAAACCATTTAGCCTGCCCTGATTGCGACAAATATTACTATATCAGGGCTTCAATATCTATTATTATTATTTAACTAATTTTCAAATACGTTCAGAGTTCTGCAATCCATGGAAAGAAATGTTTAATAGTGCATGTATGATCATCAAACTTAATCCGGTGCAAATGTCTTTGCGATCAGATTCAGCGAATGTAATAGAAATTATATAAAGATACAAGTCAATTTCTCAGTTCTTATAAAAACTCATAAACCCAAAATCCTTATTTAATCTCAATAGTTTTTTTTTGCAACAATTTTTAATCTTAATTTAGTTATACTATACGTCATACATTCTTTGAAATTAGATTGGTCATGCTTCGAAGCCCAAGATACTATAAAAGCTTGAAGATCTGATCAGATATTCAGATTGCGGTAAGTAGGCGAAGCTCATGAAATCAGTTGAAAATTTTCTGGCACATATTTTCGGCGATAACTAACCCACATTGGGAGGGCCCCTAAGTTTTTCTTTGATAAATTAAAATACAAATTCTAAAATTACTAATTAGCTTGAAAACTATTTATGGTTTATGTAATTAATCTATAAATTCTAGAATAGCAGAAATTTATCCTCTTGTGTATGTGGTGGTAACTCATATTCTCATACTTCCTAGTTATAAAGCAACTATAGAGCAATCTTTTTCGGCTATGAATATAGTCAAAACTACATTTTGCAACAAGATGGAAGATGATTTTTTGACTGTCTGTCTGCTAGTATATATTGAAAATAAAATTGCTCAAAAATCTAGTATAGATTCAGTTATGGATGATTTTCGTAACATACAAGAGCAGGAGAGATGTTCTTTGACTTGATATATTACAAATATAATTAACATTTTAGAAGATATAATTATGAATATTTTTATGAAACTTGATACATATATATTTGTTGGATGAACTTTAGTTTTTATAGTGGGCTCCCCAATTATCCAAGTATGGCTCCATCATTGATTGATATGTATTTTCGGTGTAAAGTTTTTTACATTGTCAACTAATCATAAATTGACATAACATTAAAAATATCTGACTCTTATATCCTAATTATTTTAAAAGTCACTCATATCATGATTGTTGATTGGTTGACATTGTAAAAAAAACATCTACACTGATAGTACATACAGATTAAATTCTTATAGTTATTAAATCGTTGGATAATTGAACATAATTATTTTCATAAAAATTGAACAAAAGAATTCAATAGGTGAACATTATTTTTCTTTCAAATACTTTTTTTTTTAATCAAATGAGAGGCTCATAGTAGATTTTACATAGAAGGGAATGAGAAAAGAACAAATTACATTACAGAAGCTTGAACTCGCACACTCACACATCATGTCATATAGGTTAACCAACTGAGCTGATCAAAGAAGACTCCTTCAAAAGCTTTAAATAAGCTATTTTATTCAATAAAAAAAATAACGAAATTTCTGCCCTACACTTGATGCAAATGATAAGCCTTATTAGATACCCTTTCCAACCAATTTCTTTAAAAGATAAAGTGATCAACTAATTAAGCAGATTCCTATTAAGGCTCTATTTGACACGTCCAATAAGTTAGCTTATAGCTTATTTGACTAGCTTATAAGCTTGTTTGACTGAAGTAGATGTGTTTGGTAAACAAGCTTATCTAATTAGCTTATAGCATTTCTTCATAAGCTAATTTACTTAGCTTACGGCTAGTAGCTTATAGCTTATTGTCTTTTCTCTCGTTTTTACCCATTCATTTAATGAAATTCTCATTTTACCATGTCTATCATAAATACGTTCTTTTATGTCATTTTATATTTATAAGTTAGTTCAACCGCTAATTTTACCAAACACTTCCAATTCAATCAGCTAGCTTTTCAGCTATCAACTAGCTTATCAGCTATTTTTGCCAAACAGAGCCTAAACCCTCTCTTTTCCATTCTTTCTTTTCTCACTTCCTAATACTTTCTCTCTCCTCGGTATATTTTCACTTCCCACCATTTCTCTCTTTAACTTTGTATTATCTCAAAATTTAGATATTTTTGAAAACCAAAAAAATAGATATTTTTTAGTCTACTTCAATACCCAATTTTTTTTATCTGATGTGCTCTGAAATAATTTGATCTCCTCTGAAATTTTTTTATCTGGTGTCCCCTTCCCCCTTTTTTCTTGCTGTCATGAAATCTGTCTCTAGAAAGTTTGAGTCACATGCAATGAAGTGAATGAATGTTTTAACACGGTGTCCACACACTTCGGTATTCTTTCAAGGATCTTGTTAACGAGTGTCCTAAAGATATTATTTAAAAATTTAATTATTCATTGAAAAACTAAGTATATCTCTTTCCAATATATTGAATACACAACTTCTCATAAAAACTCACCTTTTTAAACTTTTTAAATAATGCCCTTAGGACACTCATTAGTATATGCCTTCTTTCAATCCTTTTGGACTTCTCTCCACTCATTCAATATTTTGCAAACTCTAGTGTAACAAATAATGCGGCTGTATGTTCAAGAATGGCAAAATTTCCCTATCTTTACGTATCCCGATAGAGGTGCCTTCCCGAACTATTAATGATATAATTGTTCAGAGCATATCTAATTATTTCAGACCGCATCAAATAAAAAATTTTGGGTATTGAAACAAAGTTCATTGCTTCTGTTCCAAAAACAAACAAAAAAAGAGTAAAAAGAATATCTAAATTTTGAAATGATATGAAGTTAGAGAGAAAAATAGCAGGAAGTAAAATATTCTTAATTTGAGGAGAGAAAGAAAATTGGTGTAAAGCAAGAGAAAAAATAAAAAGGACAAAAAGAGTTTAATGAGAACCTTAATTAGTCATCTATTGAAAATTTGCTTAATTAATTTTATTTTTTTCTATGCTCAAATTTGCTTGATTAGTTAATTTTTCAAAAAGATTTGGATTTTTTTTTTGATCAAAAAAGATTTGGATTTTTTTTTTCGATCAAAAAAGATTTGGATTAATTGAGAACTGTATTTGACAGGACATATATGGAAGAAACAATTCATTGTTAATATTTTAATTGTATGGTGCACTCGATTTCAGTACATTAAGTGTACTAAAATCTATATTTATTAGCTTATTTGTCTTCTTTTTTTTTTTATGATTCAAAAAAAAGCTTATTTGTCATTTTCTTTTTTAAGATAAGCTTATTTTTTTAGATAAGCTTATTTGTCTTAGTAGTACGTAGTCAAAATGGCACTTTTAAGATATGCTAACTTTGTATCAACCGGGGCAAAGTTTATACTACTTACTGTCCTAATTAACCCAATATTAAACAAAGATCTTATCACATATCACCCATAATTAGCTAGGACATAAATTTTTCTCTCATGGTGTGTTCTCTAAATAGGAATCATGTGCCAAAATTTTAGGCTACACCCAACTTTTGATTTTGACTTATGGCCACTGAACCCCTATAAAATTCTAGTTTTGAAAACTCAATGAATCCCATAGATACCAACATTCATTTCCTCACGAGGAAGCAAACAATCCAATAGAATCACAAAGTTCATTACCTGCATCTGGATCAATCATTCAATCTTTCCAAAAAGCAAGTTATGGGTAAACCAGAAACCAAGTCTAGGAGAGGCCTCAAAATCTGCTTGGCTGTGTCTGCACTTTTCTTGATCATTATTGTCGCCGCGATTGTGAGCTTAGCTCTGACCATCTTTAAACCCAAGAACCCAGGCGTAAGTATCGACATTGTTGGCCTAGAAAACTTTCAGTTATTTTCACCCAATTCAACTACTGAACCTCTGGGCATGGTGATCACAGTGGTGAACCCAAATTATGGAAGTTTCGAGTACATAAATTCTATTGGTTATCTTAATTATCGTCACACCGTTATAGCCGAAGTTCCCATGGAATCGAGATCCATCCCTGCACGTAGCAAAGTTAATGTGACCACTACTGCGGGTATTTTGACTAAAAAGATGATATCTGTTCCCAGATTTTGGTCTGATGTTGATATTGGGGCCTTCAATTTGACATCAAATGCCACATTGCCGGGAAAAGTAAATATGCTGAGGATTATCAAGTTAAAGGCCACGGTTTATATCTCATGTCACATCTATTTTAACGTAAGTGCCATGAATGCTAATTCCACCTGCATATCCAAACTCAAGCTGTGAATTGTGATTCCTCCAAAGGGAGGATATAGTGCTCGTGTTTAGTATAGTTAGTTGGCGAAAAGAATATAGGATTATACTTTTCCAAGAACATTGCATGCTCCCGAAATAATTAAAAGGTAGTTTAGTAATTATAATTCATTTTTTTTTACATAAATCAAGATAATTAAACTAAATTAACTAACTTCCTTAATAAGTGTGAAATTAGTTAATTTTGCTTATAATTAAGTCAGGATGAAGTATTTATTTAGCTTGTGTTTGGTTCGACGATTTGGTCCCTTAGACATGTGTTTGCTATCATCAAACGTGGTTCTACCGAATTCGAGATGTTTGGCTCCCATGATCACAAAGTAATTGGAGTCCTAAAATCACGTTCATCTCGAAGCTCCCTTCAATCCAGAAATTGATTCTGCAATTTAGTGGACATGACAGGTCATCTTAATATCTCCCTTTGTTAATATTTTTCCTCGATAATCCCTATTCCATTTTCATATCAGAAAGGTGACACGTAATTCTAAAAGAATTTTTCTTGCTCATATACATTTTTTTTTTTTACGGAACTCATATATATTATTGTGTTCACCTACTTTTTGAACATGCTGATATCTATTGTGTTCACCTCCTTTTGCACCTTATATTATCGAGACAATTCATATTTAACAGTTATGATAATTTAATGCTTTTATTATCAATTTCATCAAATTTTAAGTTTCTAATACAATATACATTTTGCCTCAAAAAAAAAAAAAATACAATATACATTTTACTTCAACTAATATAATAAATTGCATATAATTATTTTAACTTTAATAATCGAACATAAAAAAAAAATCATCTAAATCTATTTATTTGATTTGTTGATACATATATATATATATATATAAAACAGAAAATAAATATAGTTAAAGTGTGTATATATATATATATATATATATATATTAAAATCCATTTTGGTAATTATACACACCTAAAAGCAATTTTCATCCAAACAACATGAGTTGAGTAAAAATATTTTTATCGTGAATGTATGAAAATATAAATCACTTTACCTTCAATTTATTTTTAACCAAAATCAATTTTACAAAATCATTTCACTCATAATTAATTTTTACCCACCACTTGTCCAAACACACACTTATTCATTATAGATACAAACTCAAGGGGGGAAAATCAAAATGAAAATGGATAAAAGTTGAGCCAATGCAATTGAAGAGTGTTCCTTACATGTAACATGATGCCATAGTGTGAATAATATTTTGTACACATATAGTAACAAACCATAAAGTTCCAGTAAAAAAAAAACCATAAAGAGCCTTCGAACCTCGAAGTATGACCGTCTTATAATAAATAAATGAAATTTACGTTTTTATGAATATATGAGGTGCTATATAATAAATTTTATATATATTATTCCCATGGCAAATGAGGCATTTTGATATAGAAATTTTTGAAAAAAGAGACAGTGGACATGATGGATTACTTGTTGGAAGAAGGAAAGAAAGAGGATGTGCAAAAATGAATTTTATAAATTATATTAGGTTGACAAAAATATCCTCGCTTGAATATATTTGATAACATCATTTTTAAAAATAAAAAAAATGAAGACCATTACAGAAATTTGGGCTTGGTGTGTGTGTGTGTGGGGTTGTAAAAAAAGTTATGTTGCCACCGGCCCACCGTGATTGTGGCATCAATATATACCCTTAATGAAAATTTTAATATATATTTATAATTATTTAAGAAACATGATAATGATTAAATAATGTTTAAGTTTTTAAGTTATTAGATAATTCTTATTTTTATTTAATATTTTTATGAGTTTAAGAGATTCAAATACATCTACTTTTAATGTTATGAAATGAAAATATATAATTGGTCTATAATAAGTAACTTTTATACACTTTTGGTGCAAACTTTTTCACAGGATCAATTAATCACAAAACATCTTATGTGAGACTTTTAAGATAATTATGATAGGTGCTAATTTTTTAGTGATATATCAAATTATGATTGATTGACAATATAAAAATTATTCAAGGTATAACAATTATTTACACTAATAGTGCATAATAATTAGAGTTTAATTTCTATGTATTATCATTGCAAATGATGCCAACATGGTTGACACATCTGGTCAAGCCTTCCTCTTACATTAGCTATGAATTCCATTATAAATCCTGGTTAAGGTTGGGGGTATTCTCTGATCTTGTAAGAGGACATGCCTTCCCCCAATCTAAACATTTAGAGCAAGCAAAAAAAAAGTTGCAAATGATTTTTACACAGCATCCAATAATCCATCTATACTCTATACATTTGAGAATAACTTCGAAGTGGAAAACTCCACGTGTCAACCTCCAGAGCCCTTATTCTTGCAATTTTTCACACGTGGCTTCACCAGAAGTCTTCCCTCCTAGTTTTGCTTACATGTCGCGCTCATATTGATCCGAGAAATGAATAAAATTTGAATTTTGAAATAAAATGAAAGTTTTTTTTAGAAGAAATATAATGAAAGCTTGAATAAGGCGTTTAATGACTATATTAAAGGCTTGTGTTTAATGATATGAAATTAATTCGAAATGATATGAAAATAATTTAGGATCAAATTCGAATGCTACTATTCATGTTTAAATTCAAAAGGTAATATATGGTCACAATTAATGTCAAATATTGACATCATTAAGTGATATACCAATTATATCGAATTACCATTAATTTGCAATGATATGGAATATCCCAAATCAGAAATTTTCTCCTACATTTAATGATATGGAATTAATTCAAAATGATATGAAAATAACTCAGGATCAAATTCAAATGTTACTATTCATGTTTAAATTCAAAAGGTAATATATGGTCACAATTAACATCGAGAATTGACACCATTAAATAATAAATCAATTATATTGAAGCAGCATTAATCAGCATCAATTCCTTAAATTCTTAAATATTTGAATGATATCAATTTAAATGTATTAAAAAAATCTCCCCTTTTGTCATTCAAAAAATATACCACCCCCTGCAATTTTGTTATTGACCAAATGGGATAAAAAAACTCCTGACCAAGTTGTTTTTTTTTTTTTTTTGGTATAATCCTAACCAAGTTTTCTAATACTGCGCAATATTGCACAAAATGATTACTATTATTCTGATTTGCTTGATATTGGAATTCAATCAGGTTGTGTTTTTCCTTTTAATGTTGGTTTGTTTTTGTCTTTTTATTATAGGCTTGATTTGTCTTTATGTTTCATTACTGTTCCAAGGTGTAGAGATGGTTATTATTTCGGGCTTTACGGATTTTGATGTTTTGTCCATCATGTAAAAAATGTCAAGTTGTCAAAGAAAAATACAAAGCTACTTTTGTAAATTGATTAGGCTTCAGATTTTTGAAGATGATTCAACATGTATTTGACCTAAAATATGAATTTGGAATAATTTTTGTTAAAAATGTATTCAAGATGATTAATTTGGTTAAATAATTTTTGTGATCTCTAAACATATTCCTGCGAATTGTTGGAAAACTTGCTTTCGATGAAGTTATGTGACTGGCCAGAAGGTGCAAACTCAATGGAGAGTATTAAAATTGCAACGAAGCTTCTGTACTGCAGGTTTGTTTAGTTATTATTTGCTTTTTGATTTTATATTATATAAAGCATATTGAATGGTTTAAGTTATTAACCTCACTCATAATTTTTTGAAATAATTGCCAAAATGTTACAATGAAGCTTCCTAGGCTGTAGAGTTTGTCTTATTTTTTTTAGGATTTAATTTATATACATCGACAATATAAAAAAGTTTTACACAGTTATCAAATCATATCTCACCAGTCACCTATATATTTGTGGCTATATTTTATTAACTAATATAATAAAGTGACATAATGGTGAAATATAATTGTAAGTCTGTGTAAGAAAATCAGTGTATATTTATTAAACTCAAAAGGGTTTAAATGTTATGCACTGATAGTGTAAATTTTTTTTTTTTATACTATCAACTAACTAATAAATTTATTATAACAAACAAATCATAAGTAAATCATACAATTTTTTAGAATAAATATTTATTATCTTCAATAAAATTCAAATAAATATAATATAATAATAATAATATATTTTAAAATAATTTTTACCTTATGATTCCCAAATCATGTGCTATCATCACATTTACCTTTTGTCTAAAATTAATTCTTTATTTTATTTTTTATGAATATATATAAAAAAAAAATTCATAAATTTATGATTTATATATATTAGAGATCATATTTTTTTATCAAAATTGCAAAAAGCAATCAATCAGTCTAAAAATTTTGAAACATAATTCATGTTAAACTGTTTGCTATAAATGTAAAGTAATAAATTTAACAAAATCAATCAAGTAATATATCCATAATTATTTTAAATAAAGTTATTGTTGAAAAAATGATTAATACTCTCTTTAACATTCTAAAGTGGCATTTATTTTGGAAATAAACCAATATTTCAAATATACCAGATAAAATGAGACGGAGAGAGTATTATTTTATTTTTCTTATCTATTAATTACTAATTCATGTTATATTACTTAGTTTTTTATTTTTGATCAATTTATATTTTATTTCTTTTAGGATATTTTAATGAGTAGATTTTAATTGATATACACTGTTAGTGTAAAGTTTTTTACACTGTTAACCAATCACAAATCATGGAATTAATGACTTTTAATGTGATTTATATAAGAATAAAAGATTTTGAATGATGTGGCGATTTATTATGGTTGACAGTGTAAAAAACATTTACACTGACAGTGTATACCAATTAAACTCTATTATAATTAGCAATACTCTTGTTATATGAAATATCTGTATTTATTTATTTTTACCAAATTTAGATTCAATTATAAGCTTATTTTTGTTTTTCAATTTATTTTTTATATTTACCTTAATTGAATATAATATATGCATTTTAAAAAATTAATATAATATTACTTTATAATTAATATATGCATCAAACAATCAAATGAATATGTACTTATTTATGTGGAATCAATCGAATGATTTTATTTTAAAAAACTATAAATAAGATAGATTAAATATGATACTTGAATGCAATTGATTTAGTAAACTAAATTTAGAATGTTCCATTAATCATTTACAATGTAATTCTAATATAATATGGTTTCAAAATTTAAAATTTAAAATTTATTCTTTTATTTTATTGATTAGCTAATTAAATTTTATAATATTTGATATGGCGTATAAAAAAATTATCATAGCTAAAACTATATGAATAAAGTTTAAGTTTTTCTAATTTTTATAACTCCTGTACAAGATGTTTTTTATTTTCAAATCTACGTGAGAAATAAATCAATTTTTTTTTATAATTTTTGGTAGATGATTTTTAATACAAATTATTAAAAAAATATTTAAAATGTAAAATATTTTATGAAAATGTTATAAAACAACGGGATGCATGAAACGGGTCAAGAACATTGATACATTGACAAATCGGCATCATTTTTATTTCTCTGTTATTAAAAGGCTAAAATATACTTTTGATCTTTTATCTTTTGGTCAGAATTTATTTTGGTTCATTATCTTTTAAAAGATTCATTCTGATACTTTATCTATCTAACATTAAACAAACTAATCCTTTTAATCAGCTCTAGTAAATCTATTGACGGAAATTTCTGACACATCTTTAATCGTGAACACCTTGAACCATCTCCTACTACAGCTTAATGAGTTTTGCAAAGACATGTTCATGTGTGATAACATATCAGAGTACCTTGACATGTCAGATGTCAAGAGGGAGAGTTAACGGCTACCTCGACTCACACTAATGTCTGTTGTAATACAGTTGACGGAAATGATCAGTTTGTGTAACGTCAAAGAGAAAAATGATCAAAATAAATCTTTTATAAGATATATAACCAAAATGAATTTTGACTAAAAGATAAATCACCAATCATATATTTTAGTCATATTAAGATAAAAACACGCATCACAAAATGCATAATGTCAGTGAATGTCAATATACATCTTTTTACAATGACAAATATATTATTCTATTTTTTTTTATTACAGTTACAAACATCAACTAGATTAGTGTTGAACTTATCTAGTTGGAGATACATTAAAATATGCATATATTAGAGTTACATTGATACAGAAGTGAATTAGAAGTGTGAAGAGGTCCAAATCCCAAAACGAATAGCTCCGCTTTGGCCGCCCCAAAAGATACTTGATTAGAGCTTGATGGATATTGTTCTCTCATTATAATGTCAAAATGTTCTCTAGTTTATGCGTAGGTTGTTGGTTGTCGGCCACTAAGGATTGACACTCAGAGAATGTTCGCAGGCAAATATAATTATAAAATATTGAGAGTAGTTTTATTTACCTGTATAAAATTTAGAACGTTCACCTATGATAGAATTCCTAGGAAAATCTAGAGGAAACTTATTTCTTGCTAATTTATTAGCAAAATTTTTAGAAAAATTCGGTGGTAATCAGAATTTTTTAAATTAAATATTTAATTAACAGTGTAATCGTTAAAATTAAGTTATTGAAAGTGACTATCTGTTTATGTCTAATAATTGTACACATGATAATTGATGTGTCCTTTGATCAAGAATATACATGATAGTCAAGTAAATGAACGCGTTTGGTAAATATATATGGATATTTGTGGATATCCATGAATATCCATAAAATTCGTTAAAAAACCGATTAGCGAGGACATGTACTTGGGAGCGAAGAAGGGGGGAAGGGGGGGCATATTTATCCGGTGGGATGGGTAGCGGGGGACTATTACTCGTGTCCATCCAGTCTAGTTGTCATCCCTAATTCAGTAGACCACGGGTCTTTAAAGTGAAAAAGCGGATGGTCAATCTATTCTTAAATTATTCAGTGTGTTGAGGTCTTATTTATCAAATCAGGGGTGAATACATTATTACCTTTTCATTTTAGAGATAAATTCACTTTAGAATATTCGAATATGTTTTCCCCCCTAAAATTATGTCAATTTAATATTCAAGTAATAAATGTTAATTTCAATGACAAATGTAAATAAAATAATTGAAAACCATCATAATATGAATAAGCCAATTTGTAATATATCAATTTTTTTTTTTTTATAAAAACGCTACAATTATATTAGAAGATAAAAATGATCAAATGTAATATGACATATATATTCTTAGTCTTTACTTTATATAAGAGGATGTCTCATTTGTAAAAAAGGTTCGAGTACCTAAGTACTCCCTTTAATAAATATTTTGCTTACAAAAAAAAAAAATAACGTGTCCATTGCCACAGCTTGCTTTTCCATTCACGGGGCTAAGATGAGTAAGATTTTGTTCTTGTCACGGGGGACATGAGAAACATGTTTTGTACATAAGTCAATACAAAACAAAACACGTCACTGGTGTTTGGAGCGAAGTTTCGTTGGGAGGGGGTTTCCTGTCTTCAGATGTCATTCATTCCCTCATAGGAGATTAGTCCCCCCTTCCGACGGGATATACTCCTGGTTAAGGACAAAAAAAAAACAAAACAAAACAAAACACACCACTAAGGCCCAAGCAATACAAAATTACAAATTAATAAGACTTCACAAGCGAATGGATTAGGTTTAAGTGTCAAAGGGTGGCACATGGTGGTGGTTAACGAATGATCTAATGCTCAATTACGTACTTACGTGGGGGATGTATATAATTTGAAAGAGTTGTGTTATTTGAACACAAGTTTTGGATACCGTATATGACACCGTATATATTTATCTCTATCCCTGACCTACTTTTTTTTTTCTTTTTGTATATACATTTATCGAAAATACACTCAAAAAATAAAGAAAACACCTTATGATATCCCCATTTTATGTACAAAAATCATTCCTCAATTTGAAAGTCAATGCCTTTCTTTTGCTTGTGTCAGTATGGCCAATGCTTTCGTGACTTCTTGCGGGTTTGGCTTTCTAAGTGGTCCGACGGCTATGGACCGAAAATCACGCGGTCAGTTTTTTTTTTTTTTTTTTACTGGCATAACATAGCTTTCTCTCTCAATATAGCAAAGGGGAATTTACATAATGTTGATGCCAAGAATAATGAATCTCGATTATTAGATTTATTAGAGTAAAGATATTTGGATACACAATTTGAATATCTTGTATATACACCATAGAATTTATGAATGTCTTGACAGTAATGAGATACATGATAAGAGAGAAAAAAAAACAACAAATAAGTGAGGATAAATATTTTTATACGGTGTTAGACATCACTTTTACGTCCAAATATCATTACACTAATAAATATTAGAACGTTCCCTCGAGAGTTGGCTCAATTAGTTAAGTTAGATATAAAATGTGAATGTGCATGTTCAAACCCTTACCATGTATCCCAACCCTTCCTCATTTTTCTCCCCTCTCCCCTCCCTATAGTAGGCCAATTATGAGTCCCAAAAAAAAAATTCAAAATATAAACGTATGTGACTTTTTTTAATTTTTTTGACAAAAGTATGTGACTTTTTTAATGGTCATATAATCATTAAGTAATTTATAATCTTTATTATCTATAACTGCAATTTGACAAGCACTCTCTACAACCCCAAGAGGTTGGTCTAGTAGAGCACAACATGGTCACGTATCTGACATGTTACAGTTTCGAGCCCCCCACTAGTCTTATTGGGGTGAGGTAAATATAAATCCCTTTGTAGGTGCACATAGAGTCCGAAGATTTTTCCTGTCTTGGACTGAGGCATCATTCCCTCATCCTAATTTTTATTCATTAAAAAAAATAAACACGCACTCTCTACACATATATGGATAGGATTTTCTTTTCTTTTCTAGATTTCAATTTATTTTAGGTGTATATGTGTGTAAATTCAGCTACGCCCCTTGCAGGTTTATATTAAATAATTTTATTGATTCTTTCTTGCACAAAAATGTTATGTTTTGTTAATTCAATATTTAGAATTATACAATAGGTTTAAATTAAACAATTCTACAAAGCATTTTTTTTAAATCAATGAACTGTACCCAGAGGCTTAAGAGACGTTCATTTTCCTGCTTCAAGAGCATGTCTTTGTTGGGTGGAAAAAGATCAAACAAAACTACTTCAATTGCATAATTTAAAAAGAAAAAATAGAAAAACTATTTTTGAATGCAAAAAATGAAAAGTTTGAATTTGATGCTTAAAATTTTTATATTATTATTAAAGAGTTTAATTGTTATACACTGACAGTGTAAAGTTTTTTACACTGTCAATCAATCACCAATCATGATTTGAATGACTTTTAACGTAGTCAGGATAAGAGTCAACAAATTAAAATTCATTGACGTGACAATTTATGATTGAATGTCTGTGTAAAAAAGCTTTACACCGTCAGTGTATAGTAATTAAACTCATTAACCAATTACATATGAGTGGGAATTCATTGACTTCAAGAATAAGTTTAAAAGACTTACTCTAAATCCCCAACTTTAATTTATTCTATTTCAATGACTTACATTAATTTATTAAATAAACAATCAAAGTTTCATTGGATTAGAATAACTTGATTTTTATTTTATTTTTTGGTGAAAAGAATAGCTTGATGGGTGATGATTAGGGGTGGGAATAGACGAGGCCGAGTTAGGTCCTGACAAGCCTAGGCCTGGCTTGCGTTCCAATCTCGAGGCCTGAGCCTGCCCTATGGCCTGATATAGGCCATATTTTAAGGCCTGAGCTTGACCTACTTTAAAGCATGCCCTGGCATGAAAGCCTACTTAAAAGCCTAGTTATCAACAAGACTTTTGAATATGTTTCCACCTATAAATAGGTCATATGCTTTCACTTGTAAATAGGCTCGTAGGCCTCTAATGGTAAAGAAGTTGGTAGACCTATACTAATAAATATGTCACCTGACATTAAAAAATAAATAGGCAAGTAGGTCACTACATGGCCAATAGGCTTTTACTTTCAAATATTATAATGTAAATAATATATTATAGTATTATAATATATATATTTATGTGTGTATATGTTAAATTGGCCGGTCTAATAGGCCCAATAGGCTTTTTTTAAAACCTTAGGCCTAGCCTATTTAGCTATATAGATTTTTTAAAAAGCCTTAACCTGACATTTTTACTAAATAGGCTAGGCCGTAGGCCCCCGATGAGCGGCCTGACCTATTCCCACCCCTAATGATGATGATTAGTAGTAAGTTTAACTTTTGGAGTCAATGAATCTTCACTCATTATTATATGAGGATATATCTCATGAGTTTTGAGAAAATAAATTTAAAAGTCAAATATTTTTAATAATTAAATGATAATATAAAAACTTTGATTCTGGTTTCTTCCCCGGTATCAATTTTACATAGGTGAACGGGTTATCTATGTAAATTGGTTAGTGTAGAATTCAGGTGAATCTACAATTGGCTAAGTTTGTTAGTTTATGCCATGTACAATCTAGCCATGTGATATCAGTTGATAGGAAGAGTAGTTAGTTTTCTGTTTTGACAGTTAGAGAAAACTGAATTGTAACTGCCTTGCCTATGCACTGTATATATAAAGTCATAGCTAGGCATTAGCATATATAGAAGTTCTCAATCGAGTGATATATGCAGATAACACATAGTTGAGTGATTCATTGTAATTACAAGTGAGTGCAAGTGAGGGAGTGTGAGAGATCATACCTGAGATTCTTGTACTGTAAAGTCTTGACATAGTGGATGGAAGTCTCAACTGCAGTGTGGATGTAGGGGCTGTTATTATTGTGCCCTGAACCACGATAAATCTCTTGTCTTCTTCTCTATCCCTTTCTTTTCTGTTTCTTGCATCACAAGCACCAAAGTGCAGACCCCAATTCTGTGTTCTTGATCTTAACAATTGGTATCTAGAGCCTCTACTGGGAGGCGTTTTCCGCGATGGGGTCAGCTAAGTTTGACATAGACAAGTTCCCTGGTGAAAACGATTTCAGCTTGTGGAGAATCAAGATGAAAGCCCTCTTGGTTCATCAAGGTCTCGAAGAGGCATTAATGGGAGAAGCCAAGCTTCCGGAGAATCTTTCTGAGAAAGAAAAGAAAGATATGCTTAGCATGGCTCACAGCACCATCATTCTCTCCCTAGGTGATGCGGTTCTCAGGGAAGTGGCTCAAGAATCAACTGCAGCAGGTGTTTGGTTAAAACTTGAAAGTCTCTATATGACTAAGTCCCTAACCAATAAGCTGTATTTGAAGAAGCAACTTCATCAGCTTAAGATGGAAGAAGGTATGTCAATAAAGGATCATGTCTCATCCTTTACAAGAATTGTTCTTGATCTGCAGAGTATTGATGTTACAATAACTGAAGAGGATCAGGTAGTAATGCTTCTGTGTTCTCTACCTCCATCATTTGAGAACCTAGTTGATACAATGCTGTATGGTAGAGACACTCTTACACTGGAAGAGGTTAAGGCAACTCTGAATTCCAGGGAAATGAAGAGAAAGATCACTGAGAATAGAGGAGAAAATGGTGATGCTGAAGGTCTCTTTGCTCGAGGAAGACCAGAAAAAAGGGAAGGAAAATGCAAGAATAGGCCAAGATCAAAGTCTAAATCCAAGAAGAGGCGCTACTATTGTCAAAAGGAAGGTCACTTTAGGAAAAACTGTCCTGAAAGGAGAAGAAAGAATGGTGGCAGCAACAACAACAATTTCAGTTCAAATGAAGCAGCTGTTGTGTCAGATGGTTATGAAAGTTCTGATGCATTGGCAGTCACTGAAGAAATGGGAAGTGATGAGTGGATTCTTGACTCTGGATGTTCATATCACATGACTCCAAATCAAGAATGGTTTGATTCCTACAAGGAAGTTGATGCAGGAAAGGTTCTGATGGGCAATGATATTGCTTGCAATGTCAAGGGAATTGGTACTGTCAAGATTAGACTTGTTGATGGGACAGTCAAAACTCTCACTGATGTTAGACATGTGCCTGAGCTTAAAAGGAACCTGATATCACTTGGCATGCTGGATCAAGCTGGATGCTGCTTTACTGGTGAAGGAGGAACCTTGAAGATCATCAAAGGATCTTTGTTAATCATGAAAGGAACCAGGAAGCATGGCTTGTACAGGCTGCAAGGTAAAACCATATTAAGCCCTGCTAGTTTAGTTTCCATGTCAAAAGTCAATTCCATAGCTCTTTGGCATTATAGACTAGCACATATAAGTAGTAAAGGTTTGGAAGAATTACACAAACAAGGCTTAATTGGGAATGGAGACTTTGGAAAGCTTGAATTCTGTGAACACTGCCTCTATGGAAAACAGAAGAGAGTAAAGTTCTCCACTGCATCACACAACACTAAGTCAATAGCAGAATATGTTCACTCAAACATATGGGGACCTGCAAAGGTTCCCTCAATGGGAGGAGCTAGATATTTCATATCCTTTATTGATGACTGTTCTAGGAAGGTCTGGATTTACTTACTAAAACATAAAAATCAAGCTTTTAAATGTTTCAAGCAATGGAAGGTACTTGTTGAGAATCAAACAGGTAAGAAGGTGAAAGTCCTAAGGACAGACCATGGTCTGGAATATCTCAGTGAAGAGTTCACTGAATTTTGCAAGGATCATGGCATAGTGAGGCACAAAACAGTGAGGCATACTCCCCAACAGAATGGTTTGGCAGAAAGAATGAATAGAACTATCTTGGAGAGGGTCAGGTGCATGCTCTCTTTTGCAAACCTGAACAAAAGCTTTTGGGGAGAAGCAGTCCATACAGCTAGCTACCTAATCAATAGGTCACCCTCCTCAGCCATAGGTTTTAAATCACCTGAAGAACTATGGTCTGGAAGGGCACCTAGCTATGATAACATCAGAATATTTGGCTGTCCAGCATATATTCATGTCAATCAAGGAAAGCTAGAGCCAAGATCAAAGAAAGGAGTGTTTCTTGGATATCCTGATGGGGTGAAGGGCTACAAGGTATGGTTAACTGGTCCAGGTGGAGGCAAGTGCATGATCAGCAGAGACATTGTGTTCCTTGAAGAAGCAATGCTTGAGAAGGCTGAAGATAAATCCAACCAATTACAGAACAGTGACAAGACAGAAAAGAGAGTTCAGTTTGAGGTGGAGCATACTGAAACAGAAAGGCAAGCAGTCTCACCTGAAACAGAAACTGAACCTGAAACTGAAACAGAATTTGAAACTTCTCAGTCCACACCAGCACAACCTTCTTACAACTTGGTTAGGGACAGAGAAAGGAGACAAATTAGAGCACCTCAAAGATTTGGCTATGCAGATCTGATTGCATATGCTCTAAGTGTTGAAACAGAACTGCAGGATTCTGATCCTGGCAGCTTCAAAGAAGCAATTTCTAGTCCTGATCATGAGATGTGGAAGACTGCTATGACTGAAGAAATTGATTCATTGATGAAGAACAACACTTGGGAACTGGTTGAAAAACTACCAAAGCAGAAAATTGTTGGCTGCAAGTGGATATACAAAAGGAAACCTGAAGTTCCAGGAGTAGAGAGTAGCAGATACAAGGCAAGGCTTGTAGCTAAAGGCTACACACAGAGAGAAGGGATTGATTTCAATGAAATCTTCTCTCCAGTGGTGAAGCACACAAGCATAAGAGTCATTCTATCTCTTGTGACTGTTTATAATCTAGAATTAGAGCAAATGGATGTGAAAACAGCATTCTTGGATGGTCAGCTAGAGGAAAGAATCTACATGAACCAACCAGAAGGATTTGAAGTAAAGGGAAAAGAGCATATGGTTTGTCTACTGAAAAGGTCTCTATATGGCCTAAAGCAATCTCCTAGACAATGGTATAAGAGATTTGACTCTTTTATGCTCTTAAACAGCTATGTCAGAAGCTCATTTGATAGTTGTGTTTACTTCAAAAAGCTGGAATCAGGTTGTTTCATATATCTTCTACTTTATGTAGATGATATGCTTATTGCTTGCTCAAATATGAATGCAATAAGGAAGCTCAAAGAACTTCTAAACTCAGAGTTTGAAATGAAGGACTTGGGAGCTGCTAGAAGGATTCTAGGCATGGAGATCATGAGAAAGAGATCAGAAAGGCTGCTGCACTTGAATCAGTCCAGCTATGTTCAAAAGGTTCTGCACAGGTTTAACATGTATGATGCAAAACCAGTAACTACACCTATAGCTGGACACTTCAAATTGTCTGTAAATCAATCACCTAAGTGTAAAGAAGAGATGAAATTCATGAGCAACATACCATACTCAAATGCAACAGGCAGTCTAATGTATGCTATGGTTTGCTCTAGGCCTGACTTAGCATATGCTGCTAGCCTAGTCAGTAGATTCATGGGAAATCCAGGAAGTGAGCATTGGCTTGCTGTCAAATGGATTCTAAGGTACCTTAAAGGTACCAAATCACTTGGATTGATTTTTGGCAAAACAGGATCAACAAATCAGAACCTTGAAGGATTTGTAGATGCTGATTTTGCAGGAGACATTGACAAAAGGAGATCACTAACAGGCTACATCTTTACTCTATATGGGAATGTAGTAAGCTGGAAAGCTAACCTTCAGTCCATTGTTGCACTATCAACAACTGAGTCAGAGTATATTGCTCTAACTGAAGCAATTAAGGAAGCTATTTGGTTGAAAGGTTTTATAACTGAGTTGGAAGGGAAAGAAACTCCTACAACTGTTTACTATGACAGCCAAAGTGCAATTTGTCTCTCAAAGAATCAAGTATTCCATGAGAGAACAAAGCACATTGATATAAGGCTGCATTTCATCCGAGATATAATTGCACAAGGAATAGTTGAAGTGAAGAAGGTTTCCACTGCAGATAATCCAGCTGACATGTTAACTAAAGTAGTTCCAAACACCAAATTTCAACATTGCCTAGATTTGGTGACACTAGTGGAAAATATGCTTTTTACATCATAGTTTCTACATCGGTTATACTAAAACCGTTGTAGAAAATAGTGCGGTGGCATTTTTGTAATAAAATAGATGTTGGGAATGACTTTCTACATCGGTTGCAAAAAAAACCGATGTAAAAAGTACACAGTGACACTTTTATAATATTCTGGATGACTTTCTGCGACATTTACTTTTGCAACCGATGCAGAAAGTGTACCTTCTACAACTCTTACTTTTACAACCGATGTAGCAACCATTCCCCTGATTTTTTTCACACCACACAACGAAAAGCCAGTACCGAGTCTAGGGTCTCCCTCTCATTTTTTCTTTCTTCTCCAAACGCTTTCAAAGAAGAAACGTGAAGATCTCTATCACTCTGACCTACCACTGTCGGCCCCACTCCAGATCCGCACCGATATGGAACGGAGGTTTGGACCTCAGTCACAGTCGAACGGAGGACGTCAGACCGGGATCTGCGAAAAGGCCACCATCGAGTCGCGATCTTCAGATCTACGCCGCGGCGAAGACGCCATTGACAAAGCTCAGACTACTCCTCAGAAAGTGCATCTTGAAGCACACCAAGTGCTCGACAAATTTCCTAGGCAAGCACTTCTCCCTTCTTCAATTGCATCTTTTCTCTTCTCTGTTCTCAATAGCGGCAAAGAAAAGGGACAGGTTGTAACATCTCTCTCTCTCTCTCCTCTTCCTCCTCTTTCTCTCTCTAGGGTTTCGAATCTGATTAGGGTTCTTCATTTTTCCTTTCTTAATTTCACCATGTATTTCGTTTCCGGTTATTCGTTTGTCAGATTAGGGTTCCATGGCAGAAGCTCCGGCGGCGGGAGCCACGAGAGCGGCGAGCACAGCCCTCGTTCAACATCAGAGAGTAGGATAGGTACCTTTCTTAATTTAGTGTTGCATGCTGTTGTCTAGATTCTTCTGTTTTTTGGTACAAAAGAAATTTCATCAAGAGAATGGATAGTCTGACATTATGAGCATTTTGCAATGTTAGCTGTGGATGTTGTAATGAGACTGAAGGTGAACTGTGACTTCCCTACTGAATACAGATTTCAATTCTGTTTCAGCCTCTGCATTCCTATGTTTCACACTTTTTCATCCTCTGCATCTCTGTTTTGTGTCGTTTAATCTATTATTTTGAAGTATTAATGCTGATTATATCTTGAGTTTTGAGTAGCTTTTCAATTTTGTGGATCTATTATATGTAACTGTGTATGTTGTCCCCACTATCCGCTATACCACTATAACAGCTTTGGGGTCAGCTGCTCAGTGCCACTATTGCCATAAAATTGTTATTAAAGCCATTGCAAACTTTTTGATGCTTAGCAGCTATTTGTGTGGTTGATTGTCAATTTTCTTTGAATGTGAAGATTGAGGACTGAATCCTACCTTTGTTATTGTTTGTGGAGATTGAGAAGAACGAAATGAATACATGGAATAGTAGTTTTATGATGCCCTGGCCAGCAATCCATTTTAACTTACTGTTTAACCTCTATTACCATCAGGATCTGGATATTTTGAGCTTTAATTTGTTATTTCTTGCTTATTAGTTATGTGAATGAATTGAAGTTACGGTGCAATGTGCCAAATATAATTTCATGTTTGAAAATTTCTGACTTGCCAAGCATAGGATTAAGCTTATGAACTTGTATGATCTCTAATCTGTTTATGATGATTCCATTTCAATGATTCAGGTATGTGAAACGGCAGCATCTTGTTGTTGATGTTCCTCGTTGTTACTATATTCGGGTACATGCCATTAAAATTGCAAATGCTTATCCACTCTACTATGGGTTTTGCTTTCTTACTGCTTAACTTTATGTCTTTTTATATTTCTAATTAAGGTCTTCCATTAGGATTCATGCTGCAGGAAGCATATTATTTTACAATTGTAAGTTAAATTTTTCTAGATAGTATTAAGTAAAATTTCATTTCAGTGTGAAATTACTAACATAGTATGAATTAATGCATTCTAGTTGTTGCTCTGATAGTTAGGATACATATAAGGTTGATGCCCAACAAGATGTGCAAACTGTGGTGCAGAAATTTTGGGTCAAGCTATTACCGGAAAGTGGTGGTCAGAGCACGTTGGATGTTCTCTGTCAGGTATGAATAGGGTAGCAAGTAGAACTATTTGTCATCATTGTGTGTTTTGTTCTGCTATTTTCTGCTTCAATTATACTTGTTTATTGGATTTTGTTTCCTTTACTCTGTTTTTGTAATAATTATAGTCATCCTGCTGAATAACTATTATATGGCTGGTGTGTATCTTTTGTATAACTAGGTTAATCTGGATCTGGTTTGGATGAGTATTGGATGAGATGAAAATGGGAGTTTCAACCAGGAATCATCGTGTGGGGAGGAAATTATCTCAGCATTCAGGTGAAAGCTCTAGCAAGTTTGAGCATTGGAGGAGCAAGAAGAGTGGCAGAGAAGAGGATGAGCAAAGAACCGAACAAGTCCCAAATTCTAGTGAGTGATGTGGAATCTAAATTGCAGAAAACCATAAAGGCTGCTTCCTCAATTGTAATCTGAAGATTTGCTTGGATGACAAAGGAAGGGCATGTTGTTATTTTTTGGTTGTATTTGAAGTTATAATTTATCTGTGCTTACTTTAAGTTCCATCACTAAGCTGAAAAGCTGCATTCTATATTTTTGCATCTTGATGGATATTGAACTGTCTGTAATCAGGTGATACTGATTGGCGAAATATCTAAATCCCTTCCATATCCAATCCAATGGTACTTGGTAATTTTATCAGACAGGAAACCTCATAGGTGTCTGAAAAAACAAGGAGGGTTTTTTTTTTTTTTTTTTTTTATAAAAAAAAAAGACTTTCTACATCGGTTGTTCAAAATAACCGATGTAGAAAGTTAACTTTCTACATCGGTCGGTCAAAACAACCGATGTAGAAAGTCCACCAAAGTCCACAATTAGGATGTAGAAATCATACTTTCTACAACGGTTGTGTGTTCTAACCGATGTAGAAATGTACTTTCTACAACGGTTGGACAACCGTTGTAGAAAGTCCCTACTTTCTACATCGAGCGTATCTACAACGGTTAGTCAACCGATGTAGAAAGCCTTTTTCAACCGTTGTAGAAAGGATTTTTTGCACTAGTGTGAATGTTGGAACCTGCTGCTGCAACTAATAGTCCCGAAAGGACTGATGGCATCTCTAAACAACTTGCATTGAAGATTCAAGGTGGAGAATTGTAGAATTCAGGTGAATCTACAATTGGCTAAGTTTGTTAGTTTATGCCATGTACAATCTAGCCATGTGATATCAGTTGATAGGAAGAGTAGTTAGTTTTCTGTTTTGACAGTTAGAGAAAACTGAATTGTAACTACCTTGCCTATGCACTGTATATATAAAGTCATAGCTAGGCATTAGCATATATAGAAGTTCTCAATCGAGTGATATATGCAGATAACACATAGTTGAGTGATTCATTGTAATTACAAGTGAGTGCAAGTGAGGGAGTGTGAGAGATCATACCTGAGATTCTTGTACTGTAAAGTCTTGACATAGTGGATGGAAGTCTCAACTGCAGTGTGGATGTAGGGGCTGTTATTATTGTGCCCTGAACCACGATAAATCTCTTGTCTTCTTCTCTATCCCTTTCTTTTCTGTTTCTTGCATCACAAGCACCAAAGTGCAGACCCCAATTCTGTGTTCTTGATCTTAACAGTTAGAATACCCCCTTATACTCTTAATTAATATATATTACAGCTTATCCAAAAAACAAAAAAAAAAATCTAAAAATGTCGTTCAAGCTTTCCATTTTCTTCTGTCTTCCTTCCATTTTAACGTTTAGGTTATAGCCAGCCACTAAAACTGGTTTACACTATTATTGCAGTATATGCATATGTTTATAGATACGTGCAACAAGTAATCTCTCTAATTTTACTGTAATTAAGATGCATGTGAATATGTGATGCTGGAATATGATGGAATTGACGACCAATCACAAAGAGTCATATGACTGGTACTAGTCTTTACTATGGATTATTGTAGAATGTGCATATCATAAAAGGTGAAGTTGATCCTCTATTGTCCGTTTTAGGCTTGAATTAGACCTTTGATCTACCACCCCATAAACACAAATCACATCATTAGTGGTTGTTAACTATTTGATTGGTTAACTAACGTGTGATGTTAACCAAATTTAAGCCAAGTGGTTCAGACTAATTGTCTTTTCAAACTACTGGTAAGTTTTATCCAAATGAAGAGGCTCTTACAATTATTTGACGTGATGCATTTGAGTTTTGTTTTCCTGTATGATCAATTATTTGTCTAATCTCCAACCATCTCATGTGTGAAACTTTGATCTTGCCGTGGCATGCCATTATACGCAGATCGTTGTCAACGTACAGTGTCGCTCATTAACACAACGCGCATATGAGTCGTTGGCACTTGGCAATTGAAACATTGAGCTTCATAGCATTGGATTGCACGAACACACGTATCCATTCATAGTAGGCTTGAGCTAAGTTGTACTACCCAAAATTTATACCACATATTGCATCACCCATATGACAAATTATGGGCCAATCAAATAGTCATATGGGTGGGTCAAATTTTCAAACATTAACTAGTTGAAAAGTCAAATGTCCAGGTATCAAAATGATTGACTCAGCACTTGTCACGCAGGTGGTGTAATGGGTGGTGTAAATGAACCTTCATAATAACTTGATGTTGGCCAATAAGACTGGGTTTTAACATATTTAACTAAGGAATGTGATCAACATCACAAATTAAGGTTAACTACAAATGAAATTGAAAAATAACCTTATCTTGTATAATAATAATGGAGGTTGCAACATTTTCATGGTGGAATTTGTGTGCAATACGTGTACAATCTTCCGTTCTCACCGGTTTTAATTAAATGCTTTAGCCATGGACGGGTCTTTTGTTGAAGCCGTTTCTAAGAATTCTTTATTAGGTGAACAGCCACCAGGCGGTAGGAGACGAGTTAAAATAATATTTATACATATCAATCTAGCTACTCTTTTAGTTTAATTTATAAGGATTATTTTTTACACGAAAAAAACTTTTTAAAAGTGAGTTTGTCTTTAAGTTGAGTAAGTAAAAATGTATTCATCATTAATTTAATAAAAAAATACATTAACATATTAACCCAATAAATGATTTAAGGATAAATATACTTTTACTCATTTTAATAGGGGATGCCATGGGTCTAGAAAGACACACGAACCCGACCAACCCGATCCAATACAACCCAAATTTTGTGGGTTGGTTCGGGTGATTGGGTGGGTTGAGCAAAAACACATAGAACTCATAGAGTATGGGTTGAGTATTGGGTTTCAGAATTCCAAACTCATTAAACCCAACCCAACCCATATCACTTAGTTATGTGTTGAAATTTCGTTTAAATTTGATGACTTTTACTCTTTCATTCTAATAATTTAGAGTTTTAGTTGATGATTGTTGATGATTTTAGACTTTTAGTTCATTGTTGTTGATGTAATTTAAAGTTTTAAATATGTTTATCTGTGATTTTTGGCATTTTTTCATGTTTATTGCCCTGTCAGACCCGCGGACCAGACCCAAAAATGAACATACGTGTATTTCTTGTTAGACCTAACGACTCACCCAACCCAACCCGTAAATGATCGGGTTTGGTTGGTTCGGGTTACAGTATTTTTTTTTTGACAAATTCAACCTAACACAACCCACTCATCTTTGACTGAGTTGGGTGTCAAAACCCACCGAACCTAACCAAACTCCACTCATGGCCACACCTACATTTTAAAGACGAGTTCACTATAGATGAGTGATATTCTTTTTTGGGAAACTTGTATATATACATCTTTCGCGGTTCTGTCGTGTGATTTTTTACCTGTTCGAATAAACTATCAGTAATACTAAATACAAGTACATTATATTAATCATAAGCATATTCGTGGAACAATATTAAAACAATTATTGTTCAAAAAAAAAAATTAAAACAATTATTTATTATGACCGTGTCAATGAAGATATCGTGGGAGACCAGTGTTCAAGGGATTCGGACACCATATACGAGCTATAGGGCATACATGTATGAAACAAAAAATGCATAGGTTGCTGATATTTTTCCGTTTTCGCTTTAATAAATTTATTAAAAAATTATTTAGAATGTAAAGTATGATTATTATACGATAAATATAAGCATTCTGCAATTGAAAATATGAGTCCACTATGCATATATCTATTTTGAAAATAGATATTTTTATTTCATAAGTATAGAACCAAATAATTGGTAGCCTACTAGCCTAAACCTAAATGTACATTATATTTAATTTAATTACATAATAAAATTAACATACCATATGTTGCGTGCATTGTGCACGCAAATCAATCTTGTATGCCTGCACCCACATATATTCTCATAAATCAAGCAAACAAGAATAAGATTTATCAGTCATTAATTAAACCTGGAAAAATTGATGACTTAATTTATATATTAGAAAGAAATATACTCATTGCATAAATTATACATGTTATAATATTAAATTGAGATATATAAAATCTTGAAAAAAAATCAGCTGGACACGATACAGGAATCCAACAACTTGCACATATACACATTTTATCCTATGAAAATAGTTGTGTCATTGTCTTCAGTTTTCTTTTTCTTCTTTACTAATTCTTTAATCTCTCATAAAGATTAGCACTGATGCCTAAGGAATCTCACATTACGTGCTAAAAGCGTAAGCATTTAGAAAAATGTTTAAATTGAATTTAGTTGCTATTCAATAACTTACAAAAAGGAATTAATGAATTCATGATATTGTTTGAGAATGAAAATAATGTATGGAAGCATATTTTATCTTAATTATTTTGGGACGTGGTGAGCTTTTTCTTTGATGTTATGCATAGCATTAATCCCTTTCTCTTACTCAATGTCTACATTTTACCAACCTTACATCGAAGAATCTTCGTTTCTCAACATTCCATTGAAAGGAGGGCTTCTTGTTGCTTTCATTTATTTCCTATATTTGCTACTGATTACAAACTATGTGAAAATTTGCTCTAGGTCGCATGTTCAATATTATGCTACAGCAACACATTATGTTTTGGAGTAAAGATATTTGGACATATAATTTGAACACCTTATACAGACATTGTAGAGTTTATGAGTGTCTTGGGAGTGATGAAATACACGATGAGAGATAAAAAAGAATAAATAAATGATGATGGGTACTTTATACTATGTTGGACACTATTTTTATATCCAAATATCATTACTCCATGTTTTATTAACCCACACGGTTCCCATAGCAGCATGAACAGTGCTCTTCTATGTCCCTGTTGCAATATTAATTTGTCAGAATTCTCAATTAACTCATCAATTTCAAATTTATATTAATGCCATCCACATGTTTTCGGGACATCATCTTAATAATCTTATATATCGTTTCTTTATTCTTCTGTAGTGCATATTGAGCTTTTGATATGATACAAAATTTACAATAACATCAAATGAACAAAATAACTGAGACTCTATCATCCAATTAAGCTTCAATTGACGAATAAACTAATAAAACACGTTTATCAACAAGTTAACAACGATTTAGTACAACACAAATATCAAAAATTCAAAATCATTGATCATGATCTGTACACAGTTGCATACCACATAGAAGAACACAAAGAAAAGGGGACAAAGGAGGGGCAGGAAGAGAGAGTGGCTTTATATAGACAAAAGTATGAGTCACCCCAAATTATTAACCAACATGGACAAAGGAACCAGGCAGAGCCCCCTTTTCTTCAACTCTGTGCACCCAATATTCTTTCCATTAAAATTTAGCTGCTGCTGCTCATCATCTGTCTGCAATTCTGAATAATGCTCTGATGATGTGAACCCCCTACCCTACACAATCAAGATGAATCATATACAACTTGGTTAGGATTTACAACAAAATTTATTTATTCTCTTCAGATGAAAAGCATTATAATCCATGTTTACCATAGAACCATCTAGATGATCATCAATCTTCCTGGAAACCATTTCAGTTGGATTCAAATCTCCTACCTATAGATAATAAGGATTGTGAAAAGGGGGGAAATAGAAAATAAATAAATAAATAATTTTTTTGTTGGTTTCCTGGTTATCCAGCGTGCATTACTACGAAGACTAATCTCTCGAGGTACTGGATGATATTGAAGAGTTGATCTCTCCCAACCAGGTTTTTTCTCTACACGTAAGAGCCAGAGATTGAACTTACCACTCGAATCAACCACGTTGGTAAATAATTGACCATGAATTAATGGTGAAAGAAGGAAGAAGAAAAATCTGATCATTATAAGGTCAAGAAATTAAATAAAGTTGGTGTTTGTATACCTTGGGGCTATTGACTGGAGAGCTAGCAGTGTCCTCCAAAGGGTCATCCTTTGATATCTGTTTGGCTCTTGCTTTCTTGAAACTTAGTTTCTTAGGGAGATTTGGTGCACTACCCTTAACAGAAGGGAAGGAAACAAGATGATTCTGATGAGAGAATTTCCAAGCAGCACAAGAATCAGCATCTGAGACCAAAGAGGAGCCACCACCCAAACTGGAACAATTACTGGGCTCTACGCCTTTTGAGAAATCTTCAAAGTAAGATGTCCATCCACTTTCCTCAGGACAACTTATAAGGTTTTTGTTGGATGATACTGCTTTACCACTAGAATGATCCATTAGTCTAACAAGAAGAAGAGCAGCATAATCATCTCATAATAATAATAATAGTAGAAGTCTTTGTTTGGCCGGATGTTGAGAAAACCTTTGGTAGAGGGATTTATAATTATAACCCAAAGTTTTGAGAGAAGAATGGAGAAAAAGGGGAACCCATAATATAGAATCTTGGGGTGGGCCACAGTGTGTTGAGGAAGTTAAAGTAACTGTTGATATTGCAACGGAAAAAACAAAGGCTTGGAGCTAGAGAGAGAAGGGGAGGGAGGGAGAGAACGTGCATAGAAAAGAAAAAACAAACATAGACTTAGAGGGAGGGTTGACCTTAGTGGTTCAGAAGGGGTTTTCGTTTGGAATTGAAGGTCATTTTTTTTTAAGTTGTTTTATTTGAACACAAAATTTTAGATAATGTACGTGACATCGTATATGTACAAAAATCATTTCTCACCTCGTTTTCAATCAAATACAACTAAGCAGAATAAGAAAGCGAAGTGTAAACGATTGACTACTTCAGCAAAGCTGACACTACTCTACCCCAACTAGTCCTTAACTGATTCAATTATTTTATGCTCAAGAAGTTTTTTTTCTTGCATATATAAATGCAGTGCTATTATAACTAACCTAGGTACATTTCTAGGCTAGCATATTTGTTAGGTTCATAGCAAACTCTGTGCTGTGGGGGTAAAAATTTTTTGCTGCTAAATTACATTTCCGGTACGGTATTCAACCTAAGAGTTAAAGGTTAAAACATGTAGTGTGTATTGGTTTTACATGTTGACTGATTACTGACTCAGGTGTTCTTAAATTTCTTGTTCTCTTATGCTGGCTTTAACTATTAACTCTATTTTTGTTGCTAGTGGTCATCCACTTTTTATTAATACACAACCACTTTCGATTTCACTCTACATGCTTTTTTTTAAAGGTAATGAGGTGTTTCTTTAGTCTTCTTTTGTTGTGAAATTAATCCCGGCTACCTAGTTTTGAACCTTACATGCTTATTTATTAACACTCATGTAGTTTACATACTCCTAGTCTCACAAGACAAAATTAATCTTTACCTGTCAGTTTGTTCTAGATAACCATTATTCTACTGAATTCAACTCCTTTTTCTTGATCGAATAGAGACGATTTTTTTATTAATGTCTTGTATTGATCATATGCTTTGTTAGATATATAAATTTAGTCTCGTGCCTTAATCTGATAGCTTAATTTTTTTTTTTCTCGAAAATTGATAATGAAATAGTATCAAAATCCTTTTACCAAGTAGTCAAGAATTGAATATTTGTCGCTCCCACATTATTGTAAACAAAGTTAAAATTCCACCTAATGTACAGTGACATATGCAGCATCCAATTCACAAATTGCTCTTGCGTAAATGGGTCTTTTAAAAAATATAGTGTGTTAATTATAGACCCATTTTGTGCCTTCACATCTTTACCACCCTAATTCTTCAGAATAAAGTTGATATTCAGAAGAAATCAAAGTGAGCATATGCAATATTTTACTTCAAGTTGAGATGGGTTCTTGCATATATTAACTTAAACCTGTACAAGAGTTAGTGCTTTATATGCTATCATTTCTTGCTTTGTTTGGTGCCTCTTCTTATTCTACCTTTCCTTTTTTCTTTTTTTTTGCAACATATTACCTAGAAATATTACTTACTTATAGTTTAGCTCCTAAATTTATCTGTCTGTATGGGTTCGTTTATAAATTTATAAAACTTATATATGTTATCCTTATGGAATCTATACAGCTCAACTCAATGTTATTAAAACCGAACCGGTGATCGACTCGGTCAGGGCACTAGGTTAATGGGTCACTAGTTCAACCGGGGGTCACTGATTGACTCGGTTTGAACCGGTATATATTAAATATATAAATTATTATGATTAACTTATGTATATATATATTATTTCGCAACACTTAAACAACAAATTGTGGTGGTCCAGCGATAAGGCTTGTGTTTCATATGTGCCATGACCAAGGTTCGATTCCCCCCTTCTACAACTTTTGGAATTTCAGCTACTTGTGCCGCATGCTGACGTAAGCATGGTCTGCGCTGATGTCAGCACCGGTTCAGGTGGCTAACCGGTCTGACATGTTGACCAGACCGACCATAGGTCCGGTTTCCGGTCCAACCGGTCCGGTCCGGTTTTAATAACACTGGTTCAACTGAATACATTTTTTTTTGGTGAATAAAAAAATACTGTACGAATATTTTGTGCAAATCTTCAATAAAATAAAATAAAATCATAGCCTATCGTTACACCAGCTATGCTATATAGTACGAAACAAATTCGTACAATATAACTATAAAGTATTGCTATAGTGCGAAATAAGTAATACGAAATTTGACGAATGTATTTTATTTTGTCGTCCCACGCAGATCTGTCCATCTACCACGCTCCATCTAATCGTCGTCGACGACCTCGTCCACCACTCTATCAGAAACATCGCGAACCACCATCGCACATATCAGAGCTGCGACACAAACCAGAACTCAAGCGTGATCACCACCGCACCTAAATCGAGCACCACTTATGCACACTCCGCCAAGAACCACTGCATTTGACCTTGCTCAGCCACCAGTCGCAAGCTCCCAACCTCTCCTCCCTGGAAGCCAGCCATTGTTCCACTGTTGTTGTTATGACCAACGCCCATAGCAGAAAGACTATAGATTGTTGTGAATGAAAGTAACGAACGAGGTAGAGTTCTTTTTTTTTTTTGTAGCAGCAAATTAATTTAAAAATAATTAGTTTGAGATGCAAAATACCAAAATCCCTTTCACATCACCCTCTCGCAACATCAAAAGGAAGCATCTAATAGCAAGAGGACAATCATAGGAGCGGCCTCCCATAATGCAATGAACCCTCCAAGACCCGGTGATGGTAGGATGAGAGGGTGGTTGTAGTGATGGGGAGGGAGTGGCGGACGATGGTGCGAAGGGTGTAGTAGGTGGCGGTGTGGTGATTGTTGAGGTGGGGTGAGCGGGGGCTTTGGGCTAGGGATGGCAACGGGGTGGGGCGGGGGCGGGGGCGGGGAAAGTACGAGTAAAAACCCTACCCGTCCATTATCCATGTGGGTATCCGTTAGACGGGTATTTAACGGATATAGCGGATACTTGCGGGCACGGCGGGTATCCACATATATCTTTCACAGGAAAAAAAAAATCATGGCTTTACAGAAGATTGGTTCATTACATTAGTATTTTTTTATTATATGACACATTTACATCATCACCAACAACAAGAGTCCTCTCTAGCTCATCCTACAATTCATGCATCAACCATTGAATTTGCTTCAGATATCAGAATAATAGGGATTAGGGTAAGAGAATAAAAAATAAAAAATAGCAGTAATTGATAATCAAAGAGAACAAAATAAGATGACCAAGCCATCTCAGAATCACAACATCTCATATATCCAGGAAACAAATTGAACAATAAAAAGAAGAGGGATAAAGACAGAATCGGAGGGATAGAAGGAAGAGATAGAGAAGGAGAGGGAAGAAACAACTACTTTCGCGGTGGTCCTCCTCGTTCCAATGGTTCTGTTCGCGGTGGTTCTCCGAGGTGCAGTGGAAATGGAGCAGTGGTGGTGAGAATCGAATCTGGGAAGCGGAAGCGGAGGAGAGAAACGGAGCACTTGTGGTGGTGGTTCTCGGTGGCGTCGGAATGATCCTCGGAGGAGCAGAAGAACGATGGATCGGCGGAGTGCGAAGAGAGGCGAGCAACGACAAAGTCACGAAATCGCTGTGGTTGAGGGTGCTCCTCGCGTAGAGTGATGGAGAGAGACTGGCGGAGAGGGCGAAGCGGCGACTAGCGGCGATGGGTGGTGAGACTGACGGCGAACTGCTGTGAGAGTGAAGGAGAAGAGAAGAAGTGGAGAAGGAACAGGGAAGAGAACGACGCACATACAAGAGTGTCACTGTCAAACAAACTGGCTGACTTGTATTAGGGTTAATTAGGGCAGTTATGTAATTTAGCACGGGTACTGGTATCTGCGGGCACGGGTACTTCAGTGCCCGCCCCCGCCCTGTTACACAGACGGGTAATACAAAAATCTGTTTATTAAACCCGCGGGTACCCGTTAAGAGCCCCGGCCCGTGCCCGTCACGGATTTTATCCGTGGGTATCCGCGAGTATGGGTAAAATTGCCATCCCTGCTTTGGGCTCAGCAGTTCAATGACCAACTGATGGAGGGTGGACTTGATAAAATTGCAGAGATCAAGAAAGAATAATGTTAGATGGAAAAAGACAATAAATGAAAGCTGGCAAGAAAGATTAAGATAACAAATTGAGGAGAAAAGTGATATTTCTCTTTGGCACTATTTTTAACGAATTCTAATTCGCACCATTTAGCATTATTCATAACCATAATAGCCAACACAGCAGTAAAAGATAGAGATCAAGGGCGAAAATTTCGCAGAAGGTAATGATATAAACATTTATTCAAGTAAAAGCATTTCGCACAGTAGTACAAAATTTTTATTCATACTACTGAAGTATTCTGGCATTTCAGACAACTCCAAAAGAGGCCAAAAAAAATAAAGTACTGTTGAGGATAAGTTGTACACAAATCAAAACATTCTGACACAAGCACCATATTCTTGTAGACAGAAGACCATATACTTGAAAACAGTGTTCTTTCTCCCTCTTTATGTGACAAACGGGAAACACAGCATTGCATTAGATTAGATAGATAACACAAAGCACGTAGCCCACCTAGTGACTAGTGTACGTTCAAGAATGACCTCATAATGACCAACTCTTACAACCCACACAAGCATTGACAATGTTATTAAAACCGAACCGATGATCGACTCAATCAGGACACGAGATTAATGGGTCACTGATTCAACCGGGGATCACTGGTTAAACCGATATATATTAATAAATTTATAAATTTATAATAGAGATATGTAATATATAGCATATTTGTCAGAGTTCCACCAAGCATGATGCTTGGTGCAGTGGCAAGGACAAATTATTCTTAACACCAGGTCCTCAGTTCAACATTTACCCATGTAACTTTTGCATTTTCTACCTAATAAAACATGCAGCATCAAAACCCGGAGTGTGGACAGCACGTGAGCATCTGAGACGACCTCAGAGAATGTTCAGGACGTGCCTCGAAGACCGTGTCAACGTCTTGGAGAACCGCTCGCTTCAACCAAGTCATCGGTTATGGCCGGTTCAACACCGATTTGATGACATCAGCACCAGATTAAATGGCTATCCGATCTGATCACCTGACCGGACCGGTGATAGGTCCGGTTTCCGGTCGAACCGGTCCGACCAACCTGTCCGATCCTGTTTTAATAACACTAAGCATTCGATAGGGTGATATAAAGGTATTACATACAGCGGAGGTAATCTACCCAATTAAGATATCATGTATGGAATAGAGCATGTAATGGCACTGCAATTATGCTCTAATTAAATTTAAATATTGATTCAAAAGTTTAAAAATAAAATAAAATCCTTCTCGTCAATTGCAGCGAAACATACTGGAAATTTGGAAAATGAGGTGTCTGCTCGAAACATCACAAAAAAAAAAAAAAAAAAAAAAAAAAAAAAAAACCAAAATGGAGCAAATGAAACACATGGATGTAAGCACTATAAAACTTTACATGTTCCTGTCCGTGTTTACCAAATTCCATTAGACAAACAGCTTTCTTGAAGATAATAAATCCAGTAGACGAGCAGAAGAAAATAACATAGACAGCTGTAAATATTCAAAAGCTAGGATAGACAATCCAAATTTCCAAGGAGCTCAACCACATCAAAGTTCTAGTGACCGTATTTCTGAAACTCCCACTCACTGTTATCTGGAGCAGCACAGAAACGCAAGGTAAATCAGTAAGAAGTGCAATTAATCCACACGGTGCAAAAAGGAAAGGAGAGGTGAAAGGAATTACGCCCAAATACCTAGAGGACAAACTTGCCGAGTCTTGAGCCATCGACTAATGCAATGGAAGTGAAAAGCATGGTTACAAACTCCTGTATAAGATGAAAGCCAGAACAAGTAACAGTATGAGTAATCTTGAATACGCTAAGCAGAATATCTTTACTCATGAAATGTATCCTAAAATCCTGACTGAAAAAATGTATCATAAACTGAAATACCACAATAGTCTTACTCATGAAAAAGTGACCTGTGCATTATATCTTATTCCAAAAGAACAAAATAAGTATTTGACAAAATTATTTGGATCTAGCTACACCAGAATCTTTGTGGAGCCAAAAATTACATCAACAGAGATAAGCAAATTGCAGAATCATACCTCCTAAAAGGTATATTTTAAAATTTAAAGCAACAAATAAAATTATGATCTACTGCATTAGCACAACAAAAATGACCAATGCAATAAGTGCAGTACTGAAGGGGCAAGCATAGAATTGAGCGTCGCTATAATAGTTGATTGACTGTATTCTCATAGTTCAAAGTACAAACCGCAGCTCCACGAATCCAAAAAAATGCAATCAGCTTTCAGAAGTTTCAAGTATTTTAATTGACATAGAAAAGTGGCCACGTTATGGTTTAAATATTAATGATGAATCACGAGTCATTCGAAGTGTTTACCTCATACCAAGAAGAATAACATAGGATCTGGATACCAGTATAATCTTTAAGTACGCAAATTGAAAACCTTAATAATAACAGAAACTATGATGTGTTCCGCAATAATTGTTAGTATTCCATTGTTTCTAAGGTAGGGGGTGAAAATATCATGATTTATGGGTCAACGTTTGGCTTTTTGCTTGAACTTTTTTAAAAAACGTGATGCTGTGTTCATTGTTGAACTTTGGGAGCATCACTATTGATGTAATGGTTCACTATAAATAGATAATGAGCTATTTCCCCTTCAAATCATAAATTGCTTGAACTCATATATGGATGAAAAGGATGTTTCTATGTTTCCTCCTGAAGAATTTCTATTTGTACTCTGCTTAATTTTACTCAAGAATAAATATATTTTTGCCATAGTAGTCAATCTCATACAGCGACGCAGAGCAGCCAACCCCAAAAACACTATATGGTATAGTGGATAGTGGGATGGCCGCTATACCGAAGATAGCAGACATAGTAAACATGATTTTTCATGCACATTAATCATTAATACTCAATTTATAATAGAGACCCAATTAAAATTAATGTGTGGGATTAATATAGCTAATAACAATAAGTTAGTAATAAAAAAAACCATATAGATACAGAGGTAGGTTTGGCCAGCCAGCTGAAACAGAAGCTGAAATAGAGCAAGAAGCAAGTGTGGGATGCTGGGAACTTGCCAAAACAGAGTGCAAAACAGGTAAAGTCTGCTAGGAACTTGTTGAAGTCAGAGCGGGTGCTAGATAGAGATAAAACCGACAGGACACTTCCCTGCAGCTTTATCATCAATTTAGGTGCAATTTTATGGATAACCAAACTAACAGGACACTTCCTTGCAGCTTTATCATAAATTTATACTTTACAATATTCCTATAATTTGACCTAGCTTCAACCCTAAGATGGCAGATAAAAACGAAACGTTCTAAATGGTATTTCACATAAAATCACCCATTACAATTAAAAACATGATGAACAGGATGAGAAGGGTTTTAAACATACCCCAAGCCACAGTGCATTCCTCGCTAGTGGCGCTAGCCTGGTTTGCTTGGCACTCAATGCCTAAAATCAGTGATCGAAAATTCAAAACGGAATCAGTTCAATCAAAAATTCTTTTTTTTTCTTTTTTTTAAAACTATGAGTGGCTAAGAATGAGTGTGGACAGATAATGAGGAGTTTTAATAGCGAAACCCTAAAATAGAATATTTATTTATAATCATAAATCGAATTGAAATAAGATACGTACAGAGATCCATGATGTGGTTTCGGCAGATAGCACAGTTATCCACAACGATGTCTGCAATTACAACAGCAAAAAAGAAAAGCGTTAATTTAATCGAACACGCAAGAATCGTCAAAATTAGGGTTTATGGAGATGAAGTAGTAAGAATCGAACCCCAAGCCCAGAGAGCGACGGCGTTCCACTTCTTGATCTCGAAGCGCTTGGGCTTCTTGGAAGAAGGACCCGCACTGCTCGACGGCTCGCCGGCGGGAATCATCGGCACGTCGGAATCAAGAGTCGCCATGCTTTTTCTTTCTCTCTCACTCTCACTGTCGTCAAGTGCTGTGTTGAGTTGATTCCTGAATGTGGAAAACAAAACTACAACTCTACAAGGCTCTTCTTCTACTTGTACGGTTTTACGGATCTGTATACCATTTTTCATGGGCTGGGCCTTACATTACTATTGGGCCGGATCCAACTTCCAATAAAGGGTAACTGACAACTGCTACAACAGTTCTTTTTTTGTCTTTTAAAAATATTTTTTTTATTTACATTTATTAGTTGTTTTAAAAAATAATTGAAGTATCAATTTTCTTTTTAGAGTTTAATTTTGATACGTTGTCGGTCTAAAGCATTTACACTGACAATCAATCACAATTTATTATATGTCTGACTTTTAAGTTTTTTTTTTTGGTCTGAAACTCTCAATATCCGAAAATCACATTTGACTCCGACTAATTCTAGTCAAATCGGGAAGGCCTATTTAAGGGGGTAAAACTCTCTCAACGTCTATTTTTCATTTACGGTGCTCGAATATGAGACATTGCTTAAAGGAAGCCAAACGCCCTGCTACTTGGACCAACAGGCTTTGATATACATGACTTTTAAGTAAGTTGAATCAAATATTTTTAATGATGCACCAATTTATTTTACGTTGTCTTTACATATTAATTAAATCCATAATTTTATTAAATTATTATTCATGATAATCAAGTGAATGAAGAAGTGAGCAAGATAATTTAATCAAATGTGATTATTTATACTTATTATTAAAACTATTTATTACCAGTCAAAAAAAAAATAAAGGCTATTTATTAATTTTCTTAATTCTTGTACGATAGCTTTAAAAAGACTAGAACCTTGATTCATAAATCACAGGCTTCTCTACTTCCTGCACGTAGGCTTACGACTATGTAACTAAAGATGTCAACGATACATGATAAAGAGGAAGCACCTAGCTAACATTCAATTAGCTATCAATTATTTACTTGATTAAACTAATCATTATTTAGTTAGTGAGTTAGATTCAGTTAGATAGATTCAACTAACTTTCCCGCTACTTCTTCTTGTATAAATAGAATAGTAGTAGCTTGTAATAGATTACGGATTCATTGAATGAAGAGTTCAACTCTCTCTTCTCAGCAATTCTCTTCTTTCTCTATGTTCTTCATTTTCCACATGGTATCAGAGATCATCTAGGAGGAGCTCTGCTGCGCCCTAATTCTTCTCTTCAGCTCACGCCATTGCTGAAGCTTCTTCATCCCTTCTTGTTCATCTTCCTGACCTTGCTCACAATATTGAAGCAAGTTCTTCTTTGATCTCAATTGCAATTTCTCGAATTGATTTTGAAGCTTCTAATGCTTCTGTCTTTGGATCAGTTTCAAATCAATCTTTTTTGATGTCTGAAGATTCCTCGATTTGGTGGTTCATCTAATGGCGAACACAATCATGGATCCTTCAAATCCCTATTTCTTGCATCAGAATGAGAACACATGTGTCTCTCTTGTTTCTACAAAGCTTCATGAAAGTGGTACAATTACTCTACATGGTCTCGATCTATGACCATTTCCCTCAAATCAAAGAACAAATTGACTTTTGTTGATGGATCAATAGTTAAACCAGATACAGACAATTTGATGTTCAAACCCTGGGACAGATGCAACACTATGGTTCTTTCTTGGTTGCATAGCTCAATTGATGACTCAGTCTTGGATACTATTCTATAGATGGATACAGGTCTTGAAGTATGGAACACTCTGAAGAAGAGGTATTGTCAAGTTGATGTCTTTCGCATATCTGATTTACAAGAAGAAATTTTCATGTGTAGGCAAGGAGATAGATCCATTACTTCTTACTTTACTAATCTCAAAGGCATATGGCAAGAATTGCATAATTACAGACCCATTCCCCCATGCCTCTGTGTAGTACAATGCACTTGCACTCTTATCCCTACTCTTCAGGCATATAGGGACACAGATCATGTTATTCGATTCCTAAAGGGACTTAATGAGCAATATGCTGCAATAAGATCACAGATAATGCTCATGAAATCACTCCCTGATGCTGATGAGGTGTTCTCTATGTTGATTCAACAAGAGAGACAAATGAATGGTGGCTTTCATGATGAAGTTAAGCTCCTTGCCATTACCAACTTCCCTGATCATGGTCAAATGGGAAGAGGCAGAGGAAGAAGAGGAGGTAGATCTTCTTCTGGTGGAAGAGGGAATGGAGGAAGGAGCACCAAAATGTGCACCTACTGTCACAAATCTGGACACATAGTGGATACAAGCTACAAAAAGCATGGTTATCCACCCAACTACTTCAAAAACAATAGTGTTGTTAATAACTACACTGTATAAGAGGACATAGCTTCTGATGATGATGGCAGAAGCATAGTATCTCATTCTTCCCAAAAGGAAAGGACTGAAGTTTCAGGTCTGACCTTGACTCCTGATCAACACAAAGCATTGTTGGCACTACTGCATCAAAGTTCTGGATCACAGCTTCATGCCGCCAATCAGATAACATCTCACCTTAACCACACTTCCATTCATAAACCTTCAGGTACAGTGTGTGCCTTATCCAATTTTTCAAAACCAAAATGTTGGATCTTGGATACAGGAGCCACAGATCATGTGTGCTACTGCTTATCTGAGTTCCAAACCTTTAAGAAAATAAAACCAATTCCAGTAAGCCTACCAGATGGAACCAAGATCATAGCCAATATATCAGGAACTGTCATATTTTCTAATGACTTATATATTTCTGATGTGTTATACATTCCAAATTTTAGTTTTAACCTTGTTTCTGTTTCGAAATTGACAACCTCTTTACCCTGCACACTTACCTTTTCTCATGATATTTGTCATATAAGGGACATCAATACTTTGAGGATGATTGGTGCAGCTAGACTGAAGCATGGCCTATATGCAATGTCCCCTTCTTCAAGTATGTTGGTATCTCCACCACCTCCTATAAATGTTGTGAATGCTGTCACCATCCCTACACTCAATCTTTGGCACAAAAGGCTTGGCCACCCTTCCCAAGAGAAGTTACTCATCATGAAGAAATCACACTCTTTTATAGATACTGTAAATACTAAAAAACACTGTGAAATTTGTCATTTTGCAAAACAGAAACATTTGTCTTTTTGTAATAGTAATAGTCAAACTTCCATACCATTTGACATGATTCATGTAGACATCTGGGGTCCAATATATGTTCCATCCATATTTGGACACAGATATTTCTTGACCATTTTAGATGATTTCAGCAGACATACTTGGTTATTTCTAATGAAATCAAAGTCTGAAACTTCTTCTCTTATTCAGTTATTTACATCTATGATTGAAACTCAATTTGATTCAAAACTAAAGTGCATTAGGTCTGACAATGGAAAGGAATTCCTTCTCCATGAATTTTACAAATCTAAAGGTATTCTGCATCAGACAACTTGTGTAGAAACTCCACAACAGAATGGTGTTGTGGAACTGAAGCACCAGCATATCTTAGCTGTTGCTAGGGCTCTTATTTTTTAAGCTTCTTTACCTAAGTGTTTTTGGAACTTTACAGTGACACATGCAGTGTATTTGATCAATAGGCAACCATCATCATCCATTTTAAATCATTCACCTTATTTCAAACTTCACAAACAAGTGCCTGATATTGATCATCTTAAAATATTTGGTTGTCTATGCTAAGCAAGCACACTGGTGTCACACAGAAAGAAGTTAGATCCTAGAGCCCGAAAATGCATATTTTTAGGATTTAAAACTGGAACAAAGGGCTGTGTACTCTTTGATCTTAAGAATAGAGAAACTTTCATTTCAAGAAATGTGGTTTTTCATGAGAGCATATTTCCTCATGCCAACACAAATGTGGATATTGATCCCACTGAACCTGTCATGCCACTATATCACAATACCTCCTTCCTTGATTTCTCACCAACTTGTCCAAACAGAGCTCAAACCAATACTCCCATGCCACCTGCAACTATCCATGATCCTGCTCCTATAAGGCATTCAAGCAGAAACAGAAGAGCGCCGACATATTTGCAGCAGTATCATTGTACATTAGCCACTTCTACAGATGCACCATCTGAATCAAAGGTTAGATATCCCATCTCCAATTATCTTTCATACCATAAACTATCATCATCTCACAAACACACTACCTTAGCCATTTCTACTGCCATAGAACCTAACACATATGCAGAGGCTGTGATCCATGAATGTTGGCAAAAGGCCATCAATGCTGAACCGTTGGCACTAGAACAGAACCAGACCTGGCTCCTCACTCCTTCCTAATGGGAAACACACAATTAGGTGTAAATGGGTGTTCAAGGTGAAGCATAAGGCAGATGGATCAATAGAGAGGCACAAGGCAAGACTTGTTGCAAAGGGATATAGCCAAACTGAGGGAATAGATTACTTGGAAACTTTCAGTCCAGTGGCCAAGATGACTACCATACGAGTTCTAATGACTCTAGCTGTAGCATACAATTGGCATATGCATCAATTGGATGTCAACACTGCATTTTTACATGGAGACCTACATGAGGAGGTCTATATGAAACCTCCACCAGGCCTACATACACCTGATCCTACCCTTGTGTTCAAGTTACAAAAATCCCTATATGGCCTCAAACAAGCTAGTAGACAATGGAATGCCAAGCTCACTGAGACCTTACTAGCTTCTGGCTATCAACAGTCCAAATCAGACTACACCTTATTCACAAAGCATGCCAGAGAAAGTATGCTCTGGACTTATTGCAAGATACTGGCATGTTAGGAGCAAAACCATGTTCGACACCTATGGACAGCAAGGCAAAATTGCATAAAAACTCTGGTGAAGCACTCTCTGATCCACCTTCCTATAGAAGACTCATTGGCAGACTCTTGTACTTGACTCACACAAGACCTGACATCTCTTTTGCAGTAAGTAACCTCAGTCAGTTCTTGGAAGCACCAACAAATTCATATCATCAAGCTGCACTTAGAGTCCTTCGATACATTAAAGGGTCTCCGGGACAAGGACTCTATTTTCCAGCAAATTCCAACCTTCAGCTCAAGGGGTTTAGTGACTCAGATTGGGGGACTTGTCCAGACACACGCAGGTCTATTTCTGGCTTCCGTTTCTTCATGGGAAACTCACTCATCTCATGGAAAAGCAAGAAGCAAAGCACTGTGTTGAGATCCTCTTCAGAGGCAGAATATCGAGCCTTGGCCCAAGCAACATGTGAGGCACAGTGGCTCATCTACCTACTAAAGGACATTGGCATCTCACAGCCCAATCCAGCCATCATCTATTGTGACAATCGATCTGCCCTCCACATTGCAACAAATCCAATGTTTCACTAAAGAATGAAACACATCGAAATAGATTGTCATCTGGTAAGAGACAAAGTCCAGAATGGAGTACTACACTTGCTTCCTATCTTTACTCACTCTCAGGTAGCAGACATTTTGACTAAACCCTTGGCCCGAGGGCCCTTCCAGCGGTTACATTCCAAGCTAGGAATGATAGACATATACATTCCAGCTTGCGAGGGGGTGTCAACGATACATGATAAAGAGGAAGCACCTAGCTAACATTCAGTTAGCTATCAATTATTTACTTGATCAAACTAATCATTATTTAGTTAGTGAGTTAGATTCAGTTAGATAGATTCAACTAACTTTCTCGCCACTTCTTCTTGTATAAATAGAACAGTAGTAGCTTGTAATAGATTACTGATTCATTGAATGAAGAGCTCAACTCTCTCTTCTCAGCAATTCTCTTCTTTCTCTATGTTCTTCATTTTCCACAAAAGAATTCTTGATATTTCTCTCTCAACGTTACTGGGACGTTCTATTTCCTTGATTTTGTTAACTTATAAAAATAGGTATATGTTTTTCATTCAGTGAAAGAGACTAAGAAAATTGTTATGGGAATAGAATTTATTTGCGACATTAATTCTATAGAGCAACACCATATGACTCTCACCAAAGACCCAATCTTGGTTGATCGATCGTACACTTTATGAACCCTTCTTTATTGTAGGGAATTTTTAAAGTGCATGAAATCCGTTTTCTCATTGAATCCTAATTGATGGTCTATCATGGCTTGTATGCAATCTGCATCCAACCAAGTACCAACGCCGAGACAGAAGAAAGAAGGCTTAAATTTCATAATAAATCTTCTACCAACAATACCTATTTCAGTAATAAGGCATTAAAAGAAGTGTATCGTATAACATTATGATCATTCAATTAATATAAGTTCATTGCAATCGAAGTTTCTTAGTTCCATTAAAGAAGCCTTCGAATATCAAACTTACGTTGACATATACCATCACAGTAGTCGTCTCATAATTATTAGTTCGTCAACGACAAAAAAATCGAAATATTATAATTTTTAACCTGGAATTAACACTAATATTACGTACGTAGTGTGTGATGTTACAAAAGTTGCCAAAATAATTCTTCTCGGTTTGTTACACGTTGCTCTTAGATTGAATTAGGTTCGTCGTTTTAATTAGTGAGCCTATTTAATCCATTAAAATACGCAATTTTGTAAAAAAATAACAAAATATAAATATAAATTAATTAAAATAATTATCTTGTGATTTTGGCCCGTTTGATTCAGTTATATTTTTATTTTCACTTAAAACAACTATGTCTATAATTGTACGCATCTCTAATAGAACTATTATTGCTAAGGTAAAAATAAGACAGGTGAATTTACCTTATTTCTACAAGGGTAACCCATGTGGAAACCTAACTACCTATTTGACTAGCTTAATTACCTTGTCCGTGCTTGCTATGTTTTTAGCTATAGAGATCACATATCTCATTTTGGTGTATCACATTCTGTTCCAACTAATAATATTTTGTCATATATTTTTTTTTAATAATAGATTGAATTTTAATTTAGGTTTAAATAAGTTTTTGGTTTCTGTAAAGTTCATCAATTTTGGTTTTAATCCCTGTAAAAAAAATTTAGGATTTCGTTCTTGTAATCTCAAAAAAATTGTAAATAATCCCTACTGTCATATTTTTTGGTTATTTAGTAATCAGGGGTACCGAAGTAATTTTATTCTACTGTCCAACCTACTATGAAATTTGGTCAGAAGATAGAAACAAAACCATACATTAGAGACCACATGGTTAAAATTGTTAAACTTTTTCATTTTGTATGATATCTAGTACTCATGAGGTACCGATGTAATTTTTTGTTTTTGTCTGACATGCTCCAAAGTTTGGCTAGAACATATTAAAAAAAAAAAAAAAATCATATTTTAGGGTGAGAGAGTTAAAATTTACAAATTTTTTCATATGGTATGATTTCTAGTACTGAGGGCTAACAGTAGAAATTATTTACAAAATTTTTGAAATTACAATGACAAAATCCTAAGAATTTTTTAAAGGGACTAATGTAACACCCTGTTTTTCAGAATTATTTTTAATTAAGCTGGTTTTGGTTAAGTTGGATTTATCGTTTAAGGGCTTAGTGGGATTTTTGGTTAAAGTCCCTTCCTGGTACATGAGCACACCCGTGCTCATTAGCCAGCAAGCCCGTGCTTAAAGTCAGAAGCGAGTTTCTGATTTTAAGTTGAGCACGACCGTGCTCAACAGTGAGCACGCCCGTGCTTAATGCGTGGACCGCGTCTCATGATGCTAAGTGGAGCACGACCGTGCTCAAGGGTAAGCACGACCGTGCTCAGGTTCGGAAGTTATATACGTGAACAGAACTCGAGGGTTTAACGTGTAACCCTACTTTTGGTGAACTCAGCAGCTACAGTGCGACCAGGAAGAACCCTTTTTCCGTTTTCTTCCGTCTTGGGCAGTTTAGAGGCCTTGGGAGACTGCTAGTGCATCATTGGTAGTCGTTTAGGTAAAGTTCCTTTCCCTCTTTTGGTTCCTTTTCCGTTATTGTGATTAGGGAACTAACTGTTCGTGTTCTGGTTTGTTTAAGGATCGTTTGAGGTCGAGCCGTCTTAGGGGAGGAACCGTTTGCTGTCAGGACTGTTAGAGAGCTACCTTCAATCCAGGTATGGGGAGAAGGGTAGTATTTACATAGGTTTGGGGCTAGTGTAAAGTAAGGGGTTTCCCATGACCCTGTTGTTATGTGTTATACTGATTTATGACGTGATTATATTTTCGATGCATGTTATGGTGTATGATTGTATGTTAAATGTCTCGTATTATTGATGATGGTTTTGGTGTTGAATATGAGCATGATGTTGTTGGTAAATTGTTGAGATGAACATGATGTTATTGCTGGATTGATGCCATGTTTGAGTTGGCTGATTTACGATGATGAGTTTAAATCTGGGGACACGTTGATAATTGATGTTAGGAATAATTGAGTAAAAAATCTGATAAAATGGGTTAAGTTTCGGCCTCTGTTCCTGCCCAGAACAGCACTGTCGCGCATTGAGCACGACCGTGCTGAACAGGGAGCACGACCGTGCTCCCAGTTGAATTCTGGGGAGATGGCCGCGCTTTGAGCACGGCCGTACAGGACAAAGAGCACGATCGTGCTGCTGAGCACGACCGTGCTCATTAAGAAGCACGACCGTGCTTCACTTACAGGGGAGCACGCCCCTCACGTGCTTAAGCACGACCGTGCTGGGTTACGAGCACGACCGTGCTCAACCCACTGTGACAGAACCAGATTAAAGGACTTAAGGGGTTTTAAACCCCACTTCCCTATGATGATAATTGATTAGACAACTTGGTAAATGTTAATAAAGATAATTAAAGATGATGAGATGGTGAGATGTTAAGTCGATACCCTTTGGGGTGCCGCAAGCTGATGAGTTGTGCCTTGGTGCTTTTTGGCCAAGGAGGCCTTGACCCCACGGTTTGGGTCTAAGGTGTTGTTGTTACGTACCTTGGTGGCCGAGAGTTTGCCCCAGGTACTGCGGTTGATTCCGCTTAAGTCCTCAGGTAGATTCCGCGAGGCAAGTTGGTGCGGTTGATCCGCTGTTACCTTCGGTCGATCCCGTTGGAGTTATGGAGGTGGTGTTGCCGTTGTTGTCGTGTTGCATACGCATTGCATCGGAGTTGTTGTTTAGGGATGTTCGACATAGGGGAGATCGTCCTAGAGTACGGCGATCCGGCCATCCACGGTTGGAGTAGATTCTCCTAGCGCCCCCGTGACGAGGCATTCGTTGGTTTGATGCGTTGGCTATCCAAGGAGTAGATTCTCCGGCGTTGAGTAGATTCTCAATGTGGATATGTAACTCCGAAGTCGTTCATCCCGAGTTTAGTGGATCCACATGCATTGATGGTTTAGCGGAGTAGGACTGCATTGCACTGCATAGCATAATGATGATGTTGCTATGTTTGATGTTTACTATACTGCCTATTCCCATGCTAATATGTTTATACGATTCTTACTCCCTATATATGTTTGTTGTTTGTGTTTGGCCTGATTGGCACATTGCAGAGGATGACGAGCAGCCCGGAGAGGAGTGACTCTGAGGAGCCGCCACTCATCGTAGGGCTAGTTTATGTTTCGTAGTAGTTAGTTCAGTTGTAATTCCGTGGATTTTATTCCGGAACGGTTATACCAGCTCTGTATGTGACATCGGGGTTGGGTTATTTTTATTGGTTTGTTATGTTTTCGTTATTTAAAACTTATTTCATTTCCGCGTTGTAAACGGTTCATGTGGGACTTTTCTACCCATGGACAATTGTTTATTTTATTCGATAATTGCATGTTTTCCTTTAATTGTTTTTAAATTAATTGGCTTTTAACATGCGGGGTAGAAGGGTGTCACATTTAGTGGTATCAGAGCAGTTCGACCTTGTTCGGACGTAGTATGAGTCTGTTGTGAGTCTGTTGTGTGACTCTTGTTTGAATTGTCTATACTTGGTATAGATAATGATGTTTTAAGTTAGTTGCCTGTAGCTTTTACTCGCTAAGTTTCTGTATTAAAGGCTGTTTTGGGCATGTACAGGAACTAATGGCCGGTAGAGGACGCAACGATCAGGCGATTGCTGACGCATTGGCACTTCTGGCCAATGCTATCGGACAGGTCAACCCTAACAACGGTGGGCCAGCTGAGTTCCAGGGACTGGATAAGTTCCAGAGGAACAACCCTCCGTCGTTCAAGGGAGCGTATGACCCAGAGGGAGCTTTGTTGTGGCTGAGGGAGACAGAGAAGATCTTCCGTGCGATGGACTGCAATGATCAGCAGAAGCTCATCTTCGCCACCTTCATGTTGACTGAAGAGGCAGAGCACTGGTGGGATAACTGCAGGCAGAGGATGCAGGCAGAGGGCACAGCGGTGACTTGGGCTGTGTTCAGGCAGAGGTTTCTGGAGAAGTATTTTCCAGCGGATATCAGAGACAAGAAGGAGATGGAATTCTTGTCTTTGAGGCAGGGGTCGCTGTCAGTCGGTGACTATGCGGCTAAGTTTGAAGAGCTGGCAAGGTACTACACTCCTTACCAGCATGAGACGGACGATCGCTCCAAGTGTGTGAAGTTTGAAGCGGGACTCCGGCCTGAGATCAAACAGGCCATCAGCTATCAGGAGATCAGAGTCTTCCCTATTCTGGTCAACAAGTGCAGGATCTATGAGGATGCCAGCCAGTTCAGAGCTGCTAGTTCCAGAGGATCGGACAATCAGAGTGGCAAGAGGATTGATCAGAGGGACAAGGGCAAGCAGCGGTATGCCCCTTCGGGCAAGGACTTCAAGCAGAGTGGCAGGAAGCCCCAGTTTCAGCAGAGTAGCTTCAGGGGTGGGTTTTCTGATGCCCCTAGAGCTATGAGGTGTGGGAAGTGTGGAGCACAGGACCACTATTCGTCCCAGTGCAAGGAAACACAGGTTATCTGTTTCAAGTGTGGCAAGCCAGGCCACATCAGCCGCGAGTGTGATGGAGCTAAGGCCGAGCCTCCCAGCGCTAGCAAGAATCAGAAGCCCCAGGCCAACAGACTGAAGACCACTGGAAGAGTCTTTACTCTTAGTGGAGCCGAAGCCTCCGAGTCTGATGACTTGATCCAAGGTACGTGTTTAATTGATGGAACTCGATTAACTGTATTGTATGATTCGGGTGCTACTCACTCGTTTATATCGCATGATAGGGTCAAGAGTCTAAAATTGCCTGTTACCTTCCTTGAGTTTGATTTGTTGGTTTCTACACCTACAAATAAACCTGTTTCTACTTCTTATGCATGCAAGAACTGCCATATTGTTATAGATGATAAAACTTTCCTTGCTGATCTTGTATGCTTACCTTTGAAAGACCTGGATATTATTCTGGGTATGGACTGGTTATCTTCCAACCATGTCCTTCTGAATTGTTTTGATAAGACCCTGGTTTTTGGAACTCCAAAGGAGTCTAAGAATCCAGACCTTCTCTCTGCCAGCCAAGTACGAGCTTCGATGAGAGACGAAGCCCAAGTATACATGATGTTAGCTTCCCTGGATGTAGAGAGCAGCCCTCCTGATGTCGCCAGCTTGCCTGTTGTGCGAGAGTTTCCTGAAGTGTTTCCGGGGGATGTTTATAACTTACCCCCAGAAAGAGATGTTGAGTTTACCATAGACTTAGTGCCTGGCACCGGGCCAATTTCCATAGCACCCTATAGAATGTCTCCTCTAGAGCTAGCTAAGTTGAAAGAACAGTTGGAGGACCTGATGGAGAAGCAGTTCATTAGGCCGAGTGTGTCTCCGTGGGGAGCACCTGTGTTGTTGGTGAAGAAGAAGGATGGTAGTATGAGGTTGTGTGTCGACTTTCGACAGCTCAACAAGGTGACCATAAAGAATCGGTATCCCCTCCCTAGGATTGATGATCTTATGGACCAGTTGATGGGCGCTTGCGTCTTTTCAAAGATAGATTTGAGGTCAGGGTACCATCAGATTCGAGGTTAAGTCTGAGGACATCCCGAAGACAGCGTTTAGAACGCGATATGGTCACTATGAGTACTTGGTTATGCCTTTCGGTGTGACCAACGCTCCTGCGGTCTTCATGGACTACATGAACAAGACCTTTCACCCTTACTTGGATAAGTTCGTGGTGGTGTTTATAGATGACATCTTAGTGTATTCCAAGAGAAAGGAGGAACATGAGGAACACCTGAGGGTTGTCTTGCAGACCCTTAAGGAGAAGCAGTTGTATGCTAAGTTGTCTAAGTGTGAGTTCTGGTTAGAGGAAGTGAGCTTCTTAGGACATGTCATCTCTAAGGGTGGCATAGCAGTGGACCCAGCTAAGGTAGAGACGGTGCTCCAGTGGGAAGCGCCAAAGTCTGTAACCGAGATTAGGAGTTTCTTGGGGTTAGCCGGGTACTATAGGCGGTTTATAGAAGGTTTCTCTAAGATAGCTTTGCCCTTAACCCGTCTCACCAAGAAGGGACAGTTGTTTGTGTGGGACTCTAAGTGTGAAGAGAGTTTCCAAACCCTTAAGAATAGGTTGACATCAGCACCAGTGTTAGTTTTGCCAGATCCTAGTACACCCTTCGTAGTTTACTGCGATGCTTCTAAGCAAGGGTTAGGTGGTGTGCTGATGCAGAATGGTAAGGTAGTCGCTTACGCTTCTAGGCAGTTGAAAATCCATGAGAAGAACTACCCGACCCATGACCTAGAGTTAGGAGCTGTGGTATTTGCCTTAAAGATCTGGAGGCATTACCTTTATGGAGCGAGGTTTGAGGTTTTTAGCGATCATAAGAGTTTGAAGTATCTCTTTGATCAAAAGGAGTTGAATATGAGGCAGCGTAGGTGGATGGAGTTCTTAAAGGATTATGACTTCGAGCTGACCTATCACCCAGGAAAGGCCAATGTGGTGGCCGATGCCTTGAGTAGGAAAACCCTGCATATCTCCGCTTTGATGGTTAGGGAGATGGACCTGATTGAGGAGTTTAGAGACCTTAGTCTAGCTTGTGAGTTTACCCCTAAGAGTATTAGGCTTGGTACCTTGAAGGTTACCAACGCGACGGCAGCAACGGCGATGGCACGACGGCAACAATGATCTCCAGCGGCCTTCACAGATCTGCAACCTAGGCAATGGTTCTTTATTTATTTCTCAACTCCTCACTGGAATGCAAACAACCCCACCTCCACTCCCACCATCACCATCACCATCTCCAGCACCCACCCCACCCTCTTCACCAATTTAAGAACCCTCTTCCCATCATCCTCAACAAAAACCATAAAGTGATTCGGGTATTTCAAAACCCGATCACTGAAATCCATAAGATTGATGAATCCAAACCAGGTTTTGCCATCATTTGGAAGGGGAACGAGTGGTGCGTGATGGAGCGGGAAACCTTGCAGCCGCGATGGAAACCGAGCTCGCGGTGGCATTTTTCGACGTCATCGAGACTGGGTTTGGATGAGGGTGGGTCAGGGACTGGGTCTGGATTTGCCTTTTTTTTCTTTAGGTTTTGGGGGTTTTGGTGATGAGGAATGAGGTGGAGAATGGGGCCGTGAAAAAGGATATTAGGGTTCTTGAGAAGCAAAAATTGGGTTAGGGTTTTTGAGGATTTGATGCTCATGTTGGCGTTGTGAAGAAGAAGAAGCAGCATTATTCAATCTTAACAGAGAGAGAGAGAGATAGTTCTTGAAGAAGAATAAGAAAGGATAGAAAATTAAAAATGAAAAAAATCTATTTATTTAGATTGCAGATCTGTGAAGGCTGCCGGAGAAGATCATTGCCACCGTCGTTGCCACCGCGTCACCACCGGAGAAGACCTAGCTGGTGGGTTTGTTGAAGAAGATGATGAAAGCTTGAAAAAAATAAAAAAATAATAACTTTTATATTTATTATTTTTTAAAAATTATTAATTTATTGTATTAATATATATTTATTTATTAATAATTTTTTTAAAAATTATCAATTTATTATTTTTCATTGTCTTAAGGGTCTAGTTTGTCAAAAAAAAAAACTTAATGGATCAATTTGTCACCCGAACATAACTGAAGGGTCTAGTTTGTCATAAAAAAACTTAAGGGACTAATTTGTCACCCGAACCTAACTTAAGGGTCTAATTTGTCACAAAAAAACTTAAGGGACCGAAAGAGTCATTTTGCCAACAAATTAATTTTTCAAACTTTGAATAACACCCACCCCCCGCGGAGCAACCTCCTCCAGTTCCCTTAAAAAAATTATTTATTTGGTTGTTATTATGTCTTATAATCTATATAGTGTATATAAATCAAAATAACTTTTCCACTATTCATGCCATGTGTCAATTTATTAGCTAATTAAAAGAATGTTCTAGACATATAAGCATGGAAAAGAAGATTAGTGATATAAACACGGCTTCTCCACATGTAAGTTTTAGTTTTTCATTTCCCATTAAACTCAAAAAATACCTACTGTCAAGCTCCAAGCTTCTACTTTATTGACTATATAGTGTATATAAATCAAAATAACTTTTTCACTATTCATGCCATGTGTCAATTTATTAGCTAATTAAAAGAATGTTCTAGACATATAAGCATGGAAAAGAAGATTAGTGATATAAACATGGCTTCTCCACATGTAAGTTTTAGTTTTTCATTTCTCATTAAACTCAAACAATACCTACTGTCAAGCTCCAAGCTTCTACTTTATTGATTGTTATTTATCAAGTCGCACATATTACTAATATCATATTATTTTTTATCTATATTATCATTAAATTTGATAATTCTTGCATTGTACTTTACTTGATTTATTATTTTAATATTATCAATATGTTGTGATTAATAAATTTTTATAAAATAAATAATATACGATAAAATAAAAAGAATATTTTTTATTAAAAAAGTATTACTCATAAATTGAATGATTATATTTAGATTTTTTTTATATAGTTTACTTACAAATAATATTGCTATTAAAATATATATATATATATATATTTTAAATATTTAATATTTGAATTACATGAAACTTAAAACTTGAAAGTATAGCAAAGTATAAATCACATTGGTAAATATTTATATCACACAAGTACGATATATTAACTTATTACTATATATACAACAATCGTTTTGAAACATCCGTAAAAAGCCAACAAGACTCATGCGACAGCACGGGTACCATTATAGTTTATACAAAATCGAATGTCATTAAATTAAAGGAAGAGAGGAAGAAAAAGTGCCTCTGTGCTAAGCCCATTCTAATTTAGAGCATACCTGGAAGTTATATGTCATTGGAGAAAATGTGGCAGGAGGAGCAGTACATAAAATTCAAAGTTTCAACTACTTGTAATTATAGCAAAACTATACCTACATAAAATATATGAATAAATATATCATGCAAAGCATATATGTAGATGACATATACTCCCTCCGGTCCATATTATAAGCAAAAAAATCCGAAGGTTTTTGGTCCAATATATAAGTAAATTTTGTTTTCAATGACTGTTTATTGACATTATTCCCAAAATATTCTTCATTTAATATAAATTTCAATGACTCATTTAATGAATATTGAAATTTTAGATGAAGGGTAATTTAGATAACAAACCTAATTTTTTTACAAGATTCAATGAGATTAATTAATCACCTTAATATGTGTGTTCCATTAATTTTTTACTTATAATATGGACCGGAGGGAGTATATATTTTAATTAGGGACTCTTGCTAAGACATTGGTTAAGGAACCCATAAAAGGAAAATTCGTATTGAAAAACTAAGTGTCACACTCTTCGAAATGCTAAATACACAATTTCCAATATTTTCTTTTTCTGATTCCTTGAACAATGTCGTAAGAGCACTTGTTAGCATTCTCCTTTTTAATTAAGCCCTGACTAACGACCTGGTAAATGCCTGATAGAATTACAACACTATTGAAAATTGATATAACCTAAGAATACAAAGATCATAATCATTCCCCAAGATCTTAATTAATTTCTCATGTCAATATATAGAACAGAACAACATATTGACATTTCTTTGCCTCAATTATAATCTCTATTTCATAGCAATAATTTCACTAGCTAGGTCTTTGTCAAATTGACTGATCAGGTTTATGTGCTAAAACTAAAACATCTATTACTAACTTCCCGAAAGAAAGAAAAAAAGGGTTGAAAAATCTAAGTTGACTATGTCGTATTAATTTCCACAGCAGGAAATTTAATTAAATCAATATTGACCTCTGTTTGTGTATATAGGCGGCTTAAATAATGGCAGCTACAAGGACTTTTTGTATACATAGAGAAGGAAATGAAGCCTTCAATTTCGCCGGTGGACAGCCATGGCTATGTTGTGTTGTTTCACTGACTTAGCCATGACCCAAACTGGTGGCATTTGAAAAGCTAAGAGAGCCTTTTTGACTCCTGTTTTTAGTTTGACTTCGTCAATTTATACAAGGCTGCTTCTTAATTCCACGGTTTACTCCTTCTCGTTCTCGATGGTTATTTTAAGTCAAACGATTGCAAATATGGGAGCCACTTGCTTTCCCTCGGGGCTATGACAGCTACAGCTACATGCATGCAGACCCCAACTTTATATATTTGGATATAACTTCGTCATCGTGGCCTACAACAAATCGACATGCAATTTCGGCAGATTCTGGCTAAGATATTGGGGGAGAAAGATAATATGCAAAAGAAAATCGATAAATAAAATAGATCAAATAATCAATAAATGAAACGCCCAACTACCCATAATAACCAGGGGGGAGGGTGGGACCGTTGGAGTAATATAATAAGATTTTTTCTATGAACAAATATGTATATTGATTGGAGGCCAACGGGTGCTCATCCCACATACATGAACAAATTAATCATCAACTGTACAATTTGTAATCCAAAACACAATATAAAAGAACCATCAAATTAAACCCAACACAAACCAAAGGAGGTTTGTCCATAAAACTAATTAGAAGGGACCATAACTAGCCCAGCATAATAAAAAAAGAGAGGAGCAAACAGAAACCATGAAGACATAATAATCCAATCCACAACATAAGGAGAAGTGGTTTGGGGAATGAGACAATGGTGATGTGAGTTATAAGGTATAAGGTTTGAATCGCACTCTCTACTAATATAACAAGTTAATAACTAACATTAATTGTCTATAAAACAAAATAGGGGGAAGGGTTGCGAATGAAGGATTTCCCTACTCTACCATATGCACTTGATCAAATTAAGAGTGAAAGTAAAATGTTTTATGATTAGATTTCCATGATATTTGAATTGTTTTTTCAATTGAGTTATAATTTTATTTTTAATTGATTTTCTATTTTTATTTATTGACTTTTCAAAGTTAATCAAAGTGAAAGTAATGAGTATGAGTATGAATAATTTACGGTAAGTGTTCGAGTATTAATGTTACAATCCATGTGGATATGAGTCTGATACGGGATTATTTTTTTTTAAATGCTAGTATGGGGATCAATAATTCAATATTATAGTATCCCGGACCTATCCATTGTCATCTCTAATAAAGTTCAGAGTTCAAAGAAAAGTCTGTTATAGCTAGCGTCTTCTACCATTTTAAGCTGGAAAAAAAACATTATATTAGGTTATAGCTACTTAAATATTAAAAAAAAATATAATGAAGAAAAGCATGTTTAATTTAGATTAGATTATTTTACACTTACAATTTGCTTGATAGATGAGTAAAATAGCGGCAAAATCTCATAGATAAGTTTTCAATGCCTATTTATAAATAAAAGATATCTATCAAATTTTCATCTACATTTTGAAACCCATATAAAAAAAAATACCATTATTTGTTTTTTTTTCTCAATTTTTTTATGATCCCTTCTCGAAAAATTTTCTAGAAACATAACAGACTAATACAAAACATAATATAATCACTCGGTTTTCAGATGCATTTGAGTCTTGCCTTTGCTAGGGACCTTGGTTTCTTTAGGGTTTGATTGCTTTGTTTCTAATTTACAGTTACCATTTCCTATTTTCAGAAATAATTACAAAACTATCACCTTATTTTCATTACATTTCCTGTTTTAGAAATTTGTATATGACACTGAAAATAATTTTTTCTGTTTTTATTGTTTCCTGTGTAAATATTTGGAAATATGAAACAGAATAAAAACAAGATTACAGTTTTATAATTATTTCTGAAAATAGGAAATTGAAAAACAAAGCAAACAGACACTTATATAAGTTGCAAGCTGAAATTGATTCTCTTAACGTGGTCAATTCAATGAAGGGTTGGAACAGCTATCCATCTTATTTTGGTAGAATTATTGCTAATTGTTCTGTGATTAGTAACAGCTTTATTAATTTTGAAGTCTTGCATGTAAACAAGAGAGTCCAATCATTTCGCTCATAAGGTAGCTAATTTTGGTCTTCATAAACTTTGACTCAGTTTGAGTTGAGAATATCCTTGATTGTATTTTGCCTTTGCTTTCCTCTGATTTTAGAGAGGCTTAATACAATATTTTAACGGCAAAAAAAGAAACTTATCAATTAAAACTTAAAAGTCTAAGGGCCTGTTTGCTTTGTTTCTAGTATCTTGTTTTCATTTCCTGTTTTCAGAAATAATTACAAAAATGTCACATTGTTTTAAATCTGTTTCTTGTTTTCAAAAAGTTGTTTTCAGTGTTTCATGTACAAATTTATGAAAACAGGAAACATAATGAAATCAAGATGACAGTTTTGTAATTATTTTTGAAAATAGAAAATGAAAACAGGAATCTGGAAACAACCAAATAGGCCCCTGACTTCCTAGGAATCTTTACGATCAGGAGATGGCTGAAAATTAAACGTTCACACATAAGAAAGATTTTATATGTATATATAAAGTTCATTACTTTTACCCTGCCCCATTTATGAAAAACGTCATGATAATTATGTTCGTGTTTTACATATCAATTTTTCATCGTTGCCAAAGACAGATTGATGGAGGAAAGGAAAAACGCTGGCGGAGGTCAATGAGGAAATTTTTTTTTTGGTCTAAACTCAGTGTATCCTAACACTGTTAACGAATGACTAATCATTATTCGTGTGACGTGACTTCCGCTGGCCAAGCATTATTATAACATTGTCAGGAATCGAACCCGAGAAAAAACCGAGTCTACCCTTAGAACGAGGATTTAGTTGTATGCATGCACGAAAACATAAACAAATTAACAAAACATACTTCCACGTTACTAACAAGGAAGAATATACAGAGAAGCTTAAAGATGGTTCATAAATTGGGAGATGCTGTTACTAATTAGCGTCACAGGAGGGTATCGTGGTTTATATACATTGAATGCCTTTCTCCTTTCTCCTTTCTCCTTTCTAATAAATGCATTTTACGTATGACTGATTAACGATTATGGTAACGGCTGGATACATCCTCCAGTCGAAATGTGTTTCCTTTTATTTATACTCCCTCCGTTCTTTTTTTTTTGGTACTTTTAGTTATTTATACACAAATTAAAAAAATCATTTATTTATTTTTATTTATATTAAAATACCCTTATTTTTATCATTAATTATTTACAAATTCCAGCTACATTTACTCCATACTCCACTAGGAAGGTGCACATTTTATTTGGTAAAAAAAGGGTGTATTGGGTATATGTGTCACTTTTGTTTTGGAACATACAACATTAAAGACTCAATTTAACTAGGGAATGTTTTGTGTATTTTCAAGACATTCAATTTAATTCTATTATAAGGGTATATATGGGGAAAAAGTGTCAAATATATCTTGAGTTTATAAAATACTCCCTCCGGTCTTTATTATAAGCAAAAATTAAATAAAATACACATATTAAGGTGATTAGTTGATCACATTTAAAAGAGTCATTGAGAATAAAAAATTAAGTTTGTTACCTAAATTACTATTTCTCTTATTTATTAAGCTTGTGTTGTTGAGAATAAAATGAGTTATTGGAAAACAAAATTTGTATTAAATGAAGGGTATTTTGAGAATAACTTCATTAAATAAGATGGAAGTAGTTGAAATTTGCTTATATTTTGGACCAAAAAATTTGAAAATTTTTGCTTATATTATGAACCCGAGGGAGTAACCATTATTTTAGAACAAAAACAAATAATTAAAAATACCAAATTAAAAGAACGGAGGGAATAATTGATAATGAAATTATATCCTGACAGAATCGTAATTTAATACCAAAATCATTAATAATTATCAACGTTGTTTTGTTCATTTATTTCACCAAATACTTTCGTAGTCTGCACATTAATTTCTCTCCACCAAAACCCAGTATATATATTCCACCAAAAAAAAAAAAAAATACCCAGTATATGTAAATATAATATATTATATGGATCCTATTTCAAAATATAAGTCACAACCAATTCACTATTAGAAATTTTTTAATTATCTGTGAATTTTTAATGTGAAACGAAACTCACACTTAATTTTGTTTCTCTCCCCGACTCCCCCTTGAAATGTAGTTTGAATTTTTGGTGGACGAACCAGGGACGTGGTCCTTTCCTCCTTCTGGCATAGATCAGCTTTTAGCAGGAGATAGCAATTGGACTAGCGGGATTTTAGTTTCTTTCTTTCTGTTCCCTCACTCTTAAAATAAAAAAACGAACACAGTCTGATTACTGCTGCACCTATTGGCTATTGTTGTTGATATTGGGAGTGTTCATTAATCGATCCAATCAAATGACAACTGTGCTAACCGAACCAAGAAACCGACGATAATGGTCACATGTGACAATAATTTACAATTTGGTCCTCTTATATAGGGACCAATTAGCGGTGAGGACCAAATTGAAAATCAGTGTCACGTATAGGGACCAAATTAATAATTTCTTACATATAGGGACCAAATTAAAAATCAATATCACATATAGGAACCAAAAGATTACTTTACCCTACATTTTAAAAATGTGAAATTTGTATAACTAGGAAGGTATAAATATATCTCAATTCTATATCAAAATCTTGCCCGTTCCCATCTTGCTTCTCTCTCTTCTTAAAATTTCACCCCAATCACACGTCACAAGAGAAAACCGTATTTTCTATCTTTCAATCCTTCATTCTCAATTTCACCTTTCATTTTCTCAGTTCTTCACGTGGTGTAACTCTATCTCAGTCTCACACACTGCTATCTTTATCTCCCGAGAGCAGATCCTCTCCAGTCCCTAAAATAAATGTAGAGTCCAGTTCCAGCGATCTGGACCGTACACATGGCGATAGTAAGAATCAACGGTTGAGATTTGTATTTATTTTATTTTTGGAATAAATCAGAAACTTGAAAAAGAAAGTTCATTCTCCCCAATTCTTCATTCCTGAGGTCCGTAAGTGGACCGGGTCAACCCGACCAACCCGACCAATCCAAACCGAACCAACCTATAAAAAACCGAAGGTAATTGGTTCGGGTAAAAAACCGAACCGAACCAATGAGAACCAATTATCTTTGGTTCGGGTATTGGATTTTGCTTTCCAAATCCGATGACCCGATGACCCGACCCGATGGCATAAACTTTCCCCAATTTCTTCTGACCTAACTTTACCTAGCATAAACAGCGTTTGCTCTCTCCTCACTTCTTCATCATCTAACTCTCTTCGACCCACTCAGCTCTCACTGCCTCCCTCTCACTTTCGCCCCATCACCACCGCCATGACCAGAGCGGCTCCTCGTTTCTTCCCTCCGTCGTCGTGGTGCTGCCAAGGTGCTTCGCTGCTTCGCGTTCGTGAATCGTTAGCAGATCGGCGTCGTCATCTCTTTCGTCCGCCATCGTCCTTCACTGCTAGCTCCATCGAGGCCGCCGCGCCTAGATCCGTCGAGGCCGCTCCTAGCTCCGCCGTGGTGACTCATGTGTCTTCTCCTCTTTCTGTAACACCCTGTTTTTTGGTTTAATTTTAATTAAGCTGGTTTTAATTAAGTTGGATTTATGCTTCAAGGGCTTAGTGAGATTTTTGGTTAAAAGTCCTTTTCTGGTACATGAGCACACCCGTGCTCATCAACCAGCAAGCCCGTGCTTAAAGTCAGAAGCGTGATTCTGATTTTAAGTTGAGCACGACCGTGCTCAACATTGAGCACGCCCGTGCTCAATGCGTGGACCGCGTCTCGTGATGCTAAGTGGAGCACAACCGTGCTCAAGGGAGAGCACGACCGTGCTCAGGTCCGAACGTTATATACGTGAACAGAACTCGAGGGTTTAACGTTTTAACCCTAATTGTGAGCGCAGCAGCCACCTTGAGTGCGGCCAGAACGAGTCTCCTTCCCCTTCCTCCTCCTGGAACAGTTTAAGTGAGTATTGGAGACCTTGGGAGACCGCTAGCATACCTGTGTTGATTATATAGGTAACGTTTATTCCCTGTCTAAGTTTCCTTTTCATTATTGTGATTAGGGAACTAACTGTTCGTGTTCTGATTTGTTTAAGGATCGTTTGAGGTCGAGCCGTCTTAGGGGAGGAACCGTTTGCTGTCAAGACTTGTTAGTGGGCTACCTTCAATCCAGGTATGGGGAGAAGGGTAGTATATTCATAGGTTTGGGGTTAGGGTAAAGTGAAGGGGTTCCCATAACCCCGAATGATATATGTTATGTATAGATTAATAGTTTAAACGTATTGTATGATAACATGGTGTTGCTGTTATGTGTGGTACACTGATACGTGAGTATGTTGATGTATTAATGCACATTATGATAATTGCTCTATGAGTTTGATATGATGATAATGATAGTTGTTAACATGATGTTGTGGTTGATGCCATTGTTGATTGATGTTGGTAAGGTTGAAGGATTTAACCCTTGAAAAGTGTTGATAACTGATTTAGGATGTTTAATGGGTTAAATTATGGAATTTGGACAAAGACTTAGCCTCTGTTCCTGCCCAGAACAGCACTATCGCGCGTTGAGCACGACCGTGCTAAACAGGGAGCACGACCGTGCTCATTAAGAAGCACGACCGTGCTTCACTTACAGGGGAGCACGCCCTTCACGTGCTTAAGCACGACCGTGCTGGGTTACGAGCACGACCGTGCTCAACCCACTGTGACAGAACAAGATTAAAGGACTTAAGGGGTTTTAAACCCCATTTCCCTGTGATGATAACTGATTAGACAACTTGGTAAATGTTACTAAAGATAACTAAAGATGATGAGATGGTGAGATGTTAAGTCGATACCCTTTTGGGTGCCGCAAGCTGATGCGCTGTCCCTTGGTGCTTTTTGGCCAAGAAAGCCTTGACCCCACGGTTTGGGTCTAAGGTGTTGTTGTTATGTACCTTGGAGGCCGAGAGTTTGCCCCAGGTACTGCGGTTGATTCCGCTTAAGTCCTCAGGTAGATTCCGCGAGGCAAGTTGGTGCAGTTGATCCCGCTGTTACTTCGGTCGATTCCGTTGGAGTTATGGAGGTGGTGTTGCCATTGTTGTTGTGTTGCATTCGCATTGCATCGGAGTTGTTGTTTAGGGATGTTCGACATAGGGGAGATCGTCCTAGAGTACGGCGATCCGGCCATCCACGGTTGGAGTAGATTCTCCTAGCACCCCCGTGATGAGGCATTCGTTGGTTTGATGCGTTGGCTATCCAAGGAGTAGATTCTCCGGCGTTGAGTAGATTCTCAATGTGGATATGTAACTCCGAAGTCGTTCATCCCGAGTTTAGTGGATCCACATGCATTGATAGTTTGGCGGAGTAGGACTGCATTGTACTGCATAGCATAATGATGATGTTGATGTTTGATGTGATGATGCTATGCTGCTGTTTACTTTATGTCTATCTCCATGCTAATATGTTTATACGATTCTTACTCCCTATATATGTTTGTTGTTTGTGTTTGGCCTGATTGGTACCTTGCAGAGGATGACGAGCAGCCCGGAGAGGAGTGACTCTGAGGAGCCGCCACTCATCGTAGGGCTAGTTTATGTTTCGTAGTCGTTAGTTCAGTTGTAATTCCGTGGATTTTATTCCGGAACGGTTATACCAGCTCTGTATGTGACATCGGGGTTGGGTTATTTCTATTGGTTTGTTATGTTTTCGTTATTTTAAAACTTATTTCATTTCCGCGTTGTAAACGGTTCATGTGGGACTTTTCTACCCATGGACAATGGTTTATTTTATTAATTAATTGTATGGTTTCCTTTAAATGTTTTTTTTATTTAAATGGCTTTTATCATGCGGGGTAGAAGGGTGTCACACTTTCCCCTTTTTTGCATTTCAGATCTGTAATCTTGTACATATTTCTTCTCAATAACACACATATCTCTGGTGGGTGAAAGTCAAATTATTCCTTCTCTTGTTTGATTTCCCAATTGCATCACTTCTCTAGTCACAAGCAAATATTGCATCGATGCAGATTAGGTTGATATTCTCTAGTGTTTTTGTTTTATTTATCTATTGGCCATTTTTTTCCTACTGCAATTCAAAGGATCGAAGGAATCCTTTCAAGGGACAACATTATGAATCAGTGTGATTGTATTTTGTATTATTTGGATTGTGATTTATGTTTTTTTTTTCTTTTCCAATTCTAGACTATTTTGGACTGCTATGGACTTTATTTGTGGAGTATTTTGTATTTTGTACTTGATTTGTTGTTAATTCCTATGGATTTTTGGATTATTTTGCATTCTGGAAGCATTTTAAGCTGGCGACCCGACCACCCGAACTGAACCAAACCGAACTCCATCGGTTTGGTTTGGTTCGGGTCTTGTACTAAAAAACATAAAAAACCGAACCAAACCGAACCGATAAAAAATGATTGGTTCGGATTTTTTTCCCGTCTAAAACCGAACCAAACCGACCCATTACACCGCTACCCCCAAATCCCCTGTGGTCGCCGCTCCGCCATTCTGCACAAAGCCTGGAACTTCGACCACCATGCAGCTCTGCCACGCCGCCCGGCTCCGCCCCATCTAAGCCATCGACTTCTCGCGCTGTGGTCGCTGCTCCGCCACCCCACGCAAAGCCTGGACCATCGGCCACTACGCCAGTCCGCTCGCCGCTCAAAGCCTAGACGTCGTCGCCTACGCTGGCCGCCGCCTACGCCGGCCGCCGCCCCACCTCTGTTCCGACGTCCCATTCATATCAGGTATTTGCCACATACAGTCATGCATTGCTTCCCTTCTTCAAAACTCATATCTGGGTTTGCACCTATGAACAGGTCTCTGTTCTTCTTCTGGGTTTGGTCATGGATGGAGCAGTGGCTTCTCCTTCAACGCCATGGAGTCAGCGGCGAGGTCCAGGCGCGGGGCGGTAGACGTTCAGGTGGTTGCACGGAGTGGATTTGCGTCTCGGGTTCAATGGGGCGGAGGGGCGGCTGCGATGTCCACGCGTGGCGGCAAGCGGAGGGGCGGCGAGCGGAGCGCCGAGGATACTGTAGGGCGGCGAGAACATAAGAGCCCAGTGGGAGAGAAGGGCTGGAACGATTGAATTGGGGAGGGGATTGCAACAGCAGGGATTGGTTTTTTAATTTAAAAATAAAATAACATAACTTAAAATCTGAGCCATTGGATTTCATTTTCGCCACGTGTATGATTTAGACTGCAGGGACTGGACTCTCCATTTTTTGGGGGACTGGAGAGGATCTGCTCTCTTATCTCCCTGCTTCACAATTAAAAAAAGTAACTTTTTTTGTTAATTTTTTTTTGTTAAACCAAAATTTTATTATATATAATACTCAGGGTACCCCAACCCATTTACAAAAAGAAGGGGATCATATTCAATGTAAATAAAATACTACTCTAAAAGAAGGATAATATTATATTATCTTTACAAAAGTTTAAGCCCCAAGAACACTAGCTGAAAAACCAACCAGCACCTGAATAAAAAGTAAAAAAACTAACCAAGCCCCACCAAATATATTACAAACCAATGCTGACAGTACTAAAGGAAAGTGAGCATGAAAACCACCCATCACCTGAAAAAAAGAGATATACAAACCAAGCTCAAGCAAAAAGAAGAAAAGAATTAATCGAAGCTAGAAGCACAAAACCATAGATATCAAAAGACTAGAAACCAAAGCTACCAAGAAAACCACCAGGTACGTTAGTGGGACAACCGAAGAGGAGAGAACCAGATGCAGCCACGAAAGTAGGGAGAAACATAGGCTTCCACCAGGGTATTCATATGAGGGGGGCCAAGATCAAATATACATATAATGAAATAGCAATAAAAAAATATTAACTAATATATAGTAGCAAACTTTATGAAACAAATTTGTTATATGATTAACAACTTAATATTATATAAATTATTCAAACAGATCTAAGTTAATTGATAGAATATTCACAAATTTGTCTTTCCAGAATTACATAACAAAGTATCAATGTTAATTTTTCCTTGTTCGATCCTTATGGTTTTAGAAAGATGTAACGTAAGGTTACTCAACAACATTTTTAACATTACTATTTGAAATTAAAATTGGTGGACTAGAATATGTTTCATCATTTATTCTCTCTTTTCACTTTAAAATGAGTCAGTATTCTTCTTAATTATTACTCAACCACTGAACCTCAAAAATGTTTTTTGTAAAAACATTGTTGTATTAAAAACAAGATTAAATAATCCAAAACAAATTCATCTTTCAAAAATTATATATCTTAGTCATATTTAGAAAAGAATTGTATATATATCTTTGAAGAAAGGAATATATATATATAAAGAAGTAAAAACTTGAGAGGGCCATGGCAACCAAGGGCTCTGCCAAAGGTTGGCTAAGCTGTACTATTTGCCAGAAACAAAAAAAAATTAGCATAATAGAACCTCATTCAGACTTGCCAAAGCCACACAAGAACCACCAACAACTTGCTTTCAAGCACTGCAAAATCTGAAGATGATCTCGAAATACCGTAATGACAGACCAACAAGAACAAGAATTTGGACCAAACACTGACTCAACGCACACAACCCATTTAAAGTAGTTCACTCAAATTTGGTAGTCACTCACCAAGAACAAAAGGAAAAAACCCCTCACCCCCTATTTTCACTCGCACTCTATCCCCCCATCCTTCCAAAAATATTTCCATAGCCGCCACTGCCCATGGCTGATCATAACCTGCATTAAAGAGGAAGAAAGTACGGTTCAAATAAGTTGTTAGTGGCAAGAAAATGAAACCTCTCCAGAATTACACTCCATCAAATCACTCATTTTTATCACTCCTGATCCTTTCCATACTCTCAATATTTGTGTTTCACTCGTTTGAAAACTCTGATATAGCACTATCTCCATTTTAGTCTCAGCCTCAGAGAGAACGGATTTGTCACTCATGAGACCTCATCGGAGTGCATCCCAAGCCTTAGTAGCCTTCAAGGTGGTTGTTAACCCTGCAAAAAAAAATCAGTGCAAACAAAATATTTAAACCAAAGAAAAAACCTTCACTCACTTTCAATTTTTATAGAAACCCTCCAAAAACTTACTGTAAGCAACCCATTGGATTAATACACCAAGCCGCAAAAGGGAATTTTCAATCCTTATTGATTTCATATTTCAAACCTTTTAAATTTATGTGATGTTTTGAAATTTTATAATTTTTTATGATCCAAATATTATAAAATTAAAACGAATCAAAACTTGATTATAATTTTTTTTTTAAATGTTGTATAATCCATTACAATGATCTTTTGGAATTCTATTTTTTTTTTATCAAAAAAATATTTTAAAATTCTAATCAAATACATCCTGGTTGGAGATCCGTGATTCGTCCGAGATCTACAAGGGCGTTATTGTTTTCTCTTCAACTTTTATTTTCTGATTTGGTTTGGACTCTGGGTTGATTTTGTTCTGTTCTTTTAATTTTAGGGTAAAGGCACATTTTGGTCCCTGTCAAAAATTGCGTGGGTAATTTTAGTCTCTGACCAAAAAAAAAAAAAACGACCCCATTAGTCCCTGACAATTACTAACGTGGGACACGTTAGTCCCTAAGTTGACTTTCGTTTGGCAGCATCCGTTAGTTGGGTGACATGGCCGTTAAATCATCCTTCATGGCAGTTAAATCATCCTTCATGGCAGTTAACTATGCGCTGTTGGATTTTAATTTTTTTTTGCAATTTTTTTCATTTCAAAGGACCAAAACGGTGTCGTTTTGGGTCTATTAACTTCAAGAAAAAGAACCATAATTCTTCCCTCTTCTTCTTCTTCTGCATTCAGTGATAATGGACCCACGAAAGCCGTCACTGCCACGCAGAACTGCCACCGTCGTGAGTCCCTTGCCTCGTCGCTGTCACGTCGAAAACCAGCTGCCACGAATAGTATATCTCAGACTCACTCCTACATCGCACCCAAATACGTCGTCCAGCTGTTGATCGTATGCAGCTCCATCGCGCCTCGCCACTGTCGCGACGTCCACCCTTGCCACCCGTCGTGTCGCCTCTCATCCACGTCCTCGGCCATCTCCCGACGTCACCGCCATAACCTCCTGCTCCTTCCACAATGCGCTGTGGCAGAGCCTGTCGATGCCCACCACGTGTTCAGCCACGCCGCCACCATACGGTAGGCCGTTCATCTGGTTGCTGCCGCCGTGACTCAGCTGCTACTGCTCCTCTCCCGCATGTTCTGGGTTTATTTATGTTCCATTGTTCCAGGCTCGATTTGGTATTTTTTTTATGTAAGGTTAGGGTTTTGTGTCTGCTAGTCAATGGGTTTGAAATTTCATTCAAAATTTATCACTGAATACAGAAGAAGAAGAAGAATTAGGGTTCTTGATCTTGAAGCAACAAACAGGGGGAAGAAGAAGAAGAAGAAGAAGAAGAAGTTTCTTAATGGACCCAAAACGACACCGTTTTGGTCCTTTGAAAGAAAAAAAAATTGAAAAAAAATAAAATAAAATCCAACAGCGCATAGTTAACTACCACGTAGGATGATTTAATGGCCACGTCACCTAACTAACAGACACGACCAAACGGAAGTCAACTTATGGACTAGTGTGTCCCATGTTAGTAATTGTCAGGGACTAACGAGATAGTTTTTTCTTTCAGGGACTAAAATGGCCCACGCAATTTTTGTCAGTGACCAAAATGGGCGTTTACCCTTAATTTTATTTCATTTCATATATATATATATATAACGTTTTTTTCTTCTCGCTGTCTTGCAAGTCACGTAAGACACTCTCCTAGTCCTTACTTAGCTTTGACATTGCCAGCTGACAGAATCCAAGAGCTCAACCTCTCAACAGAATCTAAGGACTAAAGGACCTCAGAGAATCCAGCCTTCTATGAAAGAGGAGTGTTATTTTGACACCAAAACCAAACACCAATACCTATTTTTATACTTTTCCCATATAATTATTTATTATTTCTCTCTCATCTTTCATCATTTTCTTTTCTAATTTCTCCATGATTGGTGGTGTCAAAAGTTGATGTCAAAATATCATTTCTCTCTATGAAAAGGGTCCTGTTTTTTCAACAAGCTCATAGTTCCACAACAGATCTATACTTTCATCTCCATCTTCTCGTCCTTAGCCTGAGCAACAACAACCACCCACTGGTAAGAGAAAAATCCCTATAGCATAAGTTGGTTCCTATGGTTCTATAATATCTTTGGGAGGCTATACCCTCAATCAGTGATATATACAGTTGTGACTTTTGGGGTAAGCTTTTGAAAAGCAAAAATACTCTAACTTTCTAACTTTTAATAGCATAATATCTTCTACCTTGCATTATTTTCGGTCAATTCCGCTACAGGTTTAAATAACAATAACAAGTCACACTTATGATAATTTATGATTATTGCTAGTGTAAAATTTTACAGTATCAAAATTAAACTATATACATATTTTTAAACTATAAATAAGAGGCTGATATGTGAGGTTTCATTCAATATCACATGATCTCCCTGTTCTTATCAGTTTCTTATTTGATAAATATGAGCTATACACTGTATGGGTTTTGAAAAGAGCATTCTTGCCCCCAATTTAGTTCGTGAGATGTGAAAAATCTCAACTTTAATCCCTAAAAAAATTAAATGTAAATCAAATTATTAGTTTTTTTAGGACAAATTTTAGGGACATATTTGTCCCATTATGACTACTTTGAGGGCCCATTTGGTGATCAGGATAAGAGAGACAGGATATGATAAGCCATCATATCCTGTCTGAAACTGTTGTTTGGTGAGTCAGCAGGATATGATAAGTCAATCCTGTCATCTATCATATCTTGTCCATCTAGTTAAAATTTTATCCTGAGGGAAGGGCTGGGTTAGAACCCAACAGGATAGGATAAGGTCATTTAAAATATAAAAAAATATAAAAAAAAATTATATAAAATATAATAAAATAATAATTTAAAGTATAATAAAATATAACATGGTTACCAAAAAAGTATAATAAAATATAAAATATTTAAAAGAGTTTAATTTCTATATACTGTCAGTATAAAGATTTTTTCATAGACAACCAATCAGAAATCATGAAATTAATGACTTTTAAGGTGGTTAGGATAAGAATCAAAGATTTATAATAATGTGTTAATTTCTGATTGGTTAACAGTATAAAAAAACTTTACACTGTCAGTGTATATCAATTAAATCCTATTTAAAATAATTAAAAATTAATAATTAGGTTCAAAATTATTTTATTTTATCATAAGGCTAGTTTTATTATATTATATTATTTTAAAAAACTGAAAAATATTAAAACAAATCTAATAATTTAACTATATGTAAAGTAAAAGCAAAAAATGAATATTTCAAATTATAAAAAAATTAATTTAAGTTAAAAAATATATGTAATTATATTATAAGGATAATTTTATCTTGTTATATAATTTTAAAAAAAATGCAAATTATACAAAAAAAAATCTAATAAAGTATGAAAAAATGTAGAATAAAAACGTAAATTTTAAAATTTATACTAAAATTATAATGTTATCAAGTTGGTTATCTGGTGGATACCAAACATCGGATAGGATAACAGCTTATCCTGCTCATATCATATCTTTGTCCTATTCTTCTCTCTTATCCTATCCACCCATATCCTATCATGACCACCAAACTAGCCCTGAATGGCATTTGATGGGCTCCATGAGAGATGAAATACTCTAAAATATGCAATATTATATTTAATTAAATGTCCTTCTATTTAATGATGATTTTTTGTTCTTGGAATATCTAATGATAATTTTTTTTTGATATAATTTCATTAACTAATTAATGGAGGAGACAATTCCTCTTACATCATTCTCAAGATGTAAAGTTAGCATAGGCCAAGGTCTCTCTATAATGCATAAGGAAAAATGCCCTACGTGGCCTCTATGAACTAGATGATCAGCACATGAATTGGCTGATCTTGAAATGTGATGAAATTCAATTTTCCAATCCTTCCATCCGGCAAGAGATTTAATTTCTTCAATAAAAAATTGAATTGTTGGACTTGATGAGATGCCCTTACTGATCAAGTCAATTGCTGTTTTGGAGTCAGCTTCCACAATGAGATTTTGCATCTTCATGTCCTTGGCTAGTTGAAGACCTGAGAGCACTCCCCATAATTCACCCCATACCGCATTGCTAGATGTGATTCTGCTATGGAATCCTCTGATAAAAGTTCCTTCTACATTTCTAATCAAGCCCCCGCAAGCAAAACTTCCTTGCCCAATGCCATGTGAACCATCAACATTTAGCTTAAACACTCCATGAGGCGGGTTCTTCCAGTTATCAGAAACTGTTTTTGGACTGCTATCCCAGGACTTGAGAGGTTTGTTTTCGATAAAATGGGAGTGGTTATAGATCAAGGACCATAAAGCATCTCCCGTAGACAATTGATGGGAAAACATCTAATGATAAATTTAACTTGTAATCATTATTTTATTATAATAAACTTGCACTTTCTATAATTTACTTGCAGGACAATTCATACAAGACCCAATCTTATCTACGGGAAATAGTAGTGGTTATTTTTATCTTATCAATATATATATATATATATATATATATATATATATATATTTTTGGCTGATAAAAAGAAGGAAAGACATGATATTCTTGGCATGTTTGGTCATGCGGCAAGTTGATATAAATGCGCGTCCAAGAAGAAGCTATAATATGTAGCTTCGACGTTTCCACCGTGCTTTTGAGATTTTTTTTTGTTTTGTTTTGGGTGCTCAGCTCTTGAGATTTCTAACGCATCTCCAAACATATGATTTGTGTTTGCGTCTTACATGTCAAGTTTTCATTGTTGCCAATGACAGATTGATGGAAATAAGGAAATGGCTGGGCGTGGTCAATGAGGATTTAATTATATGCACGTAAAAATAACCAATATATGTACTTATACTTCAACGTCTCTAGCAAGGGATATATTGAAAAGCATAAAAAGAAAGTTCATAAATTGGGAGATGCTGTCACTAATTAGCGTCACAGGCAGGTATCATGTTTTCCTTCAATAATATTGAATGCCTTTCAACTTTCTCCTTTCAAATAAATGCATTTTACTTATGAGTGTTCAACAATTATGATACGGGCAAGATATGTACATCAGCAAATTTGATTCCTTTTATTTATAATTGACAATGATATTATATCTTGACAGAATCCTAATTTAATACCACAATTCTTATTAATTATCAGCGTTGTAAGGTTCATTTATTTCACCAAATACTTTCGTAGTCTGTACATTATCCTATCTTCTCCAATACCCAGCATATACAATTTTCTATACAATTTTGCTTATATAAAAAAAAGTATATACAATTATATAGAACCTATTTTAAAATATAATTCCAAACAAATTAATTATTACGGCATGCAATATAATGAAATTAAAGAGCAAGTGGAAACTCCTTTTCTTGCCCCTAATATAATGAAATTAAAGAGCAAGTGCAATATAATGAAATTGTGATGTCACGACACTTTAGACACGTGGATGGGTGTGGAAATGAAGTAATGGGTCGTGTTACAACAATCAAGTGAAGTCAACTGCGTATTGATTGATAAGAACCAAATTTAATCTATCATAGCCAGTTTTGATCCCCACACCCTCCCAAAACCGGTTTGAAGCAAGAACGCGGGACAAATGAGTTTGGTTTACAAATTCAGAAACACAAGGCTTAGAGCCTTAGATGAAATTTTGATTTTGAAGAAAACTGTGAATTTTGGTAAGGTATATTCAAGATTTTGATAAAAACATACACGGTTCATAAAAAGAAACACTGCCCTCGTAGCCACGATACCACCGTTCTCCATCCTCAACCACCCAAGAGTCTTGACCCACCAATTGTGTCATCGCTCTGTCCTATAACAGCGACCCTATACTTTGAAGAATGTAGAAACATGGGGAAGGGGTTGACGCGGATGACGATGTCGGAGGTGGCTTGTGGCCGACGGGGGTGACTTGCCAATGTTGGTGGAGGTGGGTGGGATGACCGGTTCAACCATTTACCAGTGTGCATTAATGTTGGAATGCTGACTCGATTGACAAACATTCTAGTTGAAAGATTACGAAAGTCAATGATTAATTCTATGTTTTAATTAAGTAGTTGATTGAGAATAAGTCTTATAAGTTATAACCAGTATAAAATGACGAAGAGTTGGAAATACCTCGAAAAGCTACCAAGAACTAAAGGCCCCGACTACATCGGTTCATAAAAAAGAAAAAATCATCATCAACATAGGTGTTGTAAAGATTAATTTTTTTTTTGAAAAAAATCATTTTCTTTTAAAAATAATCACTTTTAAGGATCAATTTGTTTCAGTTTTTGGAAAAAAAAAATCATTAATTTTAATAAATCTGAAGCTATATTTTGAGTAGTAATTTAAAGTGATTTTTATAATTGTAAGAAAACACAAACTAACTTTTATTTTTAATTTTTTGTGTTACAATAATGGGCCTAGGCCCAGAAAAAACAATTACTTATTTTACTTTCTAAAAAACAATCACTAGATTATTTATATAAAAGTCACCTTTTTTTTTAATCTTTAGACAGACCTATATTTGAATTTATTTTGTTGCTAGAAATGTATCGATCAATTTTATGTTAAATATTTTAAATTAATATAAGATTTTTTGGAGAAAAAATTTGTGCTTGCATTGCACAGGTTCTTAGTAGTCGCCGTAATGCAAAAAAAGGAGTCGCTGTAATGCACAATTTTTTAACTTTATTATTTATTTATCTGGACAGTTTTTTTTTTCATATCTTGACAGTTTTGTTAGTTAACATTATTAATGTTAAAAAATTATGTGAAAATTATAAAGTTCAGTCAATCATACCATGTATAAAAAGTAGTGTGACAGTTATTGTACAAGATAAATATTTAAATAATATTATATTGTGATATAGCTTATAATAACACGGCTTAACCTTATATTGACCAAATATATGATAATAGGTCATATCTTGCATTTTTTTTTTTTATGAAGAAAGGGGCTAAAAAGCCCAGAAAAAGGATTAAAAACGGATCATCCTGGGTGTGGAAACCCCTAAAGCAGGTCATATCTTACATTTTAAGAATATAAAATCTTAAACAAATAAATAGATTAACTAAGTGTACATTATATCTGGGGTTATAAGGTTGGTTTGATGATTAGGATGGAGGAGTTAGGGGGTTGAGTAATAAGGAGGTTGAGGATTTAAACCCCACCTACTAACAAATATTAGTATTAACACTAATTTACCGATACATATGTGACGTAGCGACCGATACATATACGGTTGCTAAATACGCTCGCTAAAAGGTCTACTTAGTTGACTCTTAAATGCTTTAGCTATTATTAGCGGATGATTTAGTTGGGATGCTGCCACTTGTTTGGCCAGGCTTTGTGAGTTTCCTTCACAAATCACAACTGATCTCTTTGTTTTTTTGGATTGTTCTTACGGTTGGTTGGAGATTTAACTGTGGAAGCAGCTGCAGCTATCATTTTTTTTTTTTACTACAAACGGGTTGTTTTCTTAGTGACAGTTACTGCTTTTCCGTGGGTGAACCGTAGAAGGGGCATGATGGTTTTTGTTGTGGTTTTGAACTTAGCTATATTTCAACATTCTAGCAGCAATTGTGATATTTCAACATTCTAGCAGCAATTGTGCGCTTTTGGCTGATACTGTACCTTTTGTTCTTCCTCCTTTGTAATCTTTACTTTGTTTCTCTCCTCATGGGTTTGAGTACCCCTTATACTCGATTTAATATACTTTTGCTTCTTAAAAAAATATTAGTTGCGACTATATAAATTAGACACTAGGTAGTGTTTGGTATCTGTATGTTTTATTCTCAGACAAACTACATTCCTGGGAATGTGATTCCCGGGAAAAAAGTTTTCCCACCTTCACACATGGGAATAGAGTTTTCTCAAGTTTATAACTATCATTCACAAATTCTATTCCCGGGAATATTTTCTGTCTGAGAATAACTTTTCAAAACTTATACCAAACATGAGAAACTTTTATTGACATGCCTATATTCCCGGGAATATTTTTATAAAACTTATACCAAACGCTACCTAAATGAATTTTAGCAATATTTTATTTTAAAAAATAGCAATTTAGTCGCAGTTTCAATCTCTATTGCCGACTGACCCTTTTTGGTCACTATTGCCGGTTCCTAATTCACTTTTTTCTTGTAATACCATCAAAGGATAAATATAATTTATCGCACTTAAATAAAATATATGACTGAGTATATAATCTCATTAAATATATATATTTCTGAATAGATTGTAATCCAAACGACTATGTTATATTCTAATAGACTATTAATATGTGTTTAATATGCTAATCAGCAATTTAATACATATTTTGTCTTACTAATCAATTACACATTTTAGTGATATTAATATTAGAATTAAATTTTCAGTCATAAAAATAATATCAGCATTAAATTTAATTTTGATACTAATTAATTTTTGTCTTAAAATAGAAAATAACTAAAGTAAAATAAATTACCGATATGGAAATAAATCATTACAAATATAAGATATGCAAATTAAATTTGGTAATATTAAAATAATTAGTATGTGTCCCAAAAAAAAACATTTGCCAATAAAAAAAAAGTAAGTGTCCCCAAAAAAAAAATTTAGTAGGTTCTGATTAAATATGCATTTTATCAAACTCCCTATTTGACAATAATAACTAATTTTGTAGATTTTTAAAATGCACAAAAAAAAAAAACTTAAAAAGTGCTAAAAATTATAGAAGATGTGAAGTGTCCCGTCCGGATGGAGAGATTATGAAGAAACAAGCGCATTCAAAATGTTGTATTCTGAATTAATATATTGAGATTATGAATATGAGTTTAATTGGTATATATGGTTAGTGTAAATGTTTTTTATATTATCATCAATAATGAATCGGTGCGTCATTGAAAATATTTGATTATTATCCAAATCTTTGATGCGTATTGTCCTTTGACAGCTAAATCTTCGTCTAGCAGAAATCATGGTTAAATAGCTTTCCCGAACATCATTTTTACTTATCAAGCCGAAGACACTAATTTTTTTTTTTTTATGAATGAAATAATTAGGTTTAATAAAATTTTTGGTCCCTACATTTTAGATGAGTTTTGGTTTTGGTCCATAACATTTTTTTGCAATGATTTTGGTCCATAACATTTTTTTTGCAATGGTTTTTCCGTCGGTAACTAGTTTTTTTTAATTAATAATTATTTTTTATTTAATTTTTTTATTTTAAATATAAATTATTAATTCATTTTTATTTAAAAAATTACATTTTTCATTTTATTATAATTAATTTATTAATTTATTATATTATTATATTATATCAAAAAAAGAAATCACAAATAATTAAAAAGACAATTAAATTTAAATTAACATAAATATTTCATACATAAAATATCTGTCTGTCTAGAAAACACAAGTAAATATAAAACTATCCTAATAACCATCATCATCATAGTAATCGTCATCGTCATCCTGTAGGGGGGAGTTCACCGGCGTCAGCTGACCATCATGTTGCGGCACAGAAGTCACACCGGCATCATACGGCTGCGGTGGTGCCACGGTAGAAGTAGTGGGGGGCTGGCTGGCATGGATGACCCCCTCTAGAGCGTTGTGAATCTCTTGTGAAAGCAAATCGAGCAGAGAGGTCATCACCGTAGACCAAGTCTCCATCTGCTGCTGCATGTGCTCTGCAGCATTGAATGACACATGTCTCTAACCACAATCAAATTCTGAATAAAAATAACAGAAATAAAACAAAACCAACATTTAATTAAACTCCAAACCACAAATAGATAACAATTTACTAAATTGATCCAACATAACAGCCCAACACACTTAACAATTTACAACATAACAGTACAACACACCTAACTGTCCAACACATTTTAAAAAAAAATGATACAACATAACAGTCCAACACATTTTATCATTGTTCTAACAATTCACAACATCCTAATTAACAACCATCCATTCAACATTTAATTAATAAACAAAAAAAATTAAAAATTAAATTGGAAACTCACCTGAAACAACCGCACTGGTGGCTAGTGCTTCAAATAGGTGATGGTTCTCTGGAGAAGAGGAAGATTGAGTTACTAGCTATAATGCACAAACAGAGAGAAGAGAGTTGGAGGAGAAGGTGGCTTACCTGAACGTGGTGGCGTGCGGCGGCGTAGGAGGTGACACACGCGGAGGTCTCCGGTGGCGGTCTGCCGGCGGTCGCACGACGGTCTCTGGTGGCGGTCGGACGGCATCGCGCGACGGTCTCTGGCGGTGGTAGGTTAGGATAAGGGCGGTGGTGGAGAAGAAAGAAGGAAAAGAGAAAGGAAAGAGAGGGAAAGGAAGAAGAAGAGGAATGGTGGCTCAAGGCAGGAGGCGGCTGGCCGGAGGGGAGACGGAGGTGTGGCCGGAGGGATGGCTGGTCGCCGGTGAGGAGAGGGCTTGGGAGAGGCGAATATGGAATGAAACGAGGGGGGAGGGAAACCGATTTATACATAAAAGAGGTTGCCGATGGACCGGTCCGTCGGTAACCAGCGACGAATTCAAATTATCGACTGTGGGATCCGAGTTTCCGACGGACCCGCCTGTCGGTAAATATCCCAGATCTGACTGACACACTACTGACGGAAATTTTTGTCGGTACCCTAGTTCCCGCCCAAATTTCGAGACGCCTTTCCGACGAAAAATTTCGTCGGTAAATTACGGACGAAAATTTCCGTCGGTGAACCCTTTTTCGAGACAGTGTTCCGACTGAATATTCCGTCGGTAAATTACCGATGGAAATTTCCGTCGGTAATCCTTCCCGCCACATTTTCGCGCCATTTTACCGGCGGACTTACCGACAGAATGCCCGTCGGTAACGTTTCCGACGGTGTTTCCGTCGGAAAAGTCCGTGTTTTTTCCTATTCAGGATTTCCGATGGTTTTTTTCGTCGGCAATGATCAAAATTTCCGTCGGAAAAATATTCGTCGGTAAATGACCGTCGGTAAATCGATGTTTCCTTATAGTGGTCAGCCCGGTCCCGTCCCATTTAGACCCGGTCTTAAACAAACCCGCATATGATCAGGTTCCTTCGGGTCTATGGACGTGTTCAGGTTCAAAGAATTGACCTTATTAATGTTTAGGGCCGAGTAAGGAACCAGTCAAACCCGTCCCAACCCGTTCCATGCTCACCCTTTACCTAGGTTTGGAAGTTTCTATATATGTCTCTCGAAGGCTGTAAAAGAGGTTTTATAACTTGTTGTAGGCCATTCGTCGAGGTTGATGGCTGCCACCTAAAGATAAAGTATAGGGGACAACTAGTGATAGTAGTTGGGAGGGACCCGAATGATCGGTTTTTTCCCTTGACTTTTTTAGTGGACAAGCATGAGACAAAGGAGGGTTGGAGGTGGTTCTTGGAGTTGTTATTGGAATACATCGGTGATGTACGGAGCAAAAGGTAGGGACCAAAACCAACATTTTGAAATAACACATGGAATAAAACCAAGGTTTTGAAAATTTTAGAGACCAAAACCATGAGAGAAAAAAAAAATTAGGACTAATACCTAAATTCACCGAAAAAGTAAGGAACAAAAAGTTCATTAAACTAAATAATCATATCAATTACCTATCTAAATGACACACATACGGTTAACGGTTGTTCTCATATATATTATTATTTAGGGAGTAAAATTACGTATTTATATCTACCCATATCATTTTATATTTATATAAATTTTATTATTTTACTACGATTAGTTATATTTTTTTGTATCACAATTGTTTTTGGTTCAAGGGAGGCAGGCTCATAGGAAACCATACATAAGGAGGAGCAGGGACGTTATATATAATTAATTAATGAGTTATGGGTCTCACAATTCTTTTGATTTAAAAAATTACTGAAAAGTTTAGTGTCAATTTAATTATATATGCTTTCCGTGACATGAATGAGAGGTGTTCTGTATTTTTATATATTACTAACGTATAACATTTTGAAATATATAATTATGAATATTTTACATAAAATTTGGTATGTATATATTTGTTGGATGAATTTTAATTTTTATAGTTAGCCCCTCTAATCATTCATGTCTGGCTCCGTCCCTAGGGGGAGAGAGAGATAGGAGAGAAGAAAGAGAAAGGAGTAGAATATATTGAGGGATATGAATTTAATCACATTCATAACTCATGTCTCACAACTTAACTAACTGACTTGAATAAGAGGGACAATATGGTATCCCCATAATATATGATACTCCCTCTGGTCCTATATATAAGAGGCAAAACCCTAAAACACACAGACCAAGGAAATACATTGAAATAAGCTATTTGTAATTAATATTCATATAAATTTACAATTTTAACCCTTCAATAATTAATGAACAAACCTACTTGTATTGAAAGTTACACTGTCTCGTAAATATAAACCCTACTATAAATAAGGGTAAAATTGGAAATGAGCATTTAATATTTGTCAAAATACATGCATGTCTCTTATATTTTGGACAAAAAAAAGTAGTCATTTGCCTCTTATAATAAGGACCGGAGGGAGTATATGAATAAAAAAGAATGTGTATTAAGCATTTTCTTTATTTATGTGTGAGAATCTTACTCGTTAGGAAAGCATAATAATGATCTTCCGAATTTAATGAAATAGAAAACCATTTAGCCTTTTAATTGCAACATGTATGCTAACGTCTCTCTTATGTAACCATTTATTTTTTTGGAGTGTAATTTTGATGTAATATTACTTTTAAACTTTTTTATATTGTCATTTTTATCTTATATTGATATTGATACTTTATTTAATAAAGTTAACAATTGAATGAGAAGCCAAACATATTAAATAGTAGTAAAACAATACATTAATAACATTTGGGGGGTTGGGTAGCTCAAGGGTTTGAGCTAAGGGTAAAAAGAGGAGTAGTAGAAGGTCCAAGACATTGCTATAAAACATACCCCTTGTGACTAAGAGGCCTTTTCAATAAGAAGAATGCTAATAGTACCTTTAGGGCATTGGTTAAAGAATCAAAATAGGTAAGTTTACATTGCTATAAACTTTTACTTTATTGATTCTTTAACCAATGTTTTTAAGCAATATCGTGTCTTCTCTAAGGTTTAAATTCCGGACCTCTCCTTGCAGTTTGATTAATATCACATCTATTGCTACACTCTTTTCATTTAAGTGTATTATTAATTACTTCTTAATTTAAATAGTATATGAATCACTTCTTAATTTAAATAGAATATAGTATAAAAAGTATATATTATTTAAAAAAATTAAATAGTATATTATAATAATAAGTTATCACCATTCATTTAATGCTATTAGTAATTAATTTGCATAATTAAAATTTTTTAACAATGTCATATATAATATAATATAATAAATAATGAAATTAATTGGTATGCACAAGATTTTTTTCACTGTTAACCAATTATAAATTGCCAAATCATTAAAAGTACTCGAGACTCTTATCATGACTACTTAAAAGTCACACGTAGATAATTTGCGATTGGTTATAAAAATTAAACTCATATAATACATTTTGATGAAAGATTTAATTTTTGATATGTTGTTAGTGTAATCTTTTCAAAATTGTCAATCGATCACAAATTATAGCACATGTGACTTTTAAGGTATAATTATGATAAGAATAAAACATTTTTAATGATATGACAATTTGTAATTGATTGACAGTATAAAAATTCTTTAAACTGAAAGTGCATGCCAATTAAATCCTAATTGAAAGATTTAATTTTATGAGTTTACTTTTTTTTTTATCAATTCCTTAACCAATATCATGAGAACATTCGTTAGAAAGATCCTTTTAATATCCGTCTTCCATAAAGTTTAGATCATGGACCTCTCCTCAGTTTGATTAATATCACATCTATTGCTACACTCTTTCCATTTAATTGTATTATTTATTAATGATCAATTTAAATAGTATATTAATTAATCCTTAATTTTTTTGACTGGAATTAATCCTTAATTTAAATAGTAAATAGTATAAATAGTATATATTCTTTTTTTAAAAATATAATTAGTATATTATAACAATAAGTTATCACTATCATTTAATGATATTAGTAATTAATTCACATCAAAATTTTCCTAATATCATATATAATATAATATGATATAATATAATATAATATAATATAATAAACAATGAAATGAATCGGTATATACAAGATTTTCTACATTGTTAACCAATTATGAATTGTCAAATCATTAAAAATATTTAACTCTTATTATCACTACTTAAAAGTCACACATCGATAATTTGTAACTGGTTTACATCATATTATTTTTACACAGGTAGTGTGTAAAAATTAAACTCTTAGAATTAAATCTATCAAAATGTATTATATGAATTTAAAAGTACAATTTGAATGATTAATAGAAATTGTGAATAATAATACTTTTTTTAAGTTTGATGAAACCCAATGTATCATCACGACCGGTAGTCGTAAGACTGATACTAATCCCCCGAGAATGTAGAGTATCAGTTAAGGGGCACTGCTCTATCCATTAATTACAGGATTTGAACGTTGAATATATATGGTTAAAGAGTCAAAGCTACGGGCCACACGGGCCACACTGGGTAATAATAATAATAATACTTAACAATACCAACCACATGCCCCTCCTTTTATTTAATATTTTATTTTATTTATTTTAGAGAAGTATTATTGATAGGAGGATTTTGTAACCTCCTAAAAACAAAAAGAAGAAGAAGGATAAGATATTGTAAGAAAATACACAAAACTCGTGTGAAAAAGATATAAATAAAAGCATGGCTAGAAAATCAGAATTGATTCAAAGAATATGATCACTCTCCTCTCTCTCCTATAGCAATTACACCTCTCTCGCCCACCATTAAATGCAATTGCACCCTCTCAATACGCTCTGCAATTACTCATCGCTGCCATATTTTCCTCCATCTGTTCCCCACTTCCCTCTTTCTTCTCCTCCTTCAATGCTTTTGTCCCCATCTAACCCTTCTCCCCTTCTCCACCGTTTCTTTCTGTGAAAACAAGCTTTTCTGGCTACACTATCAGAACATTCAGAACCTCCCTCTCCTTCTTCTCTTTACCATATCGGCAACTTTATCTTCATAACTGTTTCTCAAACCCTTCTGTGAAAACTGAAAAGGGTCCTCTTTGTAGTTCCAAATCAGATCTATACTTTCGTCTCCATCTTCTCGTACTTGGTCTCAGCAAAAACTACCACCACCCACTGGGACGTGGTAAGCGAACAATCTTTAGCATAAGTTGGTTCCAAAAGAGGTTCTATAAGTTCACTGGTTTTGATTTGCAAAACGAAACCAGTGATGTCGTTTAAGAAAGAGGTTCTAGCGTTTTCTTTTCAGTGAGAGTTGCCATCACCCGGTGCTCATATTTAGGGCATCCTCTAGAATGTGAAAAGAAACGGCAGGTCAACAAGAAAATATATTGAAAGAGAAGAAAATTTGTTGGAATCTCCGAGATCTTCATGGCCGTTACTTTTTTATTTTTTTAACTTTTAATTTTCTGATTTGATTTGGGTTGATTTTGTTTTGTCAAAAAGCCGTATCATAAAATCGTCAACGCTTACTTTGCATTTTATGTGTCATAACTCATATAAATAACGCTTCTTGCTTCTCTCTCTCCCGGAAATTACGTTTATATGTCTTCGTTTTTCGTGTTGTTTGCTTTTTCTTTTTGCAGTGACACACTCCTTGCTTTGCTTTGACACTGGCAGCTTACAGAATCTAAGAGCTCAAGAAAACCAAGACAACCCTTGTTAGCAAGAAGAGAGCGAAAGACAAAGATAAAGAGAAAAGATCAAATTCTACACATTTGTTGTTATACCTGCCGGTTTTATGATTCCGGCGACAAACATGCCATCGATGATTGGAAGGAACAACAACGTTGTTGGTGTTGGTGGGTTTGGATCATCTTCAGGTCTCACTCTTGGTCAGGTCGGTGCTTAACTTTCCATCTACCCAGGTCTTTTGACTTACCCTCTTTTTCTCAAACTCCCCCACCTCTTCAATTCCCCACTACCCCAAATCTTAATTAAAATTAAAATTTTCATTCAAAATTGAATGTTATGCACTCTAGATTCATTCCTTGTGCTCTCTCTCTCTCTCTCTCTCTCTCTCTCTCTCTCTCTCTCTCTCTCTCTCTCTCGGTCCTAACTTCAAAGGGTCTAATTTTTTTCCAAGTGAAATTTGATATGAGGGAAGCAAAAACTCACTCTTGTATCGTACCAACCAGGCCAAAATATCATTCTCGATATTCCAAAGCCGCGTTTTTCCTATCTACTTACTTTCCTCAAATAATAAATAAATATAAAAGAAAAACAAAAACCTAATCAAATCCCTATTTTTTAACACAATTTTTAAATAAATCAGATAATTATCTAATTAGACGATTAGAAAAGTTTTTGTCTTTGTGTCCTTTTCTTTTCTTTTGAGTGTGTACGGTGCTATACTATATATGTTGTTGTATTGTTTGTTTGCTTTAGATTAAAAACCCATAAGCCTTGGGAAACTTAAAGATCTGTAGATATGTTCCAGCCAAACCTAATGGAAGCTGGCCAGCTCCACCACGCTCTGGACAACATGGCTGCTCAGAACACTCCCGACAGCGATGTCCCTCGAATCCGCGAAGATGACTTCGACAGTGCCACCAAGTCCGGTAGCGAAAACCAGGAAGGTGCTTCCGGTGATGAGCAAGACCCTCGTCCAAATAAGAAGAAACGCTACCACCGCCACACCCAACACCAGATCCAAGAAATGGAATCGTAAGACACTAAGACCTAGAAAAAAAAAATAGACCCCATTTTCATGAAAATCTCAGATATCTAAATTCTTATCTTATCTTTTTTTGAAAGTGGAATTTTAAAATTGAGTATAATTTTTTTCTTGCAGTTTCTTCAAGGAGTGTCCTCACCCAGATGACAAGCAAAGGAAGGAACTGAGCCGCGAGTTAGGGTTAGAGCCATTGCAGGTTAAGTTTTGGTTCCAGAACAAGCGCACTCAGATGAAGGTACCTGATCTACGTCCTTGGTGAATGTTTTGGGGTGCAAAATAAAACCCCTCTATGCATAGGTTTTTGCTTTGATTTTAAAGAGTTGGTTATTGAGTATGTGTTGTTTTGTTGCAGACCCAGCATGAACGCCATGAAAACACACAGCTTAGGAACGAAAATGAGAAGCTTCGAGCGGAAAACATGAGGTATAGGGAAGCTCTCAGCAACGCATCGTGTCCTAATTGTGGTGGACCAACTACTATAGGAGAAATGTCATTTGATGAACATCACCTGAGGCTGGAAAATGCAAGGCTAAGAGAAGAGGTAAAATAATTTATCTAACCATTTTATTTATGTGACACTTGTATATAGTTGATTAATCTTTATTATAACCGCTTTTTGTTTTTTGTTTTTTGTTTTCAGATTGATCGCATTTCAGCTATTGCTGCCAAGTACGTGGGAAAGCCAGTGGTGAATTATTCAAATCTTTCCCCTTCTCTTCCTCCACGTCCACTAGACCTTGGTGTTGGTGGTGGTTTTGGTGGGCAGCCTGGGATTAATGGTGATATGTTTGGAAGTGGTGGAGACCTTCTAAGGTCAATTAGTGGACCCACCGAAGCTGATAAGCCAATAATAATTGAGCTTGCTGTTGCAGCTATGGAGGAGCTAATTGGGATGGCACAAATGGGTGAACCTCTATGGTTGACCACCCTGGATGGATCTTCCACTGTGCTGAATGAGGAGGAATACTTTAGATCCTTTCCCCGAGGAATTGGACCAAAACCTAGTGGCTTCAAATGTGAAGCTTCCCGAGAAACTGCTGTTGTTATCATGAACCATGTTAACCTCGTGGAGATTCTCATGGATGTGGTATAACTTTTCTTCCCTTATATTACTACTTACTAGCTAGCGCTTCTTTGATGTATAATTTTAAAGTACTCCTGTAAAATAGTTTGAATGTAAGTATACACCCTTAAATTTTAAAGTATATTTTATCATCTTAACTATAATTTAAAGGTAGATTCATTGTTACTTATTCACTTTATATATAAATGAGTGAGCCTTTAATTTTTCTAGACTTTGCCATTTGATTCCTAATTCCTTTGTTATTTTCAGAACCAATGGTCCACAGTGTTCTCTGGTATAGTCTCAAGAGCCATGACACTCGAAGTCCTATCAACTGGGGTGGCCGGAAACTACAATGGTGCCTTACAAGTGGTATATATTTAAATAGCTTAACTTGCTAATTACTACATATAGTGTACTTGTTAATGATGCAAATAAATACAAAATCATTTGTTTGATTATGCAGATGACAGCAGAACTACAAGTACCTTCACCTCTTGTGCCAACTCGTGAGAGTTATTTTGTAAGGTATTGTAAACAACATGTCGACGGGACTTGGGCAGTAGTGGATGTGTCTTTGGATAATTTGCGCCCTAGTCCTTCAGCTAGATGTAGAAGAAGGCCTTCTGGTTGCTTAATTCAAGAAATGCCCAATGGCTACTCAAAGGTAAAAATATCATCATCATTTCATAAACCTTATGTTATGTTTTATATTTGGTGTTTTTATTATTTTTTTGGTACTCTCTGTGACTTAACTATAAGCTAATTAATGTATGGCTTAGGTCACATGGGTGGAGCATGTGGAAGTGGATGACAGAGGTGTTCATAATCTTTACAAGCAGCTTGTTAGCTCTGGACATGCATTTGGTGCAAAACGTTGGGTTGCAACCTTAGATCGACAATGTGAAAGGCTTGCTAGTGCCATGGCAACAAATATTCCCACAGTAGATGTTGGCGGTATATTAATATATAAACCCTCTATTTTTTGCACCTGAGTTCCTTTTAATTTGGAATTTTTTTTTTATTATCTTAATTTTTTTTTATGATTGTTTTATAATATTAGTGATAACAAACCAAGAAGGGAGGAAGAGTATGTTGAAACTGGCAGAGAGAATGGTAATAAGCTTTTGTGCTGGAGTGAGTGCTTCTACTGCTCACACGTGGACCACACTTTCTGGGACCGGGGCTGATGATGTCAGGGTGATGACCCGCAAGAGTGTGGATGACCCAGGGCGACCTCCTGGTATCGTTCTCAGTGCTGCCACTTCTTTTTGGCTTCCAGTTCCACCCAAAAGAGTTTTTGACTTCCTCCGTGATGAGAATTCCAGAAGTGAGGTATGTCAATAATTCAAACCAAGAATTCAAACTAGTTAACGTTTTTGGCTGCATTGTTGTGTGCTCCTAGTCATGGTTCCTTTGTTAGACAAACCTTGATTTGGTAATGTTGCTTAATTAGTGCTTGTATGTATCTGAATTTCTCCTTTATTTTTTTTTTTCCTCACTCGTCTAGATTTTACAGTCAATTCTCTTCTATCAAATTCAAATGCTTTGGATTGATGTTAGATAAAACTTCATTTGTTCCATTATTTTTCATGACTTGTCACAAGCAACATTGTTGTATACAAATACTTACATGTTATTTTGTATTTTCACAGTTTTGGCATCTAATTGATATTGATGTCATCTTATTTTTTATATACTTACATTCTAATTCTGTGGTAAGCAAATGTAAGTATAAAAATAGTTTTTTCTTTCCCAAATTAATTTTGAACTATGTCATTTTCTCTTATAGAAAATAATTTTAATTATTTCATGGTTGCGTAATTAAATCAATGCGCTTTTCAAATGCCAACCTAAATTTTTTATAAAAAAAAGTCTTCCATGTGTATTAAAATTAAACTAAAATAAATTATAACAATTAATAAAATATATGGTTGCCTTTTAACTTTGTAACAAAAAAAACAAGTGATTCAAAATGAATGGAAGTGCTATTTAATTCTTGAATTAATGCATATAGCTAGCATGTGCTTGCAGATTAGTACTATTCACTGGATCTTCATTTTCATTACATAATATATATATATATATATATATATATATATATATATATATTTATGTTATTTAACTTTTTAACGCCTTGATATAACAGTGGGATATTCTTTCCAATGGTGGAGTTGTCCAAGAAATGGCACACATTGCAAATGGACGAGATACTGGAAATTCTGTGTCTTTACTTAGAGTGAATGTAAGTTGATCTTTCAGTTAAATCCACCATTTTGTTATTTTTATCAATTTTATGTTATGTCTGACTGAACTAATACTATAACCGTGTAGAGTGCCAATTCAAGCCAGAGCAACATGTTGATATTACAAGAGAGTTGCACCGATTCAACCGCTTCTTTCGTTATCTATGCTCCAGTAGATATTGTTGCCATGAATGTAGTTCTAAATGGAGGAGACCCAGACTATGTAGCCCTTCTTCCTTCAGGATTTGCAATCCTCCCAGATGGGACCACAACGCATGGTAGTGGCATTGGTGAAACTGGGACTGGTGGCTCACTTTTGACCGTTGCGTTCCAAATATTGGTTGATTCAGTTCCAACAGCTAAGCTTTCTCTTGGATCTGTTGCTACTGTTAATAATCTTATTGCTTGCACTGTTGAGAGAATCAAGGCTTCCTTATCTGGTGAAGCTGTCTGAGCTTCAAGACTATCACATTTTGCGGTAATCTCATAAGCCTATATCCACATAACAAATTAATTAAGATTTTTAATTTCTTGCTTCATGATTTATAGTATTAAGTACTTATGTTCATGATTAAGCCGTAGGGCATAAGATATTAATGATGACATATGAGATGTATGGTATGTTTATGTTTGCTAATGTGTTTCAGGAATTTCTTCAAAATCAAGTTGAGTAGGACTCGTGAATATGAATAGGGATCATCTGTCTCAAAATATTGTATATATCACTTTTTGTCTAATTCAATTCGGTTAAATTGTGTTACTTGAAAAATTAATCATTATTATGATTTGGACAAAAAGTGATACACCATTTTAATTTTGAGACTGGTGATCTCTATCCCATGAATATTGTATTATAATTAATTTTGCCTTCATGTCTATTTTGCTTCTCAAAACCCATCTACACTCGTTTCTACTTATTTTAATGTTCTTTTTACTTGGTTAACATTGTTGCAGTTTATAGGAGAGGATAAGTGCTGGGAATCACATTGTGGAAAATCAAAAAGGAAGGTGGTGAGGAACTTCGGTTTATTCACAAAGATTGGGAGAAGTCAAGAGCGCACCTTGCATGATTCCTTCTCAACACCCCAAAAGAGTGCCGGGAGGATTAAGGTTCGGGAATTGACTTCCCTGGATATAGTAAATGCTAAGAGCTTAAATTAAGACCTTACTACCCTTCACCATTTCTAAGACTTGATATAATTATATATAGTTAGGTTTAGCCATTTTGGTAACTTGGGTTTAGGTTTTATGTAAACTTTTATACTCCTTCTACCATTGTTATTTGTGTGTTTTAATTAGAAGCACTAGAATTGGTTGGTGCCTAGTTTGCGCCAATAGGACACCCAGTTTATAATCTTTTTCTCAGTACATGTCTTTTCCCCTTTTTAAGGGTTTTGAAATGGATGTGTTCCATTCTGTTAAGTCGCATTGACGTTCACCAAGTCTCGTGATTTATTATTTTGTATTCGTTATTTATGACCTAAAATTCGAACGATCTAGGTGGTAGTGTTACATGAGAAATGAAAAAATATGTTTTGGATTGTCTATCATAAAGTTGTTAAAGGGTAAGATCCCTTTATTTAATACCAAATTATGGTCTGGTTATCAACTCCCACGTCAAACTGACCTGTACACATGCTTCATATATGGGACCATTATTTGCTACTAATGTTAATAATATGCTGTCTAATTAACCTAGGTCTAGCTAGCCCGCAAGATATTTGTAGTAAAATTTATTGATCCTATAACGATGTCTTCGTTTCGAAGTTGATCACTTGCTTGTTTGACTGGTCAAATTAAAAAGTGTTTGTTTGTCAATAATAACAAGCTGTCTAGGTCCTAGTCGTCATCAATTAATTTATATTGTAAAAACGACTTATAACTGTTTTTCATATGCAAACTACTTTCCCTGTCCCTTGGATGTTGATAATTGATTAATACAAAATTCGGGAATACTTTAGGTGGACTTATGCATCTCTAACACATTCTGAGAACCTTTTTTTTTTTTTTTTTAATAAAAAAATGTCACATGTTGAGTGGGGCGGATAAAGCTTATGTAAAGTGAGCAAAAATGTAAAATGAAAAAGTACGAACATATCTACCTTTTGGATTAGCTAAAGTTGATTGAGATCTCAAAGTCACTTTAACTAATCAAAAAGGATAATACATTCTTAATTTCTTATTTTACAATTTTGCTTACCTTAGAGGAGTCTCATTTGAATGGTGCAATATAACAATTATAAGAGAATGCTCTCACACTTGTGATGAGTATATGGATAAGGATGACAATTTTACCTGTATCCGCCACAACGGGTACGGGACTGGGGGGCTAAACGGGGTATCCACGGGTTAAGTTAGCGTGTTTTTTTCATTACCCGTTTGTTGACGGGTGGGGGCGGGTACCGAGGTACCCATGCTCGCGGATATACCCAACTACCCTCAAAATAACCCTAGGTTTCTCCACAACATATCAGTTTCAGAAGTTCAAAATCGATTCCTCCCTTCAGTCCCTTGTATATGCCGCTCACTCCTCCCTTCAGTCTATCGTCGACGCCGCCTGTCGCGCCTCCCTCCAGTCATGGTAAGCCTCTTCCCTCTTCGCTCTTCTCAGTCGGGCCTCCCTCCCACCGATCTGAGTCACCTGGCTGGTCCCGAAGGTTTTTGACGGCTTCGGCACGTGAGAGAAGGGAGCAACCTCCACCTTCGCCTACGCGCCGCTCTGGGAATCTGCTGCTACAATGGTGGTGGAGGCCACTAAATGCGTCTGCAGCAGAGTTTTGTCACCGTTGGACTCTGACATCGAAAACGAAGAAGGATCTTCTAACCACCTTTTAGATCTAAACATTTGTTACCTGTCATAAGAACACTAGCCTTATGATTTAGGTTAACAAACTCAGAAACCTGAAAAAAATTTAGAAAGGAACATAGGCCCCTAAGTTGATGTTTTCTTGTAATCTAGTAGATGCATAAGGAATTCAACATCCTACAATGATAGTATCCTACAACGAAGAAGGATCTTGTTGAGTTGTGTTCACTTTGTTAGTTGGAAAGGTGAGATACTTTGGGGGAACTGCAAATGAATAATGTTGATATGAGTTTGGAGAAAACATATGTATTTGATTACTTTTGTTAGTAACTTTTGTAATTGGATAATGCTTTTGTAGTTTTGTTGCATCTATTTATATGGACATGTTTATTTTAATTAAAATTATGCATATTTCAACAATATTCCAAACAAACAGATTATTATTATTTTTTTGGAAAAAATTATCCGCGGATATCCACAAACCCGTGAATATCCGCGAAACCCGCTGGATACCCGCCCGTTGGATACCCGTGCGGGTAACGGGCGGGGACGAGCACGAATTTCACCCTGCAGGTGGGGGGGGGGGGAGTGCTACCTGTGCCCGCCCCGCCTCTTTGCTATCACTATGTATGGAGATGAATTTAATTATGGAGAATGCCAACGAGTGCCCTTAAGGCATTGTTTAAGGAATCAAGAAAGGAAAATTCATATGAAAAATTATGTATTTAGTATTTTGAAAAATGTTATACTTAGTGTTTTAATACAAAGTTTTCTTTTGTATAGTGGGTTTTGCTGTGTGGTATACTTTGGTTGTAATTTATGTTACTTAATTTATGGTTTTTAAAGTTTAATGTGGCATTAATGTACCGTAAAAAAAAAATGTGGCATTAATGTAAAGTTGACTGATGTATTTGGTTAGAACACCTTAATACAATTATTTGCTTATTATTAAAAAAGAAAATTACAAGTACAAGAAGAAAAGAAAATTACGAAACTCTCATTGAGATGGATAGCCTGTCTATTTGTCCTGAACAAAATCCCTATCTAGAATGACGACTGGCCCAACAGCCTAATGGGTTGGTGTTGCCATCTTGTTCTATAAAAGAGCAATCTTTTACAATTATAATGTTAATATCTAAGTATCTACCTACGTTCTTTTACAACCCTACAACCTAGTTTCATTCTAGGGAAAAAGTAGTTTGTGTTATTAATCATGGGCAGACATTTAAAATCTTTTAGTATCGAATAAAAAAAAAATTTAATCATGGGAAGACATGTGAATTTCAGTGGCAAATGACGCGAAGTTTAGAAATTTTATTTCTCATACATACTATGTGTCATTACCTTATCGCTTATATATTTTGAATCGTCCCCAATGTATATTTTGATTTTTCAATGGCTTCTACTACGAATGTCATTATGTATTGCACCCAGCACCCTGCAGCTCATTTTAGGTAGGAAACGGCCCTGTAAAAAATATTTGAATAACAAGTTACATTAATATTTTATTTTAATATTAAATATGAGTCATCTCACTCTTTAATATGAGACATCTTGGAGTCCCACATTGGATAGCGATATGACCTGAAGAGTTCTTATAAGTAAGGGGCAACCCTCACCCTACAAGCTAGCTTTTGTGGTTGAGTTAGGCCCAAACCCAAATTCTAAGATGGTATCAGAGCCTATCCTAGATCTGTGGATCACCCGCAGATGTCCAGTCCTGCAAACTTCACGTTGCAGATGTTCAGTCCTGGACGTGAGGGGGTGTGTTGGAGTCCCACATTGGCCTGAAGAGTTCTTATAAGAGGCAAAGTCTCCTCCTTAATTGTCCATATGACTTCGCAAACATATTAGTTGCTTATTTTCTTTTCTATTGTTTAGGCTTTTTCTCAATAAAGAGCGAATTCAAAGTTTTTTTTTAATGTATTTATTACTTTCAAATTAATAAATGAAAATATAATAGGCAATTAATTATATTATTTATTTTTATATTATTTCAGTTAAGTATATTCCTCAACCAATGAGGTGTTAGTCAAGTGGAAGCAACTTGTTCCCATAAGAAGGAAGACTAGGGGAACCTGGGTTTGAATCCTTGTGGAGTGCTAGCAAGACTCTCTAACACACTCCTCAACCACTCTTCTCCTCAACGAGTAGTGTTACTTTCCTACATCAAACATGTCCTTTTATTTTTTATTTTTTATTATTTTTTTAGTAAATTTTTAATATATTTTTTAATTCTCTAATTAATTGTGTTGTATATTTTTTTATATTAATATTATTTATCCTTCCCCTGTTTACCTTCCTACTGATTTCTCTTAGGAAAAAACTGATCCTTACTCAATATTGACCATTCACCGACGGTTATCGATATGCATAGCCGTCGCGACATTAACGAAGGTGAGAAATGTATTTTTTTTTTTTTTGTAACCATGACATATGTACGAAGTATCCACCACCATTAGCAGTGATTAATGTCTGACGGGGAACCTGTCAAGCACACAAGGTGGGTTCTCCCCTCCCAACCAGGTTTTCTCCATACACAAGAGTCAGGATTCGAACCCCTGACCACTTGTTAAGGTGCCCCTGAGAAATGTAGTATTTAACATCCTTAATCTTTTGTTTAAAAAAAAAGAAAAAGAAAAAACATTCTTAATCTTTGAGGGATCAACAAAAGATCCTTTAATAATACCGAGACAAGTAAAACACTGCATGAAGCCCATTGGCCCCAGGCCCGGTGCATTCAAACCCTTATCTAAAATCAGCCCAGCGGGACTCCTTTGTGTATTCATCAAATTGGATAGACTCAAATGTGTATTCCTTGTTTTAATTCTTTCTGATTTTGTAGAATTGAATCCTTTTTTTTATTACTCTGTTTATTCTAGTGAGTCAGTGACAATCAAAGTTAGCTTTGGATGTCCTTAAAGTAGCCCATTTGGTACGTTACTTTCACAATTTCCTAATACTTGAATACTATTAGAAGTATTACTTGTGATTGATCGAAGTTGTTGTTAGGAATAGAAAGTGTTGGTCGAGTGTATTGGCCAGCATCCACATTGATGCATGGTGCTAGATATTTGCATTAAAAGCCATATGGGCTAAAGTGCGGAAAATATAACTGCAGTAAAACATGCATCAAATGAAAATATTCTGGGTCACAAGAAGAACTATGCTATCATAGATATCAAATCAAAGTATTTTGATTCTTCTAGAGACTATTTGATGCGTCCATGTGCCGGTTATTCATTTTGCTAGAAGATTTAATTGGTGGTGTGAGAGCTTCACATCTTAGCAATAGTTGCATATGCACACATACTAAACAAAAATATATATATATATATATATATATATATATATATATATATAATTGGTGTCTTGTTAGAGACAAGCATACCTATTCTTCAATTAAAGTAAGTGGAAATCAAAGCAGATCTCAAGTCTATAGCAGTACCTCTGGTGAAATACATTCTCAAGTATGCCCAAGTGAGGATTTGCAACTGCTATCTTCCTCTGCTGAGGCTTCTAAGAAAGCTTCCACCTCTGTTGCAATTCATCTACTACCAATATGATTATAAGTAGGAAGGCAACATCATGTTAAGTGGTTGGTTCTCTACGTGATTCTCAAGTATGATTAGTAAACCACTGTTCTTTTTAGAATGTTACTGATATTTGCATATGAAAGAACAACTTAAAGTTTGGTTGCTTCATGTTTCTAATGTATAACATTGAATAATAAAGATATGAAAACTGATTAATATAGTGACGATTTTGCTGATCTTTGTACACAATTACATCAGCATATCCCTTTTTTTTTTTTATAAACCAAGAACGTATACTGATACAAGGGTACAAGGAGTACCCCAACCCATATACAAAAGACGTCAGGACCAAAGTAAAAGAACAAATGTAACCAAAATACTAGATCCATAATAGAGAACCAAGCATTTGTATTACAAACCCCTAAACAGAGCTCCAAAAGCAGACCATGAACAACAAGTAAAATAAAGTACTAACTTCAACAAAAGATGATAAGTTATAAACAACTGATAAAGATATCATAATTCGATAAGGTATACATTAATCAAAACTAGTTGAATAACCCGTTTGTGTAACAATCAAAATGGTTAGCATTAAGAAAAGTAAGCAGCAGAAGCATGAACTCTCATCTTTACAGGAGGTTGAAGTTTACCACATTTTGGATCTTATGGTGTTCTATCCTTTTTTAAATAAACCACTTGAAGTCGTAGTTTAGGTGCATCTCATGTCACTCAAACAATTCATATAACAAATACGTTGGGAATTCACTTTCTCTATCTATAGTACTATTTTTATATTTTGTGTGTTCTATCCATGTATTATTTTGTATCTGAATCAGTTGCCAAGTACAAAATATACATGTAGAAGCTTAAAATAACAAATCCAAATAACCATAGCTAAATTCTTGATGAGTATATGGTTATCTTGAATCATCAATTGGGTTAACCATCATAGGTACCCATAATCTAATAGTTAGCATTTTATTTCTTCTCATGGCAAAGCATGCAACATGATGGAAGTTGAAGTTTACCTGATACAAAATCTTTTCCTCAGAGAGGCAACCAAAGGAGACCCAAAGAATTAAATACAAACTCAACATAAAAAAATGTATGAAATTTGGTTAGAGGAGAGGGGTATTGACAAGCATCATCCCTTCACACCTACAGCTGCTTACTTTTTCCTTTCTATGTTTGATCCAATAACTATAATTTCAGGCTCGCTTTTTCCTCGCCATTGCAGCTCTCTTGCCATGCGATGAAGTCGTCTTGGAGGAATGTCCCAGCAACCCCCTCAGAGTAGCTATAATGCCCAATCCCATGAAAGGGTAGTACATTTTCAATAACTCATCAGATGCCTTATTGGAACCCGTAAGTTCTGATAATATAGCAACCTGCGACACACAAACAACCAAAAGATGTAATTTAAAAAGCAAGACATAGATTATCCAATAAAATTTCCGGTGAAACAAATGCCATAGTACAGAGCCATGGCAAAGAAGTTAACAAGAGGGTGAATGCAATACACCTTGAACATAGGTTCTGGTTAAATTTTAAATTTAAGCTGTGAAATTGCATAACCCCAAATTGTGTTTGTATTATATCTAGACAACAATCTTGATCATCATTTTAACATGATCTAACAACTAAGTGTATGTTTGGTTTACATATGAGAAGTGGCAAACATAGGTTTGTGGCAAATAGACTATCGAGTTCCTCGGGGGCAAACGTTTGCAACGGCAAATCAAACATAGCCTAAATATACAAAGGTAACAAGTAACAACAGAGAAAATGACCATTTTTCCTAGTCCAATGCTACAATGTAATAACCAAGCTGAGAATGAATCTAATAATAACCAACAGATTCCTGTAAACAAATGTATCTATATACTAAATTAATGGTTGATACTAACTATTGTGCTATACATCTTTGCCATGAAAATAAACATTTGACTTTTCTTGTCCCAAACACCATAAAAAGGTTATTATGAGCCTCATCAATCATCATTCATAATTAATACAAGATCCATATAACGATATAAAACTCGATACTATTACTAAGAAAGAAAAAAGGGTCATTGATAACAAATTCAAAAGGGATGAAATTGAATAAGCAAAAGAAATTAAACAAAAAATATAAATACCATGGAGGTAGAGACAGATACACCATAGATCAAGCAAGTGGTGTTGAACCAAGGCTTGGAAAACAAAATGGCATAGAGGTTGATGAGGGAAAGGGGCCATTGGAAGAGAAGCTGATGCCAAACCAAGCCAACAAAGAAATGGGGCTTTTCAACAACAAGATAGTCACCATAGTCTTGGCTGTACTTTGCCTTCAGTTCCACAAGGAAGTCAGGGAAGTAAGAGAGAGGGAGACATGTCTGAGCATCTATGAGAGGAGCTACCACTGCTATCAAAAGGAAGAAAAGGAACAGAATAAAGTCTATCAGTTTCAACACAAAACCCATTTCTTGCTTCACGGATTTGAAGCTTTTTTCTTTGAGCAGGATGAAGATGGGTTGCAGGATTGGAAGAGAGACAGAGAAGAGAGAGATGGGTTGCAGGAAAAGAGGGATCTTGGAACCTTGAATTTTCCACAAGACTTGCACTTTGGATTGTTCGATGGTCTCCTTCATTTTTCTTTTCTTTTATCTTTTTTTTTTGGTTACATATATTTAATTTCCTTGCCATTTTTAGAAAGAGTAATGATAGATGAACACCCAAATGGGATACCCATTTGGGACACCTGATTAATCATGTATAAATATTTGGTAAATTCAGTTTATTTTATGGTTAATCACGTGCAAATATTTGGTTAATTCATGATGACCCATTAATCATATAAAGAACTGAATTAACCAGATATTTGCATGTGATTAACCAGATGGTTATGGTAAATAAGTCCATTAACGTGATTAGTTAATCATATAATAAATTAAATTAACCATATATTTATACATGATTAACCAGGTATCCCAAATGGGTGTCCCATTTGAGTGTTCACCTATCATTACTCTTATAAAAATAAATTATGGCTTCCTGGCAATAGTTTAGTTTTGCTATTTATCTTAATATTAAATAAAGAAAATATTGAATAAAAAAAGTAAATACTTGCAATGTCTTGAAAATATAAAAATCATTTAATAATTCCTTATATAACGAATAGGAGGATTAGTAAAAGGATATTGCAGGAGTATTTAGAATTATTCAAAATAGTTTTTTTTTAGAAATTTCCATATGTACAATTATAATGGACAATATATGATTTTATTTATTTTTAACTCATTTTAAATTAAACACTTTCAAGTAAAAGGATATTGTAGGAGTATTTGAATTATTCAAATTTTTTAGGAATTTTCATAAGCATAATTATAATGGACAATATATGATTTTATTTATTTTTAATTTAGTTTAAATTAAATAGCACACTAATATGGAAAATACTTGTTATTTCCTACACATTACGAAACCTGTAAGGGAGATGGTTAAGAAATATCAACCTTATTATACGGTAGAGTTATTGGAGCATCAATAATATGACATCTAGTTATAAGTATTGGTGCTTTTATAGAAGTAAAAAGAGGTCCACCATTGGAATTAAATTCTCCTTAAAATATTATAAAGTAAAAGTTGTTCTTTTTTGTGATTCCTGAGTTCTCCTATGTATTTTCATAATCTTGTAAGCAGAGAATGTATTCAGTTTTACTTTGAAAATATCTAATATGTTTTGTTCAATTTGCAAGTGCAACTAAACTTTTATCAATTTCATTTGTTTACCAAAAAAAAAAAAAAATCTAACATACTTGTCTATGTACTATTACTCAATAACTTCTTAACATTTAGAGTATGTTTGGGACACACCAAATCAACAGTTTTTTTGGTCATTTCAGTTGTTTGGGATACAATCAATTATGTTTGGTACAGTGATAAACTTTTTAAAAAAAGCTTTTTTTTTTTTTTAATTTAAGCTGTTTTGGAAACAGACTATTGGCTCTTTTTTTTTTTGCTTTTGATTATAATCTACACTGGAGATTCACGAATGATGAAAGTACTAGAGTACCAAACGGTACTATACAAACTTGGCAGAAAGTTTATGATTAAAATAAAAAAAATATCATTTTTTGTAATTTACTATATAAAAGTGATTATTTTTACATCATCCAAACGAAATAGATTATCTTAAAATCGCTTCTCAACAAAGATACACAAACAAAAATAGATTCTGATTATAATCAATTATCACAATAATCGATTATTTGAAAACATATTATCAGGATCAGATAAATTACTTATAGGGATGGTTATACACTCTACCCGCCTATTTTATTGATAAATTTTTTCTAAAGTGAACTTGAGCGTAAAGTGAGAAAGTAATAATATATTCATCTATAATTAGTTAAAGTGTATTGAGATCTTAACCACTTTAGCTAATCAAAAGGTAGATACACCCTTAACTTCTCGTTTTACACTCAAACTCAAGAAGCCTAATCCTTAATTTTTGTGTGGATAAAGTCCCTCCAAAGTGAGTAAATGTATAAAGTGAGAAAGGGAGAGTATATTCACCCTTGATTAGTTAAAGTGCATTGAAATTTTAAGTCACTTTATCTAATAAATGATAAATACTAGAGCCGTCAAATGGGCCGGCCCTAGCCCATTTAGCCCTTGCCCATGTGGGCCAGGGCTAAATGGGCCACAGGGCCAAAAGGCCCACATTAGAAAAAAGCCCACAGGGCCAAAAGCCCTAAAATATACTAAGGGCCAGGGCCAGCCCATGGGCCATAATTTTTTTGATAGACCTATTTTTTTTTATTTTTTTTATAAAACTTGACCAAAAGAACAACAACTATAATCACTATAACATTATGTAATAATATCATTTAACCAATGAAATTATCTATTTAAATATGTATTATATGCTATAATTTTTCCTTCACTAACCGCACAACCACTTAGGTAATCCAAGTTAATGATTTCCCTTAGCTGGAATATTATTTAATGCAATAATTTGATATTAGTTATCTACTTTAACAATTCATATCATATAAAGACAATGATGAAAAGAGAGAAAACAATGCTTTTTCTTCAATTTTTTAGAGAAAACTATAGCATTTAATACATATTTGAATAATTAATTTCATACGTTGAATGATATTATTACATAATATTAGAGTGATTATAATTGTTATTCTTTTTGTCAATTTTTATAAATAAAATAAAATAAATAGGACTATCACAAAAAATTATGGCCCATGGGCTGGCCTTGGCCCCTAGGACTTTTTAGTGCTTTTTGGCCCTGTGGGCTTTTTTTAATGTGGGCCTTTTGGCCCTGTGGCCCATTTGGCCCTGACCCACATGGGCTAGGGCTAAATGGGCTAGGGTGGCCCATTTTACAGCTCTACTTATGGGCTAAATGGGCTGGGCTATTATTGTAGGCTAGATGGGCTGGCCCTAGGGCTTAGGGCCAAACTGACAGCTCTAATAAATACATTCTTACTTTCTCAGTTTATATTTTTGCTCATTTTAGAGGAGTAAAATCCATTTATTTACCCATTTTTTTCACATTTTGTCATGTCTTTCCCGTGAAACTTTTCCAATCACATCCTCTGACATGTCTTGTGACTCTTGTCTTATTGGTTGCTTATGAACATTGCAGGGAGGAACCAACAAAGCCTTGTACCTATCTGCAGTTTGATCCCCCAAAGAGAGAGGTGAAAGTAATGCCACTTCTTCAAATGCTTTCAGAGCAATTTTCACACTGTATTGCCTTCTTGTCCATTAATCTCAATTTCTCGTTACATGTGGATGAAATTTTCAGAATCTTGGCGATGTTGACACCAAGTGATAATTTCAACTATTTCTCCCTATATATTTTCTGTAATAAACTAGAATTATTAATTTAAAGTTGGTTTTTGTGAAATCCATCTGCCTTTACATTTCATTTGTTTTTATTACTTACTTGGCTATACAAAATTGACATCCTATTTCCTCTCTTTTCTGTACTTCGAAGTTGCTTTTGCCCGATGAAACTTGGCAAGGTGAATTGTTGAATGATTTGTATCGAAATGCATGTACTGATTACTGTTTGATGAATTAGTGTTGGGTCTGGTCGTGTAGAATTACAAGATGATGTGAAATTCTATCAAAGCGGAAGATGTCTAGGACTTGAGAGTGACATAAAACGAGGAACCATATGGAATGATTAATTTATTCAGAAGGTTTTGGTAACCAAAACTTGAAAACTGGGTGAGAAATAAAAGGATATTCTGAACAGTTAAGCCTAAACACATGACAAGACAATAGCACCATCGACTAATCTTGTACTCAATAATGCATCAGCATTCTGCTTTTGTTAGGCTGGTAACCTTAGAACCAAATACAAAATCTGCACTAATCAATAAAATGGATGAAATAGCAATTAATGAAAAAACAGCCAATTGGAAAGCAATAGTCATGTTTCTAATCCTCCAATTTACCGACAAAAGAACTACACCATTTGATTTTATTTTTATTTTTTATAAAATTTTATCGTCAAAAAATTTGTAATAAAAAACCATCCTCTCCTCTGTTTCCATCTCTGTTTATTTCTCACATGCCTTTTATTCCTCTCCTTTGATGATTGAAGAGTCTTCTTTGCATGGGAAGTGACATGCATTGTTTCTCTAAACCTAACAACTCGGTTGCCCCGAGACTAAGATTGATGACATCTCTGGTTGGCCGGTTGACTTTGACCACTTACTAAACATTCTATGTAATGTGCAGTTTTAGAAATCAATAATAGGCTCCCCAACAGTTAGATTTCTTTCCACTGTCCATGGTAGGTCGAAGATTTTTGCAGTGATGAACTTGAAGATCTTGTTCACGTTGATGTTGTAGGTTGCACTGGAAAAGAACAACGTGGCATTCAGGGCCCTTGCATATGTTCTTGCCTGTTCAATGTCATACACCACACACATCAAATCTTATCCTGACAACATGAAAAAAATTTGCTATCTTGGAAAGCTTGTAGCATTTCAACATGGGTTGCTTAACTTGCTTGTAAATGAGAGCTACATTATTTTAATAGTTAGACAAAATCTCACTAATGTTTACAGATTTTACATGTATTTTATCTTATATACAGTATAAGATAATATCAAGCTCTATTCACATAAAAATACCATATCCCAATATTAAATCCAAGTGTACTAACTACATTATTCGTAAATAAATGGTCATGGGAGTATGGATGGACTTATCTGCCTTACGTTCAATGATCATCAGACATGCATTGTCTTCTTATAATGAAAGATGGGATCCACCTCATTAAACAGCTACAACGTAGGATTACCCTTTATGCAGAAAATTATATTAGTAGTTTTTATTAGTTAACTACAATTAATCTCACTTCATTTTTTTTTTTTTTTGATAGAATCACTTCATTTTTTATACACATATATTTTAATTTTGATATATATTTTGGGTTTGATGGGATGTCTGTGTACCAAACATTATTGTTATGCACATGAGTCTCAATGGATTTAAATGAGCAGTAGTTAAGGAAAATGACATTTGCACACCTAATATGATACTTGAGTCATCTTATTGTGAGCGTGATTAGATACTATTATATATTATATGTAAAGTTAAAATAAATATATTATATATAAATGTAAATGAAGCGTGCCTCATCTAAGTATTATATTCATGTTCAAATAATAGATCTCAAAAGTTTAAGATGACATACAAAATTGTGCAAGTTAGTGATGAGCATAGAAATTGTACAATTAACATCATCTTTTATATGCCTAGCCTACAAATTAAGGATATGAATGATGTATCTGCAAGTAATGTATTAGGAACTTGGGGGTTTGTTTTCAGAATAATGCATCATGCACATTTTTAAGTACATATCTCAAACACCTGTTAGGTGAATAGGTGATAAAACTAAAGTGCGATACAAAAAATTAAATAAAATCAGTTATAATCTATATACAGACACACACACACACGCAAACTTGAGAGTAACACTGCTTCCTTTTATGTTGTCTGCAGTGACCCTATATGTCCCTCTCACTTGAGTTGATGTTGCAACCGAAAACAACCATTTTAAAATAAAATAGTAGCTTAATCATATGAATGAAGAAAAAAGAAAGGAGGCTTCATTTTGAAGGATTGACTAAAAAGTTTCCTTGTCCTTATTCATCTTTCTCAGTAAAGAATATGCGAAATTGATTAGTCTTCCTAGCAGACCATTCTACAGGCTTCTAAACATTCATGCTTTGGACTAGAATCCCCTTTTACAGCCCCTGGACTTGTAGGTGCTTGAGGTGGTCATTTTGAAACAAAATGTGGTTATCTATAAGTTGCAATTAATTATATATATTTTTAATATTTTATCTAAAACATGTCTAGGAATAAAGTTAATAGGAAAACGCCACTAACAAATCTGATAAATTTCGGTTTTCTGTTGCTTGAAGAAATGTACACTACCAGTTATATTACCATTATTATGTATGGATTCAGTTAATATTATATGAATATACTTCTTCAGGCCTGGAGGTTCTGTTTTACTAGATCTATGAATGTCATACCTATTTTTAGGGTGTGAGGGAAGAACATCATATTTGATCAGCATTTTCAATGGTAAATGGTCATGTCGGAATGTTTACCTGACTGGCGATGGTCCACTGCAAATCAATGGGGAGCTGAATGAAATCATCAAACTTGGTTCCTATCAACACTGGAAATGCCGTCTACAAAAATTATGTAAAAAATTGTTACCCCTCTGCATCTACATGCATATATAAATAAATAAGTTTAAGAAGATATACATTTGTCATTTTACCTGATTCCATTTCCTGGCTTCTTTGTACCATCCAAGGACACTGAAATAAAAACACCCACAACCAAGAAAAAAAGTTGCAGAAAATTTCTCTGATTACCAAGATTAGGTCCTATAAAACAGGATTAATGAAAAAGACACCTGTTTAATGTGCATCGACTTGTTAGATCAAACATAATCAAAATTGCTACTGAATCCTTGCAAGCCATTGGAATTTGTTCCTCTGATTTTCCATCACCTGCATACATACATAATAATCATATTCATATATAATCATTAACAATCAACATTCTTTAATCATCAAATAAATTCTGAGTTCTTCTTTACCTTGTACTTCCCAGATACAATACGATATACGTGCCCCTCTTACATCCAAAGTCTTGTCAATTTGATTTACCCCTTTCCTCTCTTGCCCTTGCTGCTCTTTTTCATCCCCAACATATTTCACCTGCAAACCGAAGGTGAAAATAAAAAATAAATAAAGAATAAAATTATAACAATTAAATTAAATTAATAAAAAGAATTATCAACTCAACCCGTTTAAATATCAAATTCAACACTAACCAAAAAGCTGGTTTTTCCAATTTGACAATCACCCAACAAACTGATCTTCAAGGAAATCAAATCAGAATCCAAGTCATGGGTATGAAAAATGGATGGTGGCAATGCAACCGGCAAAGCTTCAGGGCTAGGTTCGGCGGCGAAAGGCGGCGGAGGCGGCGGCGGGGAGGGCAATGCTGCATGCGACGGCAGCATGCGGTACGTGGCATCAGCGCGCTTCCTTCCAGAGCAGATCATGAAGCGGTGGAGAACGCGGAGGAGGCATCGCCGGAGCACCGACACTCGGTGCTTAATCCGCCGTCGCAGGGTGGTGGGGTGGCCAGCTTCCCGGCATAACTGGGACATGTTTTTTTCTTCTTCTCTTTTTGTTTATTTCCTTTTAGGAAAAAATAAGAAAAGGAGAAGAGTGCAACAAACAGGTGAGCATCTCAGCCATGAAATTGAAAATGAGAGCCAATGTTTGTGAGTTGTCTCATGTTTTGAAAGCGCCAAGGGTATTTTGGGGATACCGCTCTCTCCCCTGTGTTTTATTTGTCTGTTATATCTTTTTTTTTTTTTGGTGAACAATATCTTTTTATTTATTTATTACGGAGTATTAGCTTCTGTCAAAGTTTTTTTTTTTTTTTTGTCTATTCAGTTACACAACTTTTTTGCTGTCAAAAGTTACTACTTTAACGCAACCGTTGACCGTTAAAACATGGACACTATCAATTCCCCGTTTTAAATCATTTTTTTATTTTTTATTTTTAGTGGCCACAAGTTTCTTTTTCTTTTTCTTTTTCCCCCATTCCAGCTTACTGCTCTACACAATGCACGTTAATTTCTTCTGTTCAAGAAAAATGACAAGGGGTAATAATGGATTAAAAAAAAATGCTAATTGGAAGACTCATTCTTGTGTTTGCCTTGCTTATTGTTTTGGATAGCTGGATAGGTTTTAGGTTTTAGGTTTTAACTTCATCTCAAAAACTATTTAGAGGACTTAAACACCCTCTTACATTCAACATTAGACATTTTTTTTTTGACAAATCAACATTAGACATTTAGAACCTTAAATTCGTTATGAGACTAATCTCAATTAGTTGCTTAATCATAATTAAGGTTTTTCGTCTCTCCTCAAAAATGTGTTGTGTTAAATTCGAATTTAGGTCATTCTTTCAACTCACAAGCTCAACACGCGAAAGCAATTGATTGATATAAATGATTAAACTAATATAAATAACTAGCTCAGTAAGATAGAGAGTTATTCAAATTAATAAAAATAATTTTTTTATTCATATATAAGCCTTACATCGAACAAGTATACATAGGCTGTCAAAAAAAAAAAAACAGTATACATAGAAAAAAAATCTTTTACAATGCCGTGCCCAACCCTCTCTTCATGGCTAATGAATCGTGCCCAAATATTCTAGTTCTAGTAGTTAGTGATAGAGACTTAGAGATGGTGACCGTTCAATTACTCTTACATGTGGCAGTTGTCCATAGCCAGGGATTCTTCTACACAAATGCCAAATAATCTCGTGCCAAATAAGTAACTGGGCTCTTATTTCCTTAACAAATTTCGATTAGATAGGAGATTTCAGCTCTCGGAGAATGCTACCTAATTGATAGGATTCTTTGTAAGTTGACTAAATCTAAATATATAATTCAACAACAAATAGTGATATTCCAACTAATCGAGGATATTCATCAGTCAAGAAGCTTTTGAGAAACAAGACAACATGCATCAATGCGTACATTGAACACGTGTTGCCATGGAAACATGTGCAATGGTCCCATTTATTTGATGAATCATTTTCAATTTTGTAAGGATGAGCGACAACTTCATGTAGTGAAATTATGAAATTATGCAATGAGTAATACACTTTTTGCATATTCCATAATGCATAATTATATACGTACTTTTGGAGAATGAAAATATCAGAATTCCAATAATGATATTCACACATGAATATCATTAGACATTTTTATACTATTTATTTTAAAAATAAAATAGAAAAAACACTCTTCTTATTATACAATCATCCTTTACCAAAACAAATAAAGTGTATTGGATGAACCTTTCCGCAAGAATTATGTAATCAAGCCTAACTCTCGGTTTATAATTTTTCATTAATTTTTTAAAAATAATTAGAAAGAGAAAGGGGCCTCAAGAATACATGTGATGACTACATGGGATCATATCATCAAGCCTGAATTGCTACTTTCTTTTCATATTTGAAGAGAACACACTAGTGTAGAAAAGGGATTTCACATCGGTTATTTTTGGCTTTTCACATCGGTTTTCAAACTGATGTTGAAACGCCCGATGTGGTTTATTGCCACTTTTCACATCGGTTTTCAAACTGATGTTGAAACGCCCGATGTGGTTTATTGCCACTTTTCACATCGGTTTTCAAACCGATGTCAAAAATTCAGTTTCAGCATTGACAATGTAACCTGTTCAGCACTTTTCACATCGGTTTCTGTAAAAACCGATGTGGTAACCTGACTTTCCACATCGGTTTTTGTAAAAACTGATGTGATAACCTAACTTTCCACATCGGTTATTTTAAAAACCGATGTTAAAAACTATATTTCCACATCGGTTTTTATAATAACCGATGTGGAAAGTTAGGTTATCACATCGGTTTTTACAAAAACCGATGTGGAAAGTGCTTTTTTTTTAAAGCCCTCCCTTTACAGTAGTGACATCCTTTCCCCTGTTTCAGTAATCCAGATCAATACAGCATCTAAATATTCTCAACAGAATCACTTTTGTTTAAGACATCACAAGTAAAAGAGAAATTCTGTCTAAAAGCTACAGTAATATTAGTTTTCACTTTTCACCCATAAGTAGACGAGCCATCAGCAAGTTCACACTCAACATCATAAAGATCCAGGAAACACACATTGCAAATTAAACTCAGCATCCAACTTGTTCATCACTCTTATTGATAAAAGTGAAAGGATAAAAGTGACCCATAAATTACAAGCATTCGCCAGAAAGTATATCCTGATTGCATGAAAAATGAACATCTTAGATAAAATAAAATACATTCTATAATTCACTCTTTATAACACTGAAACAATTCCCCATGTAACTTTCCAAAAACTAACTTTCCAAAACTAATTGAGAGAAAGTATATGGAGAGAAAGGCACCATCAAAAGCTCCAGGAAACCATACTCCAGCAAAGCACAAGAAAATGAATCAGTCTCCATAGGGACTTAACACAAACACCTTGCAACCACAATATCAGTCACCAAACGGATCTTAAAAAAAATTGAAACCTGTTTGGAAGCTTTTACACGCAGTGGCGGATCTTCTCCTTCCCCTCAATCTCTCTATTGCGCTTTTGCAAGATTCCACCGCCATTGACGGCGGTCTAGGTCGCAGCACTCCCTCTCGTTTCCCCTCTGTCAACGAATAATGTAAAGGGCAGAAATGACATATAAATGTGGTGGGCTAACTTCATGCATATATGAACAAATAGCTATAGCATCAGTAAACATTAATAGAAACGATTGTATGTCTTATGTTGAAGTAATAGAAAAGAACCTGCATATGGCTTGCAAATAGCTTAGGTTCTCCTTTTCCTCCCTCTCCTTATCTTCCAGATTCAGATTGACCTTTCAAGACTCGTAACTATATGTTCAAAGAAACATAATTAAATTAAGAAAAAAACTAAAAAATTGAAGGAATTGAAACAAATAACAAGCATCCTGGGACAAAATATACATTTCAGATTCAGAGATTTTGACGAAATGACACTAACAAAAACAAAATTAACTTGTAACTGTTTTCTACTCATAAAATAAAAAAACGAACTGATACAAATCGAACTTTCGGACCATCAGATTCTAAAACAAAAAATACCTAACAACAACTAAAAGAAATTAATCTAATTGAGAGTGAAAGTGAAAGCAGGTGATACAAGTGAGAATTTGAGGGTTTGAAAATTATAATTTCTCGCAATAGTTGTGATCTGAGAGTGATTACGAGATGAAGAAGCTACAAAGGAAAAAAGAAATGTTGAGAATCACTGAGAATAGAGAAGTTGAAGCTGAGAATTTCTGAGAAAATCTCCAGAAATATTGAGCAAAAATATTTATGCTGGTTGAAGCTGAGAATATAAATGTTGAGGATCATCTCTTCGTTCTTATCGCAAACCAGCGATATCGGACATCGATTTCTTCAACTTCTTGTTGCCCTGCTTCTTTATCTCATGCGCCACCGACTTCATGCGGAGGGCATCGAGCTGAGTCTCGTACTCGACTTCAGCGAGCTCGGTCACTTCAACTCCATGATCATGCTAGCCACTCCGGCGACGAGGCGTGACGTCAGACAAGATGCGAGTACGACGGCAGAGGAAAGTATATTATTTTCCGGAACCTGAAGTGAAGAGAAAGGCACGGGTGAGATGCTTTTGAAAGTTTTGGAAGAAGGGAGGGAATGAATTGAAAGCAAATAGAAATTTACACATCGGTTTTGGAAACCAACCGATGTTTTTTCCTTAACTTTTCTACATCGGTTTTGGAAACCAACCGATGTTAAAACTTTTCTACATCGGTTATACAGAAAACCGATGTTAAAAGTTATATTAGTATTTTTCCTAATTTTTTTATTCAGTTTTCTACATTGGTTTATAAAAAACCGATGTTAAAACATAAACTTTTCACATCGGTTATATAAAAAAACCGATGTGGTAAAATTACGAATTTTTAAAATTTTATTTTTGGTTCAATTTTCAACATCGGTTTTATAAAAACCGATGTTAAAATGTTTATAACATCGGTTTATTTTAGAACCGATGTTAAAAGTCTTCAATTTTAATTTCAAAAATGCCACCGCCTCCTTTTTCACATCGGTTTTCAGTAAACCGAAGTTAAAAGCATATTTCGCACTAGTGACAGTTTATTACTAAATAAATTAAGGGTCTGTATAAATCAACCTACCCCAAGCGAAGTCATCAGACAACTAACATAAACACCCATGCTGTTTGATTGTGAAAAGAAAATGAGAATAGGGAAAGAGATAAGAAAGAGTATAAAAAAAAATAGAATAGATTTCATATATTGTTTAATGTAAGAGAAATATGAGAAAATATAGGAGAAAAAAGTGTGTTATCTCTCTCCCCTTTATTTGGTTGGGTAAAAAGTGAGAAGAAAGAAATGTAATTATTTTTAAAAAGACAAAAATACCCTTAACTAAAAAATCAATATACAAATATTTTAATTTCATCAAGTTATTTTAAATAATAAAATAATGTATATGATTCAAGTTATTTTAACTAATAAAATTTATTAGTTTAATATAATTATTTTACCAATTTCAATTTAATTTGATTAAATAAATGATTAATTTAATTCAATTTATTTAAATTTATTAAATAATTGAAAGAGAATCCAAAAAGAATGATGCAAAAGTCATTTTAGATGAAACACTCTCCCCCTCTTCCATTTTCTCCTCACTTGGGGAGAGAAAAAATTGAGGTGGGTCCCACCAATTTTATTCTCTCTTCCGTATTTCTCTCCTCCACCAAACAAAATAAAAATATATTTTCTCATACTATTCTCTTTTTTTGTTTTCTCTCTTCCTATTTTCTACTCTACCAAACAAAGCATTAAATAAATATCACCAAGTCACTTAACAACTCGCGCACATTAACGCCATAGGCTATACATTGAACATGCTGGTCATGAACCCATATATAGGGAGCTTCTAGGGTACCCATATAAATTTAACTGTTTTGATACAGTTAAATAAATTGGCCAATTGTTAAAGGAGACTCATTTAATGCAACACATATCACTAATAAAATTTCTAATTTTGCTATTTAGTCCGTATCAGTAAAATGTATTTTTACCCTAGTAAATTTTAATAATCATTATTTGAATTTATTAAATACGAAATAATTTAAAAAATATGGATTAATTGTGTGAAATCTAACCTAAAAGACCTTTGTTCTTCTCACTCATCTTTTTCTTCTCCCTGTCTCTACTCATCGTTATGTAGGCTCTCCCTCTGCCCCAATCGTTTCACATACTTTCTTCTTTTTCCCCCCTTCTCATCTTGGACCTCTTCATACTTACTCATATTGACTTATAATGTCTCCAAAGTTATCAGATTCTCCAATAATAGTTCTCAAACTGTAATCAACATTACATTACGCAATTGGACATAGTTTTAGACTGTACATAGCTTCAACATAGGCAATAGCTTACGAAACAAAAATGGGGCACGGTCAATATAAAAACTTTTTGAACTACGCATCCTCTACCACATCCGGTCGCAATAGGAGACAAGAGCAGCTCCAGAATTAATGGAAAAAGTGCAAAGAGGAAACAAGAATGCTTGGAATCAAATAGTGAGAACAAACGGGGAGTACAATTGGGATTATGGTTCGACAACAACACATTCAACAAAAGAGAGAAAAAAAAGATGAAACTTATTTTTAATATTTAAATTTTTAAATAAACATTATAAATAATTTTTTTTAGAGAATAAACATTATAAATAATTAAAAAGGTAAAAAAAAATTTCCTAGTTAGGGACTAAATTGCAAACACAAAAACTTTTGGTCAATAGTTGCTCTGACTTCATTAAATGAAATGCTATTCAGTTATTGGTCAGAATACAACTGTATCAAATCAGTCAAATTTTAAAGGGTATGGTAGAAATTCCCTATAAATATAAGAGGACCCCATATGCTTGACACTCAAGCATATAAGGATGGTAATTACGGTTAGTTTCTCTTATTCTTCTTCTCTAAACAAAGGTACGTAAATCCAATGTATATGACTTGAAAATTAAACAAAGATAGTATGGATCTTTTTTATATTTGTGTTAATGACATTCTGGCAGTCACAATTCCCTTGCCAAGAAGAAAGAAAATCTCACTACTTTGTGCCAACACTATTACTATGGTAGCCAAAAAGAGAGGAGCAAAAGAATAGACCAACCAAAACGCATCGGTTTACTTAGGTGGGTGGATTGGATTGCCCATCTAAGTTCTGGCTGCGTCTCCTTGTTTTATTGTTTTGCCTAAGTGTCTCTTTCATTTCTGCTTCCTTTTTATCTACAAAAACGATCAAGTCCTTGAAGCTATGAGTTTGGTTCGTCTATCCAAGCTCCTCAGGCTCTGGGGTGAACTTTGTATATTGGCATAACACTCTAGCAAAAGATACAATCAGAGCAAGGTCACATGCGAAGCTACTTATTATAAGAAAGAGGCCCCAGAAGCTTGTCAGAGATAGTTTGTTTGAATCAACATCATTGTTTGCACACTCCTAGCCATTTGTCATGGATTTTTTTTTGCAGGTCAGAGAGTTGAAGAATGGCAGTTGACAAGTCAACGGCAAGAGGAGTCCCTTTGGAATGTGCCTGCTATCAAACCATTTTTTATTTAATAATATTAGTAGAAAGTGTGATAGAAAGAACATCATAAAACAAAATTATCAGAATTTTTGTTTTTCTTCAAGGAAGAGGGAGAGGGAAATGCAGAGGGATTAATCGACATGGGTGCTATTTGAAGAGCTAAATGATTGGTTGGAGAGAGAATGACCAGTCAAATTTCCATGGTCCTTGCCATTGGCAAAATAATCAGATCGTGAACAGCGGATTAAGGTTGCCAATCATGGAAATTATAACATTTCCTCAATCACCAGGCACTAATTTTCATTTTTCAGAAAGCAAACAAACTAGCCACTACTAGTAGCATTATAAAATGAAACCCACTACTAGCATTATAAAAGCAACCTTAAATTCTTAAATGTGTTCTTAATAGCCATCAAATTCTTAAATGTGTTCTTAATAGCCATCGATTTAAGCATAAATGACACTGCACAGATAAATGTCGAAGTATCGAACATATTTGATCATTCTATTCTTTTGATTCTTTTCTTGAACAAGTAAGACTTTTTTAAAACCTTAAGAGAGACATTACAAGTGTCTAGTGTTTCAAGGTACCAATACAACTCCTAAACTTAGGAATGGATAAACACTTCAGAATCCTCAAACATAGACATGAAAATAGAGATACTTACAAATCGTCAGCCACTTTACTGAACTCCTGCCCAGCAGTTCTGAACTTACCGTCGGTGTTGGACATCAAGATCTCAAGTGCTCACAGTGTTCTCTTGGGTAAGGTCAAAGAAGCAAGTAAGAGAATTTCATCACGTAGCATACAAAATAAGGATGGCTACAGTTAAAAATTGAAATAGGCATGAATGAGAATATATGGGGTAGTTACTGTGTGCGAAATTACATTGTTGACAAACTAAACCTGCAAAATAGGAACTAATCTTAGCAAAAACATCTGACTTAATGTTAAGGTAAGCCATGCACCTAGACATGCTGAGGCCTTATTTATTGAGAAAAGCTACACAAAAATCGACATCAATACGGGCGACCCCGTATGTGGCACACTGTACGGCATTGTAGCTGTACTGTAGCGGGTTTTTATTTTAATTTTTTTTTTTATAGCTTTTTTTAAATGTTTTTTTTATAAATAATTTTTTTGGTTAACTATGTATAAATATCTGATAAATCAGGTACAAATATCTGGTGAATTCAGTTCATTATCTGGTGAATGGGTTTTTTTGAGAAATAATTTTTTTGGTTAAGTATGTGCAGATATATGGTGAATCAGGTATACATATCTGGTGAATTCAGTTTATATCTGGTGAATACGTTTTTCTTGGGAAATAAAATTTTTCGTTAAGTATGTGTAAATATCTAGTGAATCAAGTATAAATATCTGGAGAAATTTATTCATTATCTGGTGAATGAGTTTTTTTGAGATAAAATTTTTGGTTAAGTATGTGCAAATATCTGGTAAATCAGGTACAAATATCTGGTGAATTCGGTTCATTATCTGGTGAATGCGTTTTTTTTTTTAAATTAAATTTTTCCTTAAGTATGTGTAAATATCTGGTGAATTCAGATCATTATCTGATGAATGGGTTTTTTTGAGATAAAATTTTTGGTTAAGTATGTACAAATATCTGGTGAATCAAGTACAAATATCTGGTGAATTCAGTTCATTATCTGGTAAATGGATTTTTTTTAGAAATAAAACTTTTATTTTTAAAAAAAAAGGCAAAAAAAAAAAAAAAAAAAGTGACACTACAATAGCTGCTACAGTACACCTTTGTAGCGTGATGTCGGGTATTTGGTGTCGCCCCGTGTGTTTAGTTATCACGGCTCTTATTTATTCATAGAGCTTCTTCAGGAGGAAAAACAGACGAAAGAAAAGAAGCGACTGGAAGATACGAAATAATATATTATACCCAAATCATAAAATTTCATTTTTCGTATGATATGCTATGATAAACAGTAGTAGCAACGTCATTGACACCTTGGCAATAACGAGGTCCATCACAATGGGGCATTTATCATCTTAGAGAGTATTCAAATAAAAAGGCTTTCAAATGGTCAAAACATACTAATTAACCAAAAGACGGTTATAAGTTGTTTCCTTGGTGAACGACAAAACTCAGTGATTGAGTCAGTGTTCAAGAATCCACACAACAGTTCCCACAAACAAAGAAAGCACCAGTGAGACTGATACGAGGCAAGTTAATGGGCCCCAGTGCCAAGCCCCAAAGAATGAGTCAGTATCAAGCCCTCAAGCATGAGTACCATGAGGACCTCAACATCTTAATATGAGCAAAGCAAAGGGGATTATATCAAGAATATTCTAGAATAGGAATAATTTACTATTATGCATTTTATTAAAGAAGTTAGTTAGGCCAAGTATCTTTAGATCCTTAATTTTAGGGAATTTGCTTTAAGTTTGTTATTGGCTATTGTATTGGCCGAGGTGGTAAGCTCGGTCGCCGAGCTCGGAAAGCTTAACTACTTTAACGACACACTTATCTAAAACTCAACTAACAACCTCACCATAGATAAGAGATAACTCTTATCAGTAAAAGAGATGGGAGTTGAGCTAAAAGAGATAAGTGATAAAGAGATAAACTAGATCCTGAAAAACAGGATCGGTCTACTCCTCTCCTCCTCTATAAAAGGAGGAAGAGTCTAAGAGAGAAGACACTTTAACTTTCACTAAAACTTGGTGTTCTCTCTTAAAAGTATTAGAGGTCCCGGTTGTGATCAAGAGACTATCAATAAGTCCTTGCCCACCAGAGTACATCAGATACAAAATTAAGAGATTGATGCACCACGTGATCAAGGGTTGAACACAGAACTACGTTTAGTTTTGATTCCCATTGGGATACGTAGGACCGGAACATAAACATTCTGTCAAGCCACGATCTAAACAATCCCAACGTTCACTCTTGGTCTGACGTTTACGGCCAGATTCCGGCTACTCGGATCTCGGCAGGAACATTTGGCGCCCACCGTGGGGTCGAGGAGAAACTTTCCCCAGTTCCATAAGATTTAATGGTGACTACACGGAACGGACCGAAGGGAGGGGCCCACAGTGCAAATCATGTCGAGGAATCAAACTCCAATCATAACAACCCCCACCTCCTCCCTTCGATGAAGGTAATCCGCAACTGGGAGAGATCATGGCACAATTGAGACAATTGCGTCAGGAGAACGAGGAGATTCGTGCGGAGTACCAAAGACTGTTGAGAACTCGGAAAAGGGGGAGATCGGCAACACTTGCCGAGGAAGAACATTCCTCACCCGAGGACAGCCAAAGAGACCCCACTTATGTACCTTCTCGTAATGACACAAGCCGACCTTCCAGAACCAGGCTCGGACCCGAAGCCTCAAGGGTCAGATCTCGTACTGAGGAGACCACTCAGAGAGAGAGAGAAAGAGATAGAAGACCGAGATTACCTTTCACTGATGCCATTGACGAGGTGATCATACCTCGGCATTTCAAATCTCTTAATATTGATAAGTATAATGGCACTACTGATCCAACAGAACATGTAGAATCTTTCATTTCATCTGTTTACTTGGTGACCGATTCTGAAGCCATCATGTGCAAGATCTTTCCAACCACTCTGCAGGGACCTGCCCTGACTTGGCTCACGAATCTTCCACCTCGGTCAGTGGATTCTTTTGATATGTTGGTTACAAAGTTCACTGCCCAATTCGTAGCAAGCCGAAGGCATAAAAAGCACTCGGTCTCGCTTGTGAATTTCAGGCAGGAGAAAAATGAATCACTCGGGGATTACATGGCTCGCTTCAGTGCTCAACAGGTTTTAATCCCCAATATGAGCTCAGAACTTTGTCTTCATACCGTTATGAATAGTTTGAGGCCAGGGCTGTTCTTTGAATATTTATCTCGGAAGCCACCGAGGGATTTTGAAGAACTTCAAGAATAATAAAAGATGCCTCTCACTTGAGTTGCTCTCTCTCTCTCTCTCTCTCTCTATATATATATATATATATATATATATATATATATACACAGACACTGATATACAATATGTATATATATGTGTATGGATATTATGGCATGTAATAAGTATACATATACCCCAATATATAATGGTATGCAATATATATACACATGTAAAAAAAATACACATGCAAACCGTTTATGATATGTAATAAATAGTATACACTATGTAATGTATTGGAGTACATATAGATTAATGTATTATGATATGCAATATGTATATACATATGTATTAGACCCCAATGCATATGTATGCATATTGCATTGGAGTACATATGTATTGAGATATAATGGTATGCAACATTTTTACATATGTATTAGACCAAAATATGTATGTATTGAGGTTAGTATGCAATATGTATACATACGTAAAACATACATATGCAAACCATTTTTGATATGTAATAAATGGTATGTGCTATAAAATATGTATACAAATTTATTGGAGTACATATGTATGTAGAAGGGAGAGCAAATCACAGAGAGCAAATGGTTTATTCTTTGGTCTTGTGAAAATGTTTTCCCCGCTTCGTATCTTGTGACTATGGTAGCATGATATTTTCTCAACTCCCTATGGGAAGGAAAAAAAGTTATGCCTAAAAATCCCGACTTTCCTCGTTCAAGTTCAACCCCGGTAGCAGTAGCAAATGTCGGAGTGGTAAAAAGATTAGTTTTGCTTCTTCCTCTCTAGGCACTTAAGTGTTTTGTAAGAAGAGCAGAGGCAGAGGCAGTTGTATCTGTGAGCATCATGTATACTATTTCGACCATTGCAGCTGTAATAGCTTCAGTAAAGGCTATTTTTTTATTAAGCAACCGAACCCACTGCCATGAAGCCAAAGATGAAGCCGTTCAATCGTGAATGATATGTAATTTGTATACATATATATTGGGTTAATTTTTTAAATGGTATACTATATATATATATATATATACATATTGCAAATCATAATTCCTCAATATATATGTACTCCAATACATATGTATACATATTTTATAACACATACCATTTATTAAATATCAAAAATGGTTTGCATATATATGTTTTATGTATGTATACATATTACATACTAACCTCAATACATAGATATTTTGGTCTAATACATATGTAAAAATATTGCATATCTTATACCTCAACACATATGTACTCCAATGCAAATATGCATACATTTGGGGTCTAATACATATTGCATATCTTAATACCTCAATATATATGTACTCCAATACATTACATAGTGTATACTATTTATTACATTACATATCATAAACGGTTTGTATGTGTATTTTTTTTACATATGTATACATATTGCATACCATTATATATTGGGGTATATGTATACTTATTGCATACCATAATATCCCTACACATATATATACATACTGCATATCAAAAAATGTATATATATATATATAGAGAGAGAGAGAGAGCAACTCAAGTGAGAGTCGTGTTTTATCATTCTTCCTTTCTAGGCACTTAAGTGTTTTATCATCGCTCTTCGGAACCTTACAGAATATCCTATAAGGGGGACTTCTCTTTAGCCAACCAGCTAAGACTCCGATAGCCTCGAACTGGTTATATTTGACAGCAATATGGAATGGGGTCTCACCCCTCACATTGAGATCCTTGATACAGTCTGGATAGGTCGTGAGGAATAAAACAATCAGCTCAATGTCACCACTGCCGCAAATAATGTGAAATGGAGTTATGTCATTCCTTCCTTTGGTCCTGACAAGTCGTGGGTTCACTTCTATGAAACGCCGAGTCACGTTTCTCTGGTTATTCTGCAGAGTAAGGTGGATAGGGCTCCATCCTTCCGGGTTCAACTTATATGCCAGGGATGGCTTCATCCTCATGAGCTCAGTGGCAAAGCTCATGTGGCCAGCCACTACTGTAACATGCAATGGAGTCTCAATGTAACATCTGACATCAAATGACTCGAGGATGTTGGGATTATGTCCCATAATAGAGTATAAAAGGTCAATGTCTCCCGTTTGAGCTGTAATTCGCAAGTGATTGTTCATGCCGCTTGTTTATTCTTTAACTCACGGAGAGCAAATGATGAGAGGTTTTTTTTTTTATGAAGTAACCGAACCCACTGCCATGAGGGCAAAGATGAAGCCAATGGTAAGATATTAGTGAGAAGAAAAAGAAAAAGAAAAGCAAATGAAAGGGTAGAAGGGAGAGCAAATCACAGAGAGCAAATGGTTTATTCTTTGGTCTTGTGAAAATGCTTTCCCCGCTTCCTACCATGTGACTATGGTAGCATGATATTTTCTCAACTCCCTATGGGAAGGAAAAAAAAGTAATGCCTAAAAATCCCGACTTTCCTTGTTCAAGTTTAACCCCGGTAGCAGTAGCAAATGTCGGAGTGGTAAAAAGATTAGTTTTACTTCTTCCTCTCTAGGCACTTAAGTGTTTGTAAGAAGAGCAGAGGCAGTTGTATCTGTGAGCATCATGTATACTATTTCGACCATTGCAGCTGTAATAGCTTCAATAAGGGCTATTTTTTTTATGAAGCAACTGAACCCACTGCCATGAAGCCAAAGATGAAGCCAATGGTGAGATGTTAGTGAGGGGGAAAAAAAGCAAATGAAAGGGTAGAAGGGAGAGCAAATCACAGAGAGCAAATGGTTTATTCTTTGGTCTTGTGAAAATGCTTTCCCCGCTTCGTACCTTGTGACTATGGTAGCATGATATTTTCTCAACTCCCTGTGGGAAGGAAAAAAAGTTATGCCTAAAAATCCCGACTTTCCTCGTTGAAGTTCAACCCCGGTAGCAGTAGCAAATGTCGGAGTGGTAAAAAGATTAGTTTTGCTTCTTCCTCTCTAGGCACTTAAGTGTTTTGTAAGAAGAGCAGAGGCAGAGACAGTTGTATCTGTGAGCATCATGTATACTATTTCGACCATTGCAGCTGTAATAGCTTCATTAAAGGCTATTTTTTTTATGAAGCAATCGAACCCATTGCCATGAAGCCAAAGATGAAGCCGTTCAATCGTGAATGATATGTAATATGTATACATATATATTGGGTTATTTTTTTAAATGGTATACAATATATATATATATATATATATATATATATATAGACATATACATAATGCAAATCATAATTCCTCAATATATATGTACTCCAATACCTATGTATACATATTTTATAACACATACCATTTATTAAATATAAAAAATGGTTTGCATATATATGTTTTATGTATGTATACATATTACATATTAACCTCAATACATACATATTTTGGTCTAATACATATGTAAAAATATTGCATATCATTATACCTCAACACATATGTACTCCAATGCAAATATGCATACATTTGGGGTCTAATACATATTATATACATATTGCATATCTTAATACCTCAATATATATGTACTCCAATACATTATATAGTGTATACTATTTATTACATTACATATCATAAACGGTTTGTATGTGTATTTTTTTTTACATATGTATACATATTGCATACTATTATATATTGGGGTATATGTATACTTATTGCATACCATAATATCGCTATACATATATATACATTCTGCATATCAAAAAATGTATATATATATATGGAGAGAGAGAGAGCAACTCAAGTGAGAGTCGTGTTTTATCATTATTCCTCTTTAGGCACTTAAGTGTTTTATCATCGCTCTTCGGAACCTTACAGAATATCCTATAAGGGGGACTTCTCTTTAGCCAACCAGGTAAGACTCCGATAGCCTCGAACTGGGTATAGTTGGCAGCAATATGGAATGGGGTCGAATCCCTCACATTGAGATCCTTGATACAGTCTGGATAGGCCGTGAGGAATAAAACAATCAGATCAATGTCACCACTGCCGCAAACAATGTGAAATGGAGTTATGCCATTCCTTCCTTTGGTCCTGACAAGTCGTGGGTTCACTTCTATGAAACGCCGAGTCACGTTTCTCTGGTTATTCTGCACAGTAAGGTGGATAGGGCTCCATCCTTCCGGGTTCAACTTATATGCCAGGGATGGCTTCATCCTCATGAGCTCAGTGGCAAAGCTCATGTGGCCAGCCACTGCTGTAACACGCAATGGAGTCTCAATGTAACATCTGGCATCAAATGACTCGAGGATGTTGGGATTATGTCCTATAATGGAGTATAAAAGGTCAATGTCTCCCGTTTGAGCTGCAATTCGCAAGTGATTGTTCATGCTGCTTGTGTATTCTTTAACTCACGGAGAGCAAATGGTGAGAGGCTTTTTTTTTTTTATGAAGCAACCGAACCCACTGCCATGAGGCCAAAGATGAAGCCAATGGTGAGATATTAGTGAGAAGAAAAAAAAAAACAAATGAAAGGGTAGAAGGGAGTGCAAATCACAGGGAGCAAATGGTTTATTCTTTGGTCTTGTGAAAATGCTTTCCCTGCTTCGTACCTTGTGACTATGGTAGCATGATATTCTCTCAACTCCCTATGGGAAGGAAAAAAAAGTTATGCCTAAAAATCCCGACTATCGTCATTCAAGTTTAACCCCGGTAGCAGTAGCAAATGTCGAAGTGGTAAAAAGATTAGTTATGCTTCTTCCTCTCTAGGCACTTAAGTGTTTTGTAAGAAGAGCAGAGGCAGTTGTATCTGTGAGCATCATGTATACTATTTCGACCATTGTAGCTATAATAGCTTCAGTAAAGGCTATTTTTTTTATGAAGCAACCGAATCCACTGCCATGAAGCCAAAGATGAAGCCAATGGTGAGATGTTAGTGAGAAACTACATGTTAGTAAATCAACAAAGACTCACATTTACAAATGACAAAAGTAATAGCAAAACTTAGAACCAAATTGATGACATACCAAAACCCAAAACAAACATTTTGCAGCCACCTAACAAAAGCCCACCGTATCTAGATTAGCAACCATGTATCAACCCAAAAAATCATTACAACAACATGGATAAGGACAAAAAGTTGGAAATCTGCAGCACCGCAGGAGAGGATAGGAACAACACTATACATCTAATAGCATCACCTTCACAGAAAAAACCAGTTGAAGCCACCAAAACAAAAACCTATCGTATCTAGTTTAGCAACCCTGTAACAACCCCAAAATTTCATTGCAACAACTTGCAGATGGACAAAAAGTTTGAATCTGCAGCAACTAGTAATAAAAGATGCCTCTCACTTGAGTTGCTCTCTCTCTCTCTCTCTATATATATATATATATATATATCTGTGTGTGTGTGTGTGTGTGTGTGTGTGTGTGTGTATGGATATTATGGCATGTAATAAGTATACATATACCCCAATATATAATGGTATGCAATATGTATACACATGTAAAAAAAAATACACATGTAAACCGTTTATGATATGTAATAAATAGTATACACTATGTAATGTATTGGAGTACGTATATATTAATGTATTATGATATGCAATATATATATACATATGTATTAGACCCCAATGCATATGTATGCATATTGCATTGGAGTACATATGTATTGAGATATAATGGTATGCAATATTTTTACATATGTATTAACCAAAATATGTATGTATTGAGGTTAGTATCCAATATGTATACATACGTAAAACATACATATGCAAACCATTTTTGATATGTAATAAATGGTATGTGTTATAAAATATGTATACAAATTTATTGGAGTACATATGTATGTAGAAGGGAGAGCAAATGGTTTATTCTTTGGTCTTGTGAAAATGCTTACCCCGCTTCGTACCTTGTGACTATGGTAGCATGATATTTTCTCAACTCCCTATGGGAAGGAAAAAAAGTTATGCCTAAAAATCTCGACTTTCCTCGTTCAAGTTCAACCCCAGTAGCAGTAGCAAATGTCGGAGTGGTAAAAAGATTAGTTTTGCTTCTTCTTCTCTAGGCACTTAAGTGTTTTGTAAGAAGAGCAGAGACAGTTGTATCTGTGAGCATCATGTATACTATTTCGACCATTGCAGCTGTAATAGCTTCAGTAAAGGCTATTTTTTTATGAAGCAACCGAACCCACTGCCATGAAGCCAAAGATGAAGCCGTTCAATCGTGAATGATATGTAATATATATACATATATATTGGGTTATTTTTTTAAATGGTATACAATATATATATATATAGACATATACATAATGCAAATCATAATTCCTCAATATATATGTACTCCAATACATATGTATACATATTTTATAACACATACCATTTATTAAATATAAAAAATGGTTTGCATATATATGTTTTATGTATGTATACATATTACATACTAACCTCAATACATACATATTTTGGTCTAATACATATGTAAAAATATTGCATATCATTATACCTCAACACATATGTACTCCAATGCAAATATGCATACATTTGGGGTCTAATACATATTATATACATATTGCATATCTTAATACCTCAATATATATGTACTCCAATACATTATATTGTGTATACTATTTATTACATTACATACCATAAACGGTTTGTATGTGTATTTTTTTTTACATATGTATACATATTGCATACCATTATATATTGGGGTATATGTATACTTATTGCATACCATAATATCCCTACACATATATATACATACTGCATATCAAAAAATGTATATATATATATATATATATATAGAGAGAGAGAGAGAGAGAGCAACTCAAGTGAGAGTCGTGTTTTATCATTCTTCCTCTCTAGGCACTTAAGTGTTTTATCATCGCTCTTTGGAACCTTATAGAATATCCTATAAGGGGGACTTCTCTTTAGCCAACCAGCTAAGACTCCGATAGCCTCGAACTGGTTATATTTGGCAGCAATATGGAATGGGGTCTCACCCCTCACATTGAGATCCTTGATACAGTCTGGATAGGCCGTGAGGAATAAAACAATCAGCTCAATGTCACCACTGCCGCAAATAATGTGAAATGGAGTTATGCCATTCCTTCCTTTGGTCCTGACAAGTCGTGGGTTCACTTCTATGAAACGTCGAGTCACGTTTCTCTGGTTATTCTGCACAGTAAGGTGGATAGGGCTCCATCCTTCCGGGTTCAACTTATATGCCAGGGATGGCTTCATCCTCATGAGCTCAATGGCAAAGCTCATGTGGCCAGCCACTGCTGTAACACGCAATGGAGTCTCAATGTAACATCTGGCATCAAACGACTCGAGGATGTTGGGATTATGTCCCATAATGGAGTATAAAAGGTCAATGTCGCCCGTTTGAGCTGTAATTCGCAAGTGATTGTTCATGCTGCTTGTTTATTCTTTAACTCACGGAGAGCAAATGGTGAGAGGCTTTTTATTTTATTTTATGAAGCAACCGAACCCACTGCCATGAGGCCAAAGATGAAGCCAATGGTGAGATATTAGTGAGAAGAAAAAAAAAAGCAAATGAAAGGGTAGAAGTGATAGCAAATCACAGAGAGCAAATGGTTTATTCTTTGGTCTTGTGAAAATGCTTTCCCCGCTTCGTACCTTGTGACTATGGTAGCATGATATTTTCTCAACTCCCTATGGGAAGGAAAAAAAGTTATGCCTAAAAATCCCGACTTTCCTCGTTCAAGTTTAACCCCGGTAGCAGTAGCAAATGTCGGAGTGGTAAAAAGATTAGTTTTGTTTCTTCCTCTCTAGTCACTTAAGTGTTTTGTAAGAAGAGCAGAGACAGTTGTATCTGTGAGCATCATGTATACTATTTCGACCATTGTAGCTATAATAGCTTCAGTAAAGGCTATTTTTTTTATGAAGCAACCGAACCCACTGCCATGAAGCCAAAGATGAAGCCAATGGTGAGATGTTAGTGAGAAACTACATGTTAGTAAATCAACAAAGACTCACATTTACCAATGGCAAAAGCAATAGCAAAACTTAGAACCAAATTGATGACATACCAAAACCCAAAACAAACATTTTGCAGTCACCTAACAAAAGCCCACCGTATCTAGATTAGCAACCATGTATCAACCCAAAAAATCATTACAACAACATGGATAAGGACAAAAAGTTGGAAATCTGCAGCACCGCAAGAGAGGATAGGAACACCACTATACATCTAATAGCATCACCTTCATAGAAAAAACCAGTTGAAGCCACCAAAACAAAAACCTACCGTATCTAGTTTAGCAACCCTGTAACTGTAACACCCTGTTTTTCAGAATAATTTAATTAAGCTGATTTTGGTTAAGTTGGATTTATCGTTCAAGGGCTTAGTGAGATTTTTGGTTAAAAGTCTCTTTCTGGTACATGAGCACGCCCGTGCTCATTAGCCAGCAAGCCCGTGCTTAAAGTCAGAAGCGAGTTTCTGATTTTAAGTTGAGCACGACCGTGCTCAACAGCGAGCACGCCCGTGCTCAACATGTTGACCGCGTCTCGTAACGTTAAGTCGAGCACGACCGTGCTCAAGTCCGGGCCTATATACGTTGAGCAGACTCAGGGTTGCGCCGTACACTTCATCTTTGTTACTAAAAACCCTAGTACGGCTGCAACCTCCCTTCTTCCCTTTTTCCTTCATATTCAGTGTGGTTTTGAGCATTGGAGGCTCTAGGGAAACGTGATACGCCTGCACTTCGTATATAGGTAACGTTGTGTTCTTTTACTTTAGTTTCCTTTCATTTTATAGTTGGCAAACTAACACCGTTTCTGATCTGTTGGTTTAAGGCTGGTTTGAGTGAACGCCGCTGTTAAGGAGAGGAACTGGTTCGTTGTTTGGGACGTCGTTAGAGCTACCTTCAATCCAGGTATGGGGAGAAGGGTAGTGTATTCATAGGCTTGGGGTTAGTGCAAAGTAAAGGGGTTCCCTGACCCCGATGTGTTTATATATGTATGTATGAATAACATGCTGAATTGGTTGTTTAATGATGGTATGATCTTGGCTGTTTTGGTACGTTATTGATATGTTATTGGTATACTGTTCATGTTCATAATATGCTATTAATGTTGGTGTTGGTTGCTTTGCTGTGAACATGATGTTGTTGGGTTGATGCCATGGTTGAATAGATTGCTGTTATGATGACGAGTTAAGGTCTGAAAATATGCTGATAATTGATGTTAGGATTAATTGGTTAAAAACCCTGGAATTTGGTTGAGTATCAGCCTCTGTTCCTGCCCAGAACAGTACTGTCGCGCGATGAGCACGACCGTGCTGAACAGGTAGCACGACCATGCTCCCAGTTGAATTCTGGGTAAGTGGCCGCGCTGTTTAGCACGGCCGTGCAGGACAAAGAGCACGACCGTGCTGCCGAGCACGACCGTGCTTCACTTACAGGGGAGCACGCCCTTCACGTGCTTAAGCACGACCGTGCTGGGTTACGAGCACGACCGTGCTCAACCCACCTGGACAGAACAAGATTAAAGGACTTAAGGGGTTTTAAACCCCACTTCCCTATGACGATAACTGATTAGACAACTTGGTTAATGTTACTAAAGATAAATAAAGATGGTGAGATGTTAAGTCGATACCCTTTTGGGTGCCGCAAGCTGACGAGCTGTGCCTTGGTGCTCTTTGACCAAGGAAGCCTTGACCCCGTGGTTTAGGTCTAAAGGTGTTGATGTTGCTGTGTACCTTGGTGGCCGAGAGTTTGCCCCAGGTACTACGGTTGATTCCGCTTAAGTCCTCAGGTAGATTCCGCGAGGCAAGTTGTTGCGGTTGATTCCGCTGTTATCTTCGGTCGATTCCGTGGAGTTATGGAGGTGGTGATGCCGTGGTTGTTATGTTGCATACGCATTGCATCGGAGATGTTGTTTAGGGATGTTCGACATAGGGGAGATCGTCCTAGAGTACGGCGATCTGGCCATCCACGGTTGGAGTAGATTCTCCTAGCGCCCCGGTGATGAGGCATTCGTTGGTTTGATGCGTTGGCTATCCAAGGAGTAGATTCTCCGGCGTTGAGTAGATTCTCAATGTGGATATTTAACTCCGAAGTCGTTCATCCCGAGTTTAGTGGATCCACATGCATTGTTGATTTAGCGGAGTAGGACTGCATTGCACTGCATAGCATAATGATAATGTTGATGTTTGGTGTAATGTTATTGTGTTTACTGTTTACTTTACTCCCTACTTCTTGCTGTATATGATTACATGAACTTACTCCCCATGTTTGTTTGTGTTTGGCCTGATTGGCACCTTGCAGAGGATGACGAGCAGCCCGGAGAGGAGTGACTCTGAGGAGCCGCCACTCGTAGTAGGGCTAGTTGTGTTATGTTAGTTTTCAGTTGTAATTCCATGGGTGTCTATCCTGGAACGGTTATACCAGCTCTGTAGGTGACATCGGGGTTCAGATATTTTTGTTGGTTGTTATGTTTTTATTTTTTAAAACTCATTTCATTTTTCCGCGTTGTAAACGGTTCATTTGGGACTTTTCTACCTATGAACATTTGTTTTATTTATTTCAATGATTGCATGTTTTCCTTTAAGTGTTTCTGTATTTAAATGGCTTATAACATGCGGGGTAGAAGGCTGTCACAGTAACAACCCCAAAATTTCATTGCAGTAACTTGCAGATGGACAAAAAGTTTGAATCTGCAGCAACTAGTAATAAAAGATGCCTCTCACTTGAGTTGCTCTCTCTCTCTCTCTCTCTCTCTCTCTCTCTATATATATATATATATATATATATACAGACACTGATATGCAATATGTAAATATATGTGTATGGATATTATGGCATGTAATAAGTATACATATACCCTAATATATAATGGTAAGCAATATGTAAACACATGTAAAAAAAAAAACACATGCAAATCGTTTATGATATGTAATAAATAGTATACACTATGTAATGTATTGGAGTACATATATATTAATGTATTATGATATGCAATATGTATATACATATGTATTAGACCCCAATGCATATGTATGCATATTGCATTGGAGTACATATGTATACATATGTATTGCATTGGAGTACATATGTATTGAGATATAATGTTATGCAATATTTTTACATATGTATTAGACCAAAATATGTATGTATTGAGGTTAGTATGTATACATATGTAAAACATACATATGCAAACCATTTTTGATATGTAATAAATGGTATATGTTATAAAATATGTATACAAATTTATTGGAGTACATAAGTATGTAGAAGGGAGAGCAAATCACAGAGAGCAAATGATTTATTCTTTGGTCTTGTGAAAATTCTTTCCCCGTTTCGTACCTTGTGACTATGGTAGCATGATATTTTCTCAACTCCTTATCGAAAGGAAAAAATGTTATGCCTGAAAATCCTGACTTTCCTCGTTCAAGTTCAACCCCGGTAGCAGTAGCAAATGTCGGAGTGGTAAAAAGATTAGTTTTGCTTCTTCCTCTCTAGGCACTTAAGTGTTTTGTAAGAAGAGCAGAGACAGTTGTATCTGTGAGCATCATGTATACTATTTCGACCATTGCAGCTGTAATAGCTTCAGTAAAGGCTATTTTTTTTATGAAGCAACCGAACCCACTGCCATGAAGTCAAAGATGAAGCCAATGTGAGATGTTAGTGAGAAGAAGAAAAAAAGTAAATGAAAGGGTAGAAGGGAGAACAAATCACAGAGAGCAAATGGTTTATTCTTTGGTCTTGTGAAAATGCTTTCCCCGCTTCGTACCTTGTGACTATGGTAGCATGATATTTTCTCAACTCCCTATGGGAAGGAAAAAAAGTTATGCCTAAAAATCCCGACTTTTCTCGTTCAAGTTCAACCCCGATAGTAGTAGCAAATGTCGGAGTGGTAAAAAGATTAGTTTTGCTTCTTCCTCTCTAGGCACTTAAGTGTTTTGTAAGAAAAGTTGATGCAGTTGTATCTGTGAGCATCATGTATACTATTTTTACCATTGCATCTATAATAGCTTCAGTAAAGGCTATTTTTTTTTATGAAGCAACCGAACCCACTGCCATGAAGCCAAAGGTGAGATGTTAGTGAGGAAGAAAAAAAAAAAAAAGCAAATGAAAGGGTAGAAGGGAGAGGAAATCACAAAGAGCAAATGGTTTATTCTTTGGTCTTGTGAAAATGCTTTCCCCGCTTCGTACCTTGTGACTATGATAGCATGATATTTTCTCAACTCCCTATGGGAAGGAAAAAAGGTTATGCTTAAAAATCCCGATTTTCCTCGTTCAATTTCAACCCCGGTGGCAGTAGCAAATGTCGGAGTGGTAAAAATATTAGTTTTGTTTCTTCCTCTCTAGGCACTTAAGTGTTTTGTAAGAAGAGCAGAGGCGGTTCTATCTATGAGCATCATGTATACTATTTCGACCATTGCAGCTGTAATAGCTTCAGTAAAGGCTATTTTTTTATGGTGCAACCGAACCCACTGCCATGAAGCCAAAGATGAAGCCGTTCAATCGTGAATGATATGTAATATGTATGCATATATATTGGGTTATTTTTTTAAATGGTATACAATATATATATATATATACATATAAATATTGCAAATCATAATTCCTCAATATATATGTACTCCAATACATATGTATACATATTTTATAACACATACCATTTATTAAATATCAAAAATGGTTTGCATATATATGTTTTATGTATGTATACATATTTCATACTAACCTCAATACATACATATTTTGGTCTAATACATATGTAAAAATATAGCATATCATTATACCTCAACACATATGTACTCCAATGCAATATGCATACATTTGGGGTCTAATACATATTGCATATCATAATACCTCAATATATATGTACTCCAATACATTACATAGTGTATACTATTTATTACATTACATATCATAAACGGTTTGTATGTGTATTTTTTTTACATATACACATATTGCATACCATTATATATTTTTTTTACATATGTATACATATTGCATACTTAATTTGTAACATGATTTCATGTTTTAAAATCGTTGAAGGATCGACTCGTTTTTTATATTATTGAAAGCATTTTTATCAATATAAATCACTATATAATTATTCATCCATACATAGGACAGAACAAAGAAAAACTATTGGAGGTGCTAGAATTTAGTACATGCAAAATTAACAATTACTAACTTTTAGGATTAATTAACAATTGATTTGACATACGTAAGCGTATCTGAGTCAGTAGCTTCAAATTCTATATTATAAATATAATTACAAACATGGGACAACTTTTCTTAAAATTGTTTTTACTTACAATTACTTTTTCCAACTTCCGCTAATGCTCAGTTAAGACATCAAACTGCTGCGTATTGAAGACTGCTATACACTCTTAACATATACTCCCACCGCTCAACGATATAAGCAAAAATTTCTAAATTTTTTGGTTCAAAATATAAGCAAATTTTACATCCTAGTGAATGAAATTATTCTCAAAATATACTTCATTTAATATAGATTTTGTTTTTCATTGACTCATTCAGGGCCGGCCCCAACCTATTTTGAGGCCTAAAGCGAATTTTGATATAAGGCCTTTTTGAAAATAAATAATAATTTTTATTAAAAAATTATATTTTATTTAAATTTTATCTTTGTTACAAATTATTGTGGTTGATGTAAATTTTTGATGTGTGTTTACATGCAACAACTTGTAACATTTCCTATAATTTATTATTTAAGGTTTTAATATATTACTTTTGTTAAGCTTAAATAATAATAAAAAATTGAAGGCTTAAATTTGGACCCAAAAACTAAAAAAAAAAAATTAGAGGCTCTCAACAACACAAGCTTAATAAATAAGAGAAAGGGTAATTTAGATAAGAAACTTAATTTTTTATTTTCAATACACTTTATGCATTGAATTAGAAAGTTCATTGCAAGATCACACTTTATGCACAGCTAATAAAGGAATTTAAAATCCCACACCCCATTAAAAGTTTTTTTGGTTTTTTACCCTACCGGGCCCCGTAGAGTTTAAGAAAAACTAGTAAAGAGACCCCGTGCTAAACTTTTTGGTATTTTTTGTCTCTGAAATTTGCACAATAAGACAAATACATGCCCAAGTCCCAAAGGAGTTATTAGTCATGATACTCATCACCACTTCAATTAACCAAGTAAGGGATGCGTTGTGAATTTGTGATTGTGAAATCAAACCGCATTTGACCAAAATAACATGATGGGTTGAATTGGTACAATTTTTTTAGAAATATTCTTTTACACTCAGAATTTTTTTTGTATGCTCTACACTCCGAATTCTACCAAGTCTGTAATAGTTTAAATTTAATTTAATAAAATTTGTTTTATTAGAGTATTGTAGTAGTATAGAATACACAATAATTTCTTTAGAGTTCAAGTTAAGTAAAAAGATTTAAGATAAAATAATCTCTTATACGGTTGATTCTCCCGTTTTAATGTAACCAAAATATTCTACTTTTTTTAATGCTTGTGTGTGTTTTGTTTTAATCATAAAATACGTCAAACATAAAATAAAAGCTATATATTATACTTTATTTCTAGCACGTCTTTCCAACTTTACCCTTATTGTTCCATAGGTACCCTTTCAATTAGTTTTCATTTTTACATAGCTCTTGTGTGAATTGTAATTTCTAATGTTTTATTTTTCTTACCAATCACGAATTTTCGATGAGTATTGTAACTGTTCATTATTTTTGCGGTCGACCCAAATATGTAGCCTACATTAATCAACCACATAACTAATTAAAAAGTAAAGAATGTTTAACTAAAAATATCAAAGCAAAAAAAAAAAGTATTAATTAGAGTAGGATATTTTACCATTTTTGTTAATATGCAAGGAGAGAGGTTTTAATGCATGTTTCTTCTTTCGTTGATCAAACATTTGCCTTGTACATTTCATCAAAAAAAAAAAAAAAGCCTTATTTTTATGGCTGACCTTAGAGGAAAAATACCAGAGACCCACCGCAGTGCAGGTATGGTAGGTGCTACCATTCTTGCAGTTGCCAGTTTCCAGGCTTTACCGAGTCCTCCTGGTGGATTATACCAGGTTGAGGCTGATGCCAGTGCCAATAATATCACAGGCACACGACAACAACTTGGCAGATCTGTGTTGCCAAAAAATGAATTCTTTAAATTTTCCACTTTAAATTCATTTGGCTTTGTGGTATATGCATTACTCATTGAGATTTTGAGTCCGAGAAGGCTAATGAGCACTCTGATGTCTTTTCCAATGGACGAGCCAAGCTTTCCTCTTGCCTTCACTATTATTCTCCTAATTTCATTATTAGGAGCAACATCCAATGCAGTTGAACCCACCAGGTTCTTGACATTTATATCCAAAACCTTTATATTTGAAATAAGTTCCTAGAACAATAGCAATATAGTGCATTAATTAAATATAAAATTTATGAGCACATTAAATTATCTTAGAAATTAATAAAAGTCACATTTAGTCATTGAATTATTTAGTATTTAACATATATTTATATAACTAAACTTATAACCGATCCACCTCCATTCTGTACACTCAATTTTCTAACAAAACAATAGGGAAATTAAGTAGCAAATTACTAATCAGCTTTTTTTTTTTTTTTTTTTTGAAGCGTGGAATGCTAAAAGACTACCTAAAACAAACCATTGAATAAAACACTATAAATCAAAAAGACAATCATCATCGTAGTTAAAGCTATAAATTCCAAATTCAATATAAATTATGTTCATAAATATGAAGTTAATTTCATAGTTATGATGATTAAATTGATAAATTTACCTTCGCAATGTTGTTACCATTTTAATCAAGGAAATCAAAGTCGTTAAATAATAAGGAGGACGAAGAAATATAAGACATCATCAACGGCTTCCATCCATCCAAACCAGCAACACTGATCCACGTATAGGGATCTACTTACTCGCACATGAATCTATTGAAGACAAGACAACACAACATTTTAAACACCAGAAAAGATACCAACAAAAGAAAAAGCATATTAATCAACAACGGAATCCACATAAAAGATATGGAATTACAAGTATATATAATATTGAACTACTGATCTTAGTAGAAGAAATAGCAACAGATCCCTACATCATAATCATCATGAAATTGTGTTTGTGAATATACCTTCTTTTAATCGGTGAGAGGTAGCATAAGGAAACACTATTACAACTTTCAGCTGACCCAACTTGGCGGCCGCACAGTTTTAGGTAGGGCTTGACATCGGTCGGTTACGGTCGGATTCGGTCCCAAAACTCCCAATCCGACCAAAACCGACCTCAAGAATATAAGGCCATGCCGTTTGTTTGTGGCCTAGGTTTGGGCAGGTGGGAACACAGGGTTTTGAACCAACCAAAAAATAAAGTAAGGTTTGGATCGGATCGGTTTGTTCGGTTTTTAACCACACATCAAATAAAAAAGTTTCATATAATCTACCAAATAACCTGATACCCACTACTGACAAAAAAGTAACCTTTGCATACACTTAATCCACCTATTAAGTTAGTAGGCTACAACCTGAACCAACAAGGAAAAAAAACAGTGGCTAAAATTACAAAGTTCCAAAGTCTCAAAGTTGTGTTAAAGTGGCAATTCAGCATTAACACATAAGGAAAAATCAGTGAGATGAATGATGAAACAAATCAATGAAAAGAGGAATTCCCGCATCAGCAACAACAAAGTAGAATAGTGATGAAACAAATCAATGAATCCTTCCAAACTCCTTCACCCCTCAAATACCAGACCCAAATCAGATGAAACAAGTCAGGGAATACCCACATCAGCAACAACAAAATAGAATAGTAGAATATCCAACCCAAATCAATGAATGACAGCATCAAAATGAATCACAAATCAGAGCAAAGTAGAAGATGAATTAATCATGAACAGAGAAAGCAAAGTATAAAAAATTAAATATGAAGCATAGTATAACAGAGGAAGCCCTCACCGTAGGAGGCGAGGAGGGCTCCGATGGCGGCGAGGATCGGCGGTCGGCGTGAGATGCTCAGATGCAAGGAGCAAGATGCTTAGACGCGAGGCACGAGCTGTGAGACTCGAGGAAGGGAGATGCCAACGAGAAGGTGATGGGAGGAGGCGGCAACCAGAGACGGCGCGTGAGACGACGACGACCAGGGATGGAGCGCGAGGCGGCGGCGATAATGCTCAGAAATAAGGAGACGAACACAGACCGACTCAAGGCGGCGAGCAGGGACAAGAACACGATGAGGCGGCGAGCAAGGAAACGATGGTGGCGGCCAGAGGGGAGGGAGAATCGTTAGGGTTAGGGCAGGGACTTGACCAAATAAAATGGCTAAGTGAGTCAAAAACTAAAATAAGAAGTCTTCACGATCAAAACGGCACAGGGACAAGAACAAATAGACAACATTAGTCCTCGGTTCGGTTCGGTTCCTGAAGATAGAACCGAAAATTGAACTGAACACAGATAAAATTAATTTTGCCTTTAGAAATGATTTTGTCTAGAAATAAAAAAAAAAGTTTTATGTTGGTTTTAAAAAATTATACTAAATTTTACATCAAACTTACTTTTAAAGTAAAAACATACAAACATAAACTATTTTACTTCAAACTCATTTCTAACCAAATCAATTTTATAAAATCAATTTCATTCAAAATTATTATTATCTAACGCTTATCCCACACACACTGAGGACCTGTTTGTTTTGTTTTCGGATTCTTGTTTTCATTTACTGCTTTTAAAAATAATTACAAGAACTGTCACTTTGTTTTGATTTTATTTTTTGTTTTCAAATATTTATACAAGAAACACTGAAAACAGAAAAAGATATTTTCAGTGTTTCCCAGACCAAATTTTGAAAATACGAAACAAAATGAAAACAATGTGACAATTTTGTGATTATTTCTGAAAACAAGAAATGAAAACAAAAAACTAGAAACAAAACAAAGAAACCCTAAGATGATTGAGAATTTTCACTCAGGTTTAGGTCCATCTTAGCGCCACAAAATGGGTAAAATTTGTTAATAACATTCAAAATTAACTTAATTAATTCCATGAAAATTTATGATTATGAATTTTACTTTAAAAAATGATTTTGTTTCTAAAGTGAAAAATTAAAGATATATTTCCCCTAAATTTGATAAAAATATACTGATATTTTACGGTAAATATACCATTAATTACCTACTTCAGATACAAACTTACTCTGTATGACCTTTTTTCTAAATTTGTTCTATTTAATTCCAATTTAAATATTGGATTCCAAATATTTTTTTCTTGAATTCTTAATGTATTAATATTTTCTATTTCTTGTCTTGCTTATAAACAAATTTCATTCATAAAACTATTATTTGTTTTATCAAATAATGAAGTCTGTGTAGACCAACTGAGGTTGGCGTGAGTAGTTAAAGACCTCTCGCCCCTTAACCAAAGATCTCGGGTTCGAGCCTTGGGTATGGAAAAAATCTCAGTTGGAAGGGATGCCACCCATCTAGGTGCCGAACAAACTCTTGTGGGAGATTAGTTCCCGTCTCAGGTTGGCGGTGGGATACTCCTTAAAGTAGTTCGAAAAAAAGTCCGTGTAGGTCCTTTCTTAGCAAAAATAAAATAAAATTGAAGTCTGTGTAGGTTAATGTACTACATCCATTTTGAAATAAGTATGGCATTTAAGGTAATCACAGACAAATTAAAAAAAATATCAAATAGTCTTGATGATAGTAAAAAACACTACATCCATTTAAAAATCATTATCTTTTAAGTAATTTTTTTTTTTACATAGCTCTTCTATGAATTGTAATTTCTAATGTTTTATTTTTCTTACCAGTCACGAATTTTCGATGAGTATTGTTCATTATTTTTGCGGTCGACCAAAATATGTAGCCTACATTAATCAACCGCATAACTAATAGTCAAGTAAATAATGTTTAACTAAAAATATCAAAGCAAAAAAAAATGTATCAATTAGAATATTTTACCAATTTTGTTAATATGCAAGGAGTGAGGCTTTAATACATGTTTCTTTTTTAATAGAGTACATGTTTCTTCTTTGGTTGATCAAACATTTGCCTTGTACATCGCTGTCATGTGGCCTATGTTATATGAAGCCACCTATAAGTGTTGCAAGCCTTACTGAGATCCTCAAAGGGCAGGTGGGGATTGTAAGAGTTAAAGAGAGTACTATAATGCCATTTTTAATTTATAAGCAAATGTATATTTTGATAAGCAAATGTATAATGCCATGTATCGATAAATTAACACTACTAGTGCCGGTACCCGTGGTTTAAATAATATTGTTCGTAATTAATATTTTTAAATTCTAATTATTTATATAATAAAAGGAGTAAAGACTTTATCTATGAATTCTATTTGAAGTGGAAAATATAAAAGGACAAAAATTGAGACACTCGTATTAAATATGTTCTTTTAACTAAAAATGTAAACATTTCACCCATATATGTACTTGCAAAGATGAATTATTATTTTAATAGATTAAAAGATTTTTTTTTGAAAGGATTAATAGATTAAAAGATAAAGTTAACTAATTAGAGAAAGATATAAACCAAAACAACCGAGAAATATAATACTTTAAGAGTAACTTACTTAGCTTAAATCGTGAAAGACTTGTTTATAAATAATACTCGAATTAGTGTTGGAATAGTAAACAGAATAAGGATTTTATGTATGACACATATTGAATTGGTCCAACCAGTTCAACCTATGGTTGGGTCGGATAACTAATAAATTTAAAATTGAAAAATAAATAAAAACAGTAAACTAGGGGAAAAAGTAAAAATAATAATTAAATAATTCATTCCGAAGAGTTCAACCCGGTCCTATTGACGGTTCAAAGCGGTTTAACCTCGATTTAATATGGTTCAACCGATTCTTGGGCGGTTCAATCAGGTCACGATTCAAAAGGATTAGACCGAACAGGCTAATTGGATGGGTCATGGTTAAATTGGTTGAACCGCCCGATTTGATCCGATTTTTGAAACATTGGTATCGGTACATTCCAATCAAATTCAAAAAATAGGAAAGTGATCACATATGGAATGGTGAAATCGTTGAAAATCTACACATAGAGGTTAGAAAAGAGGAAAATAAAAATTGGGAGTTTCATGTCATCCTTTGCCTTGCAATGAAACGGAAAATATGCTAAATATTACTAGTCATTAGTCATGCACAACACCGGGGAGCATCCTATTATCCGAACTTATAAAAAAAAAATGAACTCGTTTTAATAACCTTCTGACACAATTAAATTAATAACTTCATTTTTGACTTCTAGTCAATTTACAATAAAATACAAATACAGGGGAAAAAATAAAAACTAATATTTCAATCACATGCAAGTCATAGTTTAAATTTTAAATTCTCGAATAAAAGGCAAAAGGTAAAAATTTACCAAACATTTATTTCAATTAGTGTTTGGCTTAAACAAAAAAAGGTGAAGATCACTTCCAACAATCTTATTTTTATGCTTCCTACACTACGAGAGAAAGGAAGAGAGATAAATTTTTTCTCTCTCTTCCCTCATTTTATATAAAATAAAGTATAGAACATTAGTGTAAAAAATGTATAGGAATAACATTATTACGCACTTCTACGGAGTTATGGACCCAAGTTACCCAACCACGTTGGAAGATAAATTACTTCAGTTCTTGAGAAGTGGTTCCGTTTTGTCCTCCCACTTGTTCAACCTTTTAGCTGACTCTTCAACCTACAATCAAGAATATTTTGATTACAAAAGCTTGCCATTACCAGCATCCATAGTATATATCATAGAATGATGACTCCTGCAGCGAGCTCTAAATAGATTTTACCTCTTTATTCCAATCTGTTCGAAATGTGACCCATATTAAAATAATTGTTTGCAAAACCGTGCCACCTAGCATTCCGATCCATATTCCCTACACACGGTCACGGCAATAGAAACATGTAAAACATCTATTATTGCATTATATTAATAAATCAAATATTTTGGGTGGGAAAAAAAATATATATATATCAGCATACCTTAGCACCGAGTTTGAAATAGAAACGAGAAGTGAACCCAATGGTATGCCAATTCCGTAATAACAACCAACGTTTACATATGCAACAAAGGTTTGCCATCCACATCCAACAGCCACCCCTTCATACATTTTATTTTATATACTGCACACATTAGTCTAACTTTTCTACCAGTGAAATAAATAATTAAGAAAATTGTTATGCCCCACATCTAAAAGTAAAAATAATTAAACTTACAAAAAAAATGTCAGTCTTAAAATGTTAGTCAACATAACCAAACTTTTAATTTTGAATTCTGGATGAAAAAAAGCATTCAATTTAGTCTCCATGTTACTATGAGTATAAAAACCAAATCATTTTAAAGTATAAGGACCAAATTAAAAATTAATGTTATGTATAGGGGCCAAAATTAATTACATTTTAACCTATATTTTTTCTATTCATGTACATAACAATCACTTTCAATTTGATTCCTACATTTAACCATGTAATAGATGGCAAGAATCAAATTTAAAACAAGTTAAATTTAAACTTTTTGGATAAATAGACCAAATTAAAAATGAGCAAGATGTATGGGAACAAAAAAAATAAAAATAAAAATTAATCATCCATTATCAGATAGCCAGCAGCCTCTTAGTTCTCCCATCAAAGTTTTGCAAATATGATATACATACATGCATATGGAACATATATAAACTTTTGGGTTTGGCTATTATTATAGTAATAAAAATAACTTAATTACCAGATAAGACTGGCTGAATGCCGTTGAGGACAATGGCAAGAGATAGGAGGGGGCAAAGATCTGAGACAGCAGCAGCGACCTCTTCACCCTCTGTGAAGACATAGCTAATGACATCGCGTAATGCAAGCACCACCACTCCTATAATAACCGATATTATGAAAGATATCAATGTCACCACCAACACTGAAAATGACGCTGATTTTGGATTTCTTGCCCCTAGCTCGTTGCTCACTCTCACACTGCATGCACGTCACACCAACATAATTTCTTCATTAATCAATAATCTTGCTTTAAATTAACTTGCAATGAAACTAATTAAGAGAAATTTCGTATATATGAAAAGGAATAATCATAATGTGCGCTTGTTTTCTATATGACACAAGTGACAACTACATATCATGTATAGATCATCCAGCAACTAAAAATGAGTTAATATTTTAAAAAAATACAAAGGAGGTGAACCTAACCTTGCAGCTGCGTTAAATCCAACTGAGATCATGAACACCCATCCAGACACCGTGGTACTGCAATTTAATGAAGACATTCCATGGTCACAAAACAGAGATATTATTCACTAACGGTTACATGGTTTGGGACACTCTTGGGGTATGCTTGTTGTATTGTGTAGTAAAAGACAGGAGATATCTATAATTAAATCCAACTATATTTTTACGTTTATTACGTGAAACAATTGAAATAATTAAAACAAGATTCACATATTTCGAATAACATAAAAATATATAATTAAATAATAATATAAAAAAATTTAAGAATATTAAAATTAAATCCATTTTTCTTTTTCTCTCCATAATCAACTATAATTTGAGTTTGACAGTAACGTTTAGGTGTACATAGCAATGTGCAACAGGTTACCGTACATCTTAGTGGATCCAGTGGCTAAAGGGAAATTTATTTTAGAATCGGGGTACATTTACGGAAATTGGTTTGAGAGGTGCGCTTTGAAACGAGGCAAGATAATGGCCACAATGCCAAGCCCAAAAGAAAGAGTTGGTAGCCTCTCAAGCCTTAGTATCTCATCATTATTCATTAGGAATATTCTAGAATATAGTAACAATTTATTATTATGTTTTTTTATTAAAGAAGTTAGTTAGTCCAAGTGTCATCTGATCTTATTATTAGGGAATTTGCTTTAAATTTGTTATTATCTATTTTGTCTAAGAATGATAAGTAGGAATGAAGAAAGAAAGCATAAAATTGATAGAAAAAATCTCTCTCCCCCTTAGGGGAATTCAATTTCTCTCCCAAAATTGCACTTCTTATCAGCTTCCCTGTGTTTCGTTAACTTCTTTTTCAGTGCATTGTGAAATCTCATCTTGTTCTATCATTTAAATTTGAAACACAAAGTGCAGCTGAATAGTGGTTAAGGAATTTGTGCTCGCGGCATTGCAAAAGGTATCATTGAATTTGTGCTTGACAAAGACAGGTATCATTTTACGGTGCAGGACCACTTGTTAGTAATTACTAATCAATTAAGTAGAACAAGCCAAAATTATGGGGTCTTTTGTGGCATGATTGATAAAGAAGATTAAATTATTAGAATGTGATTATCTTTGCAAATTCCTCAGTTTCCTTGGGTTAAAACTTTTTTCATAGTTTATTTTTTCTTTTATGATAAAGTAGAGTCAAAATTATGTGGCCATGTGGCATGCTATTCACACGCCATGAAGGTTGTGGTCTAGCAGCCGCGCAATTGGATTAGTAGTCATCAATTTGGATTTGGATTCCTCCCTGTATGAAGTCCAAGACAATATGTCATTTTTGAAAAACGTTAATCTGACTCCCCAAATTTGACAGCTACGGTGACAATTATACTATAACGCTACTGTAATGTTATTGTTTCCTTTTTTTATTTTTATTTTTATTTTTACAATTTTTGACTTTTAAAAAAAATAAAAAATTAGCTTTTTTGAATACTAACATTTTTTGTTAATTACGTGCAAACATCTGGTTAATTCAGTTCATTATATGGTTAATGGGTCATCCTAAAGCTCACAATCATTTTCCACAACCATGTAAATATTTGGTTAATCACGTGCAAATATCTGGTTAATACAGTTCATTATCTGATGGGTCATCCTGAAGCATACAATCATTTTTCACAACCATGTAAATATTTGGTTAATCACGTATAAATATTTGGTTAATTCAATTCAATATATGGTTAATGGGTCATCCTGAAGCATAAAATCATTTTCCATCACTGTACATACATTAACCATATAATGAACTGAATTAACCAGATATTTGCACGTGATTAACCAAATATTTACATGATTGTTGAACAATAAGCTTCAGGATGACCCATTAACCAGATAATGAACTGAATTAACCAGATATTTGCATGTAATTAACCAAATATTTACATGGTTGTGAAAAATAATTGTAAGCTTTAAGATGACCCATTAACCATATAATGAACTGAATTAACCAGATATTTACACGTAATTAACAAAAAATATTAGTATTCAATAAAGTTAAATTTTTATTTTTTTTAAAAGTCAAAATTTGAAGGAAAAAAAAATGTACCGCTACAATAATGCTACAGTATCATTGTTATCTTGTAGTTGTCGCAGATGGGGAGTCAGGATATCGAGGATAACATGACTCGTCGTTTTTTTCTGACTAAAAGAAGAGCGACGCCCTTTTTCCTTTTGATTTATGTTTCCTTTTTGGTTTAATTCTCATGACTAGGTGCACTGCACTAATTTTGTTATCGGTCATGCGAAAAATTAAATATATATATATATATATATTTTCAAATATTTAATTCAAATTTATAATAGATTCTTTTTTCTTAATTATTATTATAACTGGGGTCTTGCTAACCGGGCTTTGGTTAAGGAATCAAGAAGAGGAAATTATTTATTGAAAAACTAAAAATTAAAGTGTTCAAGGTTATTTCGGTCATTATTTATTTTTGTTTTTCAAAATGGAAAGCTTTTATATAATAACCCTTAGAAAAAACAAAACGGTGGAACTCTTTTGCAAAAAGATATCCAATTATTAGCATGTGATTCCACAGAAGCATAATAGACATATTCACAAGGCATAACATAAGGTAAGATGCTGAAACACAATTACTGAACAATCAATCTAGAATGTTTCAAATAAAATAGTTGGAAAGAAAAAGACTTACCAAATAGAAAGTGAATCCAGAGCCAACTCAGGGTGAGGAAGAAGCCCTGCAAGCAAAACCAAAATCTGAAAGTACCATGTCTCCAAGCACAGCATCACTGCTGATGCTGCTGACAATTTGAAGAATTCTGGCAACCCTGAAAAAGCTTGCACTGTGAACCCTCTCCATGTATGCTTACACCTTTCACTCTTCACAATATACACAAACTGTGCTATCACAATGATCCACCATGACAAGCTCAACACCAATGATGCACCCAGTAAACCAAGCCCAACTTCATATACAACCACCCAGCTTAGCAAAAGATGGATGGCTAATGTTGCTGTTGATATATATGCACTTGGAGCAACTATGCTCTGAGCTTGAAGAAACTTCTGAATAGGGAAGTTCATAGCATAGGCAAAGATTTGAGGGATGAGGCCATAGACAAAAAGTGAAGCTGCTGATGCAATTCTTGGGGACTCCCCTAGAAAGATCAAAATGGGTTTGGAGAAAATATATATTAAAGTCAAAAGAACACCTGCTAATGTGAGAAGGATTGTTGATCTTTGCAAGTATATGCCTAGCATTTCCAACTTGTGTGCACCATATGCTTGTCCACATAGTGTCTCAACAGCACTTCCCATACCCAACTATTCATCAAAATCACCACAAAAAAATATACATTATTAATCAGAAACATATGTATGTCATATTATCATCAACTGATGTCAAATTGGTATAGAAAAATTGGTTTGTGAATATGAAAGTTAGAAGTTAATTAGAAAAAAAAAATTAATTTTTAAATTGACATCTAATACAAATTATTTTCCCCACTTGTGAGAAATCCAGGGATGTGAGGGATAGAGGCCGTCATACTCTTAGGCTAGATAGAGAGCGTGCTCATGAGGTAGCATATTGAATTGATTGAAAAGATAATCAAATGAGATACATGAAGCTCTATCTATAGAGCTAGCTAACTAATACAACTAACTCCCTAACAAACTGTTAACAACCTATAACAGACTTCTAACAGAATTATTTATATTCCTAATAACACCGCTAATTGAATTGTACACTATTTCTGAAAATCATTTGAAGAAAATATTTGGTATAAATATAATGATTTTGCAAGATAAATAGGAAACAAAAGCATAGAGGTGGGTCTTGATTAATTTTTTATTCAGGTGTTTGAATATGTGGACTAGTTGTGCAGATAACATTGGTATCACATTAAAATTCAAGAACAGAAGCATGACAGAGAAAGAGAACAGAGTAGTACCATGAGGCCATAAGCAAAGACTTGGATTCCAGTGTTACCAAGGGAAGCAGCAGCAAGCTCAAGGTTACCAAGGTGACCTGAGAAGATTTGTGTGGACATAGACATGACATAGTTGATGAGATAAACTATGACAGCAGGAGCAGCAAGGAAGAAAAGGAGCTTGAATTCTATCCATGTAGCAAGTCCAAAACGCCTTAGGAGAGGAACACTTGTGTCTGAGAGTATTCTCTCAAGCTCACCATTTGATTCATGCTTTGAGCTGAATGATTCAGTAAAAGAAGGTGGGGCAGGAGTTAACAAAGGTTGATCAATATCGTTGTGCACAGAAGTAGTAGAATCCATATTGGAAGGGAAGAAACACCTGTTTGTGAATTATGAGCCTTTTCCTCTGCAGAATAAGGCTTTGTGGCTCAGCCACAAACAAGCAAACGAAAGGGTGTTTTCATGTTTTGGGCTTGGAGGGGTTTATTTAATTCAGTTTTCAACATCAAATTTTGAATATGGTATATCTTTACTTTTATCTTTTACTTATATTTTATCAGATTTAAATATATTTCAAAAATACATAAAATGAAACACCGTAAAGTATGGTGGATTCTAGCACGAAGTACCAGTTTTACTGGTATACCGGTATACCTCTAAGTTTTTTATTATGGACGATTTTAAACCGTTGGATATAATAATTAAATAAATGGACAGTTCAGATTTATTGAAGCAAAAAAAAAATAAAAACAATTTTTTTTGAAAAATACCACATTACCCTTGACCCCTCCCCTCCCACCGTCCAAACCCTCCTCCAACCAGCAGCCACTTCCTCACGTGCCCCCACCTCTCCACCCACAAGAAGAATGCCTCTGGTCCACGTTCCTCTGGAACCACAACCTCCAATCCTTCACCAACATCTTCCGCCTGCGTCTCCTCTGGAACCATAATCGTTGCTGCCTCGCTTCGCCACGAACGACGCTTCCTTAGCCGTGTACTACCGCCAAGCAGCCACACCGCCACGCCTCTGACCGGACCACCATGAATCGCCACCGCCACGCTTATCTCGTCGTGCAACTCCCTCCCTGTTTCGCAGATTTGCAAACAATGCCGCCACGCCATAGAACACAGCTCCGCAACCAGATCTGATGCGTTCGACGACAAGGTTTTGGGAGAGGTAGAGGTGGTGGAGGCGAGTGGTGGGTTGCCTAAGAGTTCGAGTCAGATCTGAGAGTTCCGCCGCCTGATCTGCGTTCGAGTCGCCGGGTGGCGGAGGCGAGTGAAGCCGGCGGCAAAGACAGTGGACGGAAGGGAAGAGTTGAGGTTGTTGAAGGAGAGAGAGGGAGGAGAGAGAAGGGAGGCGGCAGAGGGAGGTAGGGAAAGGGCCAGAGGTTGGTGGTTGGAGGGGTTGAGGGCGTGACGACGACGGCGACAGTAGGGTGGTCGGAGGGGTTGAGGGCGTGACGACAGTGGTGGTTGAGGTTGATGTGAAGGAGGTAGATAAGGGTAAAACTGTATTTTCCAATAAAAAAAATAGGTCATTCGGTGGTATACTGATATACCCATAAAACATGGTCTTCATGCTAGAATCCACCGTAAAGTATCCTAGAAATACAGGAATTGGCACCACATAGCGGCAAGGACTATTATATACGCTTGACTTGAGCGATTTATGTGTTTGGAGACTGGTCATCATTACTTGTGGTTTGGAGAAAGTTCAATAGCAACATTCTGCTTGGATTAATGTTACATAGAAAAGTCTTGGACAAGCACTTCTTATCGTAGGTATTTAAATTAACATTAATATGTCTAAGGTTGTAGGTCATGTTCAAATAGACCATTTTCTAAAAAAATAATTTTACATATATGTTAATTACTGATTTGAGTGAGTGCCTTTAGTATGAAATGCATCTATAAGAATTTCTATATATATAAAACAAATAGCTCACATAGATGATTATGAGTATCTTATATTGATGGAAAAAAAAAAGGATAAAAGGAAAAATAAATGAAATAATAGTAAAGAAAGTTATGTGAAAGTTTTGTCGTGTGTGAGAATATTATTGTGCTAATGCTTGAGTTAGAAACATACAGTAAACATGGATGTCATATTCTCCCGTGAGTCTAATGGCTGGTAAGAAAAAATTTAGACCCCACTTGCAATGCAATCAATGTCTGCCCTGAAGTTTTTCAGTTGGTTCAGAAAAAGCATCTGAAAAATTAAATTGGGTAGAGCTGTTGTACCAAAATGAGGCAAAAAGCAAGAAACGACGCACCTGTATATTATTATTTTTCACAATTATTTGTACTTTTATTTATTACCAAATATTTATTTATTATTAGTGCACAATAGTTTATTTATTATATGGATTAATGATATTTGGACACAAAAGTAATGTCCAACACCATATAAAAGTGCTTCTCCCAATTTATTTATTGTTTTTTCTCTTCCATCATTTATTTCATCACTCCCAAGACACTCATAAACTCTACAGTATCTATATAAGGTGTCCAAATTATGTGTCCAAATTATATCTTACTCAATTATATATTTCCCCACACAGATATTAATATATTTCAATTATATATATATATATATATATATATATATATATATATATATATATATATATATATATATTTCAAGTAGAGTTGCCTTCTTCACTTGTCACATATATTTGAAAATGAAAAAATTGTTCGTAGGAAGCGACCAATTTATTCTCGGTGAACAAATTATTTATAAGTTATCCTAAGTTGCGATGGCCTATGGCATAGTCGCATAGAACTGTCCTATAATTATTGGCAAATGGCACATATTAGTCGACAGGACAAGCCCATTCATGGGTGACGAAATCAGTGACGATTCATTTGACTCGCCTGACCAAATAAACTGAAACAGATATTTTTGTGCTAGGAAGTAGAAGCCAATTTGAAATTAGCCTTTTCTCTTGTATGGCTGCTTGTGGCCTTGTGCTCATCAACTTTCTGTGCAGGGAATAACAAATTGTAAACGAAATGACAGAAGTATCATGATAAGTACACTTATTTTTTTTTTTAATATCGGAATTTAGACACTCGTATAGATACCGTATATTAATATGAGTGTGTATGAGATAAGAGATATATAGTATTTTAAGATAGAGTATATGTATAATGTAAATTGTGAATGCGGGTGTCATATAGGTGTCCAAGGTAGTTGTACAAATAACATAACTATATGATAAATATGTATGTATGTATGTATGGGTTTGATTTCACCTTAACAATATTGAGAATTAATTTTGTCTTCTATCAAATATGTGGTATAAAAAATCAGGTGTTTGATTATTGTATGATAAAATTGATTTCCCTTTCGGAAACAACTTTGACTAGAAGCTAAAAAAAAGTAGCTTTTATGTTGGGTTGAAAAATTATATTTTATTTTAAATCAAACTTGCTTTCAAAATAAAAACATTTAAACATAAATCACTTTGTTCTAAACTAAATTCTAACTAAATTAATTTCATTCAAAATAAATAAATAAATCTTAAAAAATTAATTTCATTCAAAATAAATAAATAAATCTTAAAAAATTAATTTCATTCCAAATCACTTTTATGTTTGGAACAGATGGGTTAAATCTATTTCAATTTATTTTCCCCTAAAAAGTTGTTTCCTGAATAATTGGACCTGTTTGCATTTCAGCTTAAATCATATAAAAGTTTTTTGTTTTTGTTGAGAAAAACTGCTTTTGATCCATGTAATATTTAGGATTGTTGGATTATTTCCATGAGATTGATTTTTACTTCAAAATTCTCTTTCCGATCTTACCTTAACCCAATCTCTTCGTCGTCAGCTTTTCATTAGTACAACAATTAACTTCATACCATTTTTCGTAATTTACTATGTAAACGTGATTTTTTTTTTGCACCATCCAAACGAATAAAGTGTTTGGAATCGTGTCAGAATTCCCACGACGTGCGTCTAATCTAAAGCTAGAGACGGCTTCTACGATGATTTTGAATTGAAACGCAGAAATATGGCCTTGTGACTTGAGTTCCATACACACAAACATACCCAAACAAAAAACATTCTGGTTATAATCGATCATCACAATAATATCATCATAATTTACATTTTACAACTTTCCCAAATACATTCTAAGATGATTGAGAATTTTCACTTAGATCGGGTCCATCCTCAGCTCACAAAATGGGTAAAATTTGTTAATAACATTCTTAATTAACTTAATTAATTTGATGTAGATTTATAAATATGAATTTATTTTAAATGAACTTGTTTCTAAAGTGAACAATTCAAGATAAATTTCCCCTAAATTTGATAAAATACATTGATGTTTTAGCCCACTAAATAATTTTATCGTAAATATGTCCTTAATTACTTACTTTAGATACAAACTTACTCCCTATGAATCTTTTTCTAAATTTGTTCTATTTAATTCCAATTTACAATATTGGGTTCCTAATAAAATTTTCTTGAATTCTTAATGTTTTAATATATTTTTTATTTCTTATCGTGCTTATAAGCAAATTTCATTCATAAAACTATTATATGTTTTATCAAATAATGAAGTCTGCGCTGCAATTAATATTCTGAGAATATTCTTCATTGTTTTAGAGACTGCATTTTTGCCTCCCGTATCTGGCATAAAATGAGCGTCACCTCAGCAGCTCCCCAGTTTTTCACTCTCAACTTGGATGATTGGTTAAACCATAATCTGGGCAGATCTGCCGCCTTGGATCCCAGGCACTCCTTGTCCTTCATCTGTACTATTTGGTGGATTTGGAGGGATAGGAACTCTGTTGTTTTAAACCAAACCCAGTGGCCAATTGATTTCATCCTGTCCCAAATTGCGGGCTTGGCGAATGACATCTCTAGAATTTTTGGGTGGGGTCAGTCTCTTCGCAGGCCTCCCAAAATTGTGAAATGGCATCCCCCAAGCACGGGATGGACTAAGCTAAACTCTGATGGTAGTTCTTTTGGTAACCCCGGTAGAGCTGGTGTCGGGGGCATTCTTCGTCACGATTCCGGATCCTGGATTGGTGGTTTTTATGGCTTCATTGGCACAGCTTCTAATATCCATGCTGAGTTGAGTGCTCTTCGTTGTGGCCTCCTTTTTGCGTGGAGCAAAGGTGTTCGGCTCCTAGAGGTGGAAGTTGATTGTAAGGATCTCCTCAACCTCCTTGCCCTCCCCAGGAGCTCCCCCCATCCCCTGGGAAGCATCCTAGGTGACCTTCATACTATTCTTAACAGAGATTGGCAAGTGAACTTGAATCACATTTACAGGGAAGCCAACTTTTGTGCTGACAAGTTGGCCAAGCATGGCGCCCTCCAAGACACCCCTGTGGTCCACCTTTCCGAGATCCCCTCTTGGCTCCATTTAGATTTCCTTAGAGATTTCTCCTCTGCTTCCTTCCTTAGGCCTTAGCTTGTTTCTTTGTTTTCTTTCCTACTGTACCAAAAAAATAATGAAGTCTGTGTATGTTAATGTCCTACATCCACTTTGAAATAATTATCATTTAAGGTAATCACAGACAAATTTTCAAAGATATTAAATAGTATTGATGATAGTAAAAAAATTAAGGATTAAACTTAGGTAAAGTGCTATAAACACAGTTCCTATTGTTTTATACATAAAAAGACAATTATTTTCATTAAATTGGTGTATCTCATGAGACATATTGCAATAATTATATAGTACTTTCAGTGAAGAATAGCAAGTAGGGTAGGAATAGGCCAGACCACTTGTTGGGGCCTATGGTATAGCCTATTTAAGGCCTAGTCTGGCCTAGCATAGGCCTCAACGAGCAGTCTGACCTATTAAGCCTATCAGGCCAACCTATTTAACACACACACACACACACACACACACACACACACACACACACACACACACACACACACACACACACATACATACATATATATATATATATATATATATATATATATATATATATATATATATATATATTATAATACTATAATATCTTATTTATACTATTTATAATATTTGGAAGTAGAGGCTTATTGGCCTATTTAAATGCAATAGCCTACTTGCCTATTTATTTGTGAATGTCTTGTGGTATTTATCAGTATAGGTTTACCAACTTCTTTATCATTAGATGCCTAGAGCCTATTTACAAGTGAAAGCCTATGACCAATTTATAGGTGGAGACATATTTAATATTTAAAGGTTTCGTTAATAAGTAAGCTTTTAAATAGGCTTTCAGGTTAGGCCAGATAGTAGGCCAGACTCAAGTCTTAAAAATTGACCTATATTAGGTTAATAGACGCAGGCTCAGGCCTCGAGATTGGAATGCAGGCCAGGGTCAGGCTTATCTGGGCCTAACTCGGCCTAGCCTATTCCCACCCCTAATAATAAGAACAGAAGGTAAGGAACTGTTTCTAAGTTTTTTCCAAAAATAAAATAAAATAAGTACTACATCCATTTTAAAATCATTATCCTTCAAGGGTCACACACAAATTAAAAAATGAGGATCCATTTGACACATGAAATTGAAATCAGAACTCAAGATTCTAATTCAAACTTCAATTCAGACATCATTGTATTTGGTTTAGAATCATAACTACCTTTGTATTGTGTAAAGTATTAAAGCGTAGAATTATAATCATAATTCAAAATTAATGAACTTTCTAGGGACAAAAACTTATTTAAATCTAAAATATTTAAAATATTATCACTCGTCTTGTGAGAATCTCGTGTAAAGGAATTCCAATTCATTTTTGTAACCAGCCTGTCCAGCCAACTGTGCAATATCGTCATTATCAAGTGGAAAGGGATAAATAAAACACACAACGATACTCTATATAGAAAGAACTTAAGATAATCCTAATTTTTTATATTTACATTGTTTATGTTATAGTGTCAAGTGTGAGTAAAAAGTCCCACATTGGATGAAAATGGATATGTTGAGCAACATATAAGTGAGAGGACCCATACACTCATTGCCTTAAGGTTTTGGGTGAAAGATGTGGTATCTATTAGCCCAATGTGGAGATCTGCCCGGTGTTTTAGGGCCCCTCTCATGTCCCAACAATTTACTCGACGAAGAAACAAAGCTTATTACAATTTCAAAGAATATTGAAACAATAATATGGTAATAATACAATGAAATCAAGAATGTACTAGAAAGACTATCTCAAATTAAGATTCCTTTACTCATTATTGAGTGACAATAATATTAACATATTGGATGATTGGAAACGAATGAGGACTTCTAGTCCTTCTCTAAAGCCTCAAACAATATACAGCTTATCTGAAAAACCTCCGAAGCAAAAATAACTCATATAGAGAAGTCCAAGGTTAAAGGAGCCTCTTGAGAAGTAGTACAGAGGTGAAGAGGTGAGGCAAAACCAAGTTACTAATGAAAAGACCTGCAACAAATGCAAATTCAAATTAGACACTCATCAATGCAAATGCATAGGTTGAACAATTTTTCAGCACACTAAATTAAAATGTCTAGCAATCCATCCATCCCTACAGAAGTCCCACATCTTAGTGTTGGTGATCCAGACAAAGTAGCTAGCTCAACCCTTAAAGCAAACTACTCCCTCCGGTCTCTATTGTAAGCAAAAATTAAATGTGACACATATATTAAGATAATTAGTTGATCTCATTTAAAAGAGTCATTGGGAATAAAAAATTAAGTTTGTTACCTAAATTACCCTTCCTCTTATTTATTAAGCTTGTGTTATTGAGAATAAAATGAGTCATTGGAAAACAAAATTTGTATTAAATGAAGGATATTTTGAGAATAACTTCATTAAATGAGAAGAAAGTAGTTGAAATTTGCTTATATTTTGGACCAAAAATTTTGGAAATTTTTGGTTACATTGTGGACCGGAGGGAGTAGTTCTCAGTCTTGAGAAGTTGTATAAAGAGTTATTTTCATTTCATCTAATTTTTGTTTCATTTTTCTTTGAATGATCAAAATACATAAATAAATAAAAAATCATACACATAATCTTTGTCTAGGATACTCCATGGAAGCTTTAGTGTGGGAGGTTTAATTGAAGCTCTTTTATAAATGGTATAGTGCCATTTCATTCCATCAAGGCCTATTAGCTCAGTTGGTTAGAGCGTCGTGCTAATAACGCGAAGGTCGCAGGTTCGAGACCTGCATGGGCCATTTATCATCTTTTTAAAATTTTTAATCCATTAAAAATGACAAAGCTAAATAGCCTTCATTAAGACAGTTGATGATAGAATACAATGAGGTTCATTTGATCCATTGCCAACCCTACCTAATGGGAAGAGGCTTTCCCTGTTGTAACTTGTAACATGATATACGTTCTTCATTTTAGTAAAAAAAAAAAAAAAAATTCCCTGGCAAATTTGCATCAGTCAATATACCACACCGTACAGCTGTTCAACATGGGCATAAGAAAGTGCACACATATGTTTCAACTTCCACATCCTCTGGAGATAGATTTTAATCGATTCCACACCTTTCCTACCCTTCCTCTCAATTATAAAATAATTCATGACTAAGCATATCACATAAGCAAAACTGGTTTACTGGCCCTCAGATTAGACATTTGCCTCTTTAATGGTTAAATAAATCAAGGATGTAAGAAAACAGAAGGCATTTTTTATACCATACCTCACAATAATCATTGCTTTGAAATGAAGAAAAAAGCAGACATGAAAACAAAGTTTGTAGCAATGCATTGTGGACGATGGTTCTTACCTTTTTGTGAAGATGTCGCTGTGGGAAGGGAAGGAAGTTTTGTAGCTGCAATGCCATAAATTCAAGGAACAAATCAATTAGAAGTAGTACAAAGAGTGAAGGCATATTATGTATTTGGTCATGGTAGAAGCATTGCAAGGAAAACAATATCCAATGCAGTAGAAGGGAAAAGGTGATATATGTAGGGTACTTGGACATACTTCTATTGCATGAGGATGGCAACGGGTTTGATGTTGAAGGCCATGGAGCAACAATGTTGTCATTGAGGTCACAAATGAATCCAATCCCTGAAGTTCTATCAAATACCGCATCTAAAGGAAGACTTGACAAAAGGCAGCCAGATTCTAGATAAATTGAAATGTTAAGTTTAGATACTGCAACACCAAGGCAAATTAGATGCAATCTTTATGAGAATCAGATATGTAAACAGCATAAATATACCCTGTGATACCACTTAGAGTATCTTGGTTAAAGTAACACATATATATTTGTTGCCATTAAAATAATCCCATAACCAAACAAGGGATCGCCTAGTTGCCTTCAACTGCCACCAGGAATGAAGCATTTGACTCTGCTAAAATTAATAACATAATATAGGAAATTTATTCGTAGCAGCACCCAAATGCAGTTTACGTTTTATTTTAAAGCTTGGAACCCAAGATAGATTCATAATCATTCTTAGGCGAAATTGGAAATAATATAAAAAAAAAAAAAGTAACTAGAAAACCGCTGTAATTATGATAAAAAGGGGAACCACGAAAAAGTACATATTCTTTTCCCATTTCAGCAGCATGGAAAAGCAGTATATCAATAAAAATTTCCAGCTAAAAATGATACCTTGTGACCCAACTGATCCATCCGTGAGCAAATCCAAGGACCATTAGCAATAAATTGCAGAACAGGGCAAGCATCAGTGTCAGTACTAGAAGAAAAGGTAAAATAGTAGTTTTCTAAGCAAGGAAATATAAGTTATAACAGTGCCAACCTTGAAGAGAAAAGTCCTTCAGGCTTATATGACAAAGATTATACATATCAGTGGAGACATTAGCTTTCTGCAACTTCTTGCCAAGTGATACAGCACATTTCAAGGCTTGCAGATTGGTTATGAAGCTCTGGTCTTGCAAATAGGACACATAACTTTTGATGGCTTTGCAACAAGCTGTTTGGTTACTGATTTCATTTGCACATTCTTTCACAACACTTGTGACATTTGGAAAAACCAACGGGCAGACTGAGCAAAGTATTATAATAATTAAATATCAACATGTCAGCTATATGCTTTATATTCCAATAAATTAGTCAGACGTATTAAAGTTCAAACATGATGCAAAGGATGCATTTTTCTTTTCTTTCTCCCTTTTTCTTTCCCCTTGCTCACCTTTATTTAGGTTGCAGTTTGAAAGTCCTCTGAAAACACTATTTGCAGTGGATGGATCGAGTTTACTAGCCAGCCATCGAAGGACAATATTCTTACAATCATTAATTCTAGTTGTTTGCCCAGGCAAGCTATGGTTTCCATCCGAATTAGACATATCATTCAAGGCAATTTTTCTAGCAGCATAATCTATAGCATTTTGACAGACTTGGTCACAACACTCATCTACAGGATTAATTTTTCTACAAGCAGTCAGAAGTCTAGAAGAGTCTACAATGCTCTCAAATTCATCAACAAAAACAATAGGACAAGAGGCTTCAGTGAGATTTACTGGATTGACTGAACATAAATTTTTCAGGTCACTGATTGCTCCTTGACTGACTAGGACCTTCTGAACATCAGAGAGGCAATGGCTAGCATGGGTTGTGTTCAAAGCTAGCACCCCAGAGTACTTGCTTGACTGCCCTATGAGGGTTGTCGTCATGGCATCAAATTGAGGACAACATACAACATTTGCCAAATATGGAGCAAAGGAAGTCCAGCAATCAGTAGCAGTTGTGGTCATTATATCTTGAGCGGCAGAGAAATTTAATGAACACAGGCCTGGAAGTAAAATGGAATTCTAGGTCTTCTCAGTAACCAAAAGGATAAGCAATTCAATGCAATTCATGATAAGGTGATGAATATGTAATCATACAACAAAGCTAGGAATAATTGCATAGGTACCCTAATGTGCCAAGATACCCCAATCCACCTAAATAATGAAGGAGTTAAATATATTTCAGTGACATAACTCCATCATAAGAGACTCTCACTGATTATTTATCCATATTTGCTCTACTCTATCCACCAACAACTAAAACATCACAAAGGGCGCTCAGAATATGTGAAAACGAGAACTTAGCAAATGAAAATTCCCAACTTAAGGTCTCACATTGACAAGCTGAAAAGGAAAATTTTACCACACCTGATAACTTAGGCAAAGAAATATTTGTGAAAGGTCCCAATGGAGAAGGAGCTAAAAGAGGAATAAAGGGCTGTGGCTGTGTGCTAGGAGAGATATCAGGAGGCAGCTCATCAGCCTTAGCTGTGATAGAAATATAATGTTTTGCACCACTGATTGGAGAGCCCTGGGACTTGTTCATAACTGCATAGAGGCAATTTTCAGCTTAAGCAGTGATATTTCTATAATAAAATGAAATAGAAATACTCCAACATTTCCCAAGGCACCTACATAAATAGATTCATGTTCAATGTTTAGATATCTGACATGGTCCATAATTGTATTAAGAACACGCAAAAAAATTTACAGCATGCCAAATTGAATGACATGTTCAATTTTTGACTGCTTCTAGTAATTATGAATTGAATTGAAAAAGAAAACTAAGCATTTTTTGGCATTTGGCTCTTATTTCTGGTAGCTCATAGACATTCTACAATATGCAGATATATGAATACTTCCTTGGTAAATTAGCTCAAGGTTGCCCTTTTAATCATGGTTTCTACCCCAAAACATATAACACTAATAACATATGTTATTCTACTGGACTTCTTACTAAACAATTCTACTTTCAAAATTTCCTTCCGAGAAAAATCCAAAATTCATTTTTCCTGGATTATAAAAACCTTGAATTTTTCAGCTTTCTTCAACAAAAAACTTCATTACCCGCAGATTTGTAGTATATGAATAATTTTCACTCTGAATTATCATCAGACAATAACAAGAAAACACGGGTGCAAGCACAATTGCAATGTCATTATAGCTAACAGAAATTTTAAGGACCAATCCATAGAGGTGAAAACTTTGAAACGCTTAAATGACAATTTAAATAAAGTAACACATACACAGAAGAAGTAGAAGAAACAGAGTACTGTGAAGGAGATTGCAAGAGAACACTCCCTTCATATTTGTAGCTCGTCACCAACCAAAAGAGTGAATGCCAAAGTGAACACAAGAAGGTTTGCATACACGTTCGTGGCTTCAGAATCTCACAGAAAAAGCTTCAATGGTAGAGAGAGAGGGAAAGAGAGGAAGAAGTGAATTGCAATGTGTGAATGTGAGGGACCCCTCTTCACTGCTTCACTCATTGACGGACTCACAGTTGAGTTCAGAGTCTTTCAGACAAGAGAGGGAGAGAGAGATGGCATTGCCAGCCACAATATCAGGGACGATCACGTGTAAAACACGTGATGGATTGAATGCCATGTGGAGAGGTAGCTTCATTAGTTAATTAATCATTTAGGTGGCGTTTCAAAAAGCTTATTTAAGCTCCTTTTGACTTATCTGATGACATAAGCTCTTATGCAGCGTGTTTGGCAGAGCTTATAAAAGTAACTTATGTCATCCCATAAGGAGTTTTTGACTTATTTTCATAAGTCACTGGAACAAGCTTATGAAATTTTAACAAGTGCTTATGACCCCTCCGTGTTTTCCCCCTTCGAATCCTCTCATGCCCTTTTCTTCATAAGCTCTTATGGCATAAGCTCTCATGCGATAAGGTCTTATGTGATAAGCTCTTAATTAAGTTGTTTACCCAAACGCGGCCTTAATCCCATCATCCCACAAAAAGTTGCGTGTATCTCAAGTTTGTGCGGTAAAAATTAAATAAATGTGTAGTGTAAAAGAAATATAAAATAAGTTAGATATAATTAAGCATTTGATATATCTTGTGATACATGTCAATTTTTTATTATTGGATTTTATTTAAAAGATTAACATTAAAAAATAAATATTTATAATTTTTAAGTGATTATATAAGTATCAAATAATTTTAATTTTTTTTGTTCAAAAAAAATAATTTTAATTTTTTTGTTCAAAAAAAATAATTTTAAATATATATTTTCACTGAATATGCTTCATTAACCATTAAAAATAATATAAATGTGATTCACCAATTTTTTTTTACATAAAATATAATAAAATTTATAAAATGTGAAATAATATACATAACATATACATCAAAATGTGTGTGACTAGAATTGAGTAAATACCCAATTTGGTCCATAAAATCGTGAAGTAGTATCAACTTGGTCCTTGAAATTATCGAAATTCCAAAAGCGTCCCTAAATGATAAGTTAGTATCAATTTAGTCCCTTATTTTACTCACTTAATAATATCAATTAAGTCCCTGACATTGCAAACTTAATATCAACTTAGTCCATATAATTTTTAATGGAGGGACTAAATTGATCACCGTTTTATAATTTCATGAACTAATTTAAAATTTTGATAATTTTAGAGACCATATTGATATTATTTCATAATTTTAATAATCAAATTGGGTGTTTACTCGACTAAGGGTGTGTTTGGAAAAGCTGAAAAAAAAAGATTATGCTGATAATCAATTTTTATATAATCGATTATTGTGATAATCGATTATAATCAGAATCTGTTTTTGTTTGGGTCTATTTGCTGAAAAGCGATTTTAAGATAATCTATTTTGTTTGGGTGGTGCAAAAAAAAAAAATCACTTTTATATAATAAATTACGAAAAAGGGTATTAAGTTATTTGTATAATTTAATAATAATTGTTTAGAAGTTAGTTTTGTAGGGGTAAACAGGGAAGAGAGTATTGAGAATGAAAAATAACCAAATCACAATAATCTTAAGCTAGAAAAAACTAGATGGCATAAAACAGCTTTTTTCCCCCAAAAAAAGCTTTTTTTATTAGTTTAAGCAAAATGCCAAACATGTTAGATTATCTATGAAACAACTTTTGAGCTAAAAAACAGCTGAAACAAGGGAAAATAATCTTTCCCAAAAAAGCTGGAAAAAAAAATTATGATGAGAATCAATTTTTATATAATCGATTATTGTGATAATCGATTATAATCAGAATCTGTTTTTGTTTGGGTCTGTTTGCTGAAAAGCGATTTTAAGATAATCTATTTTGTTTGGGTGGTGCAAAAAAAAAATCACTTTTATATAGTAAATTACGAAAAAAGGTATTAAGTTATTTGTATAATTTAATAATATTTGTTTAAAAGTTAGTTTTGTAGGGGTAAACAGAGAAGAGAGTATTGAGAATGAAAAATAATCAAATCACAATAATCTTAAGCTAGAAAAAACTAGATGGCATAAAACAGCTTTTTTTTTTCCTTAAAAAAAGCTTTTTTATAAACTTAAGCAAAATTCCAAACATGATAGATTATCTATGAAACAGCTTTTAAGCTAAAAAATAGCTGAAATGGGGAAAAATAATCTTTCCCAAACACAAAATTCAATCTTATCTTACCGTTATGCTTTTTTGACCCACCCGACCGCTGGCAGTAACAGAACCCAGGAGGCCTACCAGGAACTTCTGAATGAAGGAAAAAGTAAGATAAATAAAATAAGTAAGGGTTTTAAATAATGGAAAACATAAATAATTGATTAAATAATATTGTATATTGTCCATCGATTTTATGAAAAATACTTTTTTACGTTTTACACTAATTTTACATTAGATTAGCAAGATATATATTTTTTGGTTGAAAGACATCGCAATTAGGGTTTTTGGATAATGGGTATACGAAGTATTTTCACAAGTTTTGATATATCCTACAGGATTTGAATCGAGGTTTTCTTCCACGAGTTTAGCCTGCATAACCAAGTGAAATACACTATAAATTAAGAAGTAAAAGCTAGTAACATATTATTAATTCATTAACTAATTTATATGTCTTATAATTAATAATTAATTTATTTTTAACAGGTGTGAAGATCGGCTAAATTCTACTGTTGCAAATAATATTGTCAATATAACAAATTTAAGTTTATGTTATAAAAAATTATTAAAAATTCTAATATTTGGTGAGTGTTTGCTAAAAATGATTTTGAATGAACTTGATTTGTAAAATTGATTTTGTTAAAATTGAGTTTGAAATGAAGTGAATGTATAAAGATAATTTTATCCCAAAAGCAAGTTTAATGTAAACATTAGTATAAAATTTTTATCACTAACACAAATTACTTTTTATCACTTCTAGTCAAATCGAGGTTTGAAGGCAAAATTGATTTTGTCTAACTATAAGAAAACATCTATATTTTTATTAAAATCATGTTTGACATGATATAAAATCAATCATAATTAATACTTAAAATCGAACGTATTAGTGCGAGTACAATCATTAAAATCACTGTGGATAATCGTATAATACTTCAAATTCCGTTATATATCACTTTATAAAGGAACAATGAGATTCTGAGGTAGCAAATTTCATCAGTCCATTCTCTCTCTCTCTCTCTCCCTGTTGATGTTTGCATCTCACTTTTTGTCTTTTTTTTTTTTTAACACAATCCTGAATTAAAATTTCATTGTACCAAACATGAAGCAATCTCAAGTTGGAAGCATAGTAGCGATTGTCTCCTAATTACTGCAAATCGAGCTACAAGGGTCCAACATTTTGTTCAAATGAAACGATTGAAGAAGAAAACAAGTGGATGATGAACCGTACTTATCCCATGTGAAGAGATGCCCCATCTGGCTGGCATCGACCACTGTTTCTACATGTAAGACGTTACGTCCCACGTTACGTCTATATGTAACAATAACTCTGATATTAAATGTGACCAAGTACAATGCTAATGCTTGTAGAATATAAGCCGAAGATGTCTTGTGCTATAAATCTCCTCCACAAACCACTATCCTTCGTCTTTACGTGAGATTTCATGTATGTAACTTAAACCAAGGCTTTTAAATTTGATTTGAGTCAAAAATGAAGGCTACTTTCATAGTTTCATTGTATATAACCATAAACGAATTTCCTTCAATTTTCATGAAAACATATGTTTTAACGGTTTGACAACTTTGAGTTCTCTTTACGCGAATTCTGGTCATCTAGATTAATACATTTAAGAAAATGCTAACTAGTGATCTAACTATGTTAAGAAGTATAACAAATAAATATAACAAATAAATATCTTTTCTTAGAAATTAATGCATTCAAAATTTTGAAAAATATTATCATTAGTTTTCCCATGAAAACTTTATTTTATTAGATTCCTTAACTAGTATTCTAAGAGTAGGAGTATTGATTAGCAAGATCCATACATTTAACAGTTCCACATTAATTGTATAATTAAGGAGTTCTGAATTCTAGCAAGTTATAAACAATGGTCTTGCTAAATCAAAATATAGAAAAAAAATAGAGTAAATTTTAAATTTCTTAATGGTCATGCTAACGAGTGCCCTTAGGACACTCTTTAAGGAATAAAAAAAAGTAAGTTTTCATTGGAAAACTAAGTATTTCACATTTTTAAATATTAAATACACAAATTTCCTATGTAAAATTTCTTTTCTTGATTCCTTAATGAATACCCTTATGGCACTCGTTAGCATTTTTCATTTCTTAAATATACCTTATTTTTAATACAAAATTTTAATATTTAATTGTAACATTTGTCAACAAACAAATTAAATGAGGCTTGATGCCTAAAAGAATAAACTACTCCTCGTTGTAAAGTCAACTACAGATGGATAAAAAGATATACTATTAACTTTGAAGAATGTTAATCAGTACCCTTAAATTTGATAATGAATCAAAAGAGGTATTCTCTCCTGTCCAATATATAAACAAAAAAGTCCCAAGCTTTTTGGTCCACTATATAAGTAAATTTTGTTTTCCAATGACTCATTTAATGAAGATTGAGGTTTTAGATGAAGGGTAATTTATGTAACAAACCTAATATTTTACAAGATTCAATGAGATTAATTAATCACCTTAATATGTGTGTTCCATTAATTTTTTGCTTATAATATGGACAGGGGAGTAAGTTTATATGAAAACATGATGTATATTTATTATATAGAAAAGTATTAAACTTGCATTCTCAGGATAGAGATTACCCGTCTCATTTTCGTGCATCACACTCGGTCGCTTTCAATGATATATTTCTTGTCATATAAGTTAAAATTTTATTTAATATTAAAAAGGTAGAATATGTGATAAGATGTTATTGGTGGGGACAATGTGTGGTACACTAAAACGGGATAAGTGATCTATATCCATATTTCCAATACAAACTTTTTTTTATAGATTCCTTAACTAATGTTCTTAGGACACTTGTTAGTAAAACCCATTAAGTTATGCTCATTGAGAAGGTATATGATTGATTATTCAAAGTGGAATGTTAAATATTATATTATATATAATAGTATGTCAATATCCATATTCCATGGTCTTTTTTTTTTTTTTTTTTCCTTTTGTTTTTGGTAGAATTGGAATACAACTATTTCTGTTTGTATACAGATATATATAAAAAGAGTTATGATATTTAAACACATAAGTATAAATATTGTATGTGACACCGTATATGTTTATTTCTATCTATCGCTTACTTTTTATCATCTTTATATACACGTATTTCCAAAATACATAAAAAATAAAAAGGGACATCATTTTGTGTTAAAAAAACATTGTCGATACAGAAACACCCGGTTGACCTTTTTTGGGGTACTTTGATGACTATTTGAAATTGATTGTAACCTATATCGAACCCCAAATTAAGGTGAGAGAGAGACCAACATTAAAGCGCTAAACAGAGTCGTGGATTGATAATTAATGTTGTCATATAAATGAGATGTACCGCTTTTGGATCGGTGATTAGGGATTTAGGGGGCATAGAACACTGCTACCAAATCAAAAATGGAAACAAGTAATTACAGTGTAGTTGCCCATTGGAGTTGCGCTTAGTATATTATATTATATATCATTGATTAATAGTATATAGAGAACTTTATAGCATTACTCTTCATGTATAATATTCATATATAGCATGAATGAAACAAATATGGGCACCGAAAAGCACAGTGGATGGTGGTGGTGTTGATTTTAAGGAAAAGAAACCCCACTTCTTTATTTCGAATACCCGGCGCAACAACCGGATAATCCATGTGCTTTCTCTTCCCCACTCACTATATATAATTCATGACTCATTTTGGATCGGTAGAGTCTCTTCATATATGTGTAGTTCTTGTTGACTTAAATGCTTCATTACAAACATGGGAAACTGCTTGAGAAACAACAAAATATCAGCACAAGAATTAGATCATGAGAGCTATGTAACAACCCCAGAAGAACCTAGCCATGAAGCAAAAGTTGAGCAGATAAAGGCATCTTCCTTGTCCAAGTTGAAAGCACCAGTAGTGCAGCAGGAACAAGGCATGAAGAGGAAGAAGGTAATAAGGTCTAAAATGCAAAATGATGGAGGAAGTCATAGTAATTCTAAAAGTGGGGCTGTGAGGATTAGAGTAGTGATGACTCAGGAAGAGTTGAAAAGGATGTTGAGGTGCAAGAATGATGCTCAACACACTTCGGTAGAGCAATTACTAAGTGCTATGAAGTTGAGAGGAGGAATAATTTCTGAGGTTGGTCAATATAATAGGGGCATGAATTCTTGGAGGCCAGCTTTAGAAAGCATTCCCGAGGATCGCTTAATTTTTAACAATCCCTCTTTGTAAACAATGACAATTATTTTTTTGTTTAATTTGATGTAGGAGTAGTATGTTTGTACGCCATATCAACGAAGTAGATTCAATTTTTGACTTGGAGCTTGTGATTTTTGTGGGTATTGTTGGATGTTATTTATGAAAATACTTGTTTTGAATGAAACAATAAGAAATAAGAACCTTAAATCCTTTCTATAATTTTCTGCAACACAGCACCAATCATCAACAAAAGGCCAACACAGCACCAACAATCAAATGGAATCACCATTAAAATCCATTCAGCACCAAAATTCCCAAACCATAAATAAATTTATACCCAAACTCTTTCCATTTGTCCGCGGTGTAGAATGGGTTAAGAATTAAGATGTGCACAACAAAGACTCAGGTACATGTTAAAAATACAGACTTTATTTATCCGAAAAATAATAATTGGACGTTAATTGGTGGATGTAGAAATAATGAAGTTGTTCTAAGTCACCCGTCAGCATAACATGCAATGTGAAATTACTATAAATGAAGATACAAGGAGTCTTTCAACATTAATATTTTCAGTTTTGATATGTGGAAGGTTGACCATGCCAACTACTCCCTCCGGACTCTATTGTAAGCAAAAAATTAAATGAAACACATATATTAAGATAGTTAGTTGATCTCATTTAAAAGAGTCATTGGGAATAAAAAATTAAGTTTGTTACCTAAATTACCCTTCCTCTTACTCCCTCCGGTCGACAATGTTAGCAAAATTTTCCAAATTTTTTGGTCCAAAATATAAGCAAATTTTAACTACTTTCTTCTCATTTAATGAAGTTATTCTCAAAATACCCTTCATTTAATACAAGTTTTGTTTTCCAATGACTCCTTTTATTCTCAATAACACAAGCTTAATAAATAAGAGGAAGGGTAATTTAGGTAACAAACTTAATTAATTTTTTATTTCCAATGACTCTTTTAAATGAGATTAACTAACTATCTTAATATGTGTGACCCATTTAATTTTTGCTTACAATAGAGACCGGAGGGAGTATTTATTAAGCTTATGTTATTGAGAATAAAAGAAATCATTGAAAAACAAAATTTGTATTAAATGAAGGGTATTTTGAGAATAACTTCATTAAATGAGAAGAAAGTAGTTGAAATTTGCTTATATTTGGATCAAAAAATTTGGAAATTTTTGCTTACATTGTGGATCGGAGGGAGTAACAACCTAAGAACCATTAATTTATTCCAATAATTAAGTAACTATAAATGAAGCAAAGGCATAGAAAATGGGGAAAAGTTTCTTTATGAAGAATGAAGAAATGAAAATAGGATATATAATGCTAATGAGTGTCAACAGAGTGTTAAGGAACCAAGGGGAAAAAAAGTTTACATAGGAAATTGGTGTATTTAATATTTGAAAAAGTGAAACTTTAGTTTTCCAATAAAAACTTGTTTTTCTTGGTTTCATAAAGAGTACCGTAAGGACACCTGTTAGTATCACCCATAATTAGTATACTCAAATCTCAATCCATTTTAGTTGATTAAATGTAAATATGTATTTGGATCCTCTCTTTTTCTTATATTTTTTCTCTGAAGTTAGGAAAAATAAAGATATAATAAAAAACAAATTTTAAGGGCCCAACGTACAAAAACAAATATGCTTGTGTCTTGAGACGATCCTAGTCCTTTGGAGTACCAATTTACTTATTTAAACTTCAAGCTCAGTTTAAAAAAATTATATCCATAAAAAGCTATATTCCATTGCAAATAAATAGAAAGCTTAAAAGAACCACACCTATTATTCAATGTCTAGTGATTCCATGCAAGAGTTTCAATATGTAATCTACTACTTCACCATTCATCTCCCCACAGCAACCATCCACACCAATACTCACATATGATCACGTTTGATGTGAGAAAAAGGATCAAAAGTATCAACATTGTTCCCCAAGCCAGAACCAGACCCATCATCCCTATAGAACATGCCTGATGCTGCTGCTGCAGATGGATCAAACATTCCAACAACAGGAGTAAAAGCAGATCCATAAGAAGCAGCAACAGTTGGCTGTGGAGGTGGCAAAGAATAAGAATTGTAATTGGCAACTCTTCTCACAGCAGCGGGTTCACCTTCACTTTCACGATAGCGTTGAAGGTAAAGGGAAAGAGGGCCAACGTAATCATCAAAACCAAGCTTTCCCATTGCAAACAAAACATCCTCTGCGGTTACCGTTTTCCTTTGCTCACGTTGGCATCTGTCGTTGGCTTCGGCAGTGATGAAGCTAATGTACTCAGATACACACTCTTGAATGGTTTCTTTTGCATCGTCTGATATCTTTGCATGCGATGGAAGAATACGTCGCATGATCCTTATCACGTTGGCTATGGGCATGTATTGGTCTTGCTCACGCACACTATAATGGGGTGAAGCCATTTTGCACCTTCAATGAAAGAGAGACAAGTGAAACAAATTTACTTCAACCTGATAAACCAAAACAAAAATGTTTTGTAAACAATTGTTCTTTGATAACCAGGAGAATAAAAAGTAAAATTAACTGAAATCTGAAAATTTGTTGTACATGTAATAGTGCTCAAACTAATTAACAAATAAAGATCATTGGTATAGTAGTTTTTACTTTTTACTAAATACCAATTCCAACCCAGAAAAATAAACATTAGAGGGAAACTAAAGCAGGGCTCCATATTTCAACATTTTAAGAATTCGATACAAATGCATGCAAAAGAAGACATGTGTAATATGTACATACACACATGCAAGGTGAGATGAAAAAAGATAAAAATAAAATAAACAAATTAATTTGTGTTGTGTGGGACTTATCTGAAATGCATTTGCAAGAGCCTGAACATCAAAAGGAGAAGAAAAAAAAAGACTACCAAAGCCAAAACCAAAACTGAAAACTATGGTAAAGCTTTAAACTTTTAATAACTTATTTTGAGAAACTGTTCATGAACCTATATAATAATGCAGGGAGGGTGATGGGGTATCTTACACCTGTTCGAATCAGATGATGGGATATGCACAGGCAAGGGAAGAAAGTAATCGAACCTCTTGTCTAGTGAGATGAAGGATCATATTTAAGGAGGGCCGTTGGAGTTTCTTCCATGAAGTCACCAATTGAGGGTGAGAGATACCGAAGTTCTTTTTATTGATAAAGTTATCAAGAATTCTGATATTGGGCACGGTGCTAGTCATTAATTAATTGGCTCTATTATCATAAAGGTTTTGAATAAAAGCCACAATTTAAACAAGGGGAATGCTAACCAGAGCCCTAAGGATATTGGTTAAGGATCTAAAAAAGAAAATTCTCATTGGAACTTGGTGCATTTTATATCATGGGGTGTGATAAACTTAGTTTTCCAATGAGATTTTACTTTTTTTTTGTTTCCTTAACAAATGACCTTAGAGCACTGGTTAGCATAACCCTTTAAATAAAGATCGTGTAAACTCAAGTATACTACTCCCCCAGGCCTCTATTATAAGCAAAAATTAAATAAATCACATATATTAAAGTGGTTAATTAATCTCATTCAATATTGTTAATATTATTTAAAAAATTAAGTTTGTTACCTAAATTATCCTTCATCTAATTATTTATTAAGCTTGTGTTGTTGGGAATAAAATGAGTTATTGGAAAACAAAATTTATATTAAATGAAGGGTGTTTTAGGAATAATGTCATTAAATTGGATAGAAGTAATTGAATTAAAATTTGCTTATATATTGGACCAAAAAGTTTGTGATTTCTTTGCTTATTATATCTATCGGAGGGAATATGTGGTAAGATCACGAAGAGACAAACAATAGAACTACAAATCCAATTAAAATTTAAGGTAATTTGGTGTATTCAGAAAAGAAAGTTTGTATTAGGAATTAATGTATTTAATATTTGAAGAAGTGAAATACTTAATTTCCTAATGAAAATTTGTTTTTTATGATTCCTTAACGAGTGGATTAGCATGACTTAAATTTAAAAGCTAAGATAAAATATTTTTTTTATCACCTGCTCTATCAAAAAATAGTATTTAACTTAATTAATTTTTCATGGAAACCATGCAGCCAATCCTCAAAATTAAGTAGAAAAAATGACATTGGTTAAAGCATTGACTATGGAGGGATCAATACAAACATTGATGGCACGCAGAGAATGCTGCCCTATTGGTATGTGTTTCATTGATGATGGTTACCCGAATGACCAATTAGATGTCACTCGTGCTCTAGGTGACTGGCATCTTGAAGGAAAATGAAGGAAATGGACCGTTGAGAGCTGAGCCTGAGCTTTAATTCATAGCATTGACCAAAGAAGATGAATTCTTGATAATTGGTAGTAATGGAATATGGGGTTTTTTCGTAGCCAAATGCTGTAGATTTTGCTCGAAGCACGCTTCAAGAGCACCATGATGGAAACACTAACAGTTGTGATGGTATACTTTCACTCAGAATAAATGTGGTAAGACTATTTATTTGTTTTATTTAATTTTTCTGCATAAAAAAGTTTTGAAGTATTGTTTCCATCGGTAGAGGCGTAATGTTGGTAGTTATGGATGAGACAACCGCATTTCACACCAAGTCCATGATAGGTGTGAGCCTAAAATTCAACTTCACCGCTCAATATAGCGAACGAGGAAACTACAATCATGTACCAACATACGCATAAACTTAATTAAGCTAATATTAACGCAAGACTCAATTAAGCATTTTATAATCAAATCAATGGGTTCAAAGTTCCTTAGGTGTGCAAAATGAAGGATAATATGTATGAAAGTTTTCGCAGCCGTGGTGAATAACTTGCACGGTCGTGATGAGCATGTTGATGCACAATATTAATCTTATGAATATAAATGTATGATAAAAAACCCAGTGTGGATTTACTTTCACGGCCAAGATACACAATAAATATTTTAATACAACTATATTTACACCATGAAATTTATGATACCATACGACAGTAGGTAACAACTAGAATTACCACACCTGAAAGTGTAATATAAATTTGAAAATGCTCACAGCCATTAAAATTAACTTATACGAACGTGAATCCCGCAGTATTAAGTTTATTAAAATAATAAACATATGGTGCAAAACTCACGATCGTGAAAAATTACTTTCACGACTATGATTTGCAAACATATTTTTTTATTATTATTATGTGGGGAAAATTTCATACCTACTTCAAAACGCACAAAAGATCATCTTATATTTAGGGTCGCCAAAACTCATAATCTATTAAATCCAACAGTAACATGCAATCTGAAAAAACATCGCTGAGATTTCATAAGCAAACTAGATGTAGTTATGCTAGCACTAAATATGAAGTTATTGCCCAAATTGTAAATTTATTTTATTATTTGATAATAATAACACAACAGAAAAGCAAATTCACATTATCTAAATGAGGTTTCACTGCTTAATGAAGTTGCTGAAGACATATATGGAAGTATGCGTCCTTGGCCCATGTAAGCAAGTTTCACCTGAAAATACGACATGTTATACACAAATCCGAGGTTAGAAAGAGGTTCCGAAGGAACCTTTAGAAAAGCTGAATAAATTGCTCAACCCCAAGGAAGCCTTGTTAACAAACCACACTTCGCCCTATTAATTGCGAACGTAAAAGAAACCAGACATGAATCAAAGAAAAGCTTAAATTACCTCAGGATCAAAGCATACTGTTCAGGTATCAGTTGTAACTATGACATCACAACTTGTGGACTAGATGACGGAGTCCAGCATACAGATGATAGGCCAGGGCTAAGCCAGAAACCTCCACGGCGAGTAGGTTGAGTTTTGATGAATAAAACAAGAACTGGTAGAAAAAATCAAAGCTGAGGCTAACCAAACCCATTTTCATATATATCATATAAAAAAGCAAAATGACAGCGGATAAGATTGCTCCGGAGATTCTATTGCAAATTGATAGCGTCGAAGATAGCTGTGGCTGATAAACAGGAAGATGAGGAGATAATGGTCGAAGACCATATGCCTTTGTCTCATTGATTGTGCCTGTGACATCACTCATAAAACGTTTATGACAAGTCAATCCCAATGTGTTAGTATCCACATTTCTCTCTAAACTTCTAGCCATCACAGCATTGACTCCCTGTTGAAAATGTCAGCGTTGTCAGCCGCGTCTGGAAAGCCAAATAAACTCAACTCAATCGCAGATGAACTTATAATAAAGGAACTCACCAATAGCATTGGACCGTTGGCAGCCCAGACTCGGGAAAATCCATTACCATATCCAGCTCCAGCCAGCACATTGGTGTCCTGTCCAGAAGCCTTGTGTCTCTGACATGAGTGAACAATTCCAGGGGATTAGAATTTAGAAACTCAATGGAGCTACGCTAGTAATGATTGTCTACCGTATTCTGACACAATGGTATGCACTACTTTAATTTTTTGTTTGAGAGAGAAAAATCAGGAATAAACAGAATTGTATTTGAAGCAAAATGGTCCTTGGAGGATTTACATCCATGATCATACCCTCCACCATGTCATGATGTCAACAAGGAGGAGACAACACAAAACCAAAAGATAAACAGTTTACAACTTCAAATGTGCATGCCAAAATATCAAGCTTTGCAATGCTTACAATAAGAAGTCGTTATTTAGATGAGGTTAAGCTAATTATTTAGTCTCTATGCATGACACTGATTTTGAATTCAATCCTTATATATACATTTTTTTTTTAATTTGATCATCGCCGTTTATTGGTGTTAATTCCATTTGTTGGAGATAAAGCATAGAGATCAAATTGAAAATGATTGTCACATGTAAGGACTGAATTCAAATTTTTTTGGTCCCTATATGTGATAATCATTTTCGCTTTAGTCCTTACACATGATGATCTTTTTCAATTTGGTCTCTATACTTTAACTCTAACAAACAACATTATATCCGATAAACGACAAGGACCAAATTTAAAATAATTTCATGTATAGGGACCAAAAGATTAGTTTAACCTTTCAATAAACAAGACTCGATAGTTGATGCTTCACATAAGTAAAAGAAACCACAACCCGGTAAGCAACATTTAGAATATTTAACAGAAGATTGTCAATAACAGTTATTTTCTATCTAATCAGGTTATATTTAAATCAGAGTTCCCTATTATTCTCCCCTTCTCTCTCTCTTTTTTAGTTTTTTACTATTTATAATTTCAAATTGATATCTGACATTAAACTAACAAGTTTAAATTGGTACAAATTTGCTCATTTAAAAAGCTAGTTTTTAACTTTAAAGTTGTCACCAATATTTTAAATTTGCCAAACTCACCCAAAAGTGATAATATTAAACCAATGCAGCTAATTATAATGGCAAATAATTTCAGATACTATGTATGTATAACCTGAACAATAGGAATGGAGAAGCTGTTACAGGAGCCAGAGGGAGAAACGCCACCACATGAGCAAAGGTGGTTAGACGAGTTACTGACTTAGCAAAGGTGGTTGAGCTAGTTGCACAAAGGCGGGAAACGAAGATTATCATTACAGATAGGAGTTGTTTGTAATCAGCTTGTATGTGGAGACTGGAGGAGAAGTTGGAGTCATTGGCCCTTGATTCGAAAGTAGGGGAATTAAGTTTCAAGACTCTGTGTTCTTGAGTAGTTAGGGGTGGTGCTTTCATTGAGAGAAACTTCCATGGTTGACCGGACTTGAATGGCACAAATGGGGGAGATGGGGCAAGAAATCACATAAATGAAGAGATCAAGCATGACCAGAAGCATATTGCATTACAGCAGCATTTCAACCCCAAAACCACTAGATTTGCCAATCCCACCCCATTCAGCAAAACTTTTGCTACCTCTTCAATACCCAACACATCACAATTTACCAGAAACCTTACCACTTTCTCCAATCCTAAACAAAGCCACCATACTTCAGCATCATCCCCACAAATTCCCACAAACAGTACCAGCCAAACCAATAACCACAACTCTGCATCGAAAAGGCTTACCGCTACTGAACTAAGACAGAGGGAAAAGGGCTTCTGTTACTACTGTGATGACAAGTACACACCCTCCCACAAATGCAATGCCCTACATTTACTGTTAAACCTGTTAATTTTAAACCCTACAAATACCCTCATTTCAAGAAAACAGAAAAAGAAAAGATGGTGGATGAAATTATGAAATCCCAAATTATTAGAAACAGCTAGAGTTACACGGCTTGACCTATTTCTCCAAGTTAGACCTCAGGCCCAGGTACCACTAAATCAGAATGTATGGGCAGGATGCACATAAAACTGCCTTTAGAAACCCACTTGGGCCACCATGAATTTATGATGATGCCATTCCGGCTTACAAATGCCCTATTCACCTTCTAGTCTCTAATGAATCAGGTTTCTAAACCTTATTCAAGGGGATTTGGGGCTGTGTTCTTTGATGACATACTGATCGATCAAGAGTAAGTCATTACAAGATCATGCTCACCACCTCAACTTAGTGTTGGTGCTTGAATCATTAAAGCAACATCACTTGTTGCTAGAACTGTCAATTTAGCCAAGCCCACCCTACTCAGCTCTGACCCACATGGGCCAGGGCCAAAAAATCCACACCTAAAAAAGCCCACAGGCCAATAGCCCCCCCAAAAGCCTTGTGGGTCAGTGCCAGCCCATGGGAATAATTTTTTAAAAAAAATATTAGAAAAACATGTTAATCAGTGCTTACATATCCTGCTCAAATAAAAGGCAGCGAAAAGGTTGCTAATTTCATGTTGTGCTCTAAAATGAAATAACTCAAACATCACTATGGACATTAAAAGGCCCCAAAAGTACATCTTAGTAATCAGAAATTGGCATCTATATAACAATATCAAATGTTAATGCAAATATGAGCATGATTCTCACTACACAAGATAAATAGGCTTCGACATTATTAAAGATGGACACCACAACAGTCATAAAAGCATTATGATTAAGAAGGGAGAAGGGGTATATAAGGTGAACACTAAACTGTAACATTAGAGGGATAAGATAACAATCAAATCGTGATTGAATATGTACGGAAATTCTCCAAATAAAGATGGAAACTTTGACCTGAATTTGCACCCAAGACAGCATAGTTGGAGGTAGACATGTACATTTAACATTATACAAAGACAGGATATAAAAATACAGTCAGCATCTAAGGTATTTCTTTAATTCAAATATATACCGTGAGTAGTGAAGGATTGTGCAAATGCCGTTGAAAGAGTTTAGAAAAAAGTTTTCAAAAGTCTCCAGAGAACTGAAACTGATGTTTGATCCTTTGTCTTACAAGATTGAAAATCAAAATAAATCTGAAAGTTTTCAGCTGAAGGCATATGATTTTTGTATTAAAATACAGACTATTTGTCATAAAAAACAAGGGCAATTAAAAATTAGATATTTGCCATAATCTTTAATAAATCAACAAGTGTAATTTATCTATTTTCATACTCGGATTTACTTCTCTTATAAGTGATAAACTTATCCAACAAAACAGTCAATCAATTGATAACCAGCTGATATGCTGCATTATTTAACCCAGTAATAGTGTAGAAATCTCAAATTCTCAATACCCTGATCGTTTTACTTTGTCAAGTTCCACTTGATGTTTACAGTTTAAACTCGATTAAGTACCCTTCATTTATATAGTAACAAGGATTCTATTCGGAAGGGTGGGGACAAATATAAGATCACATTTGCATTCAAATCTGTAAATTTATATGGGAATTTCTGTGCAGGGAATTCTTGTCTAGACATTACTGGTCATTTTCTAATAACAAGGTTCTATCATTGATTCCTCAACAAATGCTATGAACAAAAGACTCAATTTAAATACCCAAAAATACAGAACATACACAGAGAAAAACACTTTCATCAATTTCTAGTATCTAGCTTAAGTTAAAGCTGATTAAATGAAAACATAGTTAACCAAAGAGACTCAATCCATTCAACACATGGTCCCAACACCAACACAACCATTAATTAATCACATCCCTGATTTGCAACAAAGAACCACAATCCATTGTACATGTAAATCTTACACAAATTGCTTAGTCCCGCAATTATACAACAGAAACTAATTCCAATAAAACCTTAAACAATCATTTCTAAATTACCAAAAGAAATTAACTAACACAACATCTTATACTTGTATTTCAAAGTCTAAAGCAAAATCAAAAGGGAATGAATCAAAGCATCTCAAGTGTCAAAGTGTAGCATAAGATTAAAGTGAAAGAAAAAGATAAAATTAACAGTAGGACTTCTGGAACCTAGCACGAGCAATACGACCACAAAACTTGGCTGACAGCATCTGGGATTAGCGACAAGCTACGTACAATCGATGAGGATGTAGAGAGAAATTATAAAATTGAATTTGGGAATTAGGGTTAGTGAATATGGGTTGTGGGGGGGGGGGGGGATAACCCACTCGGGAGGGGCTCTAAATTTAGTGGGTCTTGTAGGGGTTAAATGGGGTGTGCTTTTGAGGGGGGTGGGCATTAACACATAATGACAGCTCTGCCTATTGCTAAGTTACCTAAATGTATCTTCTGTCAGTCTTATATCTCAGAATATTTTGGCAGCAATGCAGTAAAGAGGGCAAAAATGGTTACAACTAGATATATAAGATTAACGGTAGTAAAGATAACTTCTCTAAAAGAAATACATGAGATTCAAAACTTTTTGTTTATTGTGCGTAACAAAGAATGTGTAACAATAAAGAAGTAATTGTGAACCCAGCGACTTCATATACAAAGAAGAATAAACACATGCAAGTGATGAGAAAAGTGCATACCAGAAGATTATCGATCTTATTATTAGAATCGCTTCCAAGCTTAGCGATCGGATTGTTAAGAGAAGGGAGACTGTTGAGCTTTCCGAACTCGCCGATCAAGTTTCCGTTGGGAGAGTTTTCATTTGCTGAAATGACATTAGGCGTCAAATTAAATCATCAATAAGATCATAAAACTCAGCACCAGCTATTAGAAGTTTTGATACACAATTAATTAAGCATATAGAGAAAAATAACACACGATTCGTTCAGAGAAGCATGAAATATGCAAATCCTCGATTTATTGCAATTTATTCTCTTGGCGTTAATATCTATCGATAACCTAATCATTATAGGTGAATGAAAAAAAAAGCAGTGGAAAAATGAAAGAGCAAAGAGGGTGAAGTACCTACCGAGAGGGATAGTAGCGGTGTTGTTAGGGTGGGTGGCAGGAGGAAGGGGTTCGATCTGAGGAAGGTAGCGGGGGAGGGAAGAGAAGGTTCTAGAAAGAGCAGAAGAAGAAGAGAAGAGCTTGGTTCTGGTAGATCTGAGGAGCGAAGAAGACATGGTGGTGGGTGTGTGTGAGAGAGATTGAGAAAGGTGGAGGAATAGAAATGCAGGTAGTAATAAGAAGAGAATAATAATCGAGAAAAGTGACAAGTGAAACAAGGGTGTGGGGCGTGTGGAGACTGGAGTGGAAACACCAGGGGGACTAGGGCTGCTGCCACGTAACAACGCAGATCAGTAACTTCGGATCTGGGGGATTACCCTTTATTATTAACTTTAAATTTAATTTCGAAATGTACAAAAAAAAAAAATATTTTCGAAAAATAGAATTAAATAAATTATAGGCAAAATAGGTAAATTAATCATATGCATTTATTTTATTTTTCATATTGGTCCTATAAATTTTTATTTTTTAAATTGGTCCTCCACGTTACGTTTCATTTTTAGTTAGTCTTTTCCGTTAATCTCGACCTTACGGAGTCAGATTAAAAGCCATGTGTCGAACTAAGGTGATAGCCACGTAAGATCAAAACTGACAACGTTAGGTCAAGATTTACGAAAATGACTAACATGGAAACGAAACGTAACATGTATGACTAATTTTAATATTAAAAAAACTTATAGGACCAATATGAAAAATAAAATAAACGTATAGAACAAATCTACCTATTTTGCCTAAATCATATATTTCCATAAAGCAGAATTGAGAAGGCAAACACAGTCGCAGAACTGTGGCGGGCTCGGGATGACGACGACAACGGTGTCACACAGAGGTAGAAAACGAGACGACGACGGAGGAGGACAGAGAAGGCAGAGGTAGCACAGTCGCAGACTCGGGATAACGACGGTGATGTCACGTGGAGGAAGAAGACGAGATGGCGGCAATGTCGCATGGAGGAAGAAGATGAGGCAGTGAGGGAGCTGGGAGGGAAGGAGGAGTGACGAAGGTTCTCCACTAGTGTTCAAATTTCAAACAGATAGTAGAGTGTTTTCTTTAATTAAAATTGAGATTAATTGATGGTCAGTGTAAAACATCTTTATTTTACACAATCATTCACTAATGAAGGGGTGGAGTAGAGTGATTATAATGGAATAGAATGGAATGGTAAAAGTATATCACTATATTGTTTGAAAGTTTAATGAGAAAATCTCAAACCCAAATTTGGAGGTATAAAAATTGGAGGTTTGGATGGGATGGAGTGGTTCCCAAATCATTCCGCTCCATTACTTAATAAATTCTCAAACAATGGGTTAATGCCTTTTAAGTTTTAACCACTTCACTTACTAATCATCTCACTCTGTCCTCTCAGATGTATTATCATAATATTTTAATGTGTTATCAATGTTTTGTTGGTTATGCTTAATATATCACTTTTAGGTACAAATTCACACAAGATTTAGTCTGTTTTACAATGTATGTGCTCAAAATCGTTGTCGAGCAAGAAATAATAATGAACAGTTGACATTTGTAACTTGGGTGACTTGGAACTTATCCATGGGGTAAGCTAACACAATTTCATAAAATCAAAACTAAACTATAAAGTAAAAAAAAAAAAATCAATGTATAAAATAATTTTATTTTTAAGTTTGCCTATTTGCTCTTTAATTTTCTATTTTTATGCCTCTTTTATGCTAAATTTGTTATAATAAGGATCAAACAGAGTAATGGTACAAGTTAGATTCTGTTAGTAATAGGATTTAGTTGATATATATTGATAGAGTAAAAAAATTTTACATTGTCAATCAATCAGAAATTGACACGTCATTACAAATATTTGATTCTTATCTTAACCACCTTAAAATTCATCAATTCCATAATTTCTGATTGATTGTCAGTGTAAAAATCTTTACATTGACAATGCATAAAAATTAAACTCATAGTAATACTCACCCGTATCCCTTAAAATTGAGAGTGATATTTACCCTACATATGTGGTCCAATCAGGTCTTACCAACTAATGACATGTCATTTAAAATTTGATGACTCATCTCTACATTGGTCAAGCCTCTTAAAGGACATAATTGTAAAAACAAAATAAAATAATAAAATATTTTTGTTTTCATCTCCCACCCACACTCTAATCTTCCATCGTCAAAACCACCAATCCAACCCCAAGCTTTTGACCAGATTAGAGCCAAAGCCATCGAGGAGCTTTGCTATTAACACCTTGCATAATGCTCCTTGCAACTTGCAATTTTTATTTTTTTTTTACATTTCTTTTCCAAGAATGCCCTTTTTCATCTCGTTATTGTATTTATGTTGGTACTTTCCGGAAATTATTTTCCGAATTTCCGGAAATAGTCCGAAAATTAAATTCCTGACATTCAAAATATTACACTGTCCTAAAACTTATTTCCGAAAAAGTTTTGGAATTTAAAATCCGGAAATTGACATTCCGAAAAATAAAATCCAGAGACATTCCGAAAAAACAATTCCGGATGTTACTTTAAACTCCTCCACTGAACCAAGCTTGAGCAGTTCAAAGCCAAGTTCAACAACCCCACGTGGGCGAAGAACCTTGAACCAGAAAGATCAATGGACTTCAAGGAAGAGATCCACGCATGGGATGCTGAACTCAACATGTCATCATCAACACTAGGATTAAAGACTAAACTGAAAATCAAACATTAAAATAAAATAAAAAAACTAAAAGCTAACATCTGTGCGAGGTCGCTATAATTTGTTACCTTTCAACAACGTTGTCACTTTATGATTCTATAATTCCACTTCCATGTAGGTAGCAACTGTCAGTAACTAGAAAGAACTTGTAGCTGTTGAAAATTATGCGTGGCCCTGCCCCACTACGGATATGGAAACATTGTCAAGGCGGTGAAGATTTCTTGGAATGAAGTCAAGGCCACATGGCTTCAGTGTTGTACATTGGATGGAGTCTATGGAGTGGAAGGACTTGCACCCAAGAAGTAGGATATGCGGTGTATTTTGTTGAAACACCGAGAATAGAAGCGAAGAATGTAACAAATTCAACCGAGGAAGAAAAGGAAGAAGGTCCAGTTGAGGAGTTTAAAGTAACATCCGGAATTGTTTTAACGGAATGTCTTCGGATTTTATTTTTTGGACATAAAATTCAGTCTCCGGATTTTAAATTTCGGAACCTTTCCGGAAATAAGTTTTGTAATTTTTTTTATCCTGGAGTTTCGTTTTGAATGTCCGGAATTTAATTTCCGGAAAATAATTTCCGGAAAGTATCAACATGAACACACTAACTAAACAAAAATGACATTTTTGAAAAAAGAAATGTAAAAAAAAATAAATTACAAGATGCAAGGAAGATTATGCAAGGTGTTAATAGCAAGTCCCTGACATCAATTCCATGAAGCTGTTGTTCAGCGTCAATGTGTAGAACCAGGTCAAGTTGGGTTTACCCAAGGGTTACTACATGGAATGTGTTTGGTTGAGGTATTTTGCATCTTGGTATATATGTGCACACTAGATGTTCAATTATTTGCCCAAATGATCTGCTGAGTTTATATGTGCGCACAGGTCTTTATCCTTCATCTTCCACCACTGAGCTACTTACTGCACTTACCTCAAAGAATTCACCATATAATAATAATAATAATCAACCTATTAGCCAAGATTTTATGGTCAGTTAAGTAGGGTAAATAAATATTAAATTTCCGTATGTTCGGTTTAAAGACTATTTTTTTACGCAAACCGGAAAATTTGCCGTCCCGACACAATTTTTTCCAAAGATTCAATTGCAGCTTTTACTGAAGGGAACTTTCAACGTGATTTTGGTCTAGCAGGTATTTACAACAAACAGTCCAAAAATCTCTCGGGCGTAAAAGCTGCCTGGATCTTAACCCTATGTTCGTGGTGTGGTTCCACCCAAACAGATGTATTGCGAACTTTAAGGGTGTGTTTGGTTCAAAGGAGGGGAGGGCAGGGAAGGGATTTTAATGGATGAGAAGTGAGGGATTTTAACTAGCTACTGTGTTTGGTTGGGAGGAGGGAAGGGGAGGGGAAACAACACTTTCATATTTGGTTCAGGAGGGGAGGGATTTTAAAACAAATTTACTGTTAAACCCTTATAATTATTTATTTTAAAATATATAAATGGGGATATTTTAGTCAATATATAGGTTATGTTTTAAAATCCCTCCCCTCCCCTTCAAATCCCCCCATTATTGGAGGGGGAGCAAAACTCACTTAGGTGTGTTTGGTTGGGAGGAGGGGAGACAACACTTTCATGTTTGGTTCAGGAGGGGAGGAAAGGGATTTTAAAACAAATTTACTCTTAAACCCTTATAATTATTTATTTTAAAATACATAAATGGGGATATTTTAGTCAATACATAGGTTATGTTTTAAAATCCCTCCCCTCCCCTCCAAATCTTCCCATTATTGGAGGGGAGGCAAAACTCACTTAAGGAGGGATTTTGCTCCCCTCCCCTCTAAAAATTGAACCAAACATACAAATTTTAAAAAAATCCCTCCCCTTCCCTCCAAACCCCTCCTACCAAACACTATGTTAAGGAGGGATTTTGCTCCCCTCCAAAGATTGAACCAAGCATAAAAGTTTTAAAAAAAATCCCTCCCCTCCCCTCCATTCCACTCCAGACCCTCCAACCAAACACTATGTAAGCGACACATGATTCAATCTCAATTTTTTTCTTTGCTTCTAGGATCGAAATTCGAAAAGTCACTGAATCAGTTTCTCTTCAATCTTGAAAATTCTTATGAAAATATATCCACCACCTGACACTTTAGCCAACGGTGCCACATGCAATTGGCAGGGTTCACATTGGCTTTATACAAATTGACCCTATTTTCAAGGGGCAGGGTTATCGCGCAGAACTTAGAAATCTAAATCAATGTAGTCACTGTTTAACAGTCCTAATAATTAATAAACTCTTGGATAAGTGTAAAAAATAGCCTCCCTTAAAAGGATGTTTTCCGATTAATTGGAAATTTATTCTCCCTCACATTTTAAACCTTGAAAAGCAAGCAGCGGCAATTGCCTAGGAGTTTTCTATCAAAAATGACTTCACTGCTTAGTGAGGTTCCTTATGACATATGGAAGTATGCCACCGTGGTTGAAGTAAGCAAGTTCTACCTGAAAATACGAGTATTATGTTATGCACTAAAATAAGGGAAGACAAAGGTTCTGAAGCAAGTTTTAGAAAAGCTCAATAAATCATAAATGGCTCAACCCCAGCAAACCCTGACATAACAGACCACACTCCAGCTCAAATAACTGCGACCGCTAAGTAAATAAAGGCAAATGCACAGTACCCTCAGGACATTGGTTAAGGAATCAGAAATGAAAAATTTATCTAGGTAAATAGTGTATTTAATACTTTGAAAATTTAAAAGCTACATATTCCAATATGATTTTTCTATCTTTGGAATCCTTAACCAATGTTGTTAGGGCACTGGTTAGCAAGACCCAACATAAATGAATGCTAAGCTTAAATTACCTCAGTGTCAAAGCGTACGGTGCAGGTGAAAGATTTTCCGTTATCAGTTGTGACTGTGACATCTTGGCCAGGCCTAATCTCACTGATTTTACTTGGGAGGTCAATTGTATAACGTTCATGACCAGTCAATCCCAGTGTGTCAGCATCCTCACCAGATTTGAAGCAAAGAGGAATAATACCCATTCCTACCAAATTACTGCGATGGATTCTCTCAAAACTTTTAGCTATCACAGCTTTGACTCCCTATTGAAATTTGTGTCATCAACCACGTCAGGAATATTGACAAGCCATAATATGTATAAAGCTATTATAAAGTAACTCACCAATAGCATGGGACCCTTGGCAGCCCAATCTCTAGAACTTCCACTACCATATTCAGCTCCAGCCAGCACAATGGTGTCTTGCCCAGCAGCTTTGTATCTCTGAAATAAGAGAACAATTCCAGGGATTACAAACTCAACAAACCTAAAATTAATGACAGTCTATCACATTCTCTGGAACAAGGCATCCACCACTTCTCTTCTTTCTTTAGAGAGGACAAAAGGAAAATGTATTTGATGCCAAATGGTATGCAGTGGATTTAGACCCACAATCATACCCTCCACCATGTCATCAAAGGAGAAGATGCCACTAAACCAGAAGACAATGTTCCCATGCCCTAGTCAGACTATCAAGCTTTGCAATGCTCGCAATAAGAAGTTGCTATTAATCTATTTGAATAAGCAAGACTTGATAGTTGATACACGCACAGAAGCAAACGAATCCATTAGAAATATAGTATTTTGAAATGATTATTTGTCAAAGAGACAGTTTATGCTAGCATGTTGAAGAAAAATATATAAAAGCCACCAGATAATATCATATAGAATAAACAATGATTTGCAGGACACAACTCACCGATGCTGCATCAAACACATAAAGCTTCTCCCCTGTAGGAATGTGAACTGTCTTGGCACCAACTTCTCCATTCAAGAGCTTGTTAACAAGGCGAATATTGGCAAAAGTTCCCCTTGCCATCACCTCATCATTGCCACGACGACTTCCATAAGAATTGAAGTCCTTGCGTTCCACCCCACGCTCCAGAAGGTATTTAGCTGCAGGACTGTCCTTGTGAATGCTTCCAGCTGGAGATATATGATCAGTTGTTATACTGTCACCAAAATTCAGCAGGCAATAGGCATCTTTCACACCATGAGCTCCAGGAGGATCCATGGTCATGTTCTTGAAATATGGGGGTTCATGAATATATGTTGAGTTGGGGTCCCATGAGTAGAGTTTGTCAGCAGGAACTTGTAGTTGGTTCCACATAGGGTTGCCCTTGGTAATAGCCTCATATGTACTTCGGAACATGTTAGGCAACACACTAGATTGGACGGCCTAAGAATAAAGTCACCCAAAGTTAATTTTGCCATCCACATTGTTGAATATTTAGACTAAATTTCATATAACGAGCAAACTGGACATCATTTACCTCTGCAATTTCTTCATTAGATGGCCAGATATCTCGCAAGTAGACATTCTTGCCGTCCTTTCCTGTTCCAATTGCCTCCTTCTCAAAGTCAATGTCAACCTGGAAATTTGACCGAAAGGTAGTTGATGAAAGTCCATCAAGGTCCAACCACATTTGGGGTCTTGAAGTTTTTTAAACTTAAATTTAATCAACCTTTTAATAAAAAGAAATAAATAAAATGGGCATCCTACTGACTAAAGAAAGTTCTATACTTCTATTTAAAGCTTATATTCAATATTAGTTTGTAACATGAAATTATTTGTCAAGAAGGAATATAACACACACCGACACGCCATACTCCATCAAGACCAAAATAATAATGTTTCACATGCACACACATGCAATTATCACTGTATGCCTGAGAATCCGTAACCAGACTTCAGGAGTTAGTATCCAAAAAGTCGGGATTAAGGCAATATTTGGTAGAACATAATAGAAAAGGAAAGAAATGAAATGTACAATGCATCAGTACTCCACTCGAGTTTACACATAGCATAAGGCCGCTGAATTATATTTCATTCATAATGACGACAATGTAGATTATGTAACTAGCAGCCGATACCAATTGCTGGTGATTAGCCTACAATAATTTTAGCATTTGTCTGTTTTATTTACTTCCAACATGTCCTTGGCATTAATAATATAAATATTTAAATATGAATCAGATAACTATTGCCCTTTGCCAAGAGATGTGAAAATCGGATAGTACAGTGATACCAGAAGAAGAAAGAACCAAAAACATACACATTATATATATGAAATAGACATGCATACCGTGCCAGCAAGGGCATAAGCAACAACTAGAGGAGGCGAGGCAAGGTAGTTAGCTCTTGTCAAGGGATGCACACGGCCCTCAAAATTACGGTTCCCAGACAACACAGCAGCCGCTACAATATCTGCATCAGACCACAAAAAAATAACTCTAACAAATATAAAGCAGAATATGTCTAGGATGATATCTAAAGGTTATAAACAAGAACAAAATTATGTGAGAAAGCCAAGAATTGTTAAGAAATGAGCCTCAGTTCAAGAAATTGTATTTGGTTCTGAAATATCACCATTTTCTGAGATGGCAGACGCAACGGATTCATCCAGATCCCCAGAATTGCCAATGCATGTTGTACAGCCAAATCCAACAATATTAAAACCTTGTTCATTTAGATATTTCTGAAGTCCACTGCCAAAAAGGTAAAAACAAATTCAAAATCAGAATGCATTTTCCCTAAATTGTGCTGAGGGGAAGTAACTATGTTATAATACAAATTGCATATTATATTCTAATAAGAAGTGCAAAATACCTCTGGAGTAGATATTTCGTAACAACTCCAGAGCCTGGAGCAAGACTGGTTTTAACCCAAGGCTTGACCTGGAAAACAGTGAAAACGGCTGCTATTAGTATCAACAAAGAAAAGGAACACATAAATGACTTACAATTTTGTTACTTTATTAGTGGAAGCAAAAACATACCAAAGAAAGCCAGGGCTTCATGCTTAAGAGGAGAGAAGTAGAACTGATACAGTTGGATATTAATATATTAGTGCCTAACCTGCAAACCAAGCTCATGAGCCTTTTTTGCAACAAGACCAGCCCCAAGCATAACACTTGGGTTTGACGTATTTGTACAGCTTGTGATTGCAGCAATCACAACACTGCCATGCCTGAGCTCAGCTGGCTGCCCATGGAAATCAAATTTTGCAACTTTTCCTTGTGCCTCTTTTGGTATAGCAAATCCCTGTATTCAAATAAAACATTTAGGAAATGTGGTATTTTATATTCATCTAGGATTCTCATGAAGCATCAGTCAATGAAACATGATGACTTCACTTCCAATTATTCAATTACAATTTTTTCTTTTTTGGGGGTTGGGAGTGGGGGGGGGGGGGGGGGGGGGGGGGGGTTTATAACGAGTGAGATCCCCTCCAGTTCATTCACATGGATCTCCCAAATATTAAATCATACATATATAAGACCAAACAGAGGCTTTGACATTGTTGCTGCTGTTAACGTCCCTAGAAAAGAGTCTTACAAAAAATAGGAATATGAGTGACGGTGACGGGCTAATAATGAAGGAGTCTTGATTTTTCAAAGGCTTAGAAGACGTATCATACATAAGTTGCCATCGATAACCTGGGACTCATGCTGCCAAGAGTGACCAACAGTTTGATAAATATTAAATAATGAACAGGTGAATGGTACAAAACTGATGTTGATGAAGATAATTATGCCAATAATAGAGCACAGTCACTCTAGCCATTGAGAAAGTTGATGGCATAAAGAATGAAACTTGTATATTCTTTTTTTTTTTTTGAAATGGCTCTGAATCTGTAAGTTGAAGGTCTACAACTATAAACAACTTGAATGAAAGTAATAAAAAAAAAAAAACATTGATGTTTGATGATTCTAGGTTGCATAAATAAAATCATCGAATTTTGTAATGGTAAACCAAATAATCTTGAATCCAACAATTCAAACTTTGTATTGCAATAGACATCCCAGGTGAACAACCATGGACAAAGAAGCACTATTATTAGTTTGTCTATTATAGTATTATTGCAGATGGATACTGAAAGTGACACTAATGTGAACGAAATTAGCATTTTATCACAAAAACACCAAATGGGCAGGACATAGCAGTTTTCCTTAAAAATAACTATCGAGAGGTAATTCAAGATACAAACTATGAAATTCCTTTCTGCATATAAGACCAAAACAACATTAAAGGTTTTTGACAAGCACAGCATTACTAACCTTGAATCCAACTTTGTTATCAAGACAAGAATGCCAGTCAGCCTTCATTTCTTTCAAAGGCACCCGATCATGAGGCCTAGAAAGGGTATCATTAGTATGAATTATCACATAGATAATCGGATATAATTTTTTAAAAACCCACATTGACATACATGACAACATTAGAAAGAGCATACGATCTTACCTCTTTGGTCCTGAGATACATGGTTCAACATCGGAAAGGCTTAATTCAAGATATGATGAATAAACTCGGTCTTCTTGTGGCTGAATTTATTGAAAATAAATTAGCATCTTATACCTCCAATATACAAACATGTTTCATTTTTTTCTTTTTCAAAAGTAGAGTGTATAGGACAATCTACTAATATTACCTCCTTATAGTCAACAAACATTTTGTTTGCCCTGAGATAAGACTCTATCATGGCCACCTATATTCAGAGAAAATCAAGGTCAGTAGTTCTATAACCATTTCACATCAGCAAATAAAATTGAGTCAATATGGAGTACTCACAGTCTCATCACTTCTTCCGGTTAACTTGAGATATTGTAATGTAACATGATCCACAGGAAAGAAGCCCATGGTGGCACCATATTCAGGAGACATGTTAGCAATAGTGGCCCTATCAGCTAATGATAATTCACCCATACCATCACCTGGAGAATAAATCCATGAACACTGTCAATTAGAAAAGACAGATTGGCATAAGCAGAAAAAAGGAGGGGGGAAATTGACAGTGGACCTCGAGAGAACTTAATTACCATAAAATTCAACAAATTTCCCAACAACACCATGCTTCCTAAGAATTTGTGTCACAGTTAGAACCAAGTCAGTTGCTGTAACACCATTCCGCAATTTTCCAGATAACTTGAACCCAACAACACCAGGCAACACCATGCTCATAGGCTGACAGTATCATAGGACACGGCATTAGAATCATCACAAACACTGTAGCTAAATTACTCCATATGCTGTTTTCAAGATAAAGCAAATTGACAAGTAATTCTAAAGAGTTAAATATGCCATCAACATTCGTTAATCATTAGTGTTTTGGATGGAATCAATATTCATCACATAACATGTTTATAAATCAAGATCAGAAGGTAATGTACCTGACCAAGCATTGTTGCCTCAGCTTCAATACCACCAACACCCCATCCAGCAACACCGAGCCCATCTATCATAGTTGTATGTGAATCAGTCCCAACCACACTGTCAGGATAGAGTAAGCCCTCGTTGTTGAAAACAACCCGTCCAAGATATTCAAGATTGACCTGGAATTCAAAACATCACATCACAAATTCAAAATAATAAAAAGAAAAGTAAAACATTTAAATTACATTAAGTCATTTTGTGTGTTTGCATCCAAACTTACCTGATGTACTATGCCAGAACCTGGAGGAACAACAAGCATGTTGCGGAATGCAGTTGACCCCCATTTGAGAAAAGCAAATCTCTCCTTGTTTCTTTGGAATTCAAGCTCCATATTAGCCTGAACTGCATTTTCTGACCTTGCTACATCAACTTGAACTGAATGATCAATGACAAGATCAACAGGAACCTGCCAACAATTATTGCTCAGAACCACATAACAATTAACAAACATAATATACACAGAAAATATGCCTAAGATGGTGTTTTCAAACTCAAAACCCCCGATAACCATGTACCATGGAGTTAGTTTTCAATTTTATCATTTAGTAATTGGTCAAACTCTGAAGAACCAGTTTTATATGATTAATTTTTAAGTCAAAACTAGTTTGAAAGAAATCCCACACGATAATCAGGTTTTATTTAAAGCAAAATTACCCCATTAGCTTGACAGCAGTTTAATCTGCACTCCATATGTGCCTACACAGGGACAACTTGCAGATGTCCTCGCCAAAGGGTTGAATAGCTCCGCATTTGAGAGAATTATATCCAAGCTGGGAATGGAAAACACCTATTCACCAGCTTGAGGGGGAGTGTGAGAATCTGTGTGTTGTGTGATTTTTTAGGAATGTTTATATTGTATCTTTTACCTTTTTAGAATTAGAATCTCTATTTAATTCTGTAATTAGTCAATCCCTGAAATCAAGGGATTTCAAATTAAGGAAGGAAACATCTGTTGTTTCCTCATATAGATGCTAGGAACTGTGTATATATTTCTGCATCATTGATCAATAGAATGAATAATTCCAAACCCAAAATCTAAGGTTGTATCAGAGCCTATCCTAGATCCGTTATTGGGCCACCCATATTGTCCACGCTCCAGGCCTATTGCCCTGGGCGTGAGGGGGTGTGTTGGAAAGCCGCCTTAATTGCGGTCCCGCCCCTAGTCGCCTTAATTGCGGCTAGGGATGGCAATGGGTAGGGTTTGGGTAGGGTACTATAGTACCCGTCCCCATACCCGCGTTTAAAAAAATTACCCGGACCCGTACCCTCGTGGGTAGCAATCTCAGTACCCTTACCCATACCCTCTGGGTACCTAAGTACCCACACCCGCACCCATTACCCGCACTTTAACAAAGAAAAAAAATAAATAACAAAATGATCATAACTTAATTTAAAAATCATCCAACGGTTTTTTGAATATATTCATCAAACATTACAAACCAGTGTATTATACCAAATAAAAATATGTAAAATATCCAAAACAAGTATAACAATAAGCCTCTAAAACAATAAATTCGTCAAGTAGTAATTCCAGAGCCGATGTTGCTGATGTTCTCCAAAACCAGTAACATAAAAAAATACATTATATATGAAGGAGGAAGGGACGATGGTTGGAGGCGATGAAGGAGGAACGTAACCGAAGAGGAGGAGGTCACGTGAGTTATAAGTGTGAATAAATTAAAGTCATTAGATCTAAATATTATCAATGGCTTATATTTAGTGTAAGAGGTGTAAACTTATAGGAGTGTAAGTTGATCCCTCCTCATATATATATATATATATGCTGGTATGGGGCGGGGTGGGTTCCAAGGTACCCGTACCCGCCCCCATACCCTCTCAGATTTGTGGGTAATTACCCGTACCCGTGCCCATACCCATAAAGCGGGTTTTTACCCTACCCATGATGGGTATTTTTTGCGGGTACCCGACGGGTAGGGTCCGGATTGCCATCCCTAATTGCGGCAACTTTGAGCTGCCTTCATTGCAGCCCCTAGCACCTTCATTGTGTTGGGTTTGAAGGGTGTGTTTAGTCCCACATCGTCTAGAGATATAGCCTTTGTAGTGCTTATAAGGCTTGGGCAATCCTCACCTTACAAGCCGGTTTTGTGGAGTTGAGTTAGGTCCAAAATCTAAGAGATAACTTTGAGAAACTAGTTCTAACTTGAAGAGTTCTGGCCCACATTTCAAATTTGCCAAACTCCCCAAAAGCTATAACAGTAAACCATGGAGCAAAATATATTGACAAACAGTTTTCAGATACTATCTACGACCCTGTTAGTCCTATATTAAAGAAAACTAGTAACGGAAAGAGAAAAGAGAGATTGAGAGAGAAAACTAAAGGTATGATTTGTATTTCTTAATTGATCTTTACAGAGAGAGATGAAGCCTTTATATAGGCTTTGTACAGAGAGGTTACAGCTGTCAGTTTTCTAACTGACTTTCATAACTAATTCAGTTGAGGAATACAGTATGTAGCTTATCATGTACAGTATATCCTAATTCTAGTTCTACTCTATTAGCCTCCCCTCAAGCGCAAGGTGGTTGAACCACATTGAGCTTGGTCCTCAATTCTGCAAACTTCAAGGATGACAAGGGCTTGGTGAAGCAGTCTGCCAGCTGATCTGTGCCTGGGATGTGCAGAACTGTTAGGGCCTTGGCTAGCACTTTTTCCCTTACAAAATGAATATCAAGCTCGATATGTTTGGTGCGAGCATGAAGGACTGGATTGTGGGCTAAGTGGACAGCACTCAGGTTATCACAGAGCAACTTTGGTGCAGTAAAGGGAACTCCCAACTCTGTTAAAAGAGACTGTATCCAGAGCAATTCAGCAGAGGTGTTGGCCATACTGCGGTATTCGGCCTCAGTGCTAGAACGAGCAACCAGCTGCTGTTTCTTGGAGCACCAAGATACAAGATTGGAGCCAAAGAAAATGCAGGAACCAGATGTAGACCTCCGGTCATCTGGATCACTTGCCCAGTCAGCATCACAGTATGCTAAAAGACTGAAAGGAGGAGGGTGCTGCACTGGTTGTAGTCTCAAACCATGATGAATAGAACCCTTTAAATACCTTAGGATACGTTTGACCGCCTGCCAATGAGAGTCTAGGGGGTTTGCCATGAATTGGCAAACTTTATTTACACTGAATGCAATGTCTGGCCGAGTCAAGGTAGCATATTGAAGGGCTCCCACTATAGATCTGTACATGTGAGGGTCTGAAACAGTGTCTGTCCCAGTCTTAGTGAGTTTGGTGCTACTTACCATAGGAGAAGATATCCCTTTTGCATCAGTCATGTGTGCCTTGGCCAAAAGGTCACGAATGTATTTGGTCTGATTGAGGAGGAGTGAACCATCAGGGAGGTGGCTGACCTCTACACCAAGGAAGTAATCCAGATTACCAAGCTCTTTGAGAGCAAACTGGGAGTTAAGTTTCTGAATTAGATCCTGGATCATGACAGAGGATGTTCCTGTGATGATAATATCATCCACATATACCAAGACATAGATGGAAGTAGAGTCCTTAGAGTAGACAAACAGGGAGGGATCACATTTGCTCGTAGTGAACCCAAATTGGAGGAGAGCCAAGGCAAGACGTTCATACCAAGCTCTAGGGGCTTGTTTAAGGCCATAGAGAGCTTTGTTCAGTTTACACACTAGAGATTTGTCATTGTTTTCAAACCCCGGGGGCTGCACCATATATACCTCCTCACTAAGCACTCCATTGAGGAATGCATTATTGACATCTATTTGTTTAATAGCCCATTTTTGAGTGATGGCCAGTGTTAGAATCAGCCGGATGGTCACAGGTTTTACAACAGGAGAAAATGTCTCATGAAAATCAAAGCCATGTTGTTGGTGAAAGCCTTTGGCCACCAACCTTGCTTTGTATTTGTTGACTGTTCCATCAGGGTTCTCCTTGACCCTAAATACCCATTTACACCCAATAGCTTGCCTATTGGAGGGTAGAGAGACAAGAGACCAAGTGTTATTCTTTTGGAGGGCCATATACTCATCCTGCATAGCAGCCAACCAAGGAGGACTATTTAGAGCTTCTTTAACAGTCCTAGGCTCAACATGACTCAAAAAGATCCGAGGTGGGAGGTGTCCTGTTTTGGACCGAGTCATCATGGGATGATCATTGGTAGGAGAGGTAGGTGCAGGTGTAGAGATAGAAGAACTGGGCAGAGAGGTAGAAGAGGATAGATTAGGAGTTGGAGAGCTGGAAAAAGTAGGAGCAGGCTGCACTGGTGGAGCAGCAGCTGAAACAGCTCTAGAGGAGGAAGAGGATGACCTAGAAGTGGAGGAAAAAGGGGTGGATGAGGTGTCAGGTTGCTGGGTAGGTGGAGAAGAAGGATTGGCAGGTAGAGGTGAGGGAGGAATTGGGGAGAGAGTAGAAGGAGGGTGCTGGGTTAAGGGCACAGCATTAAGAGGAGGATAAGATGGGATGGGAATTGAAGAGGGGAAGGTGGAGGGGGAGGAAGAGGAGGAGTTTGATGAAGGCAAAAATAAGTGAGGGTATGGAAAAATGGTTTCATTGAATAAAACATCCTTTGAAATGTAGATGCGACCATGTGCATCAAGGCACTTGTGTCCCTTATGTTGAGGTGATAAGCCCAGATAAACACACTCAGAGGACCGAAATTGGAGTTTATTCTTGTTATAAGGTCTTAGAAAGGGAAAGCATGCACACCCAAAAATTTTCAAAGTAAGGTAATCAGGGGTTTTGCCAAAGAGGGCATGAAAGGGTGAGGAGGAGGAGGGCAAGGCTGTGGTGGGCAGCCTGTTGATAAGATGGACAGCTTGTGTAAAGCTGTGATCCCAGAATTTTAATGGGATAGAAGCATGAGATAGTAAGGTGAGACCCATCTCAACAACTTGCCTATGCTTTCTTTCAACTGTCCCATTTTGATGGGAAGTGTGTGGGCAAGTTAGGCGATGAAGAATACCCAATTCTGTCAGAAATTTGGTGAAGGGACGGAATTCACCACCCCAATCAGATTGTACTGCCTTAATAGAGGCAGAAAACTGAGTTGCAACCAAAGTGGAAAATTGTTTAAAGGCAGTTAAGGCATCAGATTTGTGTTTGAGGAAATAAATCCATGTATATCTCGAATGTGCATCCACAAAGGAGATGTAATAAGTGTAGCCTCCATATGAAGTGAATGGGGCAGGTCCCCAAAGATCACAGTGAATTAATTCAAAAGGTGTGGGGTGAATGGTGAGTGAAGGTGGTGCATGCAAACGATGTGATTTACCAAGGCAGCAAGCATTACAAAAGTCAAATGATGTTTTATTCAATGAAGGAATTTTACAAATGTTGAGAATAGTTTTTACAGCAAGACTATTGGCATGGCCTAAGCGTTGATGCCAAGTATTGAAAGTGCTATTTACATCAGAAGGAGACTTATCTAGGTGCTCACTGGGAGCAAAGGAACCTAAACTGTGTTGAAGGCAAGAGGAAGAAGGCTCTTTGAGAATGTTGATGTTAGAGAAGCTATAGAGGCCATCCCCACCAAGAGAGCCTTCAAGAAGGACATGATTAGAGCCCTGTGATTTGACATAGCAAGAAAATGGGTGAAACTCGAAATAAACATTATTATCACGGGCAAACTTAGAGACAGATACTAGATTTTTGGTAATATTAGGAACAAGAAGTAAATTCTTTAAAGAGAAGACAATTTTAGGTTGGGTTGGGGAAGGGAATTTAGATGAACCAATAGAGTTTATGGATAGACCTTGACCATTTCCCATGAGAACTTGTTGATGTCCTCCAAACGGATTGCTTTGAGTCAAGTTGTTAGGATCAGCTGTAATATGGTGTGAGGCCCCTGAGTCTGGAAACCAAGATTGTGGTTCAAAGGACCTTTGCAACTCTTCATGAGTATTTGGCACAAACTGTGGTTGTTGCATAGCAAGGTGTGCACTTGGCTGATGCTGAGAAGTGGACTGGACCTGATGAGGAGCCTGAAATGAGGAATTTTGGCCATTGAAGAACCCTTGAGAATTCTGAAACTGAGAAGCTTGAGGAGCTGGAGGAGGTCTCTGAGAAGGCACAAAATTTTGGTCAAAACGATACCAACAGTGATAGGCATCGTGACCATATCGATCACACAACTGACATGTAGGCCTTGAACCTCCACGGCCACGGCCGCGGCCACCACCACCGCGACCTCGATTCCGGCCACCACCACGTCCACGATAGTTGTTGTGAAAATTAGAGGAGTTCTGACTGAAATGAGCGGCTGAGGACGAATCATTCATGTGTGTGGCCTGAGCAACATTCGCCGTGACGGAGGGAGACGGTAACTCTTGCCGGAATTTCTCGAATTGTGCGTCTTGCATTAGCAGGAGAGCCTCGATATCATCAACCGATGGGGGATCGCCTCTGGCGTAAATCATCATAACCAGGGAATTGTATTCCTCTGGAAGACCTTCGAGGATCGTATCAATGTGATCCTGATCTGTAACCGGATCACCGATTGCTTGAAGAGACTCGATTAGGGCACGAATCCGCAGTAGGTACTCAGAGATTGTTCGAGTACCTTTCTTGGTGTTCTTCAGTTCGGAACGAAATTGGCGCACCTTTGTGCGAAGATGTGCTTGGAACTGCTTGTGGATCTTGTCCCATACCTGCCACGACTGCTTGCATCCGATGAATCGAGGCAGAATCGAGGGAGAGATCGAGCCGAGAAGCCACGTGAAGAGCATCTGATCTTGTACAAGCCAGAGCTGATACGCATCTGATTCAATTCCTAGGGCACGGTTTGATTCATTTGTGAATTGCGGAGGAATTTGTGGATTCACCACATAGCGATGGAGTTTGTGTGCAATAATGACAGCTTCCACTTGTTGCCGCCATAGAAGGTAGTTCTGATCGTCGAGTTTTATGGACAGGGTGGGATTGAAGTTCGCCGGAGCAGTTGAAGACACCGGAGCGCCGCCGGAGGCGCCGCCGGAGGAAGTGGTTTCAGTTTCGGCCATGAGAGAGAAATCAGGACCCAGAAAAAGGGCTCATGATACCATAAAGAAAACTAGTAACGGAAAGAGAAAAGAGAGATTGAGAGAGAAAACTAAAGGTATGATTTGTATTTCTTAATTGATCTTTACAGAGAGAGATGAAGCCTTTATATAGGCTTTGTACAGAGAGGTTACAGCTGTCAGTTTTCTAACTGACTTTCATAACTAATTCAGTTGAGGAATACAGTATGTAGCTTATCATGTACAGTATATCCTAATTCTAGTTCTACTCTATTATATATCAATTGCAGAACTTCAAGAGCTATGTAAAAAAGAAGGCAAAAATGGTTACATCTGAATATGTCAAAGTATAAGTAGAAAAACTAACTTTTCTTAGAGTAATACATGAGATTCAAAACTTTTTTTTTATTCGCATAACAAATAATATGTGATATTATTTATTATATAGAAGCAATTATGAGTTCAAGGTACATATATCACTCCATGATGTATACTTAAAATTTGAAATTTTTTTGGTGACTGCCATCAAAGACTTCATAAAGAACAAAAGCCCATGCAAGTGATAAGAAAGACATATACCAGAGGGTTGATCTTATTTGAATCACTGCCAAGCTTATTCATTGCATCACGCATGCAGGCCAGGTCAACAACAGCTGGGACTCCAGTAAAATCCTGGGGAGAGGTAGGAGGAAGTTCAAAGGATCAAAACATATTACCTAAAACCACCCATCCCTAATATAACTCTTTCACTGTATCCATCTTCCAGAAGTTAACGAGATACCTGCAAGAGAACACGAGCAGGCTTGAAAGGAATCTCAACTTGCTTTGCACATGAGTTCTCCCAGTCAATAATCTTCTCAACATCCTCTTTAGTGACTTGGAAATCGTCACAATTACGAATGGCAGATTCAAGAAGAATTCTGATAGAGTACGGCAACCTGTCTTTTATGCACACAAAGTTGATATCATCAGAAATTGAACTAGCCCAAAGAAGAATGCACTATTCTGAAGATGGATAGACTATTCCTTTTGCCAGACACAGAATATTATGAAATTACCAATATCATATATTTTAACCAAGATTCTGTTAATATTTAATAAATAACATCTAACCAAAATCAAGCCAGGCTAAGTTAGCAAATTACCAACTCTTGGATCGTTGAGAGAAGGAAGACTGTAGAATTTCCCAAACTCGCCACCACCGGGCTTGGGGAGGCTTGTCAAGTTTTCCTTGAAAGGATTTTCATTAGCTGCAATGTCAGTCAGAACATAAAATTTAGCAACAGATATTAGAAATTTATACAAAGACAGTAAGATAGTTCAAATTACACAATTCCTTCAACCAAAAATGAAATCTTCAACTCATCAATTAAAAAAATGCATAGAAATAAAAAAACAGTGATCCAGAATTAGCAACGCTCAACGCACGCTCATCTTCAAAAAGCTAATAGAATGTAAGAAATGAATATTAAAATGAAAATTTCTACGCGTGAGATACTACTACTTATTCTCTTCGCCTAGTTGAAAAACCAAAATGAACGATAAAAATGGAAACAAACGGTTTTCATCTCGTCCACTGATATCAACACCGGAATAGAATTCAGAATTGAACAGAGAAAACAGAAAATCGCAGTGGAAATGAACAAATCTTAGCTCAATCATATAAAAAAAAGCAATGGATTACAGAACCGAAGAAACAATTCCAAAATTGCCAGATTGAAAAGAGTGATGAAGTAGTACCCATGGTAGCGATCTTGCGATGGAAGCGTTCGATGACGGGAGCGACAGCTCTGATCTGAGGGCGAAGAGGGAGGGGAGAGCGCCAATCGAGGCGGTGGCTCCAGCGGGGGAGGGAGTGGCGGAAGGATCTCGCGGCGGCGGAGGAGGTGAAGGAGCGGGTTGAAGAAGGAGGAGGATGAGAGAAGATTCTAGAAATGGAAGAAGAAGAGGAGAGTTTAGACCTGGTTGCTCTGAGGAGGGAAGAGGTCGTTATATACATGGTGATCGCGCAATCATAACAAGGAAGGATAAGAAGAGACGGAGAGAGTGTGTATGTATGTGTGTTTATGGGTGTGTGATTGAGAAAGGTAGTAACAGTTTGTGGCCTCTTCTGCAACTAGATTGAGAAAAGAGAAAACGAGACACGAGAGATGAGATGGAGGAGTATGGTATGGGGCGTGTGTAAGGCTGCGTGCCTTGTTGCTCGCTCAGCCTCAGCTGAGGTTCATTGACATATTACGAGTTACGACACAAGGATAAATTATTTATTTTTACAAATATTTTCAGATAAATTTTATAACAGTTGATAATGTCATAGTTAATAGTAAATGTCATATATATCATTAAAAAAATGTTTTATTTTTATCATAATTATTATATTAAAAAGTCTTTTAATTGATTGATAATATAAAATATGTAGATTTATGATGGAATTAAACTCTTATATGAATACGAGTTTACTTTGTATGTACCGTCAGTATAAAAACTCTTACACTGACAATCAATCAGAAGCCATAGAAATTATGATTTTTACGATGATTACGATAAGAATTAATTAACAATATGTCAATTTCTAATTAATAGATATTATAATAAAGATGTATCAACCCTTAATCCACTTTATCTAATTAATAATAAATATATTCTTATAAGATCAAATCTCTTTTTCAATATATCAAAATTAATATCTATTGGTCAAAGAACGGTGATCTGAGATCATCTAGCTCGTAGCGGCCATTTAGGGCTATTTTTCCTATGTATGATCAAGAGTGGCCTACTCTAACTCTTCTTCTTGAGAATGATGTAAGAGGAGTTTCTCCTCCTATTTCTGGTTAATAAATTCCATTTTCATAAATAAAAAAAAAGAAAAAAAAAAAAGAACGGTGATCTGTGATTGATAAGAATAAATTATCAGCTAATCATTATTCATGTATTCTGACTCTGACTTCCAATAAATAAATTGAAAAGACTCTTATACTGTTATCCAAGATCGGGATGGCAATGGGTAGAGTCTGGATAGGGTACTATAGTATCCATCCTCATACCCGTGTTTGAAAAAATTACCCATACCTGAACCCGTACCCTCGTAGGTAACAACTTTAGTACCCTTACCCGTACCCTCTAGGTACCTAAATACACGTACCCTCACCTCGTTACCCACACTTTAATAATGAAAAAGCAATAAATAACAAAAGAAAGTTATAAAATTGAAAAACGATTCAAGGTCTTTTAAATCTATTAATAAATATTACAAATCAAAATATTTAGATAAATAAAAACATCCAAAAAGGAATTATAGATGCAACTAGATTTAGAAAGTTAAGAATCTTTACATTAATTTTTGTTTTAAATTTTGTATTATAGTTAAAATTATATATATTAGTAATATAAATAAATAATTATATATATATATATGTGTGTGTGTGTGTGCAGGTATGGGGCGGGGTGAGTACCATAGTACCCGTACCCGCATCCCTATCCATTCAAATTTGCAAGTAATTACCCGTACCCGGATTCTTATCCATTGTGCGGGTAATTACCCTACCCATTGTGGGTAATTTTTGCGGGTACCCAATAGGTAGGGTACAAATTGTCATCCCTAATCCCAGATCCATCTTTAAATGATTAAGTAAAAATGTATTCACTTTATATTATTTAATATATTTTTATTTTATTTTATTTTTAATTTATTTTAAGAAAAAAATATTTTAAAGGTTTTTTATCCTAAATAAATGTAATGTCTGATGTGTAAATAAACATGCAGTTTATAATTTGAAGTTTTAAACCGTGTAACGTTATTTCCTATTTAACTCTATCGGAATATGTCAGGTCAGGCTAGACTTTACTTAAATAGGCCTGACCTGTTTTAAAAATCAAAGGCCTGAGCCTGACCTATTACCTATTAAAGGTTTTATTTTAGGCCTGGCTGGCCTTTTTAAAAGCCTGGCCTGGCCTACTAGCCTGTTTAAAAGCCTATTTGATATTAAGATCTTTAAAAAGGCCATTTGGCCTATCTCTAAATAGTCTATTTATTACTAATCTCAATTTACAATCAATCTGTGTATGGAGTTTTAAAAAAATAACAAATAGATACATTAAGACAAATAGCAAGAGAACAAATGAGGAGTAGGTCATAATAAAGGTTCTGTGGCTGTTGAAACCTGCACAAAAGGAATCGAAACATTTTTTTTATAAGCAAAAAAATATTAATATAAGGGTACAAGGGATACCTTAACCCATCTAAAAGAACAATTACATGGACCAAAGGATAGATCCAATGTAAATAAAATACTAGATAAACAAGATAAATCCAATATTCCTATTACAAAAATCTACCCCAAACCACCTAAAGATGAAGAATTACCAAGCTAATACCAGGAAAAAAAAAGGGGGGAACCCCTGCCAGAAAGATAAAGAGCAATCAAAGCACACCAATTAGATGTGCCCAAAACACCCAAAACCAGGAGAAGTAACAAAGTATCTGAAGCAATAACAGATGTCTTCAAAAAACTTGATCCCAAGAGCACCAATAACAAAAATACATGACATTAACAGCAACCACCCATCAACTTGATGCAAGATTCAAGAAGATTTAGAAGAAAAGTAGCCAACCTTGCAGCGCCAACTTAGAACAGAGGTTTAGAGGATTTAGAATATTTACTACTTTTAGTTGTTGGAAGTTCTTCTCCTACCATGGTGAGCAGACCATGAGACCACGATGAGCGGCGGACAAAACAACGGTGACGACGAGCGGCGGACAAAACAACGACGACGACGAGAGGCGAAGTCTGACGGAGCGGTCGAGTTGGACAGAATGGCAGAGTCGGACGTAGCGGTGGCAATGGGACTGTCAGAAGAGGTTTTCAAAAATGGGAGACTTGGAGTGAATGGGAAAATAGGAGACTTGAGAGAGGGAGACGCACAATGTAGAGGGATTTAGGGTTTCAGAGATGAGAAAATGGGAGTCCCGGTAGTAAAATCTTAAAATTCATTTTATTTTTATATATAAATTTCTTATTATAATTTATATTTTCTTTTTATTAAAAATATCATATATTATCTAGATATATATAATCAGACCTTTATATAGATATATAATCAGGCCGACCTGATAGGCCAGAAAGGCTTTTTTATAGGCCTGAGCCTGACCTTTTTAAATAAAAAGGCAATTTAAAAAGCCTGAACCTGACTTCTTTACTAAATAGGCCAGTCCTTAAGTAGGCCAGGCCATAGGCCCCTGTCGGACGGCCTCGCCTATTCCCACCCCTACACGTACTACAAATAATAGTAGCATGACAAGGTACTTTTTGTTTTCGTTGGTCTAGTGCAAAGTACCCATGTAAGGATTAGGGGTGGACAAGAATTCCACACCGACCCGAACCCGAACAACCCGGAAGCCACTACAAGCATGCGGGCGGGTTTTAGCGGGTCATCGGGTTGGCGGTTAGCAGAGACAGGGTTCAGACGGTTGAAGACGGTCGGGCTCGGTCCCGGAAAGCTGAGACCGTCGGTGACCGAACCCGACCGATGTAGTGGTGTGAGAATGGAGGAGAAGAAGGATATGAACGCTGTCGCGACCATCTGCGCGAGAGAAGAACGTCGTCGCCGCCATTTGCGCAAGAACCGCCACCACCATCTGAAGCGCGAGAATGAGATGCGTAGCTCCATCCACTTCACCTCCGGTGGCAGCGCTGCACTCTGTCTTTCTTTGGTAGTCAGTACTCTGTTTAGTGACTTAGTGGTTAATTGTAGCAGCTAGTGGGGCGGCTAGGGCAACAACAGAGGATAAGAAATGAGTAAAAGCGTGATCCAGGTTGGGCCCAAAAAATAGAATGGCCCAAAAAAGTGAAATTACCCATGTGATTGAGTCCTATGCGTGCTCCAACTAATGCAGAGCTTATAATTTGCGTGGACCAAAATGCCTTATGTCTTATGTCTTTATTGTCTTATCCAAATAATATCATTTTTTTTTCCTTATTTACTTATGTCTTATGAGGCCCATCTGTAAAAGACTACGAGCCCAAGTTTTCAAGCATCATTATTTTGGTCCTCCAACCCTAGTGCTGCGCTGAATGCTCCCCAGACTTTCACTCAGCCTCTCTTCACTCTCACTCAAATTCTCGAAACAAAGAAAACCTACGAAAATGGATTTAGTGCCTTTAATTTTGGTGCCTTTGATACCTTTCTCTCTATCTCTCTCATCTCTTATTTTCTCTATCATTTTTTCCCTCCATTTTTTCCTAACTCTCTCATCTTATTTTTGTCTAAAGTTACCAAAGTCACCATTTTCCAAAGTCACCAAATCCCTACTCAAAACCTACATCTACTCTTCTCTGTCTTCGCCTCTCTCTCTGATATCTAAAGAGTCTCAATCTCTCAATCTCTCTTTCAATCGCTGTGCAACATTTGGGGTTGGCTCGTTCCTCTTCTTCTGGCGATGGTGATTTCTCAGATCCTCTCTAGGAAGCGTAGATCATAGTTTACCGTTGCAGATCTGAACTTTTCTGTGTTTATCATTTCTTTTCTACATCTTTTTCTCATTTTTTTTCTTCTGATGAAACCCGTCCTACCTGCCCGCGAACCGACCACCAACCGCCGCACCCGCCACCCGACCTAACCGTTCTCCAAACGGACGGAGACGGGCTGTGTAATATGCTACTCGGTTTTGGTCGGTTTTGGATTTTTTGACCCGAAACCGACCGAAACCGACCATTGTCCACCCTTTGGGATAACGCTGATATTTTCTGAATCAGCTAAGCTGATAGTGAGATTGCGTCCACCGAGATGCTCTAATACCTGATACCATTATCTTTCAAGTTTCAACCGCTAGCGCCGTTGTCATCCCTTTTTCTCTCCTATCTCAATCTGCCTCTCTCGACGGACTCAGTCTCTCCCCCTCCGTAACTCGTCTCCGACCCCTCATGCCGCCGCATCTCCCTCTCAGCCTTCCTGAAACCTCCTTTCACGATCTCGCGCCGCCACCGCATAACCTCAGCGCCACTGTGCCTTTGTTCCGCCGCTTGTTTCTTGTTCTGGTTCCTCCTTGTCTCTTCGTCACTTGCCTCGCCTCGCCTTACCTCACCTTGCCGTGAAAGCTCCCTCTCCTCGCCGCTGTACGTGTCTGTCATGGTGGGATCGACGAGATCTATTTCAGATCCGTGGGTTTTTATTGCAGATCTATGGGTTTTTATTGCAGATCTGTGCAAAACGACATCATCGCTTCGTCTTCTGTTCTTTTTATGCTTGAACGAACTCATTGAAGATCTGTATTGGGATTGTTTTATCTTTTTATTCTTCTTCTTTTCTGGTGCAATCTGTTTTTCTCTTCTGGTTTTTTGGAATCAAACTGTGTAAATCCGACCAGTGACCCGCCAAATCCGATGACATGAAGGGTCGGGAATGGGTTGGCTTTTCTAGTTGTTGGTTTGGTTCGGATTGGGCGGCCCGAATCCGACCAAACCCGGCAGCTGTCCAGCCCTAAATCTACCTGCCTGCCTTCACCACTTTCTCGCACAACTAATATGGTTTCCCTAAAACTGCAATTGTCATAAGCCGCGGCCAAGTTGGGTCAGCAGAAAGTTGCAATGGGGTTTCCTTATGCTACCTCTCACCGATTAAAAGAAGGTATATTCACAAACACAATTTCATGATGATTATGATTTAGGGATCTGTTGCTGTTTCTTCTACTAAGATCGATAGTTCAATATTATATATACTTGTAATTCCATATCATTTATGTTGATTCCGTCGTTTATTAATATGCTTCTTCTTTTGTTGGTATCTTTTCTGTTGTTTAAAATGTTGTGTTGTATTGTCTTCATTAGATTCATGAGCGAGGAAGTAGATCCTATCCGTGGATGAAAATGGATAAAGGCCAATGGCAGCATCACTTTGTCATTGGGAAGGTAAATTAATCAATTTAATCATCATAACTATGAAAATAATTTATATTTAACTTCATATTTGCGAACATAATTTATTTTGAATTTGGAATTTATAGCTCTAATTATGATGATGATTGTCTTTTTGATTTTTAGTGTTTTATTCAATGGTTTGATTTTGGTAGTCTTTTAGCATTCCACGCATAAAAAAAAAAGCTCATTAGTAATTTGCTACCTAATTTTCCTATTGTTTTGTTAGGAAATTGAGTGTATAGAATGGAGGTGGATCGGTTATAAGTTTAGTTATATAAATATAAATATATATATATAAATATATATGCTAAATACTAAATAATTCTATGACTAAATGTGACTTTTATTAATTTCTAACATAATTTAATGTGCTCATAAATTTATATTTAATTAATGCACTATATTGCCATTGTTCTAGGAACTTATTTCAAATATAAAGGTTTAGGATATTCTTGACAATCCCTTTATTTACTACTAAAATTTATTATTTGTTTCACATAGATGGTTAACTTGCTGGTACGCAATGATTGCATGCATTTAAATGTCAAGAACCTGGGGTTCAATATCATTGGATATTGCACCCAATGATGAAATCAAGAGTATACTAGTGAAATTCGGAGGAAAGCCGGGCTCATCCCTTATCGGATCATCTCTTGTCATGCAAGAGGGATGAATGCCAAGCTCACATTGGTGGGTGTAGTGCTTGTTATTGTTTGGCATTGGAAAAGACATCATACCCCCAACAAAATACGACACCCCTTCTAAGTATCACCCTGGATTAAAATAGTGGTCTCTAAAAAATATCCAAAGGCAACCAAATCATAGCAGAAGCATATAATAGCTATAGTTATTACAACAATGAAAACAAAATCCATGGTGTGCTGGAGAAACAATTGGAATATTGCAGATGAAATAAAGGCCCAACCGAATCCATTTCATAGCAAATTCACTATAAAACCACCTCTGCATATTGCATTTCGCTCCAGAACAATCCAAAGCATACAATAACAATCAATTTAAACTCAAGAAGCAATTAATTATTGTCTAAGAATGGAATACAAACATAACACAGAGACAAGGTTCATTACCATTGAAACTCCTTCACCATTCCAGGTTGTTCTGATCTCTCTCAATCTGATTGTTTGGCATTAAATGGTCTTTCAAGTGCTTAATGAATATGATGATGAATAAGATTATCTATGCCAGCAATAGACCAAGACTAATGTATGTGGAAACCTTGGATTCTATAGCCCTTTCCATGGGTTCCACATACACAAGTCTTGATCTATTGCTGGCATAGATCAACTTATTCATCATCATATTCATTAAGCGCTTGAAAGACCATTTGATGCCAAACAGTCAGATTGAGAGAGATCGGAACAACCTGGAATGCTGAAGGAGTTTTAATGGTAATGAACCTTGACTCTGTGTTATGTTTGTATTCCATTCTTAGACAATAGTTTATTGCTTCTTGAGTTTAAATTGACTGTTATTGTATGCTTTGGATTGTTATGGAGTGAAATGCAATATGCAGAGGCGGTTTTAGAGTGAATTTGCTATGAAGTGAATTCAGTTGGACCTTTATTTCATCTGCAATATTCAAATTGTTTCTTCAACTCACCGTGGATTTGGTTTTCATTGTTGTAGTAACTATCATATGCTTCTGCTATGATCTGGTTGCCTTTGGATACTTTTTAGAGACCAATATTTTAATCCAGGGTATCACCCTTAGAAGGGGTGTCCTATTTTTTTTGGGGGGTATGAACTATATTTAAATCTTCTAGTATTTGTGTGCTTTAGGTTGAGAATGTAGCTTTTGTTATCCTTCTATTGTATTTTTGATACTTTGTATACGTGTTTGAGTACCCCTTGTACTCAATTCAATCTACTTTTTGCTTATCAAATTGTTTTTGTTGATCGTTTCTTTATTTCTCCATTGCAATGAATTACTGAATTTGATCAAATACATAATTAATTTTGTAAGTCTTTTGAATTCAGCCAACACGCAATTAAGGATAAATAACACAGAGGTATACTACTCCCTCCGTTCCCTTTCTATGGTAATTTTAGCTTTTTGTTTTTGTTCCAAAACAATGGATCTTTTATAAACCCAAGGTATATTTGTCAATTTTTTTCCCTATATACCCTTATCATATAATTAAATTGAAATACATTGAAAACATACTAAACCTTCCTTACTTAAATTCAGTCATAAATGCTGCATGTTCCAAAACAAAAGTGGCACATATCAATGCATCTTGCATTTGACCAAGGTACACAAATGCTTCTTTTCAAGGTATATAAATGACCAAGATTAGAATTTGTAAATAATTAATGATACTATAAATAAGGGTAATTTGGTACAAATATAAATAAATTAATGCTTTCTTAATCTGTGTGTAGAAACCTTAAATTACCATAGAAAAGGAACGGAATTAGTATATTTTATTGTCATAAATGTATTGATTGGAACCATATGTTTGTCATAACTTGAATATTAACTCACGATCAGCTATCATTGAATCTGCGTTTTCCATTAATATTGTCATAACTTGAGCTGTTATTTATATTAAAATTCCTCCAAAATTTTATTCAAATCATTTCCCATATGATATTTCAAATCAATGATCGGAATGCTCTGTGACCTGATTGTGAGAAATTAGGAGCTTTTTGGGAACGTTTAATTCTTTTCCATCCAGCTATTTTTTGAGGATTCAGATGTTTTATAAAATAATTATTATGTTTGGGTACAAAGATTATTTTTTAAAAAAGCTTTTTTACACTCATTTAAGTTGTTTTGTTTTCATCAACTCCATCCTACTGTTTTTAAAAAAGCTTTTTTACATTATACAATCACATTCCATTCTTTATTGTACTTTCTGTTCTTTACATTATTGCCCCCCACCCCAGCGTCAGGCACTTTGCTTTTGCTTTTATACCCTTCCACTCGCTTTTATACAATACAGTTCCACTGGCTTATAGATATTATTATTGGTGCAACATATCTACCACCAGCATATCCAATTAACATATTTAATTAATATTCATTATTTATTTATATTATTTTTTTGTTAAAAATTTAAATGTTTTAACAAGTTTTAATGCTAAAAAAAGCATAAATATTATAAATATAAAGAAATAATTTTATATCCTTTTTCGTAATTTATTTCCAAACGAAATAGATTATTTTAAAATCGTTTTTCAGCAAACAAACCCAAACAAAAATAGATTATGATTATAATTGATTATTACAATAATCGATTATACAAAAATCAATTATCGGCATAATCTTTTATTTTCAGCTTTCCTAAACACACTCTATATTTATTGTCCAATACCATTGCTGAGTCATAACATATTTTATCATTTTAGACAGTTTGATACGAACGACAATTTTAGGAACCTTGATAAGTGCATTTTACCAAATCGTTTCACTAATCATTAAGCAAGTTACAAGTGTTGTTGCGACTATAATCTTCATGTGTTTGATCAAAATGGTCTCATATCATAAAAATTCCCTTATTACATTGCAGAAATAATATCAATGATATTCATTGGTAAACAACAAATCAAATTTAAAGAATTTTGTTTTTTGTTTCTAAAATAATCATATATTAGTATTGTTTCATGGAAAATTTGTACAAACTGAGTCATTCACCAACATCACCCATTCCTCTCATCATCAAGAGCATTGAGCTACAAACTTCATTTTATAATTCGAATCTGGTTGCAACTTCTTCATGTAGCTGCAAACACCCTGCATATGGATCAAACTTGAAACAAACAATGTCTCCTCTATAAGTAGCTTTGACAACAATTTCCAACAATAGTTGATTTGAGTTTGGAATGTTTCTTTTTCTCAAAGCTCTAAGAGCTTGATGAAATGCCATGCATCAATGAGAGTTATTAGATGAGTTTGTCAAGCTTGAAGAAGGGTGGTTAAGTTCAACAACCCTGCCACATAAAAAATTGCTTCAAAAGGGAGACCTTGTTAAACAGAAGAACATATATATGCATCAGATTCCGTAGCATCATCATATGATGATGACATATGATTCCAAGAAAAAAGAATGGCAGCTTGAAATTTTAGGTTTAGCATTTCATGTGAACTGCTAGAGGTAGGATGTTGGTACAAATATAAATGTATGGAATAACGATCATGGGAGCCAAGCCAAGATAATACAATTTCACATGTGGGCGGATCCAGGAAATAATATCCATAACAGGGATAAATCCTAATTAAGTAGTTCAATGCGGAGTGTAAAATTAAAGTATTCCTAATTAAATCCATAAGCAACCAAAAACAAAATATAAGGGTCTGTTTGGTTTGTTTCTAGTTTCCTATTTTCATTTCCTGATTTCAAAGATAATTACAACAAAAATAATTATAAAATTATTACTTTGTTTTCATTTTGTTTCATGTTTTTAAAGTTTTGTACAGAAAACACTGAAAATAATTATTTTTATTGTAATTATTGCTAAAATTAGGAAATGAAAACAGGAAATAAAAAACAAACTAAACGGGCCCTAATTTTGTGAGGAGAACTTCTTTTGTAGAAAAACCTAAGTCCTTAAATTAATGTGATCCATTTGATACGTCATTCTGGGTTCAAAAAAGAATATTAACACTTTTGGTTCAACAAATAAAACTTAATGAAAGGAAGTTAATAGTTATCATCACTCAAACATTGTTATCTAAAACATGCAATTCATGAAATGCTCCAAACAATACAGATTTAGAATTATCGGCAAAGAAGAATAGAAAAGAATTTACCAAATGTAATGGAAACTTTTATTTTCAACACTATAATCCTTAAGCATTTTAGGCAAAATTGAAATTGAAAGCAGAGTTAAACAAAAATATTTGCAAGGATAAATAAATAACAGAAACAGAATATCAAAAGTAACTTTCCATTTTGAATCCAAATAAAAAGTCAATCCAACACAAGCAAGTGACATCAGCTACACATAGCACCATGGTAAGCTTTTAAAAATGATTATGATCTATTAATACTAGTGTAGTTTACCAGTGTAATGCAGGGGTAAATTTTCCATTGAAATTATTTCTTGTTAATGGTTAATAGAAAAAAGATCGTTATTTGATATAGTAAGACAATGAAGTTAGAAAATTGTATTTTATAGCTGAGACATAATAAGGGTCCAACCATCTAGACCACATTATTGCATGCCATACCATCAAACCATATCTCATTTTCATTTTGAGTTGTAACGCAATAAGAATGCATCAAAGGATATGCTGCAGTTTTGCTAATAAACATGTTGAAAATTGATGAATTTAGAAATTGAGAAATGACCATCAAATTGTTATAAAGAAAGCACATGCTGCTACCTCCTATACAGGCTCAACGGTTGTGTACATTTATACTATTTTGTGTTGCCAATTTGAAGTAAAAAATATCTAACACATGCATTGTAAACTATAGACTAAAATACACTTTTGGTCCCTTATCTTATTTTTAAGTTCTATTTTGGTCCCTCAACTATTTGACGTTATACAAAAACACCATTTCCGTCAGTTTTGCACTGACGGCGTTAGGTATCCGCCATCAGTCACCGGAAACCACTCGCCGTCGCCGGAACCACAGCCGCCACCGCCGAAATCTGGGTTTTAGAGAGAGAAAACCCCATTTTCTCTTTCTCTTCCTTCTTCCCTCCCTTCCTTCTTCCCTTCCTCCCTGCCTCGCTGCTGTTCGCTTCTCCTTGCTCGCTGTTGTTCGCGCCTTTGGCCTCACCGTAGCACGCACCGAATCCCGGCAGCCACATCCCATTCTCTCCCCCACCGCACCGACCGCTCCTTCACGCCTCCGCCATTTTCCTCCACGCCCTGAAAACAGTCTCATCACTTTCAGGTACCAAATCATTGTTCACCTTAAATATAAAAGAAGGAAGGGAGGAAGAGAAGGAAGAAGAGAGAAACCCAGATTCCAGCGGCGGCGGCGGTGGTTTTGGCGACGGCGACAACGGTTTCAGGTGACTGATGGCGGATGCCTAACGCCGTCAGTGCAAAACTGACGGAAAGGGTGTTTTTGTATAACGTCAAATAGTTGAGGGACCAAAATAAAACTTTTTAAAGATGAGGGACCAAAACAGAACCTAAAAATAAGATAAGAGATCAAAAGTGTATTTTAGCCTAAACTATATTACACAATTTAGGAGTTGTAGATTGGCAATATTAGAGAAAATGGATCAACAATCATCCATAACAGTATATGTTATTATTGTCCATACTTCTACACTAATTCTCTTTTTGTCTAATATTTAGAGTGGAAACATAGATCTAACATAAGTATAAGAACAATATAAGAAGCATTAGATCCACGCCTAGACCAAGTTGGCTATTACCAAACTATACTCAATATGACCAAAACTGAACTATCACCGAAAGACAGTTTGATAGAGTTGACAATTTGACATATGCAAAACCAAAGCTCCATTCCACACCCATAAATAAAATACATGATAATAAACATAGTGAATCCCTCCCACCCATACAAAAATCCCACCCAATGCAAGTGTGTTGACCTGACAACATCCTTCGATCATCATTTTCCACTATCGTAGGCTTTGAAGCAAAAAAAGCAGAACAACAGGGTGGTGAGTTATCTTAAAAAGGCAACACTGGGTCGGAGAGATGCGGAGGCAATGTCAATATACATAATTTAATAGGAAAAAACTTAGAAATAGTTCTCTACATCCCGTTTCTACTGTTCCTCCCTCAAAATATAACATTTATTACAGATTATCTCAAAAAATATACCTATTTAATGAAAATAATTGCATTTTTGTGTCTAGAACAGTACCAACTATATATTTAGAATTGTACCTAAGTTTAATCCAATTTAATGTGTTTGAAACTTGAAACTGCCTATGCATTTCATGTGAAACATGATGCAACCTATGCATAATAACTATAACAATATAAATAAATATCCAAGAAACCATAGCATTTCATGTGAAACATGCTGCAACCTTTAGACATATTTCAAGGTTAGTCAGGTTGTGCTTAAGCTTTAATTGCTCAACTCTTCAGTGCACCATAAAAACTGAGATCATTTACTAAATGTACTCTCTCTGGACTCAATTATAAGAAAAAAAAGTACCTATATTTTTTGGACTCAAATATAAGCAAAATCTAACCAAGTCAACTCTATTTAATGTAAATATTCCAAAACTCAAGAAAATTAACCAATCCAATCAATACTCTCTTTACTTTTCCAAGAGCATTGCACATTCCTAAGACAATTAAATAGTAGTTTAGTAATTATAACTCTCTTTTTTTATTACATAAATCAAGATAATTAAACTAGATTAACTAACTTCCTTAATAAATGTGAAATTAGTTATTTTTGCTTATAATTGAGTCCGGAGGTAGTAAATCTAAAATGTTGAACGGTACCATGAAAAAGAAAAACCAGTAAAAAGAAATTTCAGCAAATGGTAAAAAAAGGATCAAAAAGCTGAAAGCTAAATATCTTTGTATCAATCTTACTCAACAAAAAAAAAAAAACTCATTTCTAAAATTATATAAATAGCACATAGATATTTTAAGAGGATTATGAAACATTCAATATCAACCGTAATAGTAAAACCATTTTGCCCAGTTTTTGCAAGTCCTGAAAACCATTTAACAAATATGATGTGACTTAAATGTATGATAATGCAAAAAGTTATACCATACATAGTTACTTTTACTAAATGGCTTTCCATACCTATGTCTAAGTACTACCGGTGCTTCATGTGGCAAATACATGAATGGTGGCCAGGTGTAAAATGGAAATCTTCATAGATTTTTTAAGTGGATACACAGCAAGAGTATGCATCCAACATCTACAGGCTTGAATAAGGTGCTAACAAAACATGCTTCTCAACAAACAAAACACTCAATTAACTGACATCTACAACAGAAGCTAACCTTGGAAAGGAAATCAAAATGTTTTATTTGTTATGAAGCATTTAGGGAATTTTAAAAGTACAAATATTAATAAGTTTTAATTGTTATGGAGCATTTACATTGTCCTTCACCGGTTTCCAATGCCACAAGTAAAAAATATAAAAAACTGTTGGTGCACCTTGGATCAAAAGAAATAAAAATTCACTATAAACTGAAAACGGAAGCCCTTTCTAAAGACAATAAGCTAGTACTATGGTATAACCAACAATCAACCACACAAACACCTGTTATGCATTTTTCAATCAACCACGGTGAATATAGAAATATATCAACCCATTTCACACAAGCAACTCAGTATCAAACCTCAGAACACTCAGAATCTATAGGAGAGGATGCATAAAAAAATGCACTAAAAATCAACCAAATGATATAATCAACCCCTCTTTTGTATTTTTATTGGTGGATTAAAAAACCAAATTCATAGACCACAGAACACATCTCAACATCACCCTCATATGTAATATAACCCCTCTTTTAAGGACCAGAGAATGAATAGTAATTAGTAAACATGTGTGTGGTGGTATTTGAAGGGAAAGAAGAACTTACTTTCAATGTTAGCAAGACTTTGATCAAAGGGTGAAATTCTCCAACCTGAAGAACTGAAACTGGACTCTGTTGTTCACATTCTTGGCAAGTTAAAATTTCATGTTAAGGTTACATGCCCATGTTGCTGAAATAACCCCGTTACTCTTTTAACTTGCCATCATCCTCAAAATGGAATACTAACCATGAAAACCAAAAGCCAAAAAGATAAGCTAATAAAATCAGAAAAATAAGTAAATAAAATAGTTGGTTTAACTACAACTTCATCACGCAAATTTGGAGAAGAGAGTTGCCAAAAGACAAATTACAAAGAAAATAATTGAATTAAAAGGTACCTTGCAATCAGAAGAAAAAACAAAGGAAAATTGATCATCGAGCAATCAGACACTTTGATATCATTCAAATCAATAATAGAAAATCAAAACACTAAAGACAAATCTTCAATATTACAAATACACTACCTTAGTGAAGCATACTCCCTTCATCAACTGAAGCAATTTTGTACAAGGGAACCTCATGATATATTGAAGCATGTTAGACGGAAGTTTGAAGCAATTTTACTGATATGAGTCATACATGGTGGTGGTTTAGACTAATTGGGTTGAGATGAATGGGGGACTTGTTCAAGTCATTCCTTTTTGTCCTGCATCAGGAAATACGCTAATAGGATAAGCATTTGTGGAAAGTCTATGCACAAGAGGGTCTGCGATGTTAGTGGAATGGGGAAAAGGCTATTACACCGATATGCTTCTTAATAGGTCTTCTAATGTTAAAATGTGTACTGCTTTAGGTGTAAATTAAAGTTGTTATTGCATCATCTCGTGTTTAAATTCAAACAGAAAAAAAACAAGTGATAGACAAAGAATTAAAGTTGTTATTTGCAATCACTCCAAAGCTACAAAAGTTACCATTGTTGACTGATCTAGAGAAATTATTTATAGATCTAGAGCATAATAATGAACAAATTAAACTCATATAGTCATATTTATTAAAAATAAATGTGGCAGCATTTTTTTAAATAGAAGAAATGTAAGGAAATGGGTAAGAAGGGGAGTCATAAGGTGGTCAAGGTGGTTGGGGTGGGAGAGTTAAGGAGTGGAGTGATAAGGAGGTTGAGGATTCAAACCCCATCCACTAACAAAATACTAATATTAACACATTAACATTTGCATATCAAAAAAAAAAAGGGAAATGAGTAAGAAGTATCAAAACATTATCATCATTTCTATGGCCTCCCAGCGGCAGCCACCTCTTGTAGTGGAGAAGTACCATCATCACCTTTACTTTGAGTGTTTTGTGTCACAACACCAAAACAATTCCACCCAATAGGGAGCGAAAGTAGAACCACAACAAAAATAAACAACAATTATTTATAATATTTTCAGGTGTAACATTGAAATTCAATGGCTTTTACCATCATGTCTCACATAATGGTTTTTCAGGATTTGAAACTAAACCTGGTAGCCTCTTTGATCTGTAATATTTGTTGTCATTGTCATCTCAACCCTTTTCCTAAGGTGAAAACGGTAAGTCAAACAACAATTAATTATTAAAAAAGGTAGCAGTGTGATTTCCATAATCTATTTCTCCCTTCCAATTTCAATTTGCATGGAGTGCAAAACCTTGCAGCTTGGCTCAAAAAACCTTAGGGTTGTTGGATCAGGTTGCAACACTTGATTGTATATGTTTCAGCTTTCTTCCATGTAATTAGTTGTGTTAAAGCATTTACTTCATCTGGTTCAACCTACATAACCCAATAAATAATTGAGCGAGATTTCAGAATTTAAGCACACAGAACTTTACTCAGAAACCCAGATATATATAATGAAAGAAACATAGTCTTTAAGAAAGAATTACTAAAATCATACTAAAAGTTCCTGGGGCCAATTCAATTTGATCTTTCAAGTGGCTTCTTTTATTAAATTATATGGTTATTCAATGGAATTATCCCTAAATTTATTATATTTTTGTCCAAGTTGTACAAATTTAAGGGTAAGAAACCAAAACATTAGTATTGATAGATATCTAAAAGCTAGTCTGCGTAGTAAATTAAATTATATGTTGTTAGTAACTGAGATTTGTTAGAATATAAATAATCGCAGGAAGGTATTTGATCCTTCCTTTCATTGGGCCTCTGGCATTATCATGTTGAACACTTAATGCAATGTTAGTTGCCAAGGTGCCATCGTCTTTAAGTATGGTGCACTCAACCTGCATTTTCATCGAACTATATTTAGAACTCGAGTTGTTGAGCTCTGAAGAAAATTAGGGGAAAGAAAAGTAATTTGCAAGAACAAAAAGATGGTAATAATCACAAGATAGAATTGCAGTTTTACTTGCCTTGATTTCCCTGAATGGAATCATCAAACTTTTCTCATGCTTGGAATCCTATCCCAGAAGCCTAGAGGCCATCTTAAAATTCTTGCTGGTGCATTCATTGTTACTCTTTTGACAACCTGAAGGACTAAAAAGAAAACTTGATCTTTTAGAAAGAGATAAAGATGTCAAAAATATAAGTTGCAATATTTATTTAATTGAGTTTATATAGGTATCATGTGGAAGAAAAAATGCAAAACATATCCATCTGTGCTACTACTTGTGCTGGAAAGCAAGAGATACACACATGGAACCACAATCCCTCAAGACACACATATCTGAATTTGTGCATAAATATAATTATCAGTTTATACTCTTGAACAACAAAGGCTACAATCTTTTCAAACTAAGTCAGCTTTTAACCATCTTTTTTTTTTTCCTTAAAAAAGAACTATAATAAAATACTTTGATCAAAGCATAAAATGTCACTAATATATGAACATATATAATAGGCAGAGGCACATCCACTTTCCCAATGAAAGAGTGCTCCCCCAAGATAAGTCTATGCAATTGAGGGAAATTGGAGTATGAAAGCAATTTTGGAGTAAATGAGATAGAAAGTGTGACAGGTAAATAAGGAGATAATTGAGGATTTGGCATATTGAAGAGATAACTTAGGGGGTAATGAGTAGAATTTCTATACTTGGACCCTTAGTTTGGAAAGTGAGTGTGAAAGGTGAAAGAAAAAGGAAAATATAACTACCTGCCTAAGACACCAAGGAGAATCAGGTCAACGAATAGGATGTACAACCTGAACAAAAGATATGGAACCACCATCAATTGGTCTAGCTTCGGGTTCCATTCCAAATCCACCCCGGGCAAGGAGCACGATATGGAAAAAAATAAACCCGTGTGGCTTCAAGTTGCAAAGCATCCATGCCCAATCCATTCACAAACCCAGCATAACATACAAACTCTGAATTTATAAAGCATGATAAATCATAATTAGAAACAAAGAAAACATGAGAAAATGAAGGGAAAATAATCCTCTTTGAGCAGCCCCTGTAATGTACAAACTGTTAGTAAAACAATATATTCTCTCCTTCATTAAATGCTTCCTTATCCTTTAGCACATTGTGAAACACAATGCATCATGGGATATGGTTTCGAAAAAGTAATCAGCTACCATATACTGCAGGCTGCACTTGTGTTACCAGCAAAATGTGTTTATCCAGTCCCAAATTACTCACCTTATACAGTCCCGCTTTCCCATTCTCACAGCATTCCTAGTTGTGCCTATCCATTTAAAATTAATTATATCTTTCTAGTTTCTAGGCAATCAAAGAGCATTCTTAGTGGTACTTATCCATTAAGACATTGACAGAGGATATTTTAGATGTTTCAAATGTTTTTAACCACAAATCAAAAATTTAAACAAATAGGAATTTGTGACACAAATAACACAAAATGAAACCGAAAAGAAGCATGAAAATTATTGCGAGGCATGAATGATAAACTCATCAAAATCGTTGTCAGTCGAATGAATAAATAATTGAATAAACCTAAAATTCACAATTCCTTCTTCTCCAATTTTCTTATAAACAAAATAATCAAATAAATAAAGTAAAGGTAAGTAGTTAAAATAAATCACAATATCATAAGGATTCTATATTCTAATCTAACGAATCAGACAAAAGAAAAGACCGAAAACAGCCCCTGTTTTGTAGTGTTAAATACGTACATATTATTGACCTTCAATCCTATGTTCCGTGCAACATATACATCTAATCTTTCATTTTTTTTAAACTGCATAACTATTGAACATTAGTATTCTAAATGTCGAATCTGTATGACATTATTTTAGCATGACAGGAAGCAAGTTGTTAGACTAGGATGCAAATCAAGAAAGCAACATAACCAATCTAACAAATGCAAAAGATGCTAGACCAATAGTAAAGTCACGCTGAGAAAAAGTAAAATCCAATAACACCAAATCATAGAACTAACTCAATCTCTCCCAAATAACATTTGTCACAAACAGAGCTCCGCTGACTCCCTTCAGTCTTGGAGTGGGCAGCTACGATCCGAGTGTAAGAGCCTTCTGGAGGCGTTACAAGATAGGAGGGACGAGGTTGGTGTTAACCAATTCCGGTCAGCTCAAGACCGTATGATTAAGATGTTAGTGAAAGAGGAAAGTTTCTGGAGACAGAGAGCCAAAATGTTTTGGCTTCGGGATGGAGATTTAAATACCAGATTTTTTCATGCTGCTGAGCCAAGGTGCATAGGATCCAAAAAATTCAAGGGGAGGATGATGTGGTCACTAGTGATCCGACTCAAATTAAGTTAATTGCAAAGGCTTATTTTGAGAATTTATTTTTGGCTCGAGAAGGTATGTATGGCCCTGTTTTGAATGCTCTAGTTCCTTGTATTTCGGATGGTGATAATGATTTATTGACTCGGCCTTTTTCTCGGATTGAGTTTTCAACTGCTCTTAATCAAATGCATTCTGACAAATCCCCGGGTCCTGGTGGTTTTAATCCAGCTTTTTACAAGAAGTCTTGGGACTTAAGTGGTGATGAAATTTATGAAACTTGCTGTTTTTGGTTGGAAAGGGGTTATTTTCCTAGTTCTGTTAATGATACGAATATTGCTCTCATCCCGAAAAAGGATGTCCCAGAGTCTATGAAGGAATGGCGCCCTATTTCTTTGTGTAACTTATCTACGAGATTCTTTCTAAGGTTCTGGCTAATCATTTAAAAACGGTCTTGCATAAATGTGTTTCTTCCGTCCAATCAGCTTTTGTTCCGGGTCGTTCTATTCTTGATAATGCTATGGTAGCTACGGAAATTGTTCATTATATGAAAAGCAAGACTAGAGGCAAGTTAGGGGATGTAGTTCTGAAGATTGATATGAGCAAGGCCTATGACAGAGTTGATTAGGGCTATCTCCGTGTTGTGATGAAGCGGATGGGTTTTGCAGAAAAATGGATTAATTGGATCATGCTTTGTGTGGATTTTGTGAATTATTCGGTCCTAGTCAATCAAGATCTTGTTGGTCCTATTCAGCCTGGTAGGGGCTTAAGGCAAAGGGATCCCTTGTCTCCTTATTTGTTCATCCTGTGCTCAGAAGGTTTGACGACTTTGCTTAATCAAGCTGAAAGTAGAGGTGACCTCCATGGTATAAAAATCTGTAGAAGGGCTCCTATTAATACTAACTTACTGTTTGCAGATGATTGCTTCTTATTTTTTAAAGCTAGAAATAATGAGGCTATCGTTTTGAAAAACATCCTTTCTACTTATGAGGCGGCTTTTGGGCAGGAGATTAATTTTTAGAAGTCATAAATTTTTTATAGCAGGAATGTCCAACAAGAGGTATGTGACTTTATTGCTAACCTTCTTGGAGTCCAAGTTTCCTTGGGTACGGGTAAATATTTGGGGTTGCCCTCTATGATTGGTAGGAGTAAGAAATCCTTATTTAATTTTATAAAGGACCGGGTGTGGGAAAAAAAAAATTCTTGGAGTGGAAGGTCTTTGTCTAAGGCGGGAAAGGAAGTTATGATTAAAGCGGTTCTTAAATCTATTCCTACATATTTTATGAGTATTTTTCTTACCCCCTCTCCTCTTGGTGATGAGATTCAAAAAATCATGAACTTTTTTTGGTGGGGTGGTGGCGGTGAGCATGGTAAAGTGATAAAGTCGCTTTCGTGGGATAAGTTAGCTATGCATAAGATGGATGGAGGTATCGGCTTTAGAAATTTATATGCTTTCAATGTGGCGCTTTTAGGCAAACAAGGGTGGAGGTTATTGTCTCAACCCGATTCCCTTGTAGCCAAGCTATTCAAAGCTAAATATTATCCACATTGTGATTTTTTGGAAGCTAATGTTGGGAGTAATTCTAGGTACGTTTGGAGGAGTATTTGTGAAGCTAGAATTTTATTGAAAGAAGGATTGAAGTGGAGGATTGGTGATGGAACTTGCATTAGAGTGTGGTGTGACAATTGGACTAAGGACTCAAAATGCCTAAGCCCAGTGAACCCGAGTATATACTCCCAGAACCTGCTTGTCTGTGATTTATGGTGTGCAGGGCGTATGGAGTGGAATGTGGACTTTATTCACTCAGTGATGTCTTTGGAAGCTGCATCGGTTGTGTTGAAAACTGTTATCAGTATATTTATATGGTTAAAATAACTAACCTAGAGCAGTTTAGACAGTTGGAAAAGTAGCTTAGACAGTTAGAGGTAGTTAGTCTTCTAGCTGACCCAATGTGTATAAATAGCTTTCTTTGTAACTAACCAAATCAGATGAATGAAATCAGTTACTCATTCACTCAATCACCTTTCTCATTTCTCTCATTCTCTCCCTGCTAAGCTTCAGTGAAAGCTTGTGCTTGTGTTCAATTCATTTGCCTCTGTGACCAATTATAGGTCACTGTGTTCAATTTTCATCTCTGTTTTTTATTTCTACATGGTATCAGAGCTCTGATGAATCAGAGCTCTGCTACATTTCGTTGGTGCATTCATGGCGGAAGAAAGTTCTAGTTCTGATTCTGGTTCCAATAGAGGTTCCAGAAATGTCATTGATGATTCTTCACCTTACTATGTTCATCCATCTGAGAATCCTTCAATTGTTCTCGTTTCTCCAGTTCTGACGAAAGAAAATTATCATCAATGGGCAAGATCCATGGAGATGAGCTTGATCTCAAAGAATAAGATAGGGTTTATCGACGGTACCATCCCTATACCATCGAAAACCGATTCCATGTTCTCCAATTGGAGAAGAGCCAATAACCTAGTTGTGCGATGGATCATGTGCTCAGTATCTGAGTCAATTGCGAAAAGCATATATGGTCACCATGCTGCAGCAATCAATGTCTGGAAGGAGCTCAAATCAAGATTTTCCCAAGGAGATCTCTTCCGGATCTCTGACATAGAAGATTCAATAATCTCCCTCAAGCAAGGTGAGCTCAGTGTAACCGATTTTTTCACAGAATTAAAGATTCTTTGGGATGAGCTAGATGATTACAGACCTCTACCAGTGTGTACATGTGAATTGAAATGTTCTTGTGATGCATTAGTAAATGTTGAAAAGTATAAAACTCAGGATCGTGTAATAAGGTTCCTGAAAGGGCTAAATGAACCCTTTGGAGCAGTGAAATAAAAAATTATGTTGATGAAGCCTCTTCTTTCAATTGATGAGGTATTCTCAATGATAGTGCAACAAGAAAGACAGTTAGTTGTTGAAATTGCTGAACCAAAGATGATTGCTAGGAAGGGACAATAGCTATGGCTATGGTTGTGGAAATGGTAGAGGTTCTAGAAGTTTTGGCAGGAACCAGGGTGGTAGAGGCCCTAACAGTGGAAAGGTTTGCACATATTGTGGTAAAACAAGACATACTGTTGATACTTGTTATAGAAAGCATGGCTTCCTTCCTAATTTCCCATTCCGGAATCAGGGAAGAATTAACTCACTTGCAGCTGAAAGCAATGATGATGACAGCAATGAAGAGATTGGTGGTCTTATCCAGAAAGTAGATCAGGACAAATCAGGTTTCAATTTGACTGCTGAGCAGTACCAAGGCTTGATGAACTTTTTACAGCAATCTCAGAAACAGTTGCCTTCACCTTCAGCTAATCAGATTAGCACTATAATGTCATCAACATCATGTGCACACCATTCTCCTCATGACTCAGGTAACCTTTTATTGTTTCCCCTTAGCTCTTGGATATTAGACAGTGGTGCAACAGACCACATTTGCTATAGTCTTTCATTTTATTCATCCTTCCATAAAATAAAGCCAATAAGGGTAAAACTCCCTAATGGAAATGAAGTCCTTGCTTGTCATTCAGGTAGCATTACCTTTTCTAAGAATTTTGCATTGCATGATGTACTACATATACCCCATATTTCATATAACCTACTTTCAGTCACCAAATTGACTTCAATATTGCCCTATACACTTTCTTTTGACTCTCATTCTTGTTGTATCCAGGAGAAAACTACATTGAAGATGATTGGTATAGCTGAAGTGCAAAATGGGCTCTATATCTTGAAGATGCCTATTTGTAAAAGTAGATTTTCTTCCAATACTGTGTCAATAAATGCTACTGTTGTCCCGCAGTCTAGCCTATGGCATTTTCGTTTGGCTCATACCTCAAATGATTGTATACAAACTATTCATTCTTCTGTTCCTTCTGTTAATGTGAATAAAGAATACATTTGTGATGTTTGCCATTTATCAAAGCAAAAGAAACTTCCTTTTTCTGTTAGTAGTTCAAAGTCTCTCAAACCTTTTGAGTTGATTCATGTTGATATATGGGGACCATTTCCCATTATTTCTGTCCATGGATATAGGTATTTCTTAAGCATAGTGGATGACTTTTCAAGATTCACTTGGATTTTCTTAATGAAAACAAAGAGTGAAGCCTCTCAACTATTACAAAACTTTGTCACAATGATTGAAAGACAATTTGATTGTAAAATTAAAACCATAAGAAGTGATAATGGCCCTGAGTTTCTTATGAAGGACTATTTCATGTCCAATGGGATAGTCCATCAAACTACTTGCACCTATACCCCCCAACAAAATGGAATAGTTGAGAGGAAGCACCAACATATTCTAAATGTAGCTAGAGCTCTAATGTTACAAAGTCACCTTCCCAAAGTCTACTGGACATATGCCATTGTGCATGCTGTCCACATTATCAATCTCTTGCCCACACCTCTTCTAAGAAAACACTCACCTCATGAAAAACTTTATGGAGATATCCCTGATCTTAACCACTTGAAAGTCTTTGGCTGTTTGCCTTTTGGGAACATTCCTGCAGGTTCTTCTACCAAACTTGATGCAAGAGCATGCAAGTGTGTCTTTCTGGGCTACAAAGCAGGGACAAAGGGATATATTCTCTTGAATCTGCACACCAGGAAATTATTTGTTTCCAGAAATGTGTCCTTTTATGAGTCAGTTTTCCCCTTTGCTCAAATCCATAATTCTGCCCAAAACTCACCAACATCATCCACCTGTCCCTTTCCTACTCCCCAAGATATTGACCCAAATGTCTATAATGACACCTTGTTGATTCAACCTGAGTCTCCCTCACTTATCCCTTCTCCACCAAACTCACCAATTGATAGCCAACCTTCACATCACAATTCAGAGTCTCCACCAAACTCACCAATCAATAACCAACCTGCACAAAACAGTCCAGATCCACCACCACTTCAACCTGTTAGAAAATCTACTAGACAAAGGCAGGCACCTTCATATTTGCAAGCATATCACTGCAACCTCGCTACAGATTGCACTACAGCTGATACCACATCATCCTCACTTGTATCTTATCCTATTCAATCATACTTGTCTTATAATTATTTCTCACCCTCTTACAAATCTGCTGTTCTTTCTGTTTCTGCTGAGGTTGAGCCCACTAGTTACACTCAGGCTATCAAGCAAGATTGCTGGAAACAAGCCATAAAAGCTGAGTTACAAGCTCTGGCAGCAAATGAAACTTGGTTCTTAACTGATCTTCCCAAGGATAAGGCTTCAATCAGTTGCAAATGGGTGTTCAAAATCAAACATAGAGCAGATGGCTCTATAGAGAGGTACAAGGCCCGCTTGGTGGCAAAGGGCTACACCCAAACAGAGGGGATTGACTACTTGGATACTTTTTCCCCAGTAGCCAAGATGACTACAGTGAGACTGGTTCTATCCTTAGCAGCAATCAGTGGTTGGCTTCTTAAGCAACTTGATGTGAACAATGCTTTTTTGCATGGTGATTTGATGGAAGATGTATATATGACACTGCCACCTGGTCTTACTGCTGCTCACTCTGGCCAAGTTTGCAAGTTGCAAAAGTCCCTCTATGGACTTAAACAAGCCAGTAGGCAATGGTTTGCCAAGTTATCATCCTTTTTGATTGGATCCGGATACTCTCAGTCCAAAAGTGACTACTCTCTCTTTGTTAAGACCTCTGCTCACTCATTCACAGCTCTTTTGGTCTATGTTGATGATGTGATCCTCACTGGAAACAATGCCACTGAGATCACCCAAATCAAGGCTGCACTTGATAAGAAGTTCAAAATCAAGGATTTGGGTGACTTAAAGTTTTTTCTAGGATTGGAGGTTGCCCGAAGCAAAGCTGGAATTGCTATAAACCAGAGAAAATATGCCCTTGAACTGATCTCAAATGCAGGCCTTCTTGGTTGCAAACCAGCCACAACACCAATGGATTGCAAAGTCCATTTGAGTCAAACTGATGGAGAGCCACTTGAAGACATTTCTGGCTATAGAAGGCTTGTTGGCAGACTACTGTACTTAACCACCACTAGGCCCGATATAGCATTTGCTGTACAACAACTATCTCAGTTCATGGCCAAGCCAACTACTGCTCACCACAATGCTGCCATTCGGGTGTTGAGATATCTCAAGCAGTCTCCTGGCCTTGGTTTGTTTATGTCAAACGGTTCCACTCTCCAACTCAAGGCATACAGTGACAGTGACTGGGCAACCTGTCCAGACACCCGAAGGTCAATCACAGGATTTTGCATATACCTTGGCTCATCCCTCATATCTTGGAAATCAAAGAAACAAAGCACCATATCCAAGAGCTCCTGTGAAGCTGAATATAGAGCCATGGCAGCCACCACTTGTGAAATACAATGGCTCAATTTTCTGCTGCAAGACCTCAAAATTCCAGTCATTTCACCTGCACTTCTATACTGTGACAACCAATCAGCCATTCACTTAGCTGCCAACCCCGTTTTCCATGAGAGAACCAAGCACATTGAGCTTGATTGTCACATTGTCAGAGAGAAGTGCACTTCGGGACTGATCAAGCTACTTCCTGTTCCATCTTCACTCCAACTTGCAGACACTTTCACTAAGCCTCTCAGCCCTCAAATTTTCAACCATCTTCGTTCCAAGCTGGGCCTCCTAAACTTGTGTGCCCCAGCTTGAGGGGGGGTGTTATCAGTATATTTATATGGTTAAAATAACTAACCTAGAGCAGTTTAGACAGTTGGAAAAGTAGCTTAGACAATTAGAGGTAGTTAGTCTTCTAGCTGACCCAATGTGTATAAATAGCTTTCTTTGTAACTAACCAAATCAGATGAATGAAATCAGTTACTCATTCACTCAATCTCCTTTCTCATTTCTCGCATTCTCTCTCTGCTAAGCTTCAGTGAAAGCTTGTGCTTGTGTTCAATTCATTTGCCTCTGTGACCAATTATAGGTCACTGTGTTCAATTTTCATCTCTGTTTTTTATTTCTACAAAAACTTCTCTTTTAGGGGCTGTCCGTGAAGATGGTAGGTACTGGTGGCCTGATAAAAAGGGCCTATATTCAGTTAGATCTGCGTACTGGCTTTGTGTTAATCATCTGCTGGATTTAAGTCATCTCAAAGCTGCTGGAGAGTGGAAGATTTTATGGGACCTCAATGTTCCACCAAAGGTTAAGAATTTTCTATGGAGAGCAGCCCGTAATTGTCTTCCTACAAGAGTTAGGCTTAATGATCGTGGGGTCCAATCCTTCTGTTTGTTCTTGGTGCAAGACAAATTAGAAAATAGCCTGTATGTTTTCTTTTCTTGTTTGAAGGCAGAAGCTGTTTGGAGATACTTGAACCTTTGGGACCTTATATCTGGTAAGCTGTTTGATGCTAATAGTTTTGAGGAGCTCTTTTTCCAAGTGCTGTTGGAGTTACCAGCTGTGAGTAGAGGTGCTTGGGCTATGACACTTTGGTCAATCTGGAGGTCACGCAATTGTATGGTGTGGGATGAAGTGGATGAAGGCGTACGTAATGGCTATTGTTCAACGTGGAAATGCAGTCTTGCATGAGTGGTTACATGCGCGTGATAGTAGTGACAATTCCCAGGTTAATAATGCCGAGAACGTGAGGATAAAGTGGATGAAGCCCTTGCAAGGATATGTCAAATGCAATATAGATGCATCCTTTTTTCCTGACAGTAACCAAGTGGGTGTTGGTATGTGCCTTAGGGATGAGCATAGTAATTTTATGGGTGCCAAAACTCATTGGTTCAAGTCTATCATTGATGTTCATATGGCGGAAGCTGCTGGTCTCTTTTTTACTATTAATTGGATGAAGGATCTTCTCCTTGACAGAGTTATTTTTGAGCTGGATTCGAAATTTGTAGTAGATAGTATGCACTCCCGTGAGTTTTTTGATTTAACTGAGTTTGGTGCTATTATTAATTCTTGTAAGGATTTGTTTTCGTTGACTTTTCAAAACTCTCATGTAGAGTTCGCTAGGAGGCAAATAAATATGATTGCTCATAGTTTAGCAGTTAGGATGTGAATTAAATGACTGCTTTAATTGTAAAATATTCTTCCTAATTAGAAGTTGGATATAAAAACATTTCATAATTATGCATAAAATCATCAGGTGCATAAATGCTTTCCACGAAATATACAATGCAATAAATATGAAATGCAAGAGGAGATGATATTTGGAAGAGCATTCATTGAGTTTGATTCGTAAATGTATATAGTATAGATTTTAAATTCAAAATTTCGATTTTCTAATTGATAGATTAGCTGTCTATTTGGAGAGGGAAAATGGTGTTGGTAAAAAAAAAAAAAATTGTAATTGCATCCTTGATGTGAATTAAATGACTGCTTTAATTGTAAAATATTCTTCCTAATTAGAAGTTGGACATAAAAATATTTCATAATTATGCATAAAATCATCATGTGCATAAATGCTTTCCATGAAATATATAATGCAATTCGTAAATGTATATAATATAGATAAGTATGAGTAAAATAAATTCAAAATAGAGAAGAAATGGAAAAAAATAAAATAAAAAATGAGCAATATATTAGCGTATGAATTCACGAAGATTTTTTTTATTTTATTATCTCACCAATCAATCGTCAGGGATGGAGCAACATGGAGGTTGGGTGGGGTCTGGCCCTTCTTATTTTTTTTATTTTTTTATTTATAAACTCTATAACTAATAACTTTCAATTCTAAAATTATTAATAGACTTGAAAATTATTTCTAATTAATGTTAGAGATTATTCTTATTTTAACACTTTCTATTTCTACAATTAATATAGAATAATAATTTTCAGCTATGAATTATGGTCAAGACTATACTTCTTAATAAGATGAAGGATAAATTTTTGACTGATTGTCTGCTGATATGAATGAATTGAAAAAGGAAATTACCAAAAAGTTTAGTGTTGATCCAATTTAAGATGATTTTCTTGACAAGCACGGGAGATATTCTATATTTTGATAGACTATTGATGTAATTAGCTTTCTGGAACATATTTATGAATATTTTGTATGAAATTTGTTAGATGAATTTAAATTTTATAGTTGATCGCTCTCATTGTCCAAGTCTGGCTCCGTCTTAGTACGTGAGCATTAGTGGGAGAATTTTATTTTAATGATTTGATATATAAGTATTTTTTTTATAAGAAAAAATTTAGGGTGAGGGGATAATGCCCCAATCCAAGGTAAGGAAAACCTCTGGGTTCTATGAGCACTTACAAAAAGATTTACATTTACTTCACCCTAAGAAAACCAGTGGGGGTTCGAACCGGCAACCTGTCAAATACGATGATATACAAGTATTTGATTGCACTTTTACAATTATTGATGTATAATTTTTTTAAATTTTTTTATAATTTTAATTACTTATTTGATTAATTAAATCAACATATTACATTAATATTTATTTTTAGGCTCATGCTAACGAGTGCTCTTAGGGTACTCTTTAAGGAACCAAAAAAAACAAGTTTTTATTGCAAAACTAACTATTTTACTCTTTCAAATATTAAATATATCAATTCCCCATAATTTTTTTTATTAATTTCTTAAAGAATATCATAAGAGTAAAGAGTATTATAAGGATACTCATTAGTATTTTCCTTATTTTTAAATACCATTAAGAGCTGAGCGGAGCGTGCAATGTTTCATGCGTAGACTGGGGAGTCATGACTCATTGTCATTACTCATTAGTCAAACCCAGAGCGGTGTCTTGTTTTGTTCCGCGCCTCGTTTTTTGTTTTGAAATGAAACCCTCACCAAACTCGCTCATTCTTAAGCACTTCATTTCCCGCCCCACCACCGTCCACCCTCTCCAAATCCCTAATCTTCGGTTCCTTCCTCCCTCTCTATTCTCTCTATCGCTCCGCCATGAACCGGAGAACCAGACCGAGCAAACCCAATCCTTTCCACAAGTTCCTCAACCTGGTGCACTCGCCCGAATCCGCGACTCACAGATCACCGCTAGAAGATTCAACCGGCTCGACTCACATCGCCACCTACCTCTACACCCATCGCCGTCGCTATCAAACGATGCCGTTCAGACTCACGCCATCGACGGTTTTCCTTGCTTCGTCGCGAGAATCTACGCTCCACGGTGCCCGCAGAGGAAGAAGCTCATGGCTGTCAAGTCCGTTTTCTTTGTACCGCTTCCCCAACCAACTCAGTGGCCGATTCGCCTGATACGGTACTTGTTGACTCGTTCAGTAGTGACATTCTCGTCGCTAATTGAATGCGATTGAAGAATTGTTCACTTTTTTGTTGTTGAAAAACATATCAAAGAATTGATGTGATTCATCGTTATTAAGATGTGGCGATGACAGTGTTTTATTATTACATTGTTGAATTTATGTGAAATAACTTTCTCAGATAGGGTTGGAATTAATGAAATATGACCAAATTCCAACTTTGAACCTGTTATTTGATTTCAATTATGGATCCGTTACTGATATATCTGTGCATGATTATTGGATTTGAATGCTTTTGATGAGATAAGAAAATAGCTATCTCTGATTATTTGGGTATGTTTTGTGATGTAGATCTATTATCACAAAATTAACTTCTGTGTGTTTGATTAAGAGTATACTCAAATTGATATTCCAAAGATATAATTGTCATGTTGCTCCTTCAAACATTTTGTGATCCTTGGTCATAACATTGGTGTTGTTCTACATCATGGTGAACACTTGGCAAAATGCTGATTCCAATACCCTTTAACCCTTCATGTACTCTGCCTGAGATGAGTGCTAGAGTGTCTTTGTAGATACTTTCTTTGCTGCTACAGCTCCTGTGTAATGAGGGAGGCCACTCAACTTTATCAATTCAGGTATCAAATTGATGTTCAAAGACATATTTAATTAAGAGACTAAAATGATGTTCATTTTAAACATTAAAGGATCAAGTTGAAGCCTTAAAACTTTGGAGGACTGCCTTGATGATATCTATCATATATTTCGAAGGACCAATTTGAGTATTTTGTCTTTGATTAATTCGTTAAGAATTAATTGGCTTCCATACTGTGATAAGTTGATAATGCTCAACTTAATGCTGCTAATAACTGAGTTAATTTGGAGTTATGTATTTGTGATGTTACAGACTTACAGTGTTACTTGTCTGTGACCCTAATAATGTTTGTGATTAATGCTGGCAACCAGATGATTTTCTTGACTTAGCGTTTGCTCTGTATTCTTATATCTGGATTGTTACGTTAGTTAGAGCACTTATGCAAATCAAGGATGTATTTGCTATGTAAACACATGCTTGATTGTCTTGTTTATCTGCTTTCTAATTTAGACACTTCCTTGTTGTTTGTCTTTTGACTGTGGCATAGCATTTATTTCTGTTAGCAGTTGAGTTCCTGAATGAACTAATTGCTCATAGAGGTTTGTAAGAAAATAAATATTTGCAAATATAGAAAGACTGTTTTATATTTGAGCTTCGTGCCATTCGCTGCTGATACTGCTGAAATGTTGTTCCATTAATGAGTGAATAAATTCAGGCTCCTTCTACCTCAATTTTGTATTGTGGAGGTTCCCGTTAAATATCCAAAGCACAAGCAAGCAACAATTGTTTGTAGGACATATCACCGCAGCAAATGGTTTATAGTTTGAAATAACTGTGTCGTGACATGGCTACTTTAATTTTATGTTCATACTTCACTCGTGCTTTAAAATTTCCTAGTCAATCATATGGCGTTTCAACTGGTTATGCATATTTTTTAGCTTTTACAGTTTTTTTTATTTACATATTTTAATGGCAATAATGACATCATGCGTGCTTTAGAGCACTTCAAAATATTATTGCCATCATGAGTGCTTTAGAGCACTTCAAAATATCTTTTCTGATACTGCTATACAATTACCACCCATCTAATGCTCAATGGATATAAAATATAGGGTCATGCTAATGATGTCCTTAGGGCACTCTTTAGTAATTAAGAAAAACAATTTTTCATTGGAAAATTAAGCATTTCATTTATTTAAATATTGAATACACAAATTTCCTATGGAAACTTTTTTTCTTGGTTCCTTGACTCGTTAGCATTTTCCTAAAATATATAGCACAACATCCCTGATGCAGTAACACTACTAAGTAGTAACACCTAGTGTTATTAAAATCGGACCGGTCCGACCGGTTGGACCGGAAACTGGACCTATGGCTGGTCCCGTCAACATATCAGATCGGTTAGCTACCTGAACTGGTGCTGACATCATCAACTCGGCTTTGAATCGGGTTGAACCGATAAGAATCGGGGACTCGACTTGCTGTCCGGATCTCAACCGATTGATGACGTCACTATGGGGTTGGTGCTGACACATCAACACGCGGGTGAGAGTTTTTACAAGCAAAATTGAACAATATTGCTTGCTTGGGAATCGAACACGGGTGGAGGTCTTACACAAGGAAAAGTTATGCCGCTGAGCCACTGCAACTTCTTGTTCTGAAAAGATTATATATATACATAGGATTTGTAAGATTTATAATTATAAATAAATGCTCTGGCCTTTGTTATTTAGTTATTTGTGAGCTTGTGTGATCTTGACTGATATTTGTTTAATTAAATACTTTTTTCATGATAATGATTTTGAATTTGGAGTATAGACATCTTAAATTATATTATCATATATATGAATATTTTAGAATTTTTTAATATATACCGGTTCAAACCGAGTCAATCAGTGACCCCCGGTTGAACCAGTGACCCATTAACCCAGTGTCCCGACCGAGTTGATCACCGGTTCGGTTTTAATAACACTGGTAACACCAAATTAATTGACTAGGGGTGATGATTTATAGCCTTTTTTTTTCTTTTTCTTTTTTTGACAGAATGATTTACAGTCTGTTTGGTTCTACATTGGCACAATCAGACTAACTTTTCTAATGACACAAATGTAATAAAATTATCATCAACCGTGAAAGAAGATTTTTTTTTTTATGATGAATGTGTGTTTCAAATTAAAATGCAAACACAGCAGTCTTTAGTCTTGTAGTTTGTAGATATTAGAAATTATAAATTTAGAATATTATCTTCAGGCGTCTCCTTTTAAAGAATTTGTTGTTTTGTTACCTGCTACAGAAGAAAAAAAAAAATCGTTCATATTTTGTGAGTTATTGTGTGAAAATAACATTTATATTTACAATTATTCTTAGTTTTTATTACTTTTAATTTTTTTTCATACTAATGAACCAGTGATAAAAAGGAATAGAAACAATAGTAACGTTTAATATACCAAAATCTCATTTTCCTTTACTAGTTATTGTGCTGAGATTTCTAAGACTTGAAACACCGTGAAGGTGCACCAGGAAAAAAAACGCCGTGAAGGATACAATCTGAAAGAATGAAAAAAAAAATTGCATGAGGAAATTATGAGAACCTATAGCAAATGGTTACACCATTATAGTAAATAGAAGAGAGAAAGTACTAAACGATTTTCAATCCCGAATTCTTTCTTTCATCACTCATCCCCAATTCTCAGCCCGAAGCAAAGCAAAAAATGCTAACTTAATTTTGAAATATTTTTGATGATTCAATTGAACTTAAGTAAAAGGGATTGCACCCATGAGTGGGTGTTCTGTTCCCTCAATATATATATATATATAAAAAAAGGTCACTGTATCAATGTTGTGTCGTATTATTTTTTTGGTGGAAGTTGTGTCATAGGTTTAACCGTTTAAGGATATGAATAAGATAAGTGAAATAAAAGTCCCACATTGGGTTGGGCTTTTTAATTGTGTTAGTAGTAATCGGCAGTGGATAGAGTGATCGATGTGACGTGACACTAGACGACGTCGTGTTATTAAGTTGTCGGGGTGAAGGGTCGATTTTCCCTGCTTCGCTTCGTTGTGTTGAAGGAAGAGGACCCACTCCAGTGCTCCGCTCCGATCCTCACTCAACTCAACACTGACTGATAGAGGGAGCGTTAGTTGTAAGCAAAGAAACTAAGAAGAAGCTCTCAATTCAAACATTCAAGCATGGCAGAACCCAAAGTTAAATACGATCGCCAGCTCAGGTACTCTTCTATAATTTAAACCTAACTTCTGTTCTCAACTCCTCCCTATTTTTTTTTTATACCTTTTTTACTCTTTAAATTATTATTGCGATCGAATTTTTGATTTTATATCAATTTTTGCATGAATCGATTCAAGTATCGTGTTGTGTGTTCAACAAAAATCTACCATTATTACTTGAACGACTCCAGAATTCTGTTATGGTGATGCTCTCGCTGGAAGTTCAGTCAGTGTTGTTTATATATAATTCCGTGAATTTATTGTAGGATGTTAGGAACTTGATAATTTGATGAAGTGCGTTAAGCTAAAAAAAACTCAAGTAGAGTTTGCTGTGTTTGAATGAAATGCATCTTGGGATGGAGCTGCTTTTATTGCAAAACAATTTTGTTGCTGCGAAGCTAGTTTTCGTAATAGTAATTGCTTACTGTGAAGATAATTATATATTTTTTTCTCTTCTGTTACTGAAGAAAGTGAACTGATGCTGAATTGCTGATTCTGGTTTTCGTGCTTACTTTTATATGCTCTTGTAATTGATTCCTTTTGTTCTAAACTTGTACATCTCTGCTTGCTTTCTCGTGGAATTGTGTCTTTTTTGTGTGTGCGTGATTTGAATTTGATGTATTCTGAGATATGAAATTTAATTTTCATCTATCTGCTCAGACTACCTTTTTTTTTTTTTTTTTCCTGGGGGGGGGGGGGGGGGTGATGGGCCATTTTTTTAAGGTTTCTGATCCGTATTGTTACGTAAATTTGAAAACGCAGAATATGGGGTGACCAAGGACAGGCGGCCCTTGAGAAATCTAGTATTTGCTTACTTAACTGTGGTCCTACTGGCTCTGAATCACTTAAGAATCTTGTTCTTGGTGGAGTTGGAAGCATCACTGTAGTTGATGGGTCTAAAGTTGAAGCGGGTGACCTTGGAAACAATTTTATGGGTAACGTAGCTTCTTGTTGCATTGCACACTTTCCTTTTTCCTTTATTTCTTTTTTACTGGTTTTTTTTGTCTCTTTTGATCCTCATTCTGTCTCTTATTTTTAGTGGATGAATCAAACCTTGGGCAGTCGAAGGCAAAATGCGTGTGCTCATTTCTTCAAGAGCTGAATGATGCTGTTAAAGCAAAATTTGTAGAAGAGTATCCAGAAACATTGATCGAGACAAATCCATCATTCTTTTCTCAGTTTACTTTGGTTGTTGCCACACAGGTGTGCTACTATAATGCTAACAACATCTATATGACAAAACATTTCGTTTGGAGAGTTTGGTGTAAAAGTAGTTTATGCTCCTCCATTCAAAATTACGGTTTTCTTTCTAACTTTCTGCATGAAAGAAACCTATTAATTGATAATGTAGATTAATTAATTATAAATTCAGTTTAAATGAGCATATTGTTATACTTATTCTTATCAATTGCAATATCACTAAGTGTATTCTTTGATGAACTTTTCAGCTGGTGGAAAATTCAATGATAAAGCTTGACCGAATCTGCAGGGAGGCGAATGTTATGTTGATCTTTGCTCGCTCCTATGGCCTTACAGGGTTTGTCCGAATTAGTTTGAAGGTAATTTGGTAGATTAATAACTTTGTTTTCATTGGAAATTTGATATTACAAGTTAAAGGAATGCTCTGATACTTGAGGAAACATAATATTAATTTTTATTGTTGTTTAATTTATTAGAATATTTGACATTTAAAAGAGAGAAAAAAATAAAAATAATTCAAAGTTGCTATCTGAAAAACCATATTAAAAGGAGGGAAAAAAAAGACTCGGGTTGCAATGCATTGACAATCAGGTTGGGTAATTTTCTAGTCATATGTATGAACTAAAAGCTGAAAATGCCTGTGTTAGAAGGAATCAACATGTAATTGAATATCAATGCAATTTGTAATGCTTTGATTAATTAGTGCTTTATGTTGGTTCCATCAGGAACATACTGTGATAGAGTCAAAACCTGATCATTTTTTGGATGACCTCCGGTTAAATAACCCTTGGCCTGAACTCAAGAGGTACAGAAGCGTTTTGTTTGATTTATTTTTTTATTTTGGGTTAAGTACCTTTGTATACAAAGATTTTATTTTACCTTCATCAATTTCCAATGTCAACTTATGTAAATGTTTTAAACTGAGACCATAGACGTGGTCAGAAGGTCGTTCACTGTTCCACTTATTCTCAATGCACTTACAACTACAGGTTTGCAGAGGGCTTTGACTTGAATGTGCAAGATCCTGTGGTTCATAAGCACATACCATATGTCATCATTCTTGTCAAGATGGCTGATGAGTGGGCCAAAAGCCATGGTGGTAGGCTTCCATCAACAAGAGAAGAAAAAAAGGAGTTCAAGGTTTGTTGCTATCGTTGAATCTTTTCATATGCTGGTCTTCTAGTTATGTAATTAGCTATGGATGTGAACAATGTAGGAGCTTCTTAAGGGCGGGATGGTTTCACAAGATGAAGATAATTATAAAGAAGCTATTGAGGCCTCATTCAAAGTATTTGCACCTCAAGGAATTAGTAAGTAGATAATATAAGATTCACTGATTGCAACTCTTGCCTTTGCCAATCTTCATGTTGGAAATAGTGACGGTGTTAAATGTATCTGTTAGGAATCCACACTAGTTCCACACAAGAATTACTAGAACAACAAGAATAGTGAAGAGAGAATGGGATAGGGATGAATATCTCTATCTGTATATGAATGTAAGGCTACAGTAGAACACTACAAGTATAGTTGCACAAGGGGCATTCCCCTTTTCACTGAGCTATCTCAGTCGAAGCAACAAAGCAAATGATCAAAAGCTCCCTATTCTATTTACAAGATGCCTATTTATAGTATTGTGTGCCTTTGCTCCTTGCTGACTCAGCTGACAGTTATTCTAAGTTTCTAACTGATAACTGCTATGACAGCTACTGCCAGCTAGGTGACAGCTAAGGCCAGCTAAGCCTTGCTTTCCTTATTCCCCCTTAGTCTCTTTCTGTAGTAGACTCGCAAGGGACCAGGGCCTTCCATAGATGAATCTGCTGTCCTAACAATGCCACCCTCTTCAGAAGCAACCTTGTCCTCAAGGTTGAAGGCTGGAAAGTTGTCTTGAATGGCATCAACATCTTCCCATGTAGCTTCTTCAGATGTCTTACCTTGCCATTGCATCAATACTTGAGGATGTTGTTCTCCAGTTCGCGTGACCACTCGATAGCCTAACACCTTCTCTGGCTGATAAGGCATAGGCTCACCCTGTAGTTCAGTTGGCAATTCAGCTTCCACTGTCTTAGTTCCCACAGCCCTTTTTAATTGAGACACATGAAAGACAGGATGTATACGAGCTTGCTCAGGGAGTTGTAACTTAAATGCTACAGCCCCAATCTGTTTAAGTACCAAAAAGGGTCCATAGTACCTAGCTGACAGCTTTGGGTGCAGTTTAGTAGGCATGGAAACCTGCCTGTGGGGCCTGATTTTTAGATACACCCAGTCCCCTACTTGAATGTGAACCTGTTTTCTGTGAGTATTAGCATATTTAGACAACTGGTCTTGGGCTCTATGGAGATGATGCTTTAATTGTTTCAGTGCTTCATCCCTGCTCATAAGGTCTTGAGCAACAGCTTCTACTAAAGTCTCCCCCGGAATGTATTTGGCTAGGGATGGAGGAGCCCTACCATATACCACTTCAAATGGGGTGCACCCAGCTGCACTCTGGAAACTGGTATTGTACCAGTACTCCGCCCAGGGTAGAAAGTCAGCCCAAGCCTTGGGTTGTTCTGAGATAAAACACCTCAGATAGGTTTCTAGGGTCCTATTAAGCACCTCAGTCTGGCCATCAGACTCTGGATGATAAGCAGTGCTCATTTTGAGATTAGTGCCCTGTAACCTGAATATTTCTTGCCAAAAATGACTAACAAAAGTAGAGTCTCGGTCACTAACAATGGATGTGGGTATTCCATGTAGTCTTATTACCTCCTTCACAAAGATATCAGCAATTGACCTTGCTGAATATGGGTGTTTGATCAATATGAAGTGCCCATATTTGCTTAGTCTGTCCACTACCACTAATATAGCATCAAAACCCTTGGATTTGGGTAGTCCCACAATGAAATCCATGCTCAATTCCTCCCAAACAGCATTCGGTATTGGCAGTGGCTGTAATAGACCTGCAGGGGATGATGCTTGATACTTGCTTCTCTGACACACATGGCAACTTGCCACATAAGTTGTAATAGTGGCTTTCATTCCTGGCCAGAACAGGGATTGAGCCATCCTCCTATATGTCCTGTAGATCCCTGAGTGTCCCCCGATAGGAGGGGCATGAAATTCTTCTAGCAATTTTGGTACCCATACTGAGGAAGCAGATAACACTAACCTCCCTTTGTAATAAAGCCTCCCATTCTCCAAAGTATAGTGAGGGTGCGAATCTGCCCTTTGTTGTAATCCTGCAATTACTTTGGATAGCATAGCATCCTTCCTTACCTCCTCATCAATTTCAGAAATCTCCTGCCAATAGGGTCTTGAGATCATACTCAACTCTAGATCTTCCTCTCTTCGGGATAAGGCATCAGCCACTTTATTAGATGCTCCAACCTTGTAAATAATATCAAATTCATATCCCAGCAATTTGGCAAGCCAATTCTGTTGGTTCTGGGTGGTGATTTGTTGCTCCAACAAGTGCCTTAAGCTTTTCTGATCAGTGTATACCACGAATTTCCTTCCTAAGAGGTATGGCCTCCAATGTTGGATAGCCAGTACTAGTGCCATAAGTTCCTTTTCATAAACTGATTTGGTAAGGGCTGTTTCAGATAAGGCTTTACTGAAGAAAGCAATGGGCCTCTTGTTCTGAGTTAGTACTGCCCCCAAACCCTTCCCGGAAGCATCACATTCGATGGAAAAGGGCTGAGAAAAATCAGGCATGGCTAGTACTGGGGCAGTAGTGATAGCTTCCTTCAACTGCTGAAATGCTGATGTACTTGCCCCATCCCACTTAAAATTTCCCTTTTTCAACAGATCTGTCATAGGTTTGGCCATTTTACCATAGTTCCATACAAATCTTCTATAGTAACCGGTTAGACCTAAGAACCCACGTAAGACTTTGATAGTCTTTGGCTCAGGCCATTGTATGATGCTTCTATCTTCTGTGGATCCATAGCTACCCCTTCTTGTGAAATAATGTGGCCTAAGTACCCAATTTGTTTCTGGCCAAAACCGCACTTCTTTCGATTGGCCACAAACTGTTGTTGCTACAGTTTGTGTAAAACTAGCCTTAAGTGTGTCATGTGTTCAGTCCATGTTTTGCTGTAAATGAGGATGTCATCAAAGAATACCAGCACCCATTTTCTCAGGAACTCTTTCAAAACTGAGTTCATAGCACACTGGAACGTGGCAGGAGCGTTGGTTAGCCCAAAAGGCATGACCAAGAACTCATAGTGGCCTTGGTGAGTTCTAAAAGCAGTCTTTGGTATGTCTGCCCCATACATCCTGATTTGGTGATACCCAGCTCTCAGATCAATTTTAGAAAAATACGCAGCTCCATTTAACTCATCCAGCAATTCTTCGATGACTGGGATGGGGAACTTATCTGGTATAGTTGCCTTATTGAGGGCTCTATAATCAACACAAAACCTCCAGCTTCCATCCTTCTTTTTCACCAGAATCACAGGGCTGGAGTATGGGCTATTGCTAGGTCTGATGATGCCCGAAGCTAACATCTCAGCCACTAACTTTTCTATCTCATTTTTCTGTAAGTGTGGGTACCTATAGGGCCTCACATTAACTGGATCAGTTCCAGCTTTGATGGGAATTCTGTGATCTACTTCCCTACTAGGTGGCAGTCCTTCGGGTATTGCAAACACCTGTTCAAACTCTTGTAGGACTTGCTGGAGTTGCTTCTGCTGTTCCACAGTAATGCCCTCATTCCCACTTTGATCTTTCCCTTCACTACTAGGGCCCATCACCCACAACATGGACATAGCCTCCACTTCAGATACCTTCAGCAAAGCTTTAGAGGATATTAGAGTTTTTACCAAACTTGGATCTCCTCTCACTTCCACTACCTTTCCTTGGCTCATAAAGGTCATGGAAAGAGTCTTCCAATTCACCTTGACCTCCCCTAGAGTAGCTAACCAAGCCACCCCCAAAATTACATCTACACCTCCCAGCTCAAATAGGAAAAATTCTCCAGTGACTGCATAGTCTCCTATTTGTACTTCTAGCTGCTTGCAACTCCCCTGTGTTTTCCTTTGGTGGCCATCACCCAACCTGACAGCATAAGAGGTTGTGTGATCCACTGCCATTCCCAACCTGTTTACCAGCTTAGTGGAGATGAAGTTATGGCTTGCTCCACTATCGATCAAGATTACTACATCTTCCCCTTGTATCAGCCCCCTCAATTTCATAGTTTGAGCCTGAGTCAAACCTCCCGCTGAACATAGGGACAGTTCCAGTCACTGATAAGAAGCCTCAAGAGTACCTTTATCCACTAGCTCCTCCTCTCCAGTCTCAGTTTCTAATGCCACTATCTCCCCTGCATCATTCAGTTCCTCATCTTTTGCTAAAATCACCACTCTTAAGCTCTTCTCTGGACACCTATGACCTGTGCCAAAAGCGACTCCACAGTGATAGCATAATCCCTCATCCCTTCGTCTCACATACTCAGGGTATGGGAGGTGCCTGGTTCCTTTCCCCCTTGAAACCGAGTTGTGGCTTCCCCCTGGTTTAGCTACCGAGGCCATTGATGTGGCCTTGTTCCCTTCTGAGGATCTTCTGCTTCCCCCACTCGAGTACTGTTGAGGATTATTATTTCCGAAAGTACCCCCGCGGGAAACTATTCCCCCACTACCTTGGTACCTGAATCCAGTACTCATGTTTTTATTCGAGCTCACTCCATAACTCCTAACTCCTTTCAGCGCCTCCTCCACATCACGCGCGACTTCCATTGCCCTCACTACATCTTGAGGATCATGAGGACGCACCTGTCCTCGAATCTCGTGGCTAAGTCCGGCCAAAAAATACCCTAACATTTGTTCCTCTGATGTATTCGTGGCTTGAGCTACCAGTAATTCGAATTCCTGGACGTACTCGTCCACCGAGCCGGTTTGCCTTAGCGAAGCCAATTTCTCGAATACTGTTCCTCGTCCCGTTCCTCCGAACCTTCGAATCAGAGCTGTGGTGAATTCCTCCCACGTAGGGTTTTTGGTTTTTTGGCGCCAAAATTGGAACCAATGCACCGAAATCCCTTCCATGCTGATGAATGCTAATCGCAACTTCTCGGAGGGTTTGATTCTCTGTACCTCGAAGAATTTCTCCGCGCGAGCTATCCACCCTAGGGGATCGCAACCTTCGAAGGATGGTAATTCCACCTTCTTCGTCCATGACGGATGCGTTTCATCCTCATTTCCCCCGCCTCCTTCTTCAGAATGCGCATCCATGTCCTTCTCGCTCTTTTCCTCTTCTTCTGGGGATTCGATCGAAATCCCTTGCTTCTTCATAAATTTCATCAGTAATTCTCTGATTCCGTCCATTCCGCTTACGTTCTTCTGGATTTCCGCGATGCTAGAACTCTGTTCGCTGGTTACTTTCTTCAAGAACTCAACCGAGGATTCCAATGCTGTAAATCGTGTGTCGATCTTCTCCATCACCTCAACTATCCGGCAGGTCGGACCAAATTGTTAGGAATCCACACTAGTTCCACACAAGAATTACTAGAACAACAAGAATAGTGAAGAGAGAATGGAATAGGGATGAATATCTCTATCTGTATATGAATGTAAGGCTACAGTAGAACACTACAAGTATAACACTACAAGTATAGTTGCACAAGGGGCATTCCCCTTTTCACTGAGCTATCTCAGTCGAAGCAACAAAGCAAATGATCAAAAGCTCCCTATTCTATTTACAAGATGCCTATTTATAGTATTGTGTGCCTTTGCTCCTTGCTGACTCAGCTGACAGTTATTCTAAGTTTCTAACTGATAACTGCTATGACAGCTACTGCCAGCTAGGTGACAGCTAAGGCCAGCTAAGCCTCGCTTTCCTTATTCCCCCTTAGTCTCTTTCTGTAGTAGACTCGCAAGGGACCAGGGCCTTCCATAGATGAATCTGCTGTCATCATTGGAAATTATAAGAGTTCATTTTCATAGGAAATAGCAATTCTTTCTTGTAAATGTAAATTGTGCTTATTCCTTTGTCTATATAAATATTAGAGTGCTGAGTGCGGTTCACTCAAGCAGTTCGGTTATTTTTCAGTCTCAAGTCTTCATTTTGGAAATCACTCTATCCTTTTGTTTTCTTGGATAAGGAGCATAATAATATATTGCCTTCTGCAAGCATATAGGTTTCAATTTTATAGGATCCTATTTGGGGGTTGGTTGGAAATGAATAAAAACAAATAAAACTGTTGAATCTTCTAAACGTCAAGTATATTATTTAAAAATTCTGAAAGTCTATCTGTTGAGCTTTCCCATGAAATTACTGTAAACTTTTTCACTGAGAAAATCATTGCTTTGTCTCAGAAAATTGACAAACCTATACTTTGCTCACTATGGAAGGATATGTTATCACTGGTTAAGGATGGGGTCATTATGATAAACTCTTTCATCATTTTTTCATTAAAAAAATTGTTTTCATCGTGAGTTTTTAGCTATTGTGTGAACATTTACATCCCCTGTCCAATTGAAATTATGACATTTATTCTCTATTGGTATGTACTTTCTTAGGTTCAGATTTGCAACAGATACTCAATGATAGTTCTGCTGAAGTGGACTCTAGTTCATCAGATTTTTGGGTGTTGGTGGCAGCTCTGAAGGTTGGTGCTTCTGGCATTGCATCACTTTGATGTGGAGAAAATTTCTTATGTTATTTGATATTATAAATTTATAAAAAGTTTTCTTATTGAATGGTAATTAGTCTGAAGCTTCGGAACTGAAAGACTAGAGGATAATAAAAGTTGTTTGAGTGTCATAATTTACCACTTTGAACTTTGACTTGCTGTTCAGTTTTGAGTTTAGAAGCACCAAACTGGTGAACACTGAACTATAATTCAAGTCAATGTTCTTGGTTGCTTGCTTATACTTTATTTGTTTGATGGTACATTTCTCATTGTTTTGCAGGAATTCATTGCAAATGAAGGTGGTGGGGAGGCGCCTCTTGAAGGATCTATACCAGATATGACTTCTTCTACTGAGTTAGTAGCCAAATTTTTCCATATTTTCAGGATAATTATTTATTTTCTCTAGAAAATAAAGATCATCAATTTATTTACCTGAGGTATGTCTACCCTCCTGCAGGCAATATGTGAATTTGCAGAATATTTATCAAGCTAAGGCTGAGGCTGATTTTCTTGTAGTAGAACGATTAGTAAGAAGTACTTTGAAGAAAATTGGTAGAGATCCAAATAGCATTCCGAGGGCGACAATTAAAAGCTTCTGTAAAAATGCAAGAAAGCTCAAAGTAAGCATATGAAGTTACAGATCAAATTCATTTTTGGTTGCAAATAATGAATGCATGATAATCTCCTTTCCTGAATAACGATTTTCTTTAATTTGTTTTGTCACCAAATCTCGATTTCCACGAGGTCCTTGATTCAGCAGAAATGCAAATATAATCTACAGCCTAAATATTCCTCGTGGAGTTACTCATCCTGTATATTTGACTGTTCTTTTTTTACTTGACATTTTCAAGTTTTTTCTTTTAAATGAAATGAAGATTATTTATAACCTGCATAAGTTTTTTTCCCCCAAAGTGCAATTTAGATTAAGCCAATGCTTCTAATGAATTCTCCAAATGACTTCTTATTTAATTCCATCTACATGCTGCGGTTATCTTATTTGGTTTGTTTAAAGTTAATATTTCTGTTTAGCTGGTTCAAAACTAAGTGAACTTTAGTAAGGTTCTAATTTTCTATTTAGAACACCAGCCTTTGCATCATGTAAATGGATTTTGGATCTATTTGATGGTGTACAAAGTTAAAAATTGATGTTATGGTGTAATAATGCACAAATGCCACCGCATTCTATTGTCACTAGGGGCTGTAGCTCAGTGAATGAATGTGCATAAAACAAATGAATTGTTTTATTTCAAATTTTATTTAAAAAAGAGGATTTTGAAAGTGAAAACAATGAAGTTAGTGGAAGAGGAAAATGTGGAAATGGGGGAGAAAATTCTTTTATAGATTTATATTATGAACAATCAAAAGGATTACATTGTTTTTGAAATTTAGCGACAAAAAATATGGATTGAAAATTTCCCTTAACTCTCTTAATGGTAGAGTATTATTACTATTATTGTTGTTGTAGTTGTGAATGGGTCTCATGTAAGTTGAGTATCTCCCAACTAGAAGACTGTTAATACTTATTTTACCCCAAAATTTTCTCCAGCTCGTTGTATATTAGAGCAATTTCAGGATTAGAGATGTTAGCTAAAGTCTTTTGTATAGTTACTAATTTTTATTTTGTAGGTTTGCAGGTACCGTCTGATTGAAGATGAATTTAATTCTCCAAACTTACCTGAGTTACAGAGGTGCCTAACTGACGAGGATTACAGGTTTTGTCCATTTTATAATTAATACATCTGGATTATTTTCATTTTAAGAATTAATCTATGGAGAAGGGCTTCTCTTGCTGAAAAGCTGGTTTCCTGTTATATGTGTGGCAGCATTGCTGTGGGAATTTATATTTTGATCCGTGCTGTTGATCGGTTTGCTGCTAATTACAACAGTTTTCCTGGACAGTTTGACAGGTAATGTCTCATACTATTGAAGGTCTAAGTATATCCTAGTTTCTTTTGTTTATATGGTCATTGATGTGCAGTGCAATGGATGAGGATATACCTCGATTAAAAAGCACAGCTACTGGCCTACTTAGTGACTTGGGATGCAATGGCGCTACTTTGGCTGAGGACCTTATTAATGAGATGTGTCGATTTGGTGCCGCGGAGCTTCATGCTGTTGCTGCTTTGGTTGGAGGAATTGCATCGCAAGAAGTGATCAAGGTTTGCAATTCTAGCTCAACTTGAATAGTTTTGTTTACAAAACAAGCCTTTATTCTCTAGCCTTGTTTGCTTCTAACTTCTAAGCTTCTGTATTTAGATGAAATTTTTATAGGCTTCGTCTGGGTTCTGTCACTTTTATCATAAGCTCAAGCTATGGGAACTTAACATAAAAAGTCTCTAAACGGCATAGTACATGTGTAAAAACAAGTCAACTAAACTTGGTCATCTGTTGCATTTTCTGATCTTTTGTCTGATAAATTTCTGATTCGTTCCTTAATAACAATCATTAGGGACTTCATGAATATGGGCCGCTTTTTGGCCAAGTACCAAGTATCCTGACCTAGATCCAAATCCATGTAGGTAGCAGATTAAGCCCTATCTCCATACCTGGTCAACACTCAATTACTGGACTCATTATTTACCCAATTACCCTTTACTATTTACATAAAACCGAAATATGTTTGTTTAGAAAACTAAATAAAATAGAGCTCAACAGTTACATTTGGGAGCAATGACATTACTATATAAGAAATTAGTCCAGATTACATAGAAACACAACATAAAAATTTGTGTGGGTGTGTTGATGCACAAAATTAATAGCACAGATGCGATATTATGATTACATTACATCAACTGAAATTCTTCTGGAAGAATAGGTGTTAATTGATCATGAGGAAGTCAATTCAGACTGATTATGGATTGATGTGAGGGAGGGTGTTATGCCGTGGAATCTACAGACTTGTGAACAAGGGTATTGCTCGCTAATTGGCTTGGAATGGTGCATGTGAAGATAAGTATGCTGTTGACAAATATTAGAGAGAAAATAGGGAGGTGGAGGGAGGGAGCCCATGAAAAAGGTTTAAGTTGAAGCATAACTGCCTTTAGCCCACACCTTTATACAATATTTATACTTGGGGGAAGGGTATACTATAGTATAATCAAATGAAGTTTACATTATTAGGTTTTCAAACTCTTAACATATGCACTGAACAATAGATGGAGAATCACCCTAACGTGACCTGGAATCAAGTTGCAGCATGGAAAAACATGGCAATGGAAGGAATTGAATAGAATCCATTTTGGGGAACTTCGAATTTTTTATGACTTAAAGTTCATGTGATGGCTGATGCATTCGAATTTAGGTGCTTCTCTATATAATAATAGAATCTTGTAGTTAGGTAGAACAATCGTATGAATGCTGCGCAGAGAAAGGAATCTTTGATTTGGAATAACATTACTTTTGTTCCTCGCAGCTCATAACAAGGCAATTTGTACCAATGTCCGGGACGTACATCTTTAACGGAATTGACCATAGGTCACAGCTGTTGTCGCTGTGATTGGTTTTACTCTGGTAATGCTTTTAACTTACTGGTACGGTTTCATATCCCCTTAGTCCTTAGATATAATTTTTATCCTCATATTATAATCTCTGATGGTGCTGATGTAGATTTGTAATGGAAGATTCCTTGGTTTAATGGAGTAGGCAATCGTGTGAAACTATTACTTTCTTGCATCTTATGGTAGCGGCCTTTTGAGGGATTTTTGCTCGTTTGGTGGCACAAGTGGATTCTTATCATATATGGAAATTTTGTAACTTAGTACGGATATGGATGTCAAACAGAAACAGATATTGATAGAGGAATAGATTTAGTTACAAAAATGAAGTGTCCACCTTATTAAATGAATGCTATTGTGTATGTTGTAATATGAAATCTCTTTTTGTAATTTGAAATATCTTTGTAGCTACAACGATCCATGTAAATATCCGGGAAAGTCATTATCATGCACAACTTGGCACTATAATTTCATAATGATCCATTAAACACTGAAGCTATTACCTCAGTTCTATGAAAATAAATAAATAAAATGCTTTCTCTGTACGAGGTTTTGGGGATGACGCTGGCAAGGTCCTTCAAAGAATTTGCCTGTTTACAGTTGCGGAAATTTAATTTACAGTAACAATAGTTCAGCACAACGAGAGTTCAATCGTAATTTCAAGAGAATGCTTAACAAAAAAGCATGAGCAAATGTGTTTTAGGAAGCTAACATGAGGATGAGATTAACATGTTGATGTCGAGTAGTTCTTGCTTTTAAGGCCTAAGTAGCTTTTTAACAGTTCGAGAGCAAGGGGAGTAACACTGAAATTTTTTTGATAGCATTGAAGTAGCAAAATATGCATGTTACTTGCAGCACCCGCATGGAGTCACTATGTATCAGCAGCAGCCTCTCTTCTGTGAGGACTGTATACACTGAACTCGCCGAAGTCCCTCATTCCACTGGCAAAAACAGTTCCCACAATCAAAGCCTTGAGGAAAGGAATAATAATTCAGTTGCTATACATATTACTATCACATAAGTGCACTATAAATGACTATCTAACGGCACTAAAACGAGCATCATGAGAATTTTCTTCGGGGAGGTTCACCTTGAATTATATTATTATTTACGAATTTGATGACAACTTTAAGCAAAACTAACCACCTTAGATCCAGCCAAAGGAAGTTAATAAAAAACAAAACAGCAAATGACTAAATATGAATGGCAACATTTGTTTACGAACTAATGTTAGTCTCCTTTGCATTAACTTGAAAATGACTTTCATTTTGACTGCACTCAGTTGTTCAAAAGAAGGATTACATGTTTATATTTCAAAGCGTTATAGGGCTTTTCCTGGTTAAGAAAGAAGCCTAGAATAACTCTGAACTAGGCCCCAAGGCTAGATCCCATTGCAGTAGTTCAAGTAGAGATTCTAACCATCATCTCTTCCAAAGTTATCTTCCAATATCCTTTTGTCATTTAGCCCTCCCTTTTTTTTGAGGGAAAAAAAAAAGAAAAAGAGAGAGAGACCAGGTATCTTGAAATAGAAATAAATAATTGTTCTGACCTTTTAAGCTACTGATTTGATGAAACAATGCCTCAGAAAAGATATATCGATCATATGAAATAGATGCTTATTAATTATAAATTAATGATGATAGCGCATACCTGTGTTTTACATCCCAACCAGCAGGAAGAAAACGTGGATTCAAAGCTTCAACGAACACTTGTCTCCATCTTTGACAAAACTGTCGAATGCCATCTTCACCGTATTCCTTCAGTAAATGTTCTACAACTTGTTTCCCATGTGGCCCATGTCCCAAGAGTGATAGTTTTGAATTATGCTTAGCTTGTGTCGATTCTTCATTTCTAGGGGGATAAGATAAGTCACAAATTCCATTTGGTTGCCTTCTGCTCAGACAGATATTATCAACAATTACAGCAGAGTCACTGCTTCCGTTATAATCCGTGGTTTTAACTGCACTTGTATTTCCATTTGAAGTAGCAGAGACAGCTCCATCAACTACAAGATCAGAAGCTAACGAGGAGTTTCCAAAATCATCTTTTACCATAAAAAGTTCTGTCTCTACTTCCCTTGTTTCTTCATTTGCATATAAACCTTCAGGAGCACCAACTTTTGATGCGTTGACATCACCCATCCTGGCTGTGCAACCAGCATGATTCTCCTGGTCTGGCTCTGCAGCAGTACTCCCCATAGAATGTCTAAAACTTTTCCCTCTCTTTTTGTCAAATCGTCTTCTCTCATGAGGACTCATGCCAACTAGCAAAGCTCTTTCTAGATCTTCATCAGATATCTCCCTTCCTCCATAATATGTCTTCACAATCTGCAAGTAAATTAACAACTAAACTGATGAAAAGAAGCTCCTACTGTTAATGAAGCTCTTCAATAACAATGAACAATGATAATCACTACAGAAATTCAATTTAGAATCCATATTTGAAGTGCATCCAATCTATCTTCGAAAGATTCTTAAACCCATCCACTCCTAGTTGGCTATATAACCACATTTAAGCTATGTTTAAGCCATCAAATTAACAATTTGCAAATCCATTATCAGATGGGGTTCTACCATAGCTGTGTCAGAGCAACCAATAACATACAGAAATATGATCAAACCTCAGTCAGTTCTTCATGGCGATTGGGAGGCATTCTTGGTCCATGGCGTAGAAGAGCCATAGCAGCTGTTCGTAACTGTAATGGAGATACACCTCCCTCAGTCTGTACTTCCTTCTCTTGTCCTGGATGAATTACTCTCTGAACATAGAGAGGAATCCCAAATTCAGAAGCTATTTTTCTCTTATACTTCTCTGCAGAAGCATGGGCAACTTCATGGCAGTCCACACAAAGTAGGACAATATCATGAGAACGATGGCTTTTCAAATGCTCCGGGAAATGTATTCTGTAACATGATGGGATTATTCGGTACCGCAAGTAGTGCTTTCCTTCACCACACCCAACACATATGTTTTTCTTACTCTGGATATAAAAATCATTGTCTTCGTCCTCTGGGCGACCTTTGGGTTCGAAAAGAAGCATTATAGCTGCTGGGTCCTCATCAACAAGTTTTGCTAGATCCCGACTAAGGTACCTGGAAAGTTGAACATTTACCGGTTACCAGAAAGAAACAATACCTTTTACAAACGGAACAAAAGTAAGTGAAAAGTGCACCAACCATTCAAGCTTCTTCCGATCACAATAACAAAGCAATCTTCCATCATTAGCAAATATCCGGCAATTATGATAAACAGGAGATTTACAGGAGAACTTTTGAACAAACAAATCTCGAGAGGCCTTCCGGGAAAATTGTCTAGAATTTTTTAAGCCAGAGTGTTTATAGGCTAAAGTAGGTCTCAGGTTACTGTTAACCAACAAAGCATAATTAAATATAGAAAGTGGACAACTCCCATTGTTACCTAGGCACTTCTGAAGAATCACCGAATAAATATCACCATGGTTAACCAACTCATCAGCAAGTAGATGATAGATATCATTCAGGTGGCTGCAAACAACAGGAGATGGGGAAGGGATACAAGAATTGAGACCCATTTCCACATTGACATCAGCCTGAGTTATGATGTTGTATATTTCAGAGTAACTTACTGAAGGCTGACTTGCTAAAGCAACAATTGCCTGGTCTGACAGTACATATTTTAAGCTCTCATCATGAATTCGAGCCTGAAAGCATGAATGTGCCACAGACTAATCAGTTCATGTGATTAAAATACAATATCAAATACATTCAGCACAACATCAGAATTTGTATAGCAAGCAACAGAATCTTCAATCTTGATTTATAAATTTAGTTCATCATCATAATAGAGAAAATTGAATGTAGTTTTGCAGAGTCTTTTGGGGGAAATTATGGCAGAACGAAATTTAAGCTTAACTAATCAACATGACAAACTATCACTAATTATTAACTGAAAATATTAAGTATTTTTAATTGAAATGAATCTCAACATGTCAAACAATCCTCAACGTATTTAGTTAAACCCCCCATCACCCCAGTCCAGTATTACTTCTAGGTTTTATTTTGTCTAATTGCACGAAAAAATGTTAACATAATATCAAGAAACATGTTGAGATCTCTCGAATTTTCAATAGAGGCATGGGGCATGAATTTCTTTTTCATTTGATAATTTTTGAACTAACTTAGGTCAAGCAGTCTACTCAAGGAAGCGGAGAAAGACTGATATATACAGTAACAGAATTGCTATTAAAAGTTAGCTAAACTTATGGGGCCTTCATATATCATAACTGACCATCAAATCTCTCCACGTGCAGAGTTGCCTCACTATATTCTGAAACTGAAATAAGAGAATCACATTAAAACATTATATCCAACTAGACTGTTCACACTACTCCCAATCTGTACAAGAAGCAGCAAACCTGGGTTTCATTGGAAACTGAAGGAAAACCTTGACCGCTCACATGACGTGAAAATAATGATAAAGCAGCAGATACACCAGGAGAAGCTTCAATCTCTTTTGTGAAAAGTTGCAAACAAATCATATTTGAACGTCGACTAGCCTCCAGAACAAAATGGTTTTTGTCATCGGAACAAGAGTTTTCTGACACAATAACAAATTCAGAATTTTGACACAACAACATAAACAAAGAAAGATCCTAAACAGTTATTGAGTTGGGAAGTGGCAAAGAGAAAATGTTTATATCTTTAATTAGTGCAACTAAGGAAACATTTTTTATGCTCTTTCATCAAAGTTATTGTCAAAATGGCAAAATACTGAGGGCCATACCATAACCATGGTTGCAGATCTTACACATCTGAGGTAATAAAATGACCTGATTATTTCTCTAGCCACATTTTTTGGGGCCCGGGAAGGAATATAAAGTAGAAGAAAGAGAACTTAAAAAGGTAGGTTTTCAAAGTTTCAGTCTACTTGATGTCTAATATTTAATATTTATGTGAGAGAAATTTTGGTGTCTAATTTTTCTCTCATCCTTTACAATATGAAACAAGAAGGCATACCATTTTCAAGATGTCTGAGCTCGGTGATCAAACAGTTAGCAATATACAACAAATAGTGTGCATCTGTTCGTGCATATTGTACCATTTCTGATGAGAGGGGGCGCTGTCTCCAGTCTTCACGCTACATATAAGCATATAAAAGAAGTAAGAATTCAAGCCAATAACTAAAAAACATCCCAAATGCTAGTACTATTCGTTGATGTATCTCATACTAAATGCTTGCATCATCAACAACTAATGTAACAAAACTTTAAACAATTCATTGCCAGTATAATTGTCTGTCCATTATGATTCATTTTTCAGATGGCTACTTTTAGATCAGCAGAAAAGGGAGATTTTTAATGTATGATTTAGAAATATCTTCTTCTCTGCAAGACAGCCTCAATGTCAATTCGAATACTGACCACTAAAAAGTCAGAATAAATTTATTATGTGACTGCAACACTAAAAAGTCATAATTTTTGCTCTTGCTGAATGCTTTAGACTACCACTCTATTCAACAAACTCATCCAATGAAGTAGATCGAGCATGATGAGGTTAAACCTGTAATAATTTATTTGTCGTCACACTGCAGTAAGTCTCGAGTAAATAAGCAAGTGATTTTTGTGGTTTTGACAGCACCTCGCATGCCTGCAGTACATGAACACAAATTGATAAAACAGGCCGCTAGTTAACTGTAATTTGTAAAAGGAAAACTTCTCCAGTCACTATCATGCATGAGTAGAAATTTCAGTATGGTACATGGCATCTAATACATGGCCAAATAACATGATTGCAGCATGAATAGCTCACCTTTGAAGTATCAAATAGGTTAACAACATATATGTGGAAGTCCCTCTGTAGCCAGACAACATCATTGTCAGCCCCATGGAACACCTATCCAAAAAAATTCCATGTGAGAGAAAAAGCAATAAATAGACTGGGACAACAAAAACACATATAAATAAATCAACTAGAGTCGAGAATATGTTCAAAAAATAATTAATAATAAATAATATGCTATAATCAATAGTATTAAACAATGGCACAAGCTACATATATATTTACATATAACAAATCTAAATTATCCTAACAATAAAGGGCAACTTGGTGCTGCTATAAAGCTCCAGCTATCGCTATGCGCAGGGTGGGTCTATAATAACAATATATTATAAAAAATATTTTTATTAAAAAATATAAAACTAGGCTTTAACAAAGTAACTTATTGAAGTAATTAATGTCAGTATACCCACACAACCCTAAACCCATAAAATTCCAACTACTATTATGTAATCCAGAAATATGATTACAATAACTTACATACTTTACAAATAGAAGGATTGGCAAAAACTGGGCGAAGAATTCCCATTAAATCATGCAGGGCAATTGTGTCAACTAAATAATCTTTCTGCAGGGTAGAAATCTGCTTGATAACATAAAAAGACAAATGTATCAACAAATTTATCAAAAAATAAATTACAGGCTTAATGCAATCAGAGACGAGGGGCTATAAGCAGCACAAACTTACCTGAACTAATGCTGTAAACCCTAGAAAAGATCGTAAGCTATGTTGTTCTGTGTCTACAGCAAAGAACCTCTCCTTGCTCAATACACTAACCAGTTCCTTTAACTGCACCTCTGTATCGACCCAAACATACGAATCATTCATTTCTAAGTCCACAATATTAGTACTAAGTTCGATTTCAGGCAGATGATTTTTAAGCAATGCCGTAATCTCTGACTCAAAAGGATGTGAATGTAAAGCATTCTCTGCAAGAAAACCACAAAACTTAGGTTGATCTTCATAAACTTGCATGGAAAACTTAAATGCAGGTCATCAAGAATCCAAAAGATACTTAGACGACCAATTTTATAGCTTTCAGTAGTATATTTAATACCTTTTCTTTCTTTAACACTAAGAAGCCTAGTTAATGAATTTGAAATCTTCTCACTTCGAATTTAACCTTCCTTCAACCTTAATCGATTTTGCAACATCAAAATTTCCATAAAGCCACACCAAATTCCATCACAGCTACACTGAACTTAACTAAGCTACTTCAATTTTCTAACATGATGCAAAAATCACAAAATCTTCATCGAAGAATCGGAAGCAAGCAAAAACACGAAAACAATCATTACCTCTTCGCTGTAGTTATTGCTACCAACCATCAGGATTAATTAAAACACTTAAATTTTCGCGCGATTCATATTCCTTCATTTTCTTAGCAACCAAACAAATATAAATTGTTAACTGAACTAAGCTACTTCGATTTCTCTATGCAAAATCACAAAATCGTATTCTGGAAGCAAGCAAAAACGCGAAAACACGAAAACAACAAGTATTAGATCTTCGCTACGATCACTGCGACTGAGCAACATGATCGATTAAACACTTAAAATTTTCACGCGATTCATTTTCTTTTCCTTCATTTTCTCGGCAACCAAACAGAGAAGCGCGTGAGAAATGTACCATCGCAAGTGAAGTCGTTGAGCTTCAAGTGTTTGAACGGAGCGTATGAATTATCCGCTAAGACTCGCTTGAACACGCGCTGTGGTTTCTGTTCGGAATGTAAATAGCAGGAAGAACTCGAAGTAGACTTGTGTTTGCGACGACTAATACGGCGTCGTGCGGTGAAGAAGATGGAGATAGCTGCTATGGTAGCAATCACAAATGCAACTCGTAGCTTGTGTTCGTTGTTCATTTTGTTGCAATTTCTTGTTCTTCTTCAATGCTTTGACGAGGTTTGTACGGTTTTGTGCGGAGGGAACGGTGGAGGCGGTGACCGCTCGCGGCGGCGGAGTCTTATTAATGAAGGTGGTGTTGGGCTTATATGTCAAATTGAAACGTTGACACCCGTAACCCGTTCATCGTAATTGGGCTTTCATGGTTTGAAAGCCCAGTTAAGCGAATCTCAACTTGGGCCTGAACTGAAAGCTTAATATGCCTTAATCAACTGACGTAAAATCTGAATCACTATTGTCAGCTTAAATTTACAGTAGTAAATTCTCGAAATTTTTTTGAGACATCAACTTGGTTTTGAAAATATTACTATATTAATTTGGTACGTGACAATTTTTTGACATCAAAATAGCTCAAAAGTTCTTGTTTATTGGGATCAAATCAATTTCATTGTACGATAAAAAAAAAATTCAAATACTAATTTGATGTCACTAATATTTTGATGATCAAATTCATGTTTCAAAAATATTTTGAGGATCAGATTGGGAGTCATCTAATGGCTTGAATGGGAGTCATCCAAATAGATATAGAAATGAAGTTTCCATAGTTACTTCAGCTTAGGCTTTTGCCAGATATATGCAGGGAAGATATCTTAGATTACTTTGCACTTACATTTTGTTTTATTTGGGTGAAAATTTAAAATAAAAAATAAAATTATCTATTATTGTGAACTGTGATTGCGAAATATCAAGTGGTGTGAACTGTGATTGTGAAATATCAAATTTATCACTTATTTTTATTTACGACAACTCCTTCATTAAACAGGATATAATTATCTATTAACAAAAACTTATTTCTTTCCACTTTCTTACATGTTTTCCTCGTATTAAAAAAACACTTAAATTCATTCTTTTTTTTCTCTAACCATATAAAGCATTAGTTAATGATGCATTCGCGGTGACCAAGGCTGGCACCCATTGTCGGTACCTAAACCCACGTTATTGTTAAGCATGAACTTTCTGCATTTGTGAAAAAGGAATTGGATTTCAAGTTTTAGCCGAATTGACCATATACCGAAAATTGAAGTTTGCTTGAAGCATTGATTGTCACATAATAATTGGTTCAAGACTTCAATTCATATTAAATATTGTTTAAAAAAATAAAAATTAATGCAGGTTCGTGTCAACATCCTACTAGATGTGACCGTGAATCTTACGAAGATGCTAGTACTATTGAAATGGAACAAGTATTAGCGTGTTCATATATGTCATATTAGATTTGATTGGTTTTGAAAGAAAACAAATCATCCAAGGTTTTCTTTACTCGAATTGGATTAATCAAGGTTTAGAATCACTTCTAAAGGGTCTCAAACCAAAAAAAAAAAAGAGAGTTAGGTTTGGCAAAAAAACTATAGACGCACATTGACCCTCGCACAATGCACACCTTCACGGGCTCTTTTATTTGAGGCAGTGACTCCTCTTCTCTTGAGAGTTAGAGTAAGTTTTAGAGCTCAAGTAACAGTGACGGCATGACCATAGCTGGTAACCAGAGGCAATGGGTAAAGTCTGAGAGCGACCTTTTGCTATGGTAGGAATGGTGATAAAGATGTGAATGATGGTAATTTGGATTTGGTGTAGAGTACTGGAGACAATTATATAAATGTCATTTTGATTGTATGCGATGTGTTTGTTCCCCACGAGCAAAAAGAAAAGGGCTCTGTCAAATGGTACAAATTCGTCTTGATGCAAAAGTTACCCTTCTCCTTGACTTGATGTAGAATTTGTTTATAACCAATTAACATTCGTCATGTTTCATATTTTGCAACCATCAGTATTTCTCAAAAGGGAAATGGGAGTATGATTTCTGCATCACCAAAGGCCTCTTCTTGGGCTAAAAGACTTTGCAAGATTAAGGAGAGCCCTTTTGTATAATTGACTTAGGAAAAGGAATGTACAACCATGGTTAAGCCGGGAAAGTACTAACTAGTCATGTCTGTTGATGAAGTGATATATTAGCAATAGTCAACTGCACTTGTATTTGTACATATGGTATATTTACTTTATGAATAATGCTAAAAGGTACGAAAAAACTTATACTACGAAACCATGCAAAATTTTGATCAGAGAAACTTTAAACCAGCTCATGTATGGTCAAAGGCTATTGTGATTGGTTAAAAGCCTCATTCGTGACTTTAGAACGAATTTTGTTCATATTAAATAGCAGTTTTGTTACTTAATTTTGAAAATATGAGATATTTTGATATTCCACTATACTCACGTCAATCTATGATATTTGTATCGAGTTTATGAAATCAATTATCCAAAATATATACACATAGGAGACACCCTCCTACTTTTGAAATCAACTATCCAAAACCAAAACTCAAGGGGCAGTTAATTAGTGTAATTGAACTATTGAAGCCTGATAAAAGAAGAGAGTCAAAGAAATCAAAACTTCTTTTTTCCATAGCTATTTCCCGTTGAAATCCATGTTAAAAATGACATATTGCAGCAACAAAAGGTGAGGTTTCTCACTGAAAGTTACCCAATACTTTCATGTTAGTGACCGATAATGACATTACTTTTTACTCACTTCATTATTCTCCCTCCAGTTAAACTCCACAAATGAAATGTCTATGCTACCCTATCTCTGTGTCTCTAGCCCCGCAAGTGAGCACGTGGTGCACTGGCTCGCGGTCTGAGAGGACAGCAGTGGATGATCGAGTAGGCCAATTGAAAAGGCTTTTCTCAATTGTGGCATTTTGTGAAAGGCCCAATTGCGTAAGGACTGTGGGTCACACTGACCTTCACTGGTCTATAATAAACAAATAAATAACACAAAATGATCTCATTTAATACTGGAAGGTGAGTGTCTTCCCTTATTGTTTCTTTCGTTTATTTGTCCCATTATTTGTTTCTAAGGAAAACTACATCACGAAAATCACATTGTTAGACAAGTACTTAATTAAGTCAAATCTAAATTATAGGAGATTATTAATGTCACCTTTTACGGTACCAAGGGGAATTTAGTTTGCATTGGTGTACATGTTTAATTCGACGGTAGATAGAAAAATTGAAGTGACCATAGCTAGTGAACGGCTATGGATGATGACATGAAACCAAAAGTATCAGTTATGAAATAAAAGTGGTTTTTGCTTTTAGATCCCTTGCTTCTTTGACGTGCCCAATTTGTTGGTCATGAGTGCAAAAAAAAAGAAAGAAAGAAAGAGTAAAATGATTGTTTTACAATGAACATGAATCAACTGTCGAAATCGACAACTAGCAAATTTGTTTCTCGAATCTTAATTCATAAGTGAAATATGTACGTCAATGTCATTCCCTTGAACATAATTTCTGAACGTTGGTTGATGTCAACCCCACATGGTGACCATTTTAAATATGAAGGGAAAAAAACTAGCGATGAAGTGAAGATGTTAGAGGCGTTGGACGATTGGTCCCCAATAGAAGGATTTTTGCAACAACTTTCTTTTGCTGCTATAGTTACCAAAAATGAATCAAAGTATTAATTCCCATGAATTCATGTGTGTAGCTATGCGCCTTTCAGTTTATGATTGTTGGCTAAAAGAGACCTAATGATTTTGGTAATATCGGGTTAACATGCCAATGTCAAGTTTTTAGTTGCCTCTGTTTGATTATCGTTTCACCAATTTCTCCATCTACTTTTAAACTTGATCGTCTAATGTCCTTAAATCTAACACATGGAGAACTTATAAATAAATGTAAATAAAACCTGTCCTTAGTTACAATGTCATAATCGATTATTCCATGTCAATTTGGCTTGTGTGCTGATGCACACTAAATGTTTCAACATACCGTAAATGACGCCGATGAACAATACTAGCAGGATGCGTGGATAAACTAGTTAGAGATAATTTTGTGAAGCAAGGATTTCTTTTTTTAGCTTGGTTTATTTAGTTGAACTAACCCATCCTATTTTGCAATGCATAAAGCCACGAAGTAAAAGAACTATACAAGGGTAGACCTTTTCGGTGTTTGGACCATGAATGTGAACCTGCTAAAGCAGTGCAATTTAGGTTTCTTTATGACCTTTAGAATAATCAGCAAATCTGAAAAAAGTTGGTTGGCAAGTAACTTTTGTGGGTCCTAAAGGAACCGGTTCAGTACTCTCTCATGGTTGTTTGTGGTAGTTCTTTATGGAAATTGGATCATGTGGCACAGTGAGTTGCTCTCAATTTGCAACTACATGACAATCTAAAAGGTACAATTTGATTAGAGCAATCGGGACAATCATGCAGATATCATAAGCCCTATTTGCCAAAAATATTGTCATTATAACTGCAGAGTGAGTGGTGGCTCTAAAGTTGCAAATTGGCAAATTCTTTAATTAAATAGCTTTCATTGTTCACTGTTGGGCACCTTTAGGATTATGCCCATTTTTTTCCTTCCAATTCACTCTTTTTTTAGTAAATTCTCAAATAGTGAATATTCATTTGATTTTTCACTATTGTTGGAAACATTTAGGAAGATGTAACGCTTCTTTTCAGCTCTCTTAACAAAACTCTTAAGTGGGCACTGCACATTTTATTTAACAGTTAACAACGTGGAACATAACTGAATAGAATGCTTATGATAAGCTACTGAGATTTATTTGGTAGATAATAAACTATGTACTGAGATGGAAAAACCTTATTCATAAGTGGGTTTTGTTAATTGATCCTATAGATGAGTTATTAAAATGGGTAAGTGAATTCACATTATTATTATTATCTTAAAACCAGGAGAGGCCTCTATTCCCAGTCACTCTAAAAATGTGCGGATGTCTTATCGAAATTGAGGTGTGAAATCTGAAGTGAAATAAGATTATTTTACTCTCCTTCGTTCGTGATAAAAAAAAATTAACCTCAAGTAAATTTTATTTGTCGTTTACAAAATTATGCATACTATATTTGGAATCGAATGTATATATATTTTTATAGCAAGAAAAAAATCCTTACATTTATTGAGAGTGAGTACCAGCCAAGGCATTTTTAACTTGTGTAACAAAGCATCTACACCAAGCCACCAAACTACAGTTGGTCTCGTCTCGTGCAATGGCAGCTTTGGGTTGCTTCAAGAAAGAATGTAGGGGCAGCACCACTAGTGGTTTTAAAAGTGACGGAGGAATCCTATTACAAGCAACTTAGTGGAGTGGGACATTTCTCTCTACGTGTACGGTGTACCTGACCATTTTCACACCACATACCCACTCATTTTATCTTTTTCATCTTGGTGTACAAGTTCATTTGCCGACACCGAGTTGATTGGGAAGCATTGATAATATAATTATAGTCGTCATTTGTATAATTATTTTATCTTTCATAATAAATTAAGTCTCCCCACGCACTTAATTAACTTTCCTAAATCAGCATTAACTTTCAGAATGAGTGTATTATGCTCCTACATATACCAAGCGAGAATCAAATCAAATATAGTTCAAAGTTCCATATGTGGGAAGAACAATGCCAAGGTATTACCCGACCTTGGTATATGAAGAAAATGAAGCCACCTGAAGGCTAGGCCTCAGGGTGGTTATGAGCCATTAAGGGTGATTATGAGTGTCATTGATGAGAGTGATTACAGAGCCGTTATGGATGACCGTTTTGCTTGAATGATGATGTCTTTTAATGGGGCAAGATTCTCGACCTCTGATTTCCTCTGACTTATCAGTTGACCTGAAATGGTATCAATCCGATGAGTATTAAGTTATCGGATAGGCCTTGACCGAGGTCCAATTTATGTAATTAATACAAGTGTCCTAAAGACATTAGTTAAGAAACTAAGTATGAAAATTATGTTGAAAAATGATGTATTTAATATATTTAAAAATTAAAAGTTATATTTTTCAATACAAATTTTTTTTACTTCTTAACCAATACTCTTAGAATATTGATTAATAACACCCTAAAAAAATATGTGTATATGAAGGTGTTGCAAAGTCGCCTCTATACACGTATGCTTACATCATCTTAATTTGTCATTGTCTTTTCATGTAATGTGCATCATTTGTGCATGTAATGTGTAATATGCATTATATTAATTTTATTGAGTAAATTAAAGTTGCATTTTATACTTTTAATTGATATATAAATAAGTTTATGTAAATAAAAATGTGATAAAAAGTGAAGACAACGTAGGGTAACAGGCATGTGAATATTTTGGATTTTTGCTTAGAATACTGATTAATGAATAAAAATATAATTTTTTTATTGTATTAAATACACTATTTTTAATAATTTTTTTCATAATAATTAATTTCGTTGAAGAGCTATAGGGTCTGTACAAGGGCTTCTTCTTGTTCGGCACCTAACTTGCTTGTCAGACTCCATGGATGCTATGGAGCTTGTTCAGATGGCTTCCACCTGGCTCCATTTCCACAAGTATGCAGTGGTGGTGTGGGAGGAATCTTCTTCGTCCCGAGTGGGTAGTGAGTTTGGAGTAGATAAGAAAATAATTGTGCTGACTTTCTTGGAAAAATGAGGTGCTAGTGATGGATTTATGATGGAGTTCCTTTGAGCTCCTCTTCCAGGACTTCAGCCGCTCCTTCAAGCTGATGCAGCAGACATGGCCTTTATAGTTTTGATGTGTGTTTTTTTTCAGATCTTTTTTTGCTAATGTATCAAAATGAAATGTTTGGACGTGACAATGAGATATTAATAGAATGAAATATGAACATATAAAATTGAAGTGATACAATAGGAAGCTCTCTTAAGCAAACAAAGTAACATAAAAATAAACACACACTTCATAGGAAAAAATAATAATATTCATATTCTATGCAAATTAGAAATTTATAACAATTCTAAAACATTTGTATTAACATTCTCTAACTATCTTTTTTTTTTGTAAATTTGAACATTTTTTTATAATTAGATACACGTAATAAGATTTTTTCTCACTTAAATCAATAACAATTAACACAACATGATAATGTATTTAGATTGATGTTATATATATATATATATATATATAAAATTATGCAGAGAAAAAGAGTACAAGTTATGGGAGAAACGATATTCAAAACCCGTCCCATCTTACTAATACTTCTTGGCTTGAGGCTAAACGTGATGACTTCAGGTTTTAGAAACCAGGTCTGATGATCGAATTATACTTTGTGTCGTCGCGACATGGCTCAATATTCCATATTTTTGTTAAAAAATTTATAGTTTTTGAAATATGCATATGTTGTAAAAAAAAAAAAGGAAGCTATACTGATAAGTAATTAAAATATATTATTTAAGACTTATCTTATCTCACTAATTTGTCTTGACCTGAATCTAATTGTGAAGGTCTTGGGTTCTAGAAACCACAGTCGATGGTCGAGTTATATTTTGTAAGGCTCAACTTGCCTCAATATCCCACATCTTGCTTAAATTTACGATTTCTTTTATAATTTTATATAAGTAATAAATATTTCTGATTTAAATCAATAACATTTTGCATTACATTTTCATTCTAAACTTATCAAATCATAATCGAATTGGATTTGAATTCTATAAAACTATCAAAGAAAATTTGGGTCAGGCTAAATCTACATTAACCAGTACCATAGATACCCTAACGGGAGGGGTTATAAGGTTGGCTTAATGGTTGGAGACGTAAAAGAGTTAAGAAATGAAGTGATAAAGATATTGAATATTCAAACCTCACCTACTAATAAAATATTAACATTAATAATAATATTTGTATGTAAAAAATATATACTCAGAGCCTCTGAGGGCATTCATGTGAAGGCAAAAAACTGTTACTGAGTTTTCAATTTCTGATTAATAAAGAAAGGTAATGTGTCCCGACAAGGACAGTTTGGTAATATAAAACTGGTCGGTTAGGAAGTCTCTTCACTTCTGCTCAACGTCCCTTACCCTTACCATACTTGCAAGGACGCACTGAGAGAGAAAATAAACACAAACTCACAACACATAGCATAAAGAAAAGAAAGGAACAAACAACCCACTAGTGTTAAAAACAGACCATCTCCTCTCTCTCTCTCTGCTCTGCCCTTACCATATCTTTTTCTTCCAAAGGACCACCTCGCTTTTCAATTCTGCTTCCTTCTTAGTTCGTGAAACCCAGTTTTGGCAAATGGGTTTTGCTTATTGAAGTGCCAAGTTTGAAGATAGTTTGATTCATAGAAATAATGAGTTGGAAAAGCAGAGGAGAGATTCCTTCTAGAAACGTTGTATCTCAGAGATGGGCACTTTTGCTTTGCCTTGGAAGCTTCTGTGCTGGGATGCTTTTTACTAGCAGGTCCGTGATTTCTCTTTCTCATCAACTCATGCCATGTTCCCTTTTGATTTCACATTTTTTTTATTGACAAATGATAATTTCTTCTAGGATTTTCAATTTTTTATTCATTATGCTTCTGAAAATGAGTTCAAGCTATACATTTTCCAATGATCTCCATGTATGATGAATTGTTTCTATCTTTAAATCAGTTTGTCAGATCTTAATGATGCCTAGTGTTTCTATAGTTAATTAATTAATTAATTAAATTGATTACGGGTTTTCAAGTGGTTAATTTATTGACCTGCCTATATATACTTTTCTCACCTATTATCTTATATTCACCAAAAGCTAGTAGAAGTAGTGGATTAGATCTGACCTGAGTTCAATTGCCATGAATGATTTCTAAACCATGCCAATTTTCTGATTTAGATTCCATCATTACCCTCTTTTTGACACTTATTGACAAGTCAACTCTTGCTTCTGGCCTAACAGTTCTCTGCCTCTGCTCAATATATGCCAAAACATTTAATTCCTGGCTCAGTTCTCACCACTGATTTTTATGAATCTATCTGCAAGTTTAAATGCTATTTTTCAAGTAAAAAGGGAAAATTTACTGTTTATGCTAATTGGCACTCACAGTTTATCCACCGTAGTTGTAACTGAAGACCTTAGTTTAAGATTCCCTAGCTTGTAAAACCTCAAAAGATGGTTGTTTTTATTTTTGGATCTGCCTTGTTTGTTATTAATTCAGGATAGTCCAATTTGGTGTTTAAGATCAAGTGTTGAAAATTTTGTCATGCAACTGGTAACTTGTTATTGTGGTACTTCTTTTCTGATGAGAAATTTTAATGTTCATAACAGGACGTGGACTCTTCCTGCGCCTAAAGGACTTGCACGACCAACAGCTGCAGAAGCTGAAAATTTGAATGCAGTTTCGGAGGGTTGTAATACGAGAATTGTAAGTATCAGTTTCATTTTCCTGCTTGATTAATCTCAATAATTATATACTATACAAGAAAGTATATCTTGAAGATATGAAGCTTTTCTATGTTTATCATATGAAACAGTTCTGTCATTCCTACACCTAAGTTAATGATGTGTAAATTACTGGTTAATAAAGTGTAGCAATTGGTTGTCGAAATGTTAATATGTTCCCAACTTATCAGTAATAGACGTTGGTGCTGTTAACCAATAATTTTCACATGATTAATAGGTGTATGGGAGATGTAGAATCAGTTGTAAAAGAAACATTTTCCCTTCTGAAATTCCTGTGTTTATGTCTGTTGGTCTCTATTTTTTAGTTGCAAGAGATGGAAATGAAGCGCGAAACTAAAGACATTTATAGGGAAGTTTTCAAGGGTCATAATTCCATAGAGTAAGTTATATGCTATTCTAAGTTTAATTATTTTCTGTTATTTTGGATGCCAAACTTATGGGAATGTATTGAATATAGAACTTTGGACAAGACTATTTCAAATTTAGAGATGGAATTAGCAGCTGCAAGGGCGGTTCAAGAGTCTATAAGAAGTGGTGCTCCTGTTCCAGAAGATATAAGGATGACCGAATCATCCGGTAAGAGAAGGTACCTAATGGTCATAGGTATTAATACTGCATTTAGCAGCCGGAAAAGAAGAGACTCGGTTCGTGCAACCTGGATGCCACAAGGTTCATAATTTTATCTCATTTCCTAATATTTTATGTTATGTATTTTATGTTATTCTATCTACTTTTTGGTTATAGTTTGAGATGTTGGTTCTTTTGATAACATGGAAAATAGGTGAGAAAAGAAAGAAGCTAGAGGAAGAGAAGGGCATTATCGTCCGCTTTGTAATTGGACACAGGTAGCTAACTCATCTCTCTTTCAATGATTTTATTACATGATTGACAACTTTATCATGCTTTTGTTTTTATCCCAGTTGAAAATACTTTAGTAAAAGAGTACATTAGTTAGATAGCCAAGTCTTCAAGTTGTATTTTTACTAATCAGAATTCTAATTTGCTAATTGCTGTTAGATTTTATCATTGAGAAAGTTCATGTTAGTCATAACTCATAAATATATTGAATGAATTATAAGTTTGACCTGTTTTTTGTTTTCTCCCTTATCTAGTGCTACATCAGGGGGTATTTTAGATAGAGCCATTGAAGCAGAGGACAAAAAGCATGGAGATTTCTTGAGGCTGGTAATTAACATATATGATCCTTTTCTTTCATTGTTGCTTCCCTCTCCCATGTCCCTTCTAAATTTTTTGCTGATATTATAATCGCTTGACAAGATCATATTTTTGAAGGGAAAAGGAAAGATGCCACTGGTTTACAAGTCTTTATTCTTTGTTTATGCAGAATCATGTTGAAGGATACCTTGAATTGTCAGCAAAGACAAAAACATACTTTACCACTGCTGTGAGCTTATGGGATGCTGACTTCTATGTCAAAGTTGATGATGATGTTCATGTAAATATAGGTATTGAAAGATTTAAGAAACTCTTGATAATTTCAAACTTTATATATAAAATCATGACGATTTAGCATTTGTAGCCCTTGGGATGTGTAACATGATCACCTACTAAATGCCATACATGAGTTTATATGTATTCAATCTGTTGCAGCAACACTGGGAGAAACTCTAGCTAGACACCGATCAAAACCTAGGATATACATTGGATGCATGAAATCTGGACCTGTTCTATCTCAAAAGTGAGACACTTTTTCTTCTTCTTATCTTTTATTGAATGAAAGAGTTAAAACTCTTTCACTTTTAGCTACTTACATGCTTGCTTTGTGCACAGAGGGGTAAGGTACCATGAACCTGAACATTGGAAGTTTGGTGAGTCAGGAAACAAGTACTTCCGTCATGCCACAGGGCAGTTGTATGCCATTTCAAATGATTTGGCTTCATACATTGCAATTAACCAGTAAGTGCTACTTCATCTCACTTATGAGGGGGGGAAATGATTCAATTATAAATTAGATCAAATTAATGGACTGAAGGGTGCTAATATTATGCTCTCGCCATGCATATGTGTATATTTTTGTCTCAGGGATGTTCTTCACAAGTATGCCAATGAGGACGTGTCACTAGGGTCTTGGTTTATTGGACTTGATGCGGAGCACATAGATGATCGAAGACTTTGCTGTGGCACTCCTCCAGGTGAATATTGCTCTTCAATATATGGACCTCTTTATATGATTTATGTAACCACATCATTATTTTTTTGGTTTGTTTGTGAATTATTAGTTGTGAGCATTTTTCAAATTCTTGAGTTGGTTACTCTTGCAGATTGTGAATGGAAGGCTCAGGCAGGCAACATTTGTGTTGCTTCATTTGATTGGAGCTGCAGTGGGATTTGCAGGTCTTCTGAAAGAATTAAAGAGGTACATAGAAGGTGTGGAGAAGGTGAGAATGCTTTGTGGAGTGCCTCTTTCTAGGAGGTATATTACATTGGAGTTCTTCCTAACTCAGGAAGATTATTACTTTACCATGGCAATGGATCAAGCCTGCAAAGATTCTCTTTTTCTTTTTCTATATTTTTGTGAAGTACAGAGAATTATCATTTTACACGAGAAATCTGGTGAGAGAGAGTGCTTGCCCCATGGACCTTCTGCATTTTAAGAGGAGAATGACCATGGTAGCAGCCAGGAGAGGAAGCACTATACAGTTCATATCCATTCTTTGATGCTTGAAGGGCCACTTTGTTTGTTAATATAGGTCCATGGCTATCAAGCTCCTAATAAATATATATTCGGGTGGCTATTGCTGCCCTTACTTTTGTGGTTCTGCATAATTTTGATTTTTCTGATTTGGTTGAAAAAACTCTCAGTGATATCTTTTTATTATTCTACATCTGGCACGGAGAAGAATCTTCTAGCTTATTGGACAGCTCTAGCACAAGTTATTCTACTAGAAAAAATAATAATTCAATGAACTCCAACTTTCAAAACTGACCATACTTTTTGTCCTTTTTAATATTTCTTTAAATATCCAATAAATTCTAAATAGTAAATACAATGATACAACATTAAAAAATAAACAATTGTTTTCCAGATACCAATTCAGTTGAAGCAATAATATGCAGTTAGTTTACAATAATGCTAAAAGCCCAATCTTTTGAATTTGCATGTGAATGTCTAACTTCTTCAGTTCTTTGGACTCTACATCTGTAAGAAAAAGTCTCCTTTTCATAATTTGTTTGGATCATTTTAATGAAACAGCTGTGTTATTTGAACACCTGGTTGGGACACCTACTTTTGACACCTGGTTAATCACATGTAAATACTTGGTTAATTCAGTTCATTATATGGTTAATGGGTCATATGATGCTTATTTTTTATTATCATGTAAATATTTGGTTAACCACATGCAAATATCTATTTAATTAAGTTCTTTATATAATTAATGAGTCACCATGAATTAACCAAATATTTGCATGTAATTAATCATATAATGAACTGAATTAACCAAATATTTACACCGATTAACCAAGGTGTAAAAAATAGGTGTCAAGTTTGGGTATTCAAATATCTTCTCTCTTAATGAAAAGGCACCTTTACATTAGGAAACTGACTCCGCTTCATGGATAATTCTTTAGGTTAAAAAAAATTGCAAACCTAATTATTATGACTAATTATTTGATCATAATACGGTGTGGCCGTGTGGGGTTCCTAATTGAGATGTAGGATAGATAAGAAAAAAGTTTTTTTTTTTTTTGGTTCCATTGGTCAAAAGATGATAAAAGTTCAAAGTGCTTGAGTGACTAGTTTAGTGATTAAGCTTTGTCCTCTCTAGAAGATGATGCTTATGGGCCCCACCAGGAAAGTTTCTGTTATAGGTAATTTCTACTCGGACGCGGTACAAGAAGTAATGTTGTATGGATTAGGAGCAGTATTAAGAATAAGATACTCGTGTTTTTTACTAACACGAAGGTGTTATGTCACTAGAGAGGTTGACAGAGAATCAAAATCAACGAGTTCTAGATAAATAATGGTAAGTCCTATTATAATTACTTTTATGTCTTTTTTTTTTTTAAATAACATAACCCTTTCATCTCGTGTTGGTAAATAAGAGGATGTTTATGGATCAAGTATTATCAAAGAGGTGTAAGAAAGTGTCGAAAGTTGCAACAATCATTTTCCAAAACATAACGAAATAAGGAAAGCTGAATGGGTACCAAGAAGGCACAAAAATGGATATAGGTAGAATTGCTCTTCATTTATTGTTCTTGATGTACAAATTCATTGCATCGAGTAGCAGAAAAACAAGTGCAGAGACCAATATTAAATAATGCTGCTAGAGGATTGTACAACAATTGTACTCAAAAGCATTGTTAAGCAGAGTTTTTTTTCCTTAAAAAAAAGCCTATAATCATGACACATATCTTTTAAGCTGCTTCAGTTCTTCACTATACAAACGAGGAAACTCGAGTAAGTCAGCAACTGCCAAATGGGGGTAAATTCAGATAAACGTATAAAGTATAAGTGATGGTGTTTCCTATTAGAGTAAATTGTTATACCGAGCTTTTAGTAAGCATATGACAATTGGGAGAGACAATCTGGTTTGCATAATTTTACCTCCTTCATTTGAATACTTTACAAAAAAAACTGAAATTATATGCAGTTACTCAAGACTATTCGAAAATAGTAGGTCGGAAAAAAAAACTGGATTGTTAAAAATATAATAATTGATTTTGGCCTTAACACAATTTGGGCTTCATTAATGGGAGCTATAGCTAATGTGGGTGTGGGGTCTAATTATACCCCTTCTTAGGCCCGCATTTCTTTTTTCACCTACCATATCACTCAAAACAAAAAAGTAAATGCTCAGATTTGTTTTTATGAGAAAAAAAGTATCTTCCAATTTAACTTGAAATAAAAAAAGTTCAACATAGTCCTCTAGAATATCAAATACTAGTTAAAACAATCTTTAATAAGGACTAACAAGTTATTTGATGAACACCTGATATTTTAAAAGATTAAATTGAGACTTTATTTGGCATTTAATTGATAAACTTTTTTAGGTAGACTATTATGGTTCTTATTATCATTATTCCCCTTCCCCCCAAAAAAGGATGAATAGAGTTTAAGAAGAAAATAAAGTGAAGAAAAAATGAGTTTTTTTTTTTTAGAAAGTAGATATGGGAGAAAGATATATAGAGAAAATTTTGAAAATTAGATAGAGAAAAGTGATGATAAACTTTTGTATAAAAAACAAAAAAATGATAAACGACCGGTTTTGTTTTTACCTTGTTAAGTAAGCAATTAACATCAATATCTTTGAAGATGGCACTGTTTAAGTCTTTTCTCCTTACAGTCAAGCTTGTTTTTATTTTTGAAGTATACTATATACTATATACGTAATCTTTTTTATGTGCACATACATGTTGTACATACAGAAACAACTGTCTGATGCGTAAAATGAAAAGTCTGTGTCTGTAGAGAAGCAGATAGAAATTCATCCAAAAGTAAAGAGAGAGAAGCAGAGAGACAGACACAGAGAATGCTTCAAATACTTCACAAGGCTTCCATGTTCTACTCTGCATCAGACTTTGATAAATGATAACCTGTGCGAGCTAAGAGAAGTGTCCATGGTATGCATGACACAGAACTATTGTGACTTAAATAATATAGTCAAGACTCAGTGAGTCTAAAGTAAGCAGAGTGTACTTATTTTGAAAATTGTAGTAGATTAAAAGCACAATGCATTTTAGATTAAATAAACATTTATAAAGGATAAATATAACATGTTTACTTTAAAAAAAAACTTATTCCAAATAATACTCATTATGTTGTAACATAGTCATACTACCCAACATTACATAAGCTTCAACATCTAGATTATGACTTGGTTTATAACTTTTGAGAGAATAATTGAATGAAAAATGTAGACTCAAATGCCATAAATCAAAAAGGAAAAAATTATTTAAAGAAAAGGACTAAATCTAAAGGAAATACAGAAATAAAACGAGAATGATGAAGAGGACAACCTGCACATCTTCCTGGAAACAGAAGCACCACCTTTAAACCTTTGATAAGATAAGAATGCTTCAGGGGGTTTTAGGAGCAGTGGCACGTGATATTGGCACGGCTCAATCAAAAAACAGGGCCCCAAATATATTTGAGCATTGCTTTCTTATTGAACCGGACCAATATCCCGTTAAACCGGTCCCCTCTACCCCTCACTCATTGCCACCATCTTTGCCTTAAACTTCATCTTGCTGTAAAGACAATCAATCACAGACATATATATATGTAATCAATAAAGTATATATCAAAATCAACAAACATCAATGCAAACTGTTAATTGATAATAACAAAAAATGCAGAAGGGGCCCAACATGCTTTTATTTGTGAGGTAGATAGTGCTATAATGTTAATAATGTAACATTCATATATATAACCCATGATTTAAATGAATTGAAGAGAAGCAGGAATTGGACTGACAGTGATCTATGAATGGAGAAGAAACATGATATGGGGGTCGACATATTATTGAGTAGTGGAGTTCATAGAGAGAGAGATAGTGTGTGTAAGTTTTAAAGAAGGTAGTGCCCAACATGAGAGAGCACGAAATATGGCTAGTGGTGGTAGCATTGAAGAAGTTGCATTAAATTCTCAACCACCTAGCAACTAAGGAAGTTGGAATATTTAATTTAAGGAGGTACAGGAATCGTGAAAAAGCTCAGAGGAGACAAATCTGTAGCTTTTAATGTGTGCATTTATGGATTATGGGGTAGAGGGAGAGGGATGTTGGTTCTGTTCAATCAGCATTTATGTATCAAACAGTGAAAAAGAACCTTTGCTTTTATGGCCTCTCATGAGGCACTTCGTAGGTTCAGTGCTTCCACTACATATGCAATTGATGCATCTCTCTATGGTTTTCTCACATGGTTAGCTACTTCCAACACTTTGCTAGAAATAAGTGTAATATGATGGATATAAACTGGGCATGTGAACTAGTTGTACCAAAACTAGCTAAGCAATATATGGTCTCTTTTGTTTAGAGGTTCCTCTAGTTATGTCTTGTTGGTTTTAATTTGGGAAATATGATACCTAACCATATGATGTAACATACTCTTACTACGAGATCATATTGTAGGTAAAAGATACCCGAGAATTAATTTCATATGGATGCAGTGGAGTTTTAAATCTCTATATTTAGTATGATAATTAAAAATTGTTTCAAACATAGTACATGAATATGTAGAAGTGTAAAACATGGGAATTGGGATATACACAATCGCCGCACTAGTGTGGTTAGATGACACTGAGCAGCGCAAACTTTTGATAATCACGTTAGTCCTACTCCTTTTGAGAATACTAAAAAGGGCATTGATGCTTATAGAAAGCTAGCTTTTTTCAATAAGGAATCTTGGAATATTTTTAGCATAAGTGTTTAATTTTAGCAATGGCACTTTGAGATTGGGGGGAGGAGGGATAAAATATTTCGTATATTTCATCATTAAAAATTATTAAATTAGAAATTATATATATATATATAAACTATTTTACAAATCAAAGTTACATATTAAAATATTATATATAAAAAAATTTATTAGAAGAACGCTACAAATATATATATAACTTCAGCATCTTGTGAGCTTAATTTAATACTCCGTTTTAAATTATTTTTGCCATATAATATTATAAAAAATTATAAAGCTTTGATTAGAATTATAGACATGTCCTTTATGTCATTTTATATTTATAAGTTAGTTTAATAACTAATTTTATGAAACACTTCAAATTAAATCAGCTGTTTTTTCAGTTATTAGCTAAAAAATAGTTTGTTTTTTTTTTTGCTATATTCTAGCTTTTTAGTTTTTGAAGAGACTATCTTTTTAATTATCAACTAGTTTATCAACTATTTTATCAAACAAAGCTTAAAGTTCTTATTTTTCAAGATTAATTTCATGTTGGCTCAAATTCCTAGCATTATAAAAGTGTCTTATTTTCTATTAAATGATTCTCATAGCGTGTTTGAATAAATAACTTAATTAAGTATTTATTTAATATATTTTTTTGAAATAAATTGAAAATAACTTATTTTTACAAGCTTATATGATAAGCTTATTGAGAAAAACTAAAAAGAACTTATAAGAAAATCGAAAACTATTTTCATAAGCTTAAATAAGCTCTCAGTTCTTCTAAATGTCCCCTCAAACTAAAACAATCACTTAATTGCTTCTAAGTAATTACAAATCAAGTTAAAGTTGTATTCAAGTAATTAAACTTAGCATTTTTCAAATTAACTAGTTTTTTTTTATCTGTGTCTCGAAAGATTGAATCAATGAAATTAAAGATCCATTTAAGAGGTTTGATAAAGATTTCGATCCAAAATTTAAATGAATTTTGAGAGGGAAATCCAAGACTCAAGGTGATCACAATGTCAACAAATGTGCATATCAATCGAAGAGTTAATTCTACTCTCGACCTTCGCATATACATAAGAATATGTTTGTCGGGAAGCACTACATGTGAGAGTGACCACACCAAACCATTAAATACTGCTGCGACTTCTTGATGACCATGCATACATCACGTGAATGAGAAGGGAATAAAATTTTCCATATTTAATTCTATGGTGATAAAGGATCCATATATAAGCAGCCGCGGAGTCAGAAAATTCAGATCAATTATATGTATAACGAAATAGCAATAAAAAGAGATCGATTACTGTATAGAAACAAACTTTACGAAACAAATTTGTTTTATGATTAACAACTTAATATTATATAAATTATTTAAATAGATCTAGGTTAATTGGTAATATATTCACAAATTTGTACATGTTTTCCAGAATTACATAACAAGGTATTAATATAAATTTTTCTTTGTTCGATCCTTATGGTTTTAGAAAGATGTAACGTAATAGGTTACTCAACAATATTTTTAACATTACTATTTGAAAATAAAATTGGTGGACTAGAATATGTTTCATCACTTATTCTTTCCTTTCACTTGAAAAATGAGTTATTATTCTTTTTAAATATTACTCAACCACTGAACCTCAAAAATGATTTTGTAAAAACATTGTTGTATTAAAAACAAGATTAAATAATTCAAAACAAATTCATCTTTCAAAAATTATATATCTTAATCATGTTTAGGCAAAAATTGTGGATAAAAAATTGTGTATATATATATAGATAAAATATATATAAAAGAAGCAAAAACTTGTGGGGGCCATGGCAATCAAAGCCCCCCCTTAAATCTGCCCCTGCATATAAGTCTAAGACTCTATGGTCACTCTAAACGTGACTAGGCAATAGGCATCTTTTCAGTATGTAAAAACCTACCCTTATTACCCAAAAAAAAAAAAAAAACCTTATGGTCCTATACACTCTTTCAACATGGCCATTGGCCAAGCTTCTCTTCGCAGAAGCTCAAGTATTGCTCATCTTCCTCAACCGTTGTAGATTGGCACGGAGCCATTTCCTTTGCTGGCTCCCTTGCTATACTTTTCAGCAAACTCGAGCGAGCCAAGTGTAGACGTTAAAGCACCACAACCTGGAGAGTAATATCGGTTTTGTGGGGCTTATCCGATGCTAGCTAGAACAACGATGCTTTTAATACTTAATTTTTGGGATAATTTATACGTTATAAAATAATTAAAAGAGGATAGATTTGAAAATGTCGTAAGCACGAACTTTAGGACACTGATTGAGAAATTAAAGAAATGTAAGATTTCATTGAAAAATAAATAATATTTCTCAAGATTAAATAAATCATTTTTCTATATAAACTTGTCATTTTAGTTTCTTAATCAATATTCTAATTAAGGATATCCGTTAACATTTATCTTAAAGTAAAGTGCTTTTGATTTCTATCTTTATACGAAATCAATGTTCTTGTCTCTACATCATTTTGTAATGAAAAATGCTAATAGTAAGCAATTTCTTTCGTAAAACGACATACGCAAAGTAAAGTTATATAGCAAACTACTTGTGTTTTATTTTATAGATATTTTGAATTTTAAAGCAAGCATTCTAACTGTGTTACTATATTTCGTCATTCGCCAAATTCCGTAGGGGGAGTGATTCATACTCCATAGCATATCGTTGTTTTATAATATTTAGCGATGAATTAGAATAATTTTGAGAAACATTATTTTCCCTTGTTTCAGCTGTTTTTTAGCTTAAAAGCTGTTTCATAGATAATCTATTATGTTTGACATTTTGCTTAAATTTATAAAAAAGCTTTTTTTAGGGGGAAAAAAACTGTTTTATACCATCTAGTTTTTTCTAGCTTAAGATTATTGTAATTTGATTATTTTTCATTCTCAAAACTCTCTTCCCTTTACCCTTATAAAACTATCTTCTAAACAAATATTATTTAATTATACAAATAACTTCATACCCTTTTTCGTAATTTATTATATAAAAGTGATTTTTTTTGCACCATCCAAACGAAATAAATTATTTTAAAATCGTTTTTCAACAAACAGTCCCAAACAAAAACAGATTCTGATTATAATCGATTATCACAATAATCGATTATACAAAAATTGATTATCAGCATAATCTTTTTTTTCCAGCTTTCCCAAACACACTGTAAAAAAATGGACCAACGATCAATTATAGCATTTAATAAATTAGTGACAGATTTTAAGTTTATTCGATAAGTGTGTTTGGGAAAGCTGGAAAAAAAAGATTATGCTGATAATCAATTTTTGTATAATCGATTATTGTGATAATCGATTATAATCAGAATCTGTTTTTGTTTGGGTCTGTTTGCTGAAAAACGATTTTAAGATAATCTATTTCGTTTGGGTGGTGCAAAAAAATCACTTTTATATAATAAATTATGAAAAAGGGTATGAAGTTATTTGTATAATTTAATAATATTTGTTTAGAAGTTAGTTTTGTAGGGGTAAACAGGGAAGAGAGTATTGAGAATGAAAAAAAATCAAATCACAATAATCTTAAGCTAGAAAAAACTAGATGGCATAAAACAACTTTTTTTCCCTAAAAAAAGCTTTTTTATAAACTCAAGCAAAATGCCAAACACGATAGATTATCTATGAAACAGCTTTTAAGCTAAAAAACAGCTGAAATGGGGAAAAATAATCTTTCCCAAACACACTAATGACTAAAGTTTTAACAATCAAATTTTCTTTTTTTGATCATTTACCGATTAACTAATTTAGCGACTGATTTTATATTTTTTGGGACCCAAAATTTTTAATGACTTTTTTTTGTGCATATGAAAAGAAAAGGCTGAAATAATTTTTTTTACCGTGGATAAAAATGGCATTTTTTTAACGAAAATGGCAGTTATAAATATAATATAATGGAACCAACATGGTGTAGCACGGTTAGTTGATAATTGGGCCCCTTAAGCATGTGGTCAGGGGTTTGATTCCTGGCTCATGCATATGAAAGAGCATCTGTTAGGAGGGGTCAACCCCTTAAATGGATCTCAGTACCTCGAGGGATTAGCCTCTACTTCCCGGCCGGAGGATACTCAAGTTCACCAAAAATATAATATAATGGATTTTAATGTATAAATAAAATTAAAAAAAATTGGTGGGGACTACAAGGTTTGAGGTATGAGTGATCATATCTAAGTGGACTGGCCGAACCAAAAGAAAAGCGAAAGTCGTTGTAAAAAAATCGAAAAATCGAACAAAATTGATATTTATTTGATTTCTTTTACATTGTTTTGTGAAAATCTATCGAATTGAATTTCGGATCCTTTATTCAAAATCAAACTGAACCGCACCACATATATAAATTTAATATATATTTATTATACTTTTTTACTATTGATTTTTTATTTGTTGAGTTTTTCCTCCCAATAATACGTATTAATTGGATGTAACATAATTTTCTACTATTTTTAATGTTTCAAACATAAATTTGATACTTGTTAGCTGATAACATTTAAATTTTCAGTTCGTCAAAAAAAACATTTAAATTTTCGGTATGTTATATCTAGTAATGTTATTTGGTCTTGTATTTTAATTATTATGTTGATAAAAATCAAACCATTCAATCCAATCCAAACCATATTTAGTCGGATCAGATCAGATCAAAATTTTTTGAAGAACAATCCGAGTCAAATCGGACCACATGTTATTTTAATATTTGGATCGGATTACTTTTTGTCTTACAATCCATCCAAAGCGATCCATGGGCACTGTAGTTTGAGGTGCAGTTTTATTAGATTAAGATGGAATTTTGAAGGAGTGACGCGAAATGTAATGAAGAAAGGCCCACCAATTGGCATACTTCGATCTGTTGTACTGATTCACTGTGGCTGAGGCATGGGCTCAGAAGTTGTTTAAAAGAACAAGTATGACCTTTTCGTACTTTTCAATATGAGCCCAAGATCACAATTTCACAATAAAGGAGAAGTAGCGTTTCATTTTTGTCTTGAGTTAAAAAAAAAAAAAATTCTTAAGGTCTGTTTGCTTTGACAATTTCCTGTCATTTCATGTTTTCAATTTCAGCAAAATAAAAAATAGGTTTGAAAATATGTTTGGTTGAATTTAATGAAAATGTGACTGATGGGAGCTATGCCTCCACCTAACACTCTTAATTAACTATCTCTTTACACTATTTGATAATTAATTTAAATTTTTTATTTTTGAAAAAAAAAAAAAACAAGTGATCAACGAGGAATTAGTAGACAAATGAAAGTATTAATATTGTCATATTGTATATATGTGTAGGTACCATTACGATGTGACTAGAGCATAAGACTAGGAGATAACTATAGCATGTCAATTTTGTTCTAAGGACAAAGATATGAATTAGGGGTGTTCGCGGATTGGATTGGATCGGCTTTGAGCTAAAAAGTGATCCGATCCAATGATGAAAACAATGTGCGGTTTGGATTGGATCGGTTTGCTTCCTTAAAAAATCCGATCCAATCCAATCAAATGCGGTTTGGATTGGATTGGATTGGATAATTCTGTTTTTGTCATATTTTATTTTTTCCTTATGTCAAATGTCATTTCCACTTATTTAATAGTGGACAAAATATAATTTTTATTTAAGGGAGCTAGTCTAGAGTGTCAAATACCTATTTTAATATATCTCTATACTAGAACAGTAGAACCTTTATTAAAGCCGGTAACTATTTGTACCTTATTAACCGTTATTTGATTTGATGAAGACTGAGAAAACTGCTATAGAATTCTCGACAAAATATTGGGAGTTTGAGAAAAAATAGGTATTGATATTTTTTAACACGTTCTTTTATGTTAAATATTCTTTATGTTAATTTTCTATATCTACTCTCAGTTATCTTATTTTTTCCTTGAATCAGCTACAAATAAATTGTAGCTCATTATTTTTCAAATTACTTAATTGATTTCCTATTTTCATATTTACTCAATCAAGTATATATATATATGTTATGCATCAAAACTTTAGCAAAATATAACTTCAAGATATTAACATTTATTCTAAATAATCTCATATATGTCATTCCAACAAAAATATTAAAGAGAATGAGGGTCATCAAAGTATAAAAAATAATGTTTAAGTATGAGTAATATTATAATTTAAAAAATAATAGTTTTTGTCTATAGTAGTTCGGTTTGGATTGGATTGGATGTCACTAGGGGATCCAAAATCCGATCCAATCCAATTAAAAACTGCGGGTTTTTCGGTTTTCGGTTTTTTCGATCTTCTGTTTTTCAGTTCTGTTTTTGCGGTTTGGATCGGTTGATGAACACCCCTAATATGTATTAGATAAATGAGTTTTTTTTTTTTTGGTTACTTTGCACTAAAGGAGTGAATGAATTGAAAAATGTTATCTAAATAGCACATACATCTATATTTAATATTGACGCAAAGCTATCAACACACTTTTTTAACACACTCTCCAACACATTTTTGGCTATTGGATGAATTTCATGTGGGTCCATAAATTTTATATTGGACCTACTTTATTTAATAAAACACATATGAATTTCACCCAAATGAATGAGTGTATTGAAGAGGGTTTTAAAAAGAATGTTTTGCTAATATTTCTCTTAATATTGAAATATAGAATTATTTTCAATTTGAGTCAAACCTTTATTAGAACTCAAATTTTTTCTCTTATCACGTGTTAAAATTTTATAATTTTTTAATGATTAAAAAAAAATCTTCAAACCTTACATATAACAATATTTATAATCTTGTTTTATATTTTGGCTTCCTCAATAATTTTTTTCAAGATCTGTCGCTGTATAACATGTTTTTAGTAATCATGTTATAAGTACGAAGTATCCACCATCATTAGAAGTGACTAATATACGTTGGGGAAACTATTAGACACACAAGGTGAATTTTCCACTCCCAATCAGGTTTTCTCCATATATAAGAGTTAGGATTTGAATCCCTGATGTCGAGTCTCCTATAACGTGTTAGTATGTTACACATATATAAATGTTAAAAATAAAATCCCTAAAATATATCTTAAACACAATTTATATTATTATTTAACCAATTCAATTTTAAAAAAATTAAAGCTAAGTAATTATAATTGCTAATTTGCTTACAGTATCAAATTTTTTATTTTTATTTTACAAAAAACAAATTTTTTATTTGATACTATATTTTTTATATAATATTATTTATAATTTTGTTTTGCAAATTTTTTCATTTAATAGCTTAACACGTAATCCAACTGCCTCTATCCCTAAGAAGAAGAAGAAGAAGAAATCTGCCTCTATCCAAATCATACAATCCCAATAAGACCTTTTTTTAAAAAAATTCGTATACTTTGAAATTTATGATTTACGTCAACCGATTTTATTTGAAAAACTAAAACAGAAATGATACCAATATCATTCAAAAAAAGATTTAATTGGCATACGCTGATAGTGTAAAGTTGTTTTACACTGTCAACTAATCAGACATCGGCACAACATTAAAAAGGTTTGGTTCTTATACTAACTATCTTTAAAGTCATCAATTTCGTGATTTTTGATTAGTTATAACAGTGTATACAAATTAAACTCTTAAACAAAACCTGTATTTGAAAAGAATATAAATTTTTTAACCAAAAAAAAAAAAAATTTACATTTATGTAGTTTTCTTGAATTGGAAAAATTCTTAATTGCTTAGCAAAAAAGTCTAAGAAACGGTGTCGTTAAAAGAGGCATCTCTATTTCTAACTCCCCAGAAAAGTGTGATCAGATAATAAACAAGAAGTTCCTCGTTTCTTCTCTCTGTTCTCTTTCGCTGTTTCTTCACTCTTTTGTCATCTGGGTAAGCAAGATCCCTGCTTTCATCTTCAATTGCAAATTTCCTTCCTTGTTCTCTCTCTCTCTTGAATTATTTTCTTTTCTCGATCGATCGCTACCGTCGTAGCAAACCCTAATTTCGTAATTAGGTTTACCCCTTTTTTTCTGCTGCAGAATTATTGCTATGGCTAAGAGCTCATTCAAGATGGAACACCCACTTGGTTCGCTTCTCTCTATTTCCCCCCCTTCTTTTTGTGTTTTTTTTTAAAAAAAAAAATTATCTGATATTTCTTTTCTGTGTTCAGTTGGATAGTGTATTTTCATTCGGGAATTTAACTTTATGCTTAGGATTTTCATGTAGTAACCTAAGACTTTTGAATTTTCATAAATCGGATTTGTAATTTTTTTATTTGGGTTTTAATTTTTGTAAAATTTTGTATTTTTGAGCCCCATTATGTTTCATCCCTTGAAAATGTACTTTTTTAATAGAAACTTTTACTCAATTACGTGCCTTTATCTTGCGCTAATTTTCTGTTTTTCCTCTTTTCATTTAGTTTAGTATAAACAACGACATACTTGTAGCAATTAAATGCGCTTTCTTCGCTTCTGTTAATTCATATAATGTGTTACTATACTTCCTCTGAATTGGATTCGTTGTTTTTAGTGAGTTAGTGAGATACCCTATTCTTCATTCACGGGTGGCCTGATTTTTTTGTTATCATGGTAAAAAAAAAACATCTTAGTATACACTAAACATCATACCTAATTGTGCATAAACTATTTTTTTATCCATTAGGTCCAACATAATGTGTTCTCTAATTTATACAAATATTACATTGCCAGAAAGGAGGCAGGCTGAAGCAGCTCGCATAAGAGAGAAGTATCCTGATAGAATTCCTGTAAGACCTGCTTTCTGCTGTGTGGACATATGACATATCATTATAATCCTTTTTTTTTTTTTTTTGCTTATTGATTTGGTCGATATTTCGGTGTAGGTAATTGTTGAAAGAGCAGAGAAGAGCGATGTTCCTGAAATTGATAAGAAAAAGTTAGTTTCTTTTTCTTTTTGAGTATTATTATTTGTCTCATGATTACTTCCTACATATAACTCGTTGTGCTTTATCTTGTTTAATGTTTTGAATGTCAGATTTGCTTTAGATTTGAGAAGAATAGACTCTTACAGTAACTTATTTTTAGTTGGAAAATTGAGACATTGTGGTTATATTTTCCATTGATCTGGCTGGATTCTGGAGCCTGAATTTGAGTATTTTCCTTCTATGAATGTGCCGTCAAATTAAAATGTTCCTGAACTAGCAAACCTTATGACTTAAGTTTTTCACATGGTAACCAGAAACGCTGCATGTTGTGTTCTATGTTTAAAGATGGTATTGTAGGTCGTGGGATAAGATGGGAAAATGGTAAAGAATGTCAAAAATAGTCTTATGATCTGTATAGCACAAAATAAGGATCACTGCTGTGCTGAATCATGATTATATCAGGAGCTGCTCTGTATATGTTCATTGATGTGGAAGCTCACTACTAGATTTCAATATTTGAAACTGTAAAACCAGTCTAGTTTGATCAAACAGTGGCAACACGGTTCTAGTTGAGGCTTTAATGTTAATAATTGGAGGTTCAGAATTTTTAAGTCTCATGTCCGATAAATGTATATATGCATAATGTATTTATTCATACAGGTTGGAGTTATGTCCTTGTGTTTGCTTATTATACTTAACTACTTAAGTGTTAAGTCTACAGTGGTTTTTTTTTTTGGCTTAGTGGCATACTCTTCTCATTATATAAATTTAGGAGGGTGGATGACTCTCACTTACTCTCATCTTACCCTCTAAAATGAAAGAAAAAAATGGTTGTGAAAAATATCCTTTAAAACATCAGGAAATTAAGTAAATTGGCTGGATTGTTGATCTTTAATATAGAGATGGACATGTTTGATATGCTCTATATTTTTATTTGCCTATGTCATCGGCAATTTTAGGCGCATTAAATTTGTATTCTATTTAAAACATCAACATACATCTGAATGTTGTATACTGTTTTGCGGATACTGATCATTTGCTTTCATCCCCTTTGTTTCCTCTTAATTTTTGGTGTGTATATTGTTCCCTCTTTGGATGAATGTAGGTATCTGGTTCCTGCTGATCTGACTGTCGGCCAGTTTGTGTATGTGGTTCGGAAGAGAATCAAGCTGAGTCCTGAAAAGGCCATCTTCATTTTTGTCAAGAACATTTTACCACCAACTGGTAATTTTGTTTGTACGGATATATGGAATTTTTATTTATAATGATTATTATTCTTGTTAATTTTTTAATCAGAGTTGTAATTTTCTGTTCATGCAGCGGCTATGATGTCTGCAATTTATGAGGAAAATAAGGATGAAGATGGATTCTTGTATATGACTTACAGTGGGGAGAATACATTTGGGTCAATGATCTGAAATAATTCATGACAGGCAACAATGTGAATAGAACTTCCTGAAGTTAACCCATGTGAAGAAGTCGACTTAATTGTGAATTTCTCTGGTTTGAACTGTTCTTGTAAAGTTTATTCACGACAACCGTTATGTCCACTGCAACTTATTTGATGATTCCCTTGTGTAGTTGTGTTGTTTCTATCAATCTTAAAAGCTTAAGGGTGTATAAATAAATACCAAGGTTTTTAAAATGGACCGGTCATTGAACTGGGGAAGGTATTTGTTCAAGGTTCAATGGTTGAATCGTGGTTGAACTAGTATTAATTAAATAATATTTTTAAAATTTTTATTACAATATATATGACAATAACAAACAAAAAATAACATAATGCATAATTATACATATTACACATATCTTTAACAGTACTGTAAAAGAGCTTCTTTCAGTATGTGCCGTGGATGTTAAAAGTGATTCATTATTGGTAGAAATTAGACCTTGGGAGATGTCAAAGCCATGTTGTCTACCAAGCAGTGTTATTAAAATCGGATCGGACCGGTCGGTCCGATCGAAAACCGGACCTATGGTCGGTCCGGTCACCATGGCAGACCGGTTTGGGATACGAACCGGTGCTGACGTCATCTACTCGGCCTTGAACCGGGGGTGAACCGGAGGTTGACTCGTGGGTTGGACCGTTTGCTATGCTGACGTCAGCACACGGGAGTGTATTATCTCAGGCAAAAATTCGCCCAAAATGCCTTGCATGGGACTTGAACACGAGTCTGGGCATTTGAAGACAAGGAGCTGCGCCACTGGGCCAAATGTTATATTTGTCATATGTGCGCAACATATTATATATATACATAGTTTAGTTCAAAATTTATATTTTATATATATATATCGGTTCAAACCGAGTCAACCGGTTGAACCTGGTTGAACCAGTGACCCATTAACCCAGTGCCCTGACTGAGTCGATCACCGGTTCAGTTTTAATAACATTGCTACCAAGTACGAAGAAGGCAGTATAATCATGCTTTGGGCTTAGGTACACTACCTACTTTACCAAAAAAAGGTTTTTTAATAAGAAAAATCACTTTTCATTTGTTGCCATGCAAACACTCTTATCAAACAACGTACTTGGTCAATCAAGATCTCTCATGGATTACGAGAAGGAAATTATGTTGTTGATTGGTTGGCTAATTATTCTCATAGTTTTTCAATAGGCCTTCATGTTTTAAATTTTTCGCTCATGAGGTGTGGTGGACTTCTTTTGAATGACCTGGTTGGGATCTTTTTTCCTCGTAGTGTTCTTTAATTTCGGGTTTAGCCCTCCTTTGTACCAAAAAGAAAATGAAAACCCTAATTGGTTGTCGCCATTCATCTCTTCCTTTCAGCACCATAATCATGTGCCGCTATTCAATCTCCACCGATCTTCATCTCTTCATCTCTCCCTCTCACACACTACTGGTCTTCCTCTTCATCTCTCCCTCTCACATACCGCTCCACATTAGCACCACCTCGTCCAATTTGCTGCATGACCCACCACATCATTGCCTCGCCTGGATATGCTCCTTGTTAGCTCGCCACACCACCACAGACATTCGAGACTCGCCGTTGGTCGCCACTCGGTCGCGGGAGAAGGAAAGCTGTTAGCTTTACCCACCACCCCACTTGTTTCTTTTATTGCTATTTTTTTTTCTTTTGAAAAAGAGGATTTTAGGAAACCATTGAAATTAGGTGAACCTTCGGTTTTCACCGGTTTGCCCTGTTCAAAACCGGTTTGGTTTGTTCCGTCCGGTTTTGGTCACGAGGGCTTTTCAGGTTGCATCGGAGCGGACACCAAGCTAGTCTCGATTCAACAGGTTGAATGGATCGGTCAGATCCGGTTGTTGTTGATATTGTGGTTACTTTTACACACTTGTATGATTATTTGCCAAGGTTATGTGACACCATACATGGAAAGGGAATGAGCTAATCATATGTTGGAGGGGATGAATGTGCATATCGTTGTTGTTTTGTGTGAATATCAATTCTCATTCTGTTAATATACGTTGCCGTGCATATTGTTGCTGTTTCATGCTTGTGTGATTATTCACCAAGGTTTTGTGAAACTAGATATGCAAAAGGAATAAACTAATGCTGAAGATACATTGAAACTAAAGAAGATGCTTCGGGCCCTTAGAAATTTGCTTGGATTAATGGAACTTTCTACAGCAAATAATCGGTCCGGTTACACTTACAAGTTCTAATTGTTGTCTCTCCTTTACAGTACTAGTCAGGCAGTGGCGTTTCCATGGGAAAGTTGTTGAGCAGGCTAAATAAATAGAGTTGTATTATTTGAACACAAATTTTAAACACTGTATGTGACGCCGTATGTGTTTCTTTCTATCTCTCACTTATTTTTTATTATTTTTATATACACATCTCGAAAATACAATAAAAAACGAAGGGAACCGTATGGTATCCCTAATTTTGTGTTCAAAAAACATTCCTCAAATAGATTAGTCATCATCCATCCCCTCCAATGTGTTCTCAGCAACTAGTTTTTCCTTTGTGCATTCATAATTCCACGTAACCTTAGTGAATAGTCATACATACAAACATGAAAAATAACGATAGTGTTATGCACAATAATGAAGTTGATTAAAAGCACAAGAATATAGTTTCAGCTGTTGAAAATTGAAAATTGAAAATGTGTTTTGTTAGCAATGTTTCCACTGTTTGACTTGCCATTGCGAGAAAAAACTTTGAGCCACTACCTCTAGAGCATCCAAGAAGTCACTAATTACATTTGATCGGATTGGACTTTTTTTCTTGCTCAAGTCCAGACCAACCTGAAGAGTACCCCTAAAATAAGCATGATCTATATCGTTTCATAATGACTTTTTGCTAGTCTAGTGAGAATTTGATCTAACAACTGGTAGAGGGTTGCATGTAATAATAATCACTGATTTCTTCGCAAATGATGTAAAACTATAGAATTTGTTCAATGATCATTCTAGAAAAATGAATGATAAGTTATCAACAGTCAATTTTTTTTTCATATATAATAAACAACTAACAAACGTAAAAAACAAGAAAGTATCTGCTATCCTGAATTGTTGTACTCCAAATCGGAAAGCAAAGCATAAAATCTATGAAAGAAACAAAAAACTTATGAAATGTATGTATGTTTATGGATGCTATGAAACCAAACTGTCCAGGGAGGGAACAATCATGATTTTATTTCTGGTATTGAAGTTTCACTTGGAGGAAGTCCTTTTCTGGTATTGATTCTTGACCCATTTGAGACCAGCAGAGGTGCCACTCTTAACCTTCTGGGCACTCACCACAGCAGCTGACTTGGCTTTGTCAGCACCAACCAAGGCAGCAGCTTTGGCCTTATCAACTCCGGCCGATGCCGTGGCCTTCGCATCTGCCATCTTCTTGCTGCTCCCACTCTTCTTCATCTTGTCACCCTCATCATATCCATAGTCCTCATTACCATACCCACCCGTTCCCCATTGATCAGACCAACTCGGTGCCTTGTTGCTCCCCATGAATTTCAATTCTGTATTGATTCTAATAACTAATCAGAGATCAAAATTCAAAGGCACCACATAATATAATAGCCAATTACAATGAATTCAATTAACAAATATTAAAAGACAAAAGAGGGGCCAAAAGAAAATCACAATCGATTGCGTCCAATCTAAGTAGCACGCAATCACAATACCAAAGTCCACACCCTTTAGGTGCAGAATGTGACAGTAATAAATAATTCATTAATTCAATATGAAAAAACAATTAAAAAAACAAAATTGGGGATTTGGGGTTTTGAATTCGTGAGATTTGAGAAGATTCATACGAATTTTTTTCCTTTACCTGAGATTCCATGATTAATTCAATGCAAAATTTGAAACTTTATTAACAGATTCACTTAATTCCCCACCACAACCCAACTGATTAATTAACAGATGGCAATTTAGATGAAGATAAGAATCAGAACGAGAATAGAGACCGAGCACGACTCAAGTGGGATGAATTACACAGAATTATTGTCATCGATGAATGTATATGTATTGTGTTTTTTTATTAAAAGCGGTAAATATTATTTTTTCTGTATCTACGCATCGAGATAGAAGGTATAAAGGGACAAGAATCATCAACAAAGGGAAAAGAAAAGAGAGATAGAGAGTACCTTAGATTAGATTGCGAGATC